>OY757309.1:107784630-108500031 GCA_963583905.1 Stenurella melanura
TCAAATAATCGAAACCACGTTGTTGAAGTTCTTCAAAGATCCGCGCATGGGTCTTACCCATGGACGTGGAACAGACGATAGTGATATCGCTCGGTGGATTGCTACTTATCCGGGCTGTGTAGAACTGTATAACAAGTTCTATGAGTTCTCCGGTCTCTTATCGAATGGAATGAGCGAACAGACCGGTTCGTTTGGAAAACACGACGACGCCGGTCCAGCTCGTATCAAGCGCGATGCAGGAGGTATGGAAAAACTTTCTGAGTGGTTGGATACTCACTTGCCATTCAATGATCAGAATATTCTGATGAGTCTCACGACAAGCTTTAATTGCCATGGAGCGTTTGAAGAGGGAGTAAGGGGATTGAAGAAAATTTTTGGAAAAAGTTTAGAGGACGTAGCGATCCCCCGCAACGGTCGAGTCAAATCGCTCGAATCAAAGCCGGTAAGAATTGCAGGCAAGGCAGTGTCGATAGCCCCGCTTACATTATTCAAGCGAATTTGCTTGCTCAAAAAAACTGGCGATGAGTTGGAGCGGTTATTCGAATACTAATTATCTCCATATCCACTGCCTCTTTTCAATTCCAATGGAATGTTGAAACCACAAAATAAGACTGATTTCTATGTCCACTTTAACCCCTTGGCTGAAACTCCACATTTCTGTTTTTCCCTACATCATCGATGTAGCTCGTTATGGCCGAAAGGAGAAACCTTTCAAAGATAATCAATGCTTACGTAGCCTGCATTGTAAAATATTATCCAGGGGCTGTAGTGATCTTCGACGGCTATCCTGATCCAAATACAAATACAAAAAACACAGAACGCTCGCTGCGGCTAGAAAAAAATGCATGTGTCGATCTTTCATTCAATGCTGGTATGAAGACTCAGGTTCCTTACAAAAGTTCTTGGCCAATAGCTCGAATAAAGAAAAATTGATCAAACTACTCATTGTAAAATGGAAGCAAAAAATATTGAAACCGAAATTTGTACAGAAGATGCCGATGCAATTATTGTGCACACTGCAGTCAAACCAAAAAAAGAAAATCATAATCGAGACGTCGTAATAGTTGGAAATGATACCGATTTGTTGGTCATAATGACATACCTCGCGTCTGAGAACCATTGCAAATTGTACTTCCTGAAGTAGACTACTTGCAGACAGCTTTACGATAGCTCTTCATTCGCTTACAGGAATCTCACAGAATTATGTTCATGCATGCGTTTACCGGTTGCGACACAACTTCACACTTTTTCGGTAAGGGCAAAAAAAAATTGTGAAGCTAATGAATGATAGAAAAAACTTTTCCGACCCGAACAGTTCCAGAGATGTAATATGATTGCAGGTCAAATGTTCGTTGCTAATTTGTATGGCTGGGATGAGAATGGAAAAGATTCGAGTTTGCGAAGATGTAGGTACGCACATTTTAAAAAGAGCGGAGCTAGTTCAAAATTTAAGTTGTTGATACTACCGCCGCTATTTACAAGCATCGAAGTGAAGAGCGAGCTCCGATAAACCGTCTAACATTAACCCCGAAAATGGGGCAGGGAAAGAACGAATAACGGTTTGATGCCGATTATGAATGAGAAGACCCCTATCCTCAAGAATGGCTTAAATTAGTTTCGTGCGCATGTAAAGAAGGATGCAGGATCAATGCTTGTTCGTGCATTAAGTTACGATTGAAATATATAAATAGGCCCTTTAACTTAAGTAGTTGTTGGGGTGTCATGTCGGTTGAAAATATACATGAAATAAGTAAACAGTCCTTTCAATTATTTTATGTTCAGCAATTTGTCTCGTTTCAAGTCGAGGAAACGAGACCAGCCAAACACATGTTTAATTACGACAACCCTTCGCGCCAGGGCGTCTAGTTAGATTTACAGGAATAAAGTAGTTGATTCGGAGAGGATTCCAGAAAATATATGTAACAGTCTTAGTAAAAACTAGATAGGCCAACTAAGGTAGATTTTTTTGTCCCCATACAAAAACAAAGTAATGGACACAGGGTTTTTTCATCTGCTTTACTGGCATAAATGTTAGATAGGGCAAATTACGATAATGAAATAGCAGGGATTCTTTACAGCATCATATGATGCACATACAGTCATGTTTCGCAAATCCCATGATCCGTTAGTTAATTTCAAATTGGGGTAGGGTTTAAAGTAGGGAAGATTTTAATTTGTAGAGATTTCAGGTTTGTAGAGATTTCAGGGTATACCGCCCACATTTGAGAAGTCTTATTTTCTGTGAGGGCAAATAGGGCTTCTGGGTTATAGCGTTCGTTTGGTCAAGATCTAGCCACAGGGTGATGTTACATTCTTTCAGTTTTAAAGTTTATGTAAATTTCGGTACTTTCTCGGTTATAACGTAAATTCTTGTCATGTAATTATCCTAAGAGGGTTCGGTCCGCGATTATTCTAAAGATTTGAAATTGCTATGGACCGCTTCATTTTCTTATAATATAATTAATTGCTGTTTGTTAACTTATTTAATCGTTCAATTTTTGTGTTTCTCATTTCCATTTTTTTTCATTTTCTCTGTAAATATAGTGGTTTAAGTGTTATAAAAAGCATCTATTTTATTGCTTGTTACGTAGATGAGTTCACTACAAATTTAGTAAAGTTTAAATGTGAAGTATCCTGTTTGGGACGTACAGAGAAAAGGATAACCATCCAGAAGGGTAAGCATAGTTTCAATTTTGATTGATGTACTATAATATCGACGGAGTCTGCAAAAGTATTTAAGACACTCCATATCCTATCAATGGTAATATCCAATTTAATTCATGTAACTAAGGGAAAACAACCCCAGTTATTACAAATGAAATAAATAATAGATCTATCATCTGCTCCTGAAACTTCCTTCTAATATTTCTTTTCCTCCTCATGACCCTTAGGCAGTTCTATGCCAGCACATGTGCTGCACGACAGACTTTTGTATAGCACTTCTCATTTATTACCTTTTTTTTTTATTACCTGCCGTTGTTTTAATGGACCCACGCCGGCTGGCGCATCATCCAGAGAAAGCAGAGAGAAAAAGCTGTCGAGCTACAAGAACGCGACTGAGGATTAAGAATCAAGTCAATGATGATCAAAATGTAACAAAAATCGACCCGCCAGTGCATGAAGAAACGAGAACGTAGTATTATTTTCCATTCCCTAACATTCTCCGATCACGGGGAAAAAATAATTTTCATTATCGCGGACGGACAATGTATGGACATCGGGAACTTATTGAATGGAGAAGTCGAAAGAAAAGACTTTTCTCAAAATGTTCATTCCGGCCGGCCTGTATCTGCCTTCCTAATCATCCGATCGTGATATTGCTAGACGGAAATTGAAGATAAAAAAGAATACTACCAATTGGTGAAAACATTATTTCCCCCCCTCTTCTTTCACGCCCAAAAAGACATGCAAAAAATCAGCCATTTTTTATTTTGCGCGCCAGGCGTTTATTTGGAAACAAAAAAATTTCTGCCGCTGCTATCTTTTGGCAAATAAAAAATTTCGTTTCCGGCCAGATTACCGTAGCTCAATTAATAACGGAGTTATCAGCGTTTCAATAATTTTAGTTTCCCCCACACATCTCCCCTCCTAATTGTCCCACCACCCCACCCTCCGCCCTCGTCAAGTGCTCATCAATGCTCTTCTATTCAGAAAAAATTGAGGCCCCAACTCCACTCCTTGTCGAAAAATAATTAATTTAATTTTTCGTTTTTCCGCAATTTCAATCGCGATATCTCGCGAACTAATTATACGATCGGGTTCGGGTTAGAACGAGCTTACGTGTTTTGTCAAGCTCTTCATTTTTGGTAAGTAAGCTTTTTTTGTGGCACCAAGACCTGCGGAGATGCGTCGGAAAAACTATTTTCCCATACTTTTAATGGGACGTTTCCCCCACCCCCCACCGACTCTGCCCTGTAAAAACTTGTCGGAATGATGGAGGGGACCTAACTTTCTAAGTTGGAAAAAAAAAAAAATTTCATTTGGAGCAGTCACTTTTCAAAACCCAGATCTGCCCCACTATATAGGTAATTCAAAATTTTGTGAAAAAACGGAAGTGCCTCAAAAAATCTGAAAAAATTCAGAGGTACGTAGAAAGGCGGAATTTAATCAGGCTGATTTCCACCATGATTTACCGAATGATGATTGTTTTTGAATTACCTCAAAAGCTGCACGCGACAAAATGCATTTTTCGATGCACAAGTGCAATTTCTCATTTGTATACGATTAAAATAGGTAACAAATTGAATAAATTCATCAAGGAATCGAATGCAAAAAACCGCATTTTGACCCGACGTACTGCACATGTTTCAACAGTGGAATGCTATATTTCCTCGTCTAAAAAACCACAACAGGAAGATTCATGCAAAAATCAAGCTTTCCCCTATTTTACTTCCCTCGCATACCGAAGAGAAGTATTTTATTCGAGAAAAAATCATCCTCCAAAATTTTTTCGGATTTTGACGTTTCAGATAACGCAGATTACGAAAATATAGGTTTTCAATTCCGTCAGTCTGTCACTCTGTCTGTCTGTCTGTCTGTCTGTCTGTCTGTTGGTGCATTAACTAAAAAACTGCTTGACGGAGAGCAGTCAAATTTGGTAGGTAGTTGACGCTACTGTCAGCGAAGAAATGGTTAAACTTTCACTGGAAAATATACAGGCTGGGCCGTCTAAAGGGAACAAATAATATAAAAAAAATTTCCTTTGCTCAATTTCCGCGTTTCATGACACGCTAAACCAATTTAAGAAGAAAAAAAAATTGAAAATATTTTTACCACTAAAATAGATGAAAGCATTTTTTTTTCTTTCTTCAAATTTAAAATTTCCACGTTTCATGGTATTCAAAACCTATTTAAAAAAAACCTTTTTGAACCTTTTTTTTTCATCATTTTTGAAAAAAATTTTACCACTAAATTAAATGGAAAACATTTTTTTCCTTGTTCAAATTTAAAATTGCCACGTTTCCATGGCATTCTAAACCTATTCAAACAAACTATTTTTTTTTTTTAAGAAAATCTATTTATCACTACTACTTACTATATAGAATAGATGAAAACTTATTTTTTGCCCAAATTTAAAATTTCCACGTTTTATGACATTCCAATCCCATTTCGGAAATAAAATTTGCAACATTTTACCATTTTGGAAAAAAAAAAACCACAATAGATGGAAAAAATTTTTTTTGCTCAAACAAATTTACACGTTTCATGACCTTCTAAACCTACTTCAGAAAAAAAAATCCGAAAATTTTTTTCACCAACATTTTTGAAAAATTATTTTCCACTAAAATAGATGGGACATTTTTTTTCTTTGCTTAAATTTAAAATTTTCACGTTTCATGGCATTCTAAACCTATTTGGAAAAAAAAAATTGCCACTACTATAGAACTTTCCTTTTTGCTCAAATTTAAAATTTCCTCGTTTTATGACATTCTAAACCTATTTCAGAAGAAAAATTTTTGAAAAATTTCAAAAAAAAGTGAAATTTTTTAACCACCACTGTACTTCCACTCCACTACGTGAATGTGGAATTGAAAATGTGACAGATAGCAATAATATTTGGCACATGCACCTATTATAGTTTTATTGAAAAATGTACAGGGTGGTCATCCCAAGAAATAATTCAGTCATGGTGGACATTTGTAAAGGTATTTGCGCAAGCCTTCCATATGTGGCACCTATTATTTAGTATTGAACTTTTGCTGTTTGATGAGCACTCTATATATTTTTTTGACCAATACTTATTAAGTTTTCTTTGTAATAATAGTGATAACTATATTCCAATTATTATTTTCAATGTCATTTCGTAATTATTAATTTTTTAGAGTGACGACCATGCACAAATAAAGAGAGAAGTTCTGTGTAAATACCTTTTCCGATTTTTTCTACTATGCAATGTCTCTATTCCCTGTATTAATATTTGCACTTTAGTATGTGAAAATAATTATTGGTCATACATTTTAATAAAAGGGTGTTGCCGAATGCCAACCAAGCCTCGAGAACTTCACGGCGCTGCCGAATACCAGGGCAATTTCCGGGCGTTTCCGAATTCATATTGGGACGGTGCTGAATACATATCCGGGCGCTGCCGAATACCAAGTTAACTTCTGGGCGCTGCCAATTACCAAGGAAAACTGCGGACGTTACCAAATCCATAGTAGGGCACTGCTGAAACCATATTCGGGCGCTGCCGAATTCCATGGTAACTTCCGGGCGCTGCGGAATCTACATTCGGGCGCTGCATAATCCATATTCGGGAGCTGCCACACCCCAAGGTGACTTTCAAATGTTGTTGAATAGCAAGTCAATTTCCGGACGCTGCCGAATCCATATTCGGACGCTACTGAACAGCGAGGTAACTTCTTGTTGCTGCTGAATCCAAATTAGGGCGCCGCCGAGTCCGTATTCCATCGCTGCCGAATATGTAGTAGGGCGCTGCCGAATTTGTCCGAGCGCCGCTGAATTGACTATTGAATACTACCCTCCAGGATCCATTTTGATTGCAAGATTCGAGCCAAATTTACTAACACACGAAGTAAGTATATAAAAGCTTTTAAAAATGAAGTTTCTGGACTCTTATTAACTAGCTTTAATCTCAATCAGATTCTATTACAACGCATTCGTGCACCAAGTTTCAAGTGAGTATCTCAATTTTATAGTACCAACCACTTTAATAATGTGTTGATGGTGGTGGTTGGGGGAACTTCAAAGATATTATAAAGAAATATAAGGTCTTGGCTTTTAGTATATATTGCTAAAGCAAACAAGGAAAAATAAGTAAACTTATTTTTCCCTATGTGCTCCTACTGACCCCCGCCCCTTCAACGGAATCATCTCAACATGCAATCCAGTTCCAAATATCGTTCTAGTACATACGTGTATTGTAGAAGTACTAGTTTTAGCCACTGCACTAGTTTTAGCCATTCATGTCTTTTTATAGCTCTAGATAACATATATGAAACAAAAAAAAAAATAACTAATGAAACAATTTAAATTTTCCGCTGTTCATAAAATCGAAGAGAGAGGTTATTGGGCACACACGCTTATTGTCAGACTAAAATCAACATTGAAAAGTTCGTTATGTAGAATCCCACTGTTTCTTAACAGTTTTGTTAAGAAACTGTGATTGCAATAAAACTTTTTATTTAATGTGATTTAAGTGCAATTGTACAAAAGTGATTTGTCATAGTAGGGTAAGTTGTCAACTATTCATTTTGGTAATGTTTTATCAAATTTCTGTAGCATTTTCATTTAAAGCGCTCATGGCTATACGTAGGACACTGCATTGCTTTATTTTCTATAAATAGCCATATTAGTGGCTAAATCTGGAACGTTTATTGTCCCAGCTTTAGCCAAGCATGGCTATAAGTAGGACACTGCATTATTTTCTTTGCTATGTATAGCCAGGTCAGTGGCTAAATCTGAGACATTTATTTTCCCAGACTTACGGGCAAACTTTACTAGACCTGACTAAACTGTAATGTTTGGGCAAACTTTACTAACTGAACTTAAATAAACTTAATAAGGGACTAGGTTGTATTAAACTTACTGAACTAAAAATTAATTTTTAAGTACGTGCACTGCGTACAAAATTTTTACAAAGCACTAAAAGCATGTCAGAGCTTATAGTTCTAGACCTCGTGCAAGCTGGCGTTCGAGCCCAAATAAGGCTTGAGCTTCGATACATGCCAAGTACCAGCTGGAGCTCCGTCTAGGTGGTTCAGCTCATATGCAACTTTAGATAATACTTTCATGACAATGCACGGTACATAGCGATTAGCTAATTTAGCAGAAAAGAATTCTGTGGCGTTACTCAACACAAAATTTCTAAGCCAGGCTTTTTCTCCAACTTTGAAAACTTTGTCTCGTTTTCTCAAATTAAAATATTTGGCACTCTTTTGATACGCAAAATTTAACTTAACTTGAACATCCCTATATAACTGAGGAAGTGTATCCATTTCATTGGCATATGATCTTCTACTTTCCCAAAGGTCACTCACATCTGAAACGTGACTTCGTCATAATAATCACCCGTCACAGGCAGCTTTCGTCCAAAATTCAGGAATGCCGGGGTGAATCCGGTCACCTCGTGTACGGCTGAATTAATCGCAGACTGAATATTTAAAATATTTTCGTCCCATTTCCTATGTGAGCCCTTGAGAAAGCTTCTGATCATAGTGCGAATTGTACGATTTATCCTTTCTACGTGGTTTATTTGGGGATGATAAAAACAACTATACCACAACTTAGAAATTTTGAATATCTTAACAAAGTTATTAAACATATTGCTGGTATGTGCTGTAGCATTATCTAGCAATAAAACTTGTGGTGTGCCATAAGTTAAAAATACTTGTTCGAGAAAAGTCGTGATAGCCTTTGAAGTAGCTTCACGCGCGGGTTTCATTAGCACAAATTTAGAGAAATAGTCTACGGCTACTAAATTATTTAGTTCTAATTCAATAGGTAGGTATCCACCTAAGTAACTGCTTTACATTTTCATTTATTTCGTATCTAATAATTCTCTTTCATGTGTATTTATACATATTACAGCATAATAGAAATGTAAAAGGTTATACGGGTTCTAATTGTTTTATAAGCAGTGTAACGTTTAACACACATATCTGCCTAGATTTTCAAAAATTTTTGAAAATATTTTAACATAATAGCATATAGAGTGGTACCTATTTGTATTTTTTAAGCAGTACTCATTTATTATTAAACAATTAGGTACCTATTATGCAATAGTTATCTATTCGCCTATTAATTTTCTAATAGCTATTTATTTAGGTCTTTACGTCCATTTATCAGTCATGGCACCATTTAACGTCGAAAGAATTGACATGAAATCAAAGAAAATTACCAAAACTAAGATTAAGTCATCTCAGAGTAAACCTCAACATACAAATAAAGGACCAATTTATAAATACACTCAGGAGCAACTTTCAAAAGCATTAATTGCTGTAGAAAATGATGCTAGCAAACAAGCCAAAGAAGAAGAAAAGGCAAAGAAAGAGGAGGAAAAGCAAATAAAAAAATTAGCTAGAGAAGCAAATAAAAAGAAGGCAGCTGAAAAGAGAAGTATGAAGAAAGTTATAAATGAAGCTAAAATTGCACTAAGAAAGAAGAAAATAGTGTCAGCAGCAGAAGATAATAATTCTGATTTGGAGACAGAACCATAGATAATGAACAGCAAGCAGATGAACTTATAAACAATGCTAGTGTACCCCCGCTAGAAGTTAATATTTCCAACGAATTAAAAATCGAGTCCTATGTCATTATTCGCTACAATGAAATATTATATCCGGCAAAGGTTTTAAAGCCTGATGAGACAACAGCAACATGCCAAGCAATGGAACAAAGCGAAAACAACAGAAAATGGCCAGTGAAGCCAGGCATACTTCCTTACTTCCACAAAGATATAATTGAAGTAGTAAATACACCAGTAAGCTTAAATTCAAGAGGTACTTATGCAGTCGAGGAACTTAAAAAGTCTATAACAATTAAAGTTTTTGTCTATCTTCTTTGATGTTCTTGATTATAAATATTTTAAGTAAATATCTACATATTTAGTTTTTCAATAAAGGTGTTGTTTAATTTTCAGTTTTGATGTACTAGAATGCGGCCATAATAGTGGCTATATTTGGTACATATTTATGACTAAATGTGGTGCATAGGTGGCTAAAACTGGAAAAATCAGCCTTTTTTAAATTTATATGAATTTTACTCTATCTAAACACATCAGGTTACTTTTAAACATATGTTTTGTAAAGAAAACACATTGATATTTTCACTAATCAGAATGACGTGCCGACAACTTAATTTTAAAATAACAGAAAGAAATAACTCCTCTTAAGATGGCTATAACTGGTGCCTTTACCCTACCAAATTTCAAGTGAATCTCTCAATTTGATTTCATTAAACCCTTTAATAATGGAGAGCGGGTAGCGGGGGGATTTAAGAATATTAATAAAAAATCTGAGATCTTGGCTTCTAGCATATATATCAAATCCCAAGTTACTGTAATCTTACCAGCTTGCTTTATTTATTTTCTCTTATTTACCCCTATTTAACCCCCAGCCCTTCACCAGAATTAGCACAAAATATAATCTGTTTCCAGATCCCGTCATGGTACATATGTGTACAAAGCTTCAAGTCAATATATTAAACCGTTGCTGAGAAAACGTGCACACGAAAAGAATTTAGACAGACCGACCGACAGACAGAAATTTTTTTTCGCTCAAATTTAAAATCTCGACGTTTTATGATATTCTAGCTTATTTCAGCAAAAGAAAATGGAAAACTTTTCTACGATTACTATACTTTCACTGCGTGGAGTGGAGGTGGAAGTAATTTATTTAAAAATAATTTTTCAATACATCTTTCAACAATCCGAATACATTATTTCCAAGCCAAGCGAGTAGGGACCTCCATGCTGTCAAGAAACTAACTGTTGTGTAAAATATTAAACCGAAGTCAGAAGCTTACACATATTGATCAATTTCTACATTTCAGATCTTTGAAGATTGTTGGTATCGTCAAGTGCTTTGTGGCAGTATGTTGTATAATACTGAACACCATTGGCTGCATCATTTCAACAAATCAAAAGTACTTGCAATGTACTGTGTATTTTATGACTTACAACTTACCATTCATGATTACTTCGACCATTTTGAATCAATTCTGCATCTTTATACTAATGGGAATAAAGAAATTAAAAATTGTCAATAACTCCATTACTAACTTAGTCCTCGAAGGAAAGTATAATAAGAAGAATCATTTAAATATATTAATCTATGATGGATACTACTTAGATAGGTCATTACGACTTATATCAACGCTACATTTGGACATCATCAAACTTGAAAAACTGGTGAACAAAACTTTCGGCTTCGAACTTACCTTAATATTCCTTAATACTTTTGTAATGCTACTGACAGCCTCACACTTAATTGTGAAAAAGGGAATAGGCATGTTGGATATCTACGATGTATTTTGGAGTTTTTGTACAATTTTGGAAGTCATACATATGTTACAACTTTGTACTGAATGCGAAAAATTGGTAAGAAGCTGATAGAAATAGTTTTAATTTGTTTCTTCATTTAGAAATATTTTATGAGTATCTTTTAAAATTATGATCCAGTGGATCTACAAGATAATTACCCAGTATATTACTAGAAAATAATATCCAGACCGGTGGTGCTTATGCCAAAGAAACAGTTGGAGGGTGTTTCTTGGCAAATTATATAAATAAGAATAAAAATAAAGTTATTATTTTGCTGTGTAATTTCTACTGCTTTGTAGATTTATTGAATTTTTAGAAGGTACATGTTCTAAAAAATCCTAAATGAATGAAAGAAAAATGATTAATTTGCATACACATATTGAGTTGCAGAATTAATGTCATTCTCTGATCTACATACAATATTATTTTATTATTTTATAAATACCCTGATTTGAATATTAAAAAAAAATCAAAACACAAGCACAGAACAAAAAATATTTCTTTTCAAAAGGACTGACCCCCCTGCCCTTATGTCTTTAACCTCTTGAATACGAACATTGCATCAAACATAATAATATAGGTTTCTTTATTCAGTTTTGCGACAGCAGCCCAAAAACCACTTTTGATGGGCCAAATGGTCACTTTGGGTAGCTAGCGAAAAACTTAACCGTGAAACTTATATTTTTGATGTTAAATTGGGATTCAGGGAGTCAAAATACATAAGGGTAGGCAAAAGGAAAAATATTTTTTTGTGTTCCTCTGTACTTATTTAGTAAAATATTTTAATATGTTGAACAAAATTTCTTACAAAATTCTTTTCTCGCGATATTTTCATGAAAATATTTGATTACTTAAAACTTAATGCTTATTGCAACTTGTAACTTTAGATGTCATTTGCCTACTCGTCCAACTTATTGACTCCACTATTTCTAAAACATGCTTATGTTTTAGAAATAGTGGAGTCAATAAGTTGGACGAGTAGGCAAATGACATCTAAAGTTACGAAACATACCTACATTCTTAGTTTAAACTTGTACCCTCCCGTTTTGGAAGGTGCTGAACAAGAATGTGATGATTATCTTACTTCTTGACCTTTCCCACCTCCAAGCATATTCGCCGATCCTACTGTGTACGGAATAGGAAATTAAATACCGAGTTGTGATTGGTGCTCAAGACGCGGGGAATGCTGAAATATGAAAAGTGGCGCCAACAGCTTTTGTGCATGATGGTTTTCCTACAGATGTAATCAAATCAATGCATATCCGAAACATACTGGAGCATCCGAAATTCGGTTTTGCATTTTTCTACATTTATCCCACGCTAATGCAGAATTTCGAAATAAACGGTCATTTTAAAAAATATAATATTGAAAAACAAATTAGAATTTCAAATAGACTTCGACTTCTCAAGAACAGAGGTTCAAGTATTCAAAATTTAACTGAAAAAATACATTTTGCATGTATTTATAATTGGTAATATTAGAATTCAAATAATAATTTTGGTAATAATGAAAATTATTTTCAGTATAATTGCACTTAATTTTTGCCACTTTTACACAAAATAATAATATACAATAAAATAACTATAATTAAGTACAGTTTGCAATAATACTAAGATAAATATTATGTTCTAGCACACTTTGTCATACTCAAAGATTTATTTTCATATGGTATATGGTCCATGTTTGGATGCTGAGGACTCTCGCAGAATACAGGTTATCCAAAATTCCTGTTTAAGGTTAATCTTCGGTATCAGACGCCGGCAGAGCATTTCGCATAAGCTTAATGAAATTGGTTGGCTTAATATGGCTAAACGTCGTATGTTACACTCTGCGTGCCTATTCCACAAAATTATTATAATAAGATACCAAATTATCTACATAAAAAAAATCTCACATAGAACTGACGTCCACAACGTTAACATAAGATTCAAGGGAGAACTCTCACACCTCCAATACACCGCACTGAAATATTCAAACGATCATTTTCTTATCAAGTTTCCAAAATCTACAATTCTCTACCCTCTCACTTTAAAAATAAATCCTTACCCGCATTTAAACGTAATTTGAAAAAACAACTTATTACACAAATGTAGTAGATTATAAAGGCAAATAAATTAAAGAAGGGTGGCGAACGGGCGCAAAATTTATAATTTAACGTAAATGGTACATTCTTCGGTTTTCTCTTATTTTGCTACTGTCTTATAAGTTACTGTAAATCATCAATTATCTTTTAGTTGTATTGATTCCGTGATTTCTGTATATCGTATTTTAACTACGCTACATGCTTAAGATTAAATACAGGGGTGGTGTCATGCACCACCATCTGATCTTCGGCATTTTTTCATTAGGTATTAGTGGGTATTGTTTTACATAATATTTTTTTTATACATCTGTATCCGCCTAATGGAAAATAAAGACCTATTATTATTATTATTATTATTATTATTATATACACAGCTTTGCAAATTATGAGGTGCCCTTCTTTTTTTAGATGGTAAAAACCAAAAGTCGTATAGCAATGAGATTCTAGATCCTTTACAACAGCTTTACGGCCAGTTGGACGACCTGCACTAACCTTGCGCTTTCCTGTTAAACAATATTTTCGCCGTCCAATAGCGGTTGGTTGCACACCAATTCTTGTTTTATGACATCTACGATTCTTAGCTGTTACGCTTTTATTATTCTCCTTACTTGATGAAACCCGCTATAACTTCCAAATGTATGAAGAGCAGATACCAGACCTGAATCAGTGTTTACAAAACTGTCTACATTTTTTAACATTTTTTGTACTGCAGGTACAAATATCGAAGGGTTGGATTTAACTCCATTCTGTATTCGGCAGAAAAAGTTTTGCAATCGGTATTATTCTTCTTCAGATCTTCTCGACTACCAGCATCTGCTTGATTAAGTCCAGTAAACTTTTCCTCGACCTGGTTTGAAATATCCTTTATGGAAGTTTCTGAAACTGTAGGATACTGATGTGTATCTAAATTTTTCTCTAAAGGAAGAAACCATTCTGATGGTGGTATTATGCCTTCAGTTACATACAACATATCTCTCTTGGTATTTGTACAGACTAAATTGTACGCAGTTTTCACATCACATTCTGATGAATAAATCACAGCCGATGAATGCTTGTATAGTTTTCCCGAACTACCTAAGTCACAAAAACAGATGCCTCTAACAATATCTACTGTATGTTCTTCACTTGAATTTTTAACATTATATAGGTCTTGGGAAAATTGCTGTTCTACAGAAAAAAAATATCAGTTTTGTTGTTCTTATAAGCAAGCATCTTTTTAAGAATCGAACTGGAATATCTGCAATTGCCGAAATCTGTTATTCTTTGCTTTAAATACTTTTCGTAATGAGTTAGTATGAAATCTACTATTTGCGTAAAATTAAATGCCATTGTCCTATTCAGTATACAGTCCTTTAAAATCCTAAATACTATTTCCACATAATTTGTTGTGTTGTTACCACGAAGCGATAACGATTCCTCGGCGTCCGGCCCAAACAATATAACCAACCCGGCGACTCCACCAAATTTCGACGATGTGTTAAATATCTCTACAATTTTTCAAGAAAAACCGATAAATCACATGGCTGCTCAGACTGATTCTGAGAACATTTCCATTATCCTGGAAAAGATAAGGCTAAAAAACGTGGCGACGCAGACCGAAACTGCCCCGTTATTATCAATGCAAGACTTACGAAAATCAAGGCAATTACTACATATTAAGATCCTCGAAAATGGACAGGAAATAAACGCTGTCATTGACATAGGTGCGGAAAGCAACATAGTGAGGGCAGGACTCGTCGACACCGCGCCTCAAACCAAAGACAGAAAATTGTTTGCAATGGCATGCGGATGCCAAACAACAGAATCCTTGGGAAATATCGTCCTAGATCTAGACATACAAGGTAACAAAACTCAGGGTGAATTTGAGGTAATTAACAAATTAAATAAAGAACTTATGCTTGGTACGCCATTCCTGGAGGACGAGGGATGTCCATCTAGATTATGAAAGGAAGTGCATGTATATAGGAAAGACGTTAAGGAAAACCGTATACTGGAACCAAGAAACTAGATATACCCCCGAATCTCGACAACTCCACGAAAAAGTTTGTATTCGACTGGAGGCTGAACAATTACTTAAACCCGTATTTATGGAATTCTCCGACATATTCAGCGAACGACCTACTAAAGGAATTACAACCACGACTACGAAACACGTCATTACTCTTTCCACCCCAACCATAAGCAACCAGCGATGTTAACCAATGACACCTCATAAAAAGAAGATTTTCTACGAACAAATAGACGAGATGCTAAAAGCTGGTGTAATAGAACCCAGCAACTCACCTTACAGTTCACCTCCAGTCATAATCGAAGCATCTGGTAAAAAAAACCGTTTCTGCGTGGATTATCGGAAGCTTAATGCTGTAACCAAGGACCAATCATCCACCCTATCAAAAATACATAAAACTATCAAAACTCTAGGGAAAGCCAAGGTATTCACGTTTCTAGACTTAACATTGGGATATTGGCAAATTCCCATGGACCCGGAATCAAAGAAATGCACAGCTTTTACTATCCCAGACGGAGCATCCAATCAATTTACAGTTATGCCGTTCGGCTTAAAGACAGTCCCATCCACATTTCAGAACTTCATGGTTCGCGATGTCCTAGCAGGATATATATATGACTTCGTACAAGTCTACCTCGATGGCATCATTATATACAGTAATAGCCTAGAAGAACACCAGAGACATTTACATTTAGTCTTCGAAAGGATCCGCCTACACAACGTAAAGGTTTCACCAGAAAAATGTAACATCGCAACCAACGAATTGAATTATCTCGGACACCGAATATCCCAAGACAAAACATTACCCAGCAGAGCGAACTAAATATACCAGCATATCAAGAGGAATGGGACGAGCAAGAAGAACAGACCCCGGAAGAAAGAACAGAAGAAATAAGGGCAAACCAAGCAGAATCTCAAGAGAGGCATTCTTCGCCAAACGATAGACCTGAGGTTACCTTCGGTAAAGGACAAGAAGTAATGGTAAAGGCCCTTCGAAAGAAACCGAATGTATTCTTACCCTCTTGGACAGGCCCACATCTAATAACCAAAAAAGTCTCCGACGAAGTATACGAGGTCCAACGTGGAACAACACTTATCTGGTACACGTAGACGATATCAGGTCCCCAGTTGCCGGAAACGAACCTCCCGAGCAGCTAGATACCGATGAAGAATTGGACCCCGATGATGACGACTTAAATGACGAAAATCCTGAAGACGATTTCCCAGACCGTCACAAAGGCCCTGAAGAACGCCCCCTGATGATGACGATAGAGACGGTGCAATCCTACTACTTGCCTTAGCGCATCTACCTGCCTCAGCGCACCAAGAAAATTTACCTGCCTTAGCGCATCTACCTGCATCAGTGTACCAAGAAAAATTGCCTGCCCCAGCGCACGTAGAATATTTGCCTGCCCCAGCGCATATAGAGAAAGTAACAGCATTAACTCCGGCATCCGATGAGCCAACCACCTCAACAAGGTCAACACCAACACACGGAGAGACGAACAGTCCAAATAAACCCAAGCGACGACGAGCAAGACTGGTCATCATGGACCCCTAGAAACCGTATCCTTCTTTTCAGAATTACGTTTATTTTTATTATTGTACATACCTTAAGTTTTAGCATTTTATAACTTTTAGTTCTTATTACACATAAAACACGTTGTAAATATTTTAAGTTAGATAGAATTGTATACTTTAGGTTTTCAAACACTTAATCGTAGAAATTTGCCTTAGGAAACGGGTGGAATGTCAAAGTATATCTCTTTAATAAATTAAATCGGGCAATTCATATTCTCAAAATTAAGAATTAACGTCCCTCTGTCGCTCTGTAAAACCCGCGAGCTAGAAGAAACACTTTTTACGTTTTTAGAATAATTCGAAAAGCAAGCCTTCGGCTGCTGGAGAATATATACAAGCCACTCTCCCCTACAGATCGAATTTTCGGGAACGGCGAACAATCTGGAACGTCTAGAACGACTAGAACGCATGGAGTCTTCGATTTTCGAACACTTCCAGAAGCTTTGATTTATCTTATATAAACCGAGACGCGCTCAACGCATTCAATCGAGTAAAGACAGTCGAGTAAGTAGAATTGAGTTGAGTCGAGTCAAGTCAGTCAGTCAGTCAGTTCGGGATCCAGCTACGCGACAAAACAACAACAAATAAACGCAAATTTCTACTCTAAAGTGTTACCAATCAACATAATTAATTAATTTAAACATACTTAGTGATAAATAAATGTATTGTTAGAACGTGAACCGTAATATATCATTGTTGTGACTCCAGAATTTTTGACTTTTAATTATTCGCGTAAAATCGATACAGGGTATTATTTTCCGCCGAACCAAGTAAAAATAAAATCATACCAAAATTAATTGTGCAGTGTTCTTGTTCGCGAATCTGACAAAAACGAAAGTCACGTTCGTGCTCAATGAGACCTCCTACATGATATCATGCACTCTGTGGGCACCCACCGATCGTAGCCTAGTATCTATTTCTCTATTCTGCACGTAGTAAGATCGGCGAATATGCCACCCCCAAGGATTCTTAGGTTGCTGTCGCTGTCATTGCCCGTCTCCCTTTAATCACTTTTGATGAAAATAATATTCCGAGCCATGATATACGAAAACCATGAAAAGGGATGGCTTTTGGCCGTTTGAAGGAGTGGGAAAGTTCTAAAAACAAAATAATCATCATATTCTTTTATTAAATTTCTCCATACAACTTATACAAAAATACATCTATGAAATTTAAGAAAGTTTCGAAACCTTTCCTATATTAAAAAACAATTAAATTGTACTGTCGACAAATGTGTAGTATTAATGTAAGTACCTATTGATTATAATGTCTGTTTCAGTCTAGAAGAAGTATTCATCTTGTAAATATGGTTCATTCAAAAAATGATACAAAACTAAAGTTTGAGGTAAGTTGTTCCCAAATACTAACAATTTAAATGTTCTAGTTTGTCATCCTGCTCTAAAAGAAATTAAAATAAATTCACATAATATTTCTGGCAAGACTGAAGAGAGGGCGTAAAACGGCAATTTGTAGCTTTGTACCTTGAGATTTATACTTTCCGGGATAATCGATCTTAAAGTTAGTAGAACAATAGTTTTCAAAATCATATTATTCATAAAACTCCAAGCTACAACAATAGGATTTTAATTGAAACAGAATCCAGTCAGCCACGGAATTTGGAGATCTATCTTCATTTATATCTTTAAGTTGCTTAAAATCCCCGAACTTCATAAAGCAAAATGGGCCACACATTGGCTAACTGTACTGCCCTGCTAAGCGGAGCCCCCGTAAAATAATTTTTTGTTAAAAATGAGTTAAAATCAGTTTCTTATAAGCATGTGGGCGATCACGTGTATGGGCATTAGGAATTTAGCTTGAGGAGCGTGCGTTACGAAGCCTAGTTTAGTATATGAAATTTATGCTTAAATCCACAGTTCTATATCATTTTAACATTTATGAACCGATACAATGGTTCGATATTTGATTGAGAAATATAGAATAGAAATTTATCATCTGAAGTAACTCAAGTAGCACAGACTGGTTATATAAAATAAACGTTACTAAACTTTGCTTAAAACTGTGTAACGTTTACTAAAACTAATAAAACCAAAACATATCCATCTCAACGTTTATATTAATAAAATGGGGAATCTATAAGACTGTTACAATACGTTGCAGTACCGTTTCAAACACTTTCTTTAACGCTAACTAACCTTAAACAGTCGTGTTTTATTTTTATATCGGCATCTCAACAACATAGATTGGTACCAGTAAATATAGTATTGCAACATATTTATAAAAGTAAAAAAAAGCAAGTAAACGGAGGACAGATTTGGCAATTTTTGACCCCTGTTTAATGATGGCATACATTCAGCGGTACCTGTAGATATGAAATCTGCGAAAACTTGTTTCGAAGGTTTCATATCTTAGAAAGTTATACAGAATCTGTGTGTTTGGACTAGTGAACGTGCTTCTATGTACCTGGAAAATCAACATTCTCGTCGGGTGTATAATATAAATTGGAAAGAAGTCACGGTGGAAGAAATATATGTACTCATAGCCCTCTGCCTTTATGGGAATAATAAGATACCCTGTGATGCATGACTACTAGAACCAATCTTTCTTATTTGGAGGACCAAGGGTGTTTACTTCCAATATAATGAGTCGTAACTGATTTTTCTCGATGTTAAAATTTCTCCGGTTTAGCAACCCTAGAGCATATGTAGTGAATCGACCATTCACTCGCATGGCTATCTATGTTTTTGCTGACTTACGGGACAACTGCATCAATTTGATCGATATCGGTGAGACAGCTGCTATAGATGAATGTCTTCTTCTGTACAAAGGCCGCTTACATTTTGGGCAGTACATAAAAACTAAACGTGCACATTTTGGACTCAAGCTCTTTTGTCTCTGCCCAAGCAATCCTAAGTTCAGAGGGTGTTTGCGCCGTGTTCGGCAGTATGCTGTATTTAATTTCGAAAAGTCTACAATTTGAATATATTTGGTTTTATCTATTACAAGTAGATGTCTCTAGGGGCATCGAATGAACATATTGTGTTTTCTGTTTTTTCTATAAAAAAGAGCAGAGTTTTTAGTTGACCTTAATATAGTGTGATTAGATTTAGAAGCAACACAGCTGGTTTTATAATTTTTTGATTTTAATATAAATTTCAAATAGTTAAAAGTTACTTTAGTGAAATTTTGTACATTAGATTAGATATTCCTTTGTCTTTCCAACCTATCCTTTCTTCCCCATCTAATTTAAAACTAGTGGTTGGAGCCAAGGATATTTATTGGTAAGATCTTTTATATCTTTGTTAAAATTACAGTCCTAATTATTATTTTTGGAACCAGGGTTAGATTCGCAAACACAAAGGGTATACGGACAATTTCAGTTTGTATATTGGGGAACATATTTATAACCTAGACCATATTCTCAATTCTGAAAATTTGACTGTGTCCAAAAAGATTGTGGTATATCTATTCCAAGACAAAATGTATCAAGGAGGCGAGATAATTTTAGATAATTGGTATGTGTCTCGAAGACTAGCGAACTTCTGCTTCAGCGGCATACTATGTAACAGGGACAATCAAAGCAAACCGACGAGTTCCAAAAAAACTGACAACTATAAATCTTAAGCCTGGGCAATCGTGTTTTGCTAGAAGAGGTGATATGTTGATAGTAAGAGAAAAGAGAGATGTTTATGGCATTACAACAAAACTGACGGCGGGTTCTGCGGAGAAATATCGTCATTAATCAATAAGTGTACAAAATATGCTTAAAAAACCACAGCATATTGATCATTATAACAGCAATATGGGAGCTGTAGACGCTGTTGATAAAGATATTGAGCCTTACAACTGTGCACGTAAAAATTATACTTGGTTCATAAAACTGGGGCTACACATGATACAGAGAATGGTTCTAAATGCAAAAGTTTTTTATACATGGATGAATGTAAAATGCTTAATTTTGAAAATAAACTTTGCGAAGAGCTATTAGAATGTTACAGCCCCAAATATCAACAACAAGAAACTGAAAGCTCTGAGAAAAGTATTGAAGATAATCATGTGTATACTAAGGAAGAGGGTAAGCGAAGAAAATGCAATATCTGCTGTGTATGCTACAAACAAAATTAAAAAAAGATACTGCGCGACGTGTTCAAATACAGCCTGGATTGTGTACGAAAGAGCACTTTAAGCTCTACCTACAAGACGTGTAAGGTCGAGGCATTTCATATATTATTTGTAGCTTTCTTTGTATTTCTTTGAAGTAAACAACCAGCAATTTTACTTTTATGTTATTATTTATTTATTTTTTCCTCATTTACCCACCTCACGAGTCGACTACGCACGTTAAAAAATAGCTTTTTATGTTCATAGTATTGCGTTGTCCTAAACTGGCAAACAAAAATAAATTCATGGTATTTCACGGGTCGATAAGAAACACCTTTATCCACCCCCTAGTTGCGCCGCCTATGAATTTTATTTATTTATTTTTTTGTTAAATCGACCCTTTTACAACTTACATTAAAAAAATTTGGGTCAATACTGAATTTAAAAAACTTCATTTTTTCTGTAAACTTGGTATAAATATGAAGAATGGGAAATCTGGACTAGGTATCAATGGGTTAATGATAATTTAACTGATGGCGGATCGGCACAAGAGACACTAGATCTATTCTCATTATTAAATGCAGAAATACAGTATTTTAGAATACAATAAATGAATATTTATATATACACAAATATAACCTTGCGCAACGTGGCCGTAACCATTATAAATCTTCAAGTAAAACAATAGAACGTATTTATTATGTCACCTATAGACGTTTACTAATTAAAAATTATATACTTAATCAACATCTTGTGCAACGTCGCAAACAATTCAGTACAACTTCAAATCGAACCACTAAAGAAATTGCGTAGAAGATATGTTATAAACTTTAATACAACTCAAAACCAGAAAAATATAAAAACTCGCATGTACAACGTTTTATTAATTTTAATAAAACTCCAATCTAAATCATTACAAAAGCTTAATTAAACGACGTTTAAAAGTGGTATATAAAACTTTGAATAGTTATATAACTGTCGTTATCTTTTTAGTTTTATAATTTCAAATAACATAAGTTGTAGAAACGTTTATCATAGTTATAAAAACTCTCTTAAGATTATGTGCTGCTTGAGAATGTAATGATGTGAAGAGAACGCTAGATGAAGTTTCCGAAATGTTCAATAACAAATACATAGCTGGCGATCCAGTCACAAAATCGGCAGAATCGGACAGAAATATGTAAATTCGGATATGTAGACTTTTCCTAGAGATTTCACGGCAATTAGAGAAATATTACAATTAAATCTTTTACTCGATTTAAGAGAACACACACGCACCACCACATGTGATTTTTAAAATGTAACTTCTTCACTTTTTACTTTTAGATGCAGATGTTACTATTGCAGTGTTTACACCTAAGATTGGATTTTAATGCTTCTGGACTTTTTCCTATAAACAAAAGTATGTTTTTGAAGGTAACTAAGATCGAAAATAATATTACCTTATTTACTTAGTCAAATATTATCTTGTAGTTTTGTGCAGCCATCGTTAGTTATGTAATACTTATCATACAATTTGAAAACCTGAAGAAAAATGAATTAGGTATTTAAACAATACTGCTTCATTTCAATATAGTGTTAGTATCCAATGTATATTTATAACACATATCCTGGGTGATTCAAAAGAAGGTACATTGAATTCAACTGTAGATTGGGAAGCCCTAGGTATGAAGATTTTCCTATTAAAATGTTTTCCTACCTCGCCTCATAACCGAGCTACAGCCCCTTAGAGTGTATGATTGGCAACCAGTTTTCTTCTTCTTCAAATGGAACTGTCTATCCGGCTCTCTATTTTGATGGGCTACAGCAACTTCGGACTGATATGCAAGATGTATCCTATACAGGGTGGTCAGTAAAGTCCAAGGTCAATTATTCTTTGTCTTGTGTCAAATTAAAAATTTTGATTAATCATTGAATATCTTATTAGATTTAGAAACTTTTTTTTCTCTTGTGATTTTTCATACAGTTAGGCCGGTTTCGAGCAAATTGCAAGAAATCAGAGGCTGCTGAAGTAATTTTATTGACAATTTTATTCAAAAACAAAAGCATCGTTTGTCAGATTCCGAGTTGTCTAATCAAAGTAGTGTAATTTTTTTTGAGTTATTGATCAGAAAATGGTGCACTATACTGACTACCAACTGTAACAAATGTCAGATAGGGGTAAAGAAATTAAAATTACTTGCCATAAAATAGCGCGATGTTTGTAGAGATTTGAGAGGGTATTTCATAGACTATAAAATGTTATGAACGCGGCGGCTTAATATAATATTAGAGGATTGGAAAAACAGGGTTGTAAAAAAAATATAAGTTTTAACAACCGTTTCATGTTAGAAACAAAAGAACTTCTCGTCCATACTATAAAGTGTATTGTAGTATTTTTTTCAAATTTGAAATATTTTATTACCGTTTTAAAGGCCTTCCATAAACTCATAAACTTCACAGCCTGAGAAAATCCGTGATCGACTCCATCGGCAAATTGCTGTTTATTAGAAATGTAAACGCCCCGAAATGTACGCTAGCTAGATTTTTCCCTTTATTTTATGAATATGATGAGAAGGAATCTAAACACAAAAAGGGTATTTTCATCTCGTTGGAATAATTTAGAGCTTAGATGTAGAATAGTTTAAGTTGTTAAAAGAATGTTTTATATTTAGGGTAAAATCATTTTGGTCACATTTACTATAGAGGACCACCCGCCATTTGCCAGGCGGGTATTATTTTAGTATTTCATTTTGTGCCGGCAGAGGACGCCAACTTCCTAAAAGCGATTAAGTACTAGATAGGGGCGGGTCACATTCAATTGGTTAGAATAACTCCAAAGTACCGCTCTGCTTCACCCAAAAGAACTGACGAGGGTAATCCGCCAATTTAAGAAAACACTTTTGGTTTGGCTCTCGAGTGTGTTAAACGTGTCAACTACGTAGTGGTAATCTTTTTTGTGTCACCAGGTTTATTTATGTATTTTGAGATTTTGTGCTAAATATCAACTTATTGTCATTAGAGTTCACATTAAACATCGCCTCCTTCGAATTGTCCCTGGCAACTGGCTTTTTTTGCACGAGTTTGTAAAACATAGTCTTCAGAAATAATTAGAGTCATGCTCGTTAATGGTATTGTATTTTTGGCCCTACCGGCAATCAGTTTGTGTTTTATGACAAGCGGTTTTCCTATTAGCGAAGTCACTTTTCACTTAAGAACGGGACTACGGTCCAATTGGCATATTTCCTTATTTGTTTAACTTTAAGTGTATTTTCTTTTATTCTAATTTAAGTGATATTTATTGTTATATTTTTCAATCCGATTAGTTTCGTGTTCCTTTTGTGTATAAATAGATTAAGTGTGGTTAGCTTTTCGTGTTTTATTTAATTATTAATTTAGTGGAAACTAGAGTCATCGAAGTTAGATCACTGTGGTGAACCAGCAGGCGTAACAAAGAATATTGGGGTAGGTTTGAAGTATATCCTTTTAAGGATACCCACATATCTCTGTGAAGGGACCACGTATAGACGATATTCATGCATTGAGATATCTACGTGGCCCCAGGTGCACAGATATTGTGAGTATAACCTTAGAGAAAACCCGCTGGTGGATTGATGAGTATTCCTTGGTAGCCGCATATAGCATAAAATTGATCTCATTTGAAAGGGGTACCTTAATTTTCACGGATATAATCAATAAACATAATAACCCCCAAAGTAGTGTAAACAGGGCAAGTGCGGCTATTACACAATATTCTTTTTTTGTTGACATGCCAAGGTAAGGCAGCAGGTGTAGTAATGGAGTATTTTAGATAATATACCAACTTTTCTTGGGGTGGAAAGAAGGTTACGTGAAACCGGACAAGTATTAATAACGATGCGCGACGCTTAGATTAGGAAGGCCAAGAGATTTTCGAACCCCACAGGTTGAAAAGACGTTATTGGAAGCAGTTGAGGAATACCCCGAAATTAGCACCCGACGGTTGGGTCTCCAACTGGGACTTTGCCAATCCTTTGTGTGGCGCATATTACATGATCAGTAGTTACATCCTTATCATCATACTAGAGTGCAAGAAACCAAAGACTTCCAAGCAGGAATAGATTTTGCCCAATATTTACTACGATAACATCGATGTGACAATACTTCTTTGAGAAGATTTTTTGGACAGACAAAGCTACGTTTACTCGGAGTGGTGTATTCAATACCCGTATCGTCATACATGGGGTAAAGAGAATTCATTTAACTTTTTTTAGTTGGCCAATGGAGAACAATACCTACATTTTTGGAAGAAAACCTACCGGAGCTCCTAGATGAGGCATGTGGTTCATGCATGATGGGTCCCCGATGCATAATGTAATTTTAATAAGAAATTATTTGGATAGGATATTTCTCCGAAGACCGATCGGAAGAGCACCTTTTCTTTTGGGGTCATAAGAAAGAACTTGTATATTCAGTTCCCATTGACAACATTGACCAGTTGCAGCACTCAATTCTAGATGCCGCAACGACAATTAGAAATGAGCATAAAATTTTTCCAAGAATACGATTTAATTCACTTAAACGGCTTAACCTCTGTATATAACGGGGGGGGGGACATTTTCATTTTAAATTTCTCTTAGCACTAATAATTACGTTATAGACGATGTTCAATTATTCTGTGTATTTTGTTTTGTCAACGCAATTCCTATTTGAGTAAAAGACAATAATTTTATATGTTCACCTAGAACTTTACAGGACCGCCCTGTTATAGGACACATCTTGTATATCAGTTCGAACTTGCTATAATGAGCATGTAGCACATCAAAATAAAGGGCCGGATTCGGAATTTGATCATCGTACGTCAATGTGCGTGAAGGTTATTAGGACGAAACTGATTGCCGAAAGTGGTATTACGAGAATCTTTGTCTGTGGGACACCCCAATCTACAGCTGAATTTAGCGGTTTAGTGGTTGAACTCTAGCAATGTTTTTCATGTACAATAGTTTGTATGTACTTTTTATTTTATTTTTTAATTTGGGGTGATTGTGGCTAGGGAATGCACTCACTCCATTAGCTCTTTGTAAATACTTATAAATGTAATATAATACAGTTCCGAGTGCATTCATTTTGAGGTCTCCCGCAAATCACCTCAGAATGCTGGATTTACAGAAGTGACTTAAAACTTCAAATTTTAACCATTATTAAAAGATGATAGTCTATAGTCCATTGCATTTAGACAGAAAACATAATGTTTTTGAAAAAATGCACGAGTGGAGATTATTTCCCGAAATGGAAGGAGGACATGGGTAGAGTCTAAAACCAAAAACTCGAGACTGTACCTGCTGGCTTCCGGTCGTCATCTTGGGAAACGCGAATGACGTTGTATCTCCGTTCCCGTTCGCTTTTTCGGGAAATTTGTAGAAACCAGTTGTAGAAAATCATTTTGTCTTTCATTTTTTGCAATTCAACTGTATTTTCGTAGGATTGATACCGTAAAAGTTACAGCTGTTTGATGGCATGCTGAGCGATAGACACTTCCAAGTCACTATCGGAAGCTTTGAAAGTACCCAAAGGACACAACAACGGACTTCCCCAAGGCTCAGTACTCTCGCCAGTCTTGTTTAGCCTATATATATATCAGATATGCCCACCACTAGGTCTAGAAAATTCGGATATGCGGATGACTGGGCAATCGCAACCAGACATACTCTGGTGGAGAGCACAGAAGATATCCTTACTGACGACCTCACAAAGCTGGGAGAGTATTTCAGGCGATGGAGACTTAAACTAAACTCAAATAAAACCGAAGTGTGCTGCTTCCACCTAAACAACGAGATGGCCAACAGGAAACTCCAGGTGTACATAGATCATCAATTATTGAGGCATAACAGTAACCCAAAGTATTTGGGTGTCACCCTGGACAGAACACTCTCCTTTAAGAAGCACCTTGAACATACTGCGGCGAAACTAAGAACTCGCAATAACATTATTCACAAGCTCTGCGGAACAACATGGGGATCGACAGCAACTACCCTCCGAAGCTCAGCACTCGGACTTGTGTACTCAGCCGCTGAATACTGTGCCCCTGTCTGGATAAACAGCCCCCATACAAAATTAATCGATATACAACTAAACACCACGATGCGTTTGATTTCCGGCACAATAAAGTCTACCCCAACACAATGGTTACCACTGCTAAGCCATATACCTCCCCCGGACTTCCGCCGCCAAAATGCCTTACTTAGAGAGTTCCAGAAAATATTGAACAATCAGCAATTGCCGATACACGGAGACATTGCTGACGTCAACCGCAAACGATTGCGTTCCAGAAACCCTCCAACCGGAACTGCAACGGCCCTGAGAACAGACAAATTCCAAATAATCCCACAGTGGCAAAACGTGCGGAACGACATGAATAATCCAGTCCTGAGAGATATGCCAAGTATAACTGAAACTCCTCCAGGCTTTAACCTCCCCCGCAAGACTTGGGCCACCCTAAATAGAATAAGAACAGGCCATGGTACCTGCGCTGATTTCCACCATAAATGGAATAGAACCCCGTCTGCCGAATGTGACTGCGGAGCGATTAAACAAACCATCCAACACATTATCACCGAGTGCCCACTTAGGAAGTACAAAGGAAGCATGAGCGACTTCACCTGTGTGACGCCAGCGTCGATCGAATTCATAAATAAACTGGACATTAAACTTTAAATAACTATGTTGTGTATATACATATGCCATACGCTAAATAAATAAATAACAGCTGTTTGAATTTTTTTTTGTGTCAATTTTTCAACCATTAAATGAAGCTTCCAGGTGTAAAACTATAAATAAAACTTATAGAAGACGTAATTACCTTTAATTTAAATGCTCAATGAAGTTTCTGTAACTAATAGTTCTTAAGCTGTTAACGCGCGAATTCGGTCTTGTCGTACCTTAATTTTAGAATATCTTACTATAATTGTTAAAAGTTCCTTCAATGCACATTTTATTAAATAAGAATGAACAATTGTTTACTGTCAATAATTTTATTAACTAAAGTTAACACAAGGATACTATGGGATAATTTTGTGTATAATGTTTATTATCCTCTGCTGAATGAGTAATATACAGTGATATAAGTGACATTTGTAGTCCCTACGTTGGAGCCGGTGTTTGCTCCATCTAGAGGCACGTGCCGGACCTCGGTTAAGTGTTCTCATATAACATGACTACCATACAAGATATGCTGATTTTCTATGATAAAGTTTGAACACAGCTCCTTTTATTAAACCAATGTTGAGATATTCCCGAATATTTGAGATTGCCATACGAAAAACTCAAGTATTATTTGGTTTTCACTACATATCTCTAAACAACAATATCACAAGCGTTAGACATAGACCTGTGGTCTCTTCTAATGTCATTGTTATTGCATTCATGAGCCAACATTCTTCAAGTACGCGGTAACTCGTTTAACCGCGATTCTGGTTGGGCTAAAAAGAAATCAAAATACGACAGTAGTCGTAAAAACCATATAATTTTTGTGGTTGCCTTTTGCATTCTTATTACCAATGGGACATTTCCCAGAGTTTGTGTCAAATTTTACATAGACCCAATTCGATTATCAACCTTTAAGAACACACGTTACTGTCGTTATAACAATATTGTTTTTGTTGTTTATATCGCTGAACTTATTTATTCAACAGAGGTAAAGGTGACGATTTTTCCCAAGGAATTCTGAAATTATTTCTATCTGAAATTATTGACGGGTCTCAACCAATATTTGTTATTGATTTCACTATCTTCACTATAATGATTATATTAAACATGTTTACTTAAGAAACCCCGTTAAAAATGATGTGGAAACACAAATTTTTGAAACATTTTCACGAGCAAAATTAAAATTAACAGTTACAATCTCAGCAGTTGCAGTTGTTTTATTACAGAAATGTCGAACACGAACCGACAAGAAATGCAATGAAGGAGCAATATTGGCTCAAATGCGCACAACGGTTGTGCATGCGTAGGACTGACTTTGCGGCTCTATAACTTTAGAAGTAGAACAGAAATTTCGTTATGCATTTAAATGAAAGTTAATTACGTCTTCTATAAGTTTTAATAGTTATAATTTTACACTCGAAAGTTTCATTTAATGGTTAAAAACCGGACAAGAAAAGAAAATTGTTTTTCAAACAGCTGTAACTTTTACAGTATCAACCATACCACAAAAAAGTTAAATTGAAAATGAAAGATAGAATGATTTTCTATAACTTTGGTTTTAAGATACAACGCCAACGCGTTTTCCAAGATGTCGACCGGAAACCAACAGGTACAGTTCCGAGTTTTTGGTTTTATACTCTACCCATGTCCCCCTTCCATTTTGGGTTAAAATCTTCAATCGTGCATTTTTTTCAAAAAATTATTCTAACCGCATTAGACTACACTAGTTTCAACTGAATCAAAATTACAATCTTCTTTTTTTCCTTTTCTTAACGCTTCTCAAGTTACCGAGGTAACTGCTTAAAAACCTAGGATGATTATGTGTTACGTAGACCTACAGTTTATAGTGAAGTCCAAACCACTTCTTGGGGACAATTTTATGGTTTAAGCTACTTCGAGGTGAGTAGGGTTTGAACTTGCGTTAAACCACTGAGCTACCATCCCTGACCTTCTAATTAATTGTATATAAAATTGATGTTAATAAAGGTGTTAATGAAGAGAATGTGTTTATTTTATTTATGAATAGCATGCAGTGTTCCGAAATTGTGTGGTCAAACCCTCACGATTATAGATTTTATCTATCGATACCCTCCACTATGACCCGGCAAGTGACTGGATTGATTCACTTTAATCTCATCGTCTCACAGTGTGGCAAGATACCTCAATTACTGGCATCAATTCATATAATGAGACTTTCAGGTTTTCTTTGGCTGAGTATACTTGAGGACGATTGTTAATATGTAAATAAATCAACTTTATGATATTTGTTTGTTTATTGCAATATCTAGGCATATGCCGGAGGATGTTTAATAATTTTATTAAGCTAAGGATCGGTAGTGTGATCCTATAGTGCTTGCAACGTAATTTCTGCAGACGTAGAAGTGATAATTGTGTCATCTTTTAGGGTTAATCTCTCGTCAACGTATACAACCTATATGAGGGAAATCATTCTGAGGCTTTAAATCTGAACATGTTATATTGGTGAGTAGTGAGTTTGACTTCCACAATGGTCGAAAGAGTCTGTTCCCCAGACATCCTTCTCACTTGAGATTTTTCTAGTGACTTGTAAGCTTGAATATACTTCGATGCTCGTGTGGGTGAGCATGTAATCTCCTCTATAAATTTTGCTGTAGTTGGTTGTTTCAGAGCTCGCAAATGCATTTTAGTAACATATGCTGTTTCTGCAAGCGAGGTGGTATCCCTAAGATTTTTAGTTTTTACTCATTTACTTCGAACAGAACTCTCTTCAAACGGTAATGGTGGCCGACCTCGCCGTCTCGTGCTATCACGAACAACGTCATACAATTTAAATCTAATTGATCTTTCTAGCTACTCTGTTTTTTATAGGAACCTTGTTGCTATGTCCCATTATCTTCAAGCCATTAAAATATGACGTGAAATGCAAAACTTTGCTATATAATTTACTTAATCCTTCTGTCGGGCAATTGCTGCGATTTTTAAGGTGCTGCCTTAAAAAATTGAATTGTTCTTCTAATTTTTGGCACCCAGATTCGCTCAATAAGGTGTATAGACCAATTGTTTTCGTAAATAAGTCATTTGAACGTGACTCTGTAATAATAAATTCTATACATGTTCATTGTTCAGCACCAGCTGTTTACCAATAAAGTAGTATGTTGTGAAGTCGCCGAAAATAGCAAATAAAATAAAAATGGGTAAATATGTGTATTCGATTTAGCTTTAGTATGAATCTGTTATAGTACCACTATATTAATAAGTATATAAAATTTTATGTGGGAAAGAATGAGGAAGTAAACTATTACCCTAAGGATTTTAGGAGAATACGTAAATAGTTGTCACTTTGCAAGGGTATTTTCAAAGTATTATAAAAATCGTACCTTCCATACATTAAAAACCGCTGCCTAAGGAATCACTACTTCCACATCCAGATTTTTCAGCGAAGTCACTTTAAAGAAAACATTTTGACTAAATTTGCACTCTAGTATGTGTAAATTATTGATCATAGAATTTTAATATAATATTTGGGGCAGATGTCATATAAAAGTTTGAGGCGTTGGTGTCTACCATATACGTTAAAAATGAAGTTTCTAGTTTAAACTACTTATTTTACCTATTCACAACCTACCACCTCCCACCCCTTCTATGGAATCATCTCAATTAGATGTGGTACTAACTTTAAAGTGAATATCTCAATTTTATGTTAACAATCTCATTAATAATGGAGTGAAGGTGTTGGGGTTTGAAAAATATTGGAAAGAAATTTAAGGCGTCGGTATGTAGTATATACACCAAATCCATAATTTCTGTACTCTTACCAGCTTGCTTTACCTATTTTCCCCTATTTAACCCTATTTAACCCCCAACCCTTCAATGGAATCATCTCAAAATATAATCTAGTTCCAGATGTCGTTATAATACATACGTGTACCAAATTTCAAGTTAATATCTCAATTTTATTTTATCAACCCCTTTAATAATGGAGTAGGGGTATTGGGAGATTGTGAAATATTACCAAAAATTGTGAGGCCTTGGTTTCTACTACATGCACCGAATTTCAAGTTTCTGTACTCATACCAGTTTGCTTTACCTCTTTTCCCCTATTTAACCCTATTTAACACGATTTAACCCCAAACCCTTCAGGGGAATCATTTCAAAATATAATCTAGTTCCAGATGTCGTTATATTACCCACGTGTACCCAATGTTAAGTAAATATCTCAATTATATTTTATCAACCACTTTAATAATGGAGTAAGGGTGATGGGGGGGGGGGGGGGGGTTGAAAAATATTATTAAGAAAATTGAGGCCTTGGCCTCTAGGACATAGACCGGATTTCAAGTTTCTGTACTCTTACTAGCATGCCGTACTTATTTTCCTATATCTAACCCTATTTAAACCACAACCCTTCAACGGAATAATCCCAAAATATAATCTAGTTCCAGATGTCGTTATAATACATACGTACCAAATTTCAAGTGAATATCTCAATTTTATTTTATCAGCCCCTTTAATAATGGAGTAGGTGTATTGGGGGGTTGAAAAATATTATGAAAAATCTGAAGCCTTGGTTTCTAGTACATGCACCGAATTTCAAGTTTCTGTACTCATACCAGCTTGCTTTACCTATTTCCCCTATTTAACCCTATTTAACACGATTTAACCCCCAACCCTTCAATGGAATCGTTTCAAAACATAATCTAGTTCCAGATGTCGTTATATTACATACGTGTACCAAATTTTAAGTGAATATCTCAATTTTATTTTATAAACCCCTTTAATAATGAAGGGGGATGGGAGGGGAGGGTTAAAAAATATTGTAAATAATCTAAGATCTTGGCTTCTAGTACATACACCGAACTTCAAGTTTCTGTACTCTTACCAGCTCGCTATACTTATTTTCCCCTATTTAACCCCCAACCCTTCAACGAAATCATCTCAAAATATACCCCAGTTCCAGATGGCGTTATAATACATGAGTGTACCAAATTTCAAATGAATATCTCAATTTTATTTTATCAACCCCTTTAATGATGGAGTAGGGGTGGTAGGGGGTTGAAAAATATAAAAAATTTTGGGGCCTTATCTTGTAGTTCATACATCATATTTCAAGTTTCTGTACTCTTACCAGCTGGCTTTATATATTTCTCCCTATTTACCCCTATTTAAGCCCCAACCCTTCACCGGATATCTTCAAAAAACAATCCAGTTCCAGATCTCGTTATAATATATACGTGTACAAAATTTCAAGTCAATATCTTAAACCGTTTCGGAGAAATCGTGCGGACAAAAAAAAAAGTTACGGACAGACCGACAGACAGACAGACAGAAAATTTTTTTTCGCTCAAATTTAAAATCTCGACGTTTCATGACATTCTAAACACATTTCAAGAAAAAAAATATTTTGAAAATTTTTTTGCGATCGCTATACTTCCAATCCACTACGTGGATGTGGAAGTAAAATAAATCAGCCGTAGTTATATAGTACATACCTGAGGGTGTTCATGGGTCCATTTTAAAACAAATTAATGACCGCCCTTTTACCAAAAAAACAAAATAATGTATTAAGAACTTATTCACTGTACAAAGGCACTCATGAGCAACAGTTATTAGTCGTTTATAGTCTACGGGTTCGGTGGATATCCAAACTCGCATCGACTTTAAGTGGTGGATGAAAACATGCACAGACTCGTGTTAATATTAACTAGTAACAATACATTGTTTGCTGTGACACCTTGTTTTTGTATTTAATGCCTGTATTTGAGATATCTTGCCACACTGTGCGTCTATAACATAGGGATGTTACTGTAATTGGTCCAAGATCTGAAATTGAGATAATATCAGATTTTTGCGTTTCTAAGTCCCAGAAATAAAAAAAAAAGTGATTTTAAAAAATGTCTGTATGTATTCATATATATGTATTTGGGTACCATGACGTTGAAATTAGTAAACCAACTTTGATGAAATTTGGTATAAGAATGACGTTGGTAGCGTACATGAGCTGAAAAGGTTTTGAATAGGTTTCCGATGATATTTAGTGATCTCCAAGCGCTTGAGCTTTTTTATTTTTCAACATAACATACAGATTCGGCAAACATGGTTAGTTCGTGGGAATAAACTTCCTTGAAAGCAGAATTAGTGGGGTCGCTGACTCAGTCAAGTGGTGGTGGTATGAATGAATACTGCATTATTCAACGTTCTCGCATATGATAAAATTGAGTTATAACAGTTTCAAAATGTAAGAGTTTGAATCATCGTGGAGAACACCCTGTAGAATTAGGTTCAACTGTGAGAGAGCTGGAAACGAGTACATGTTCTGGCCTAACATTGAAAGTGAAATGGTGGTCTTTATGAAGTACGTTTCTTACAGATTTTATTCTTGACCTCCGCAAGTGCATTTTTTATCGGAAAAAGTGAAGTAACGTGGCAACGCCGCAGTGTGCGTTCAAAAGTGAAATATGTCTGGATAAAAAACTATTAGTCAAATATAAATATTTAAAAAAATATTAGGTGTTCCATTTAAAAAATCCAAGAATAAGCTTATCACCACAATGTAAAACGTCCTATAGATTTAAGAATAATTTTAAAATATGCCACTCTTAATCTCGTGCAATTTTTTCAAAGTTCAAACGGCTGAGGAGAAATTGATCGTCCACTAGTGACTCACCCTGTATATATAAAATTAAAAATTGTCAATTCCATTTTTTGGAAGTTCATATGCAAGGTCTAAGGATATTATAAAAAAAGACCGACAGACAGACAGGTAGACCGATGAACAAAAAAATTTGCTTGGCTCAAGTTTAAAATCTCCACATTTCATAACGTTCTAAACCTATTTCAGCAAAGAAAAAAAAGCTGCATAAGGAATCACTACTTTCACATCCAGATTCTTCATCCCAGTCACTTTAAAGAAAACATTTTGACTACATTTGCACTCTAATATGGAAATTATTGGTCACAGAATTTTAGTAATATTTGGGGCAGATATCATAGAAAAATATTAGAAAGAAATCTGAGAACTTAACTTTCTAGTATACCGGGTGGCCATGAATCAATGTACGCTCTCAATATTTTGGTTGTTTTTGAATTTAAAAATTTGGTTTTTGGTACAAATAAATTAGACAATAATAGGCTACTTCTAGACTAACAGGAATGAACATATCACTTCCGGTTGAACCAGAAGTGACATCAACTTTTTTTTCTTAAATGAAATGACTATATTTTTTTTATGTTTTCTCATTAAGCATAAATAGTACTACAATTTCTTCAGATGTAAAAAATTCCAAAAAATAAGTGAGATACGAATAATTTTTTATTTTTTTCAAAATGGCCGGGTCAGATGAATGTGATGTAAGAAAATCACAAAGTAGGCTACGGAAATTATTAGTAAGGTTATAGACTTGTCTGTAAAGCAGAAAATAGTTGTTTGAATTACTGATAGGTACCAGTATTTTTAGTTTTTTTTCAAAAAAATAGTTTGAACAATTTTCATAATGGTTTATTATAATTTAGGTTTTAAATAATTTTGTTATTCTCGGTAATTTATTCATGGTTGTAACGTTATACCTATTAAAATTATTTCTTGTTTAATTTGTGTTTAGTTTTTAAAAATACTTCTGTTATTACGAAGGTTATCGTTAAGAAATGATTAATGGCGAAAAAATTATCGTTTATTTATCATTATTTCTGATTAATAAAAGAAATAGCACAGTTCCATTCAATAAAATTCCATAGGACCCCTACGGAAATGAAAATGAAAATGAAATTCCGTTTTCTTGAAAAAACTAAAAATACTGGTACCTATCAGTAATTCAAACAACTATTTTCTTCTTTACAGACAAGTCTACAACCTTACTAATAATTTCCATAGCCTACTTAGTAATTTTCTTACATCGCATTCATCTGACGCGGCCATTTTGAAAAAATTTAAAAATTGTTCGTATCTCACTTATTTTTTGGATTTTTTTACATCTGAAAAAACTGTTGCACTTAAAAATTTATGCTTAATGCGAAACTATAAAAAAATATAGTCATTCCATTTAAGAAAAAAAAGTTGATGTCACTTCCGGTTGAACCGGAAGTGATATTTTCATTCCTGTTAGTGTAAAAGAACCTTATTATTGTCTAATTTATATGTACCAAAAACCAAATTTTTAAATACAAAAACAACCAAAATATTGGGGGCGTACATTGACTCATGGCCACCTGATATACATCAAATCCCAAGTTTCTGTACTCTTACGGCATTCTTTACTTTTTTTCCCTCATTTACCTCTACTTACCCCCCCCACTCCTTCAAAATATAATCTAGTTTCAGGCGTCGTTATAATACATACGAATACCAAATTTCAAGTGAAAATCTCAATTTAATTTTATCAATTCCTTTAACAAGGGACGGGTGGTGGGGGGCATGGAAAATCTTATAAGAAATATGCCAAATATAATAAAAAATATGAGGCCTTGTCTTCCAGTACATATACCGAATTTCAAGTTTCTGTACAGTTACCAGTTTGCTTTACTTATTTTCCCCTATTTGACCCACAACCCTTCAACGAAATAATCCCAAAATATAATATAGTTCCTGATGTCATTATAATATATACTTATACCAAATTTCAAGTGAATATTTCAATTTTATTTTATCGACCCCTTTAATAGTGGAGTGGGGTGGTGGTGGGGGGGATGGAAAATATTATCAAAAATTTTGAGGCCTTGGCTTCTAGTACATACACAAAATTTCAAGTTTCTGTACTCTTACCCGTTTGTTTTACTTTTTTCCCCCTATTTACCTCTATTGGCTAAACTTCGCCGAGCATCCCCCAACATCTCTAACATATTGTAAATACATTTTCTTTGTATTTCACTTGTAAAAATAAAGACGATTTATTATTATTATTATTATTATTATATTTACCCCCAACCCTTTACCGGATATGTTCAAAAAACAACCCAGTTCCCGATCTCGTTATAATATATTTCAACTCAATATCTTAAACCGTTCCGGAGAGAACGCGCGGACAAAAATACAGTTACAGACAGACAGACAGACAGACTGACAGACCGGCAGACAGACAGACGGACATAAATTTATTTCGCTCAAATGTAAAATCTCCACGTTTCATCACCTTCTAAACCTATTTCAAGAAAAAAAAATGCAGAAATTTTTTTTGCGACTACTATACTTACTTCCAATCAACTACGCGGATGTGGAAGTAATATTGACATTTGTGTTATGATTACTGTACTTCTAATCCACTATGTGGATGTGAAAGTATGATAAGCAGAACAGACTTTTATTCGCCAATCTAGGCATATTTTTAGAATCGCTCAACCTATCGACTAAGAAACTTTTTTGCGCCAGGTAAGCGGTGACTTTACCTGGCGCAAAAAGTTCTCTTTCGCTTGCTCCAACACTGATTTTCCGAAAAACGGATTCTTCTGCATATACTATACAACCGACACACAGTGGGAAACTATGTGTTTTTTTTTGACAAAATTCGCCCGACTATTGAATTCGCAACGAGAGCTAACATTTCTATTTTTAAATTACATAGAAAGATTGTCGCTACAGCAAGGTACAGCTATAGAGTGACTAAAATTAAATCTGACCTGCATTATCTTAAAACAATTTCTATTAAACCTTTCAGTGTAATAAATTTTGGGTACTTTTTGACATTTTAGGAAATTATTTCAAATAGAACGTCTTTATTACAAATTTCAATGAAATTATGTGATTTTGGGTCGCTGATATCGAATACAATAGATTTTTTACCAAAATAGGAAACATTTCGAAATATTGGACATATCTGGGTATTCTTTGACGTTTTTATCAAATCCCAATATCTCGAAATGTGTTCAGTTTTGTATTCGTAATCAGTGACCCAAAAAACATAATTCCGTTGAATTTTGTAATTAAGATACATCCTATTTGAAATAATTGGATAAAAACTTGCTTTTCGTCACCTGTCAGGTAGTTAGCGCCATCTAATCGGATACAAAAGTGAGTATATCCAGCGGTATAGTTAGATTTTATTTTAAAAAATCGCTAATCAAATTTGTCCATTTTTGACATTGAAAAAAAATGATAGCAGGTCTTAAGAATTGAAATTTATCTTAAAATTTTTGTCATAAAATAAAGCTTCCGATGACCCATCTTTTAAAAAAAGCCCCGTTAAAATCAGATAATAGGCACATTTTTTAGAAGGGTGTTTCCATTCAAAATGGGCCACACTGTATATAAATTTTAGCTTTTATCAATATTTTTTTTACATAAAAAATTTACAATTTTCGGTACTCACATATTATCGAGAAGTCATCGCCAACTAGTTGGCAGGTAAACGATTCTAAAGTCAGGTAAGTTAGAAATATATGATAAAATATTATTTCTACCTGAAAGTTAGTAAATTAAGCTTTTATCAAGTACCTCCTCCAAATTTACCGCCAGCTCTCCAGTTATTACCTGGGATTAGAGAAACGCATATCAGACTCAATTGTCCTCAGTTCCCTCTCAATCCTCAAGCAGCTCAGTTCTCAACTTCAAGTATGTGTCGTGAATACAACATCAAGCAAACCTCATCAACCACGTGTTGGAAATACAGTGCATCTCAATCATGATACAATGAAATCATTGTATCATGCATATCAATCAAGTGAAAGTCAGTCACTTACAGGCATCAGTTACTTTTGTAATCCCATCAAGCACCTTAACATATCACAATCAAGCCGCGGAGTACGATGGTTAGAGGCGCACTAGTGGAATTTCACACAATCAGCAAAGCAATTTACAGGCATTCAGTATGGTCTGGCAGATTAGAGGTGCAGGTATAGGTGTAATATCTTGCACTAAGGTATGTTTATTACATTTCCGAGAATTATTGGTTATTAGTGTTTACTATTTTAAATTTTGATGGGTACCTTGGCACCTTTGGCAAAATTGTTTATTTACATCGAAAGAAAAGAAGATGGTATACATTTTTTCATCAAAACAGGTATTTTGAAAATTATAACGATTTGATAATTGCGATTTTACCTTCGAAAACATTGGTATTTGGAGACTGTATTTCGTAAATAACTCATAAGTGTTACATGTAAAGGAAGCGGCATGGCACAAAAAGGATTAATAATCTTCGAGTAAACGAAATGAATGTAAAAAATAAAAAACATATTTTAAAAACAATGGATTTCTTTTAAAAGTGCATTGCACTAAAAAGAAGAAAATAATTTTTATTCAGTGATTAAATTACAAAATGATGATGAAAAAGAAAACCATTGGGCGCTCAAAAAGCATTGCTGTTGCTTTTATATTACAACATACTATTCATAACGTTTGATCACAATGCTGATTGCTTATAAAGGTAGTATGTTATAAGCGTTCAATGGTTCTCTTTTACATCATCATTTTGTAACTTAATCATCCAATAAAAATAATTTTCAACTTTTTAGTGCAATGCAGTTTTAAAATAATTGTTTTTTATTTATTTATTACAGTTTTATTTTTGCTTTGCAAAATCTACCTGTTTTGCGTAACGGATTGCGAGTTTGGAAAAAATCGCAAAAAAGTTTAGCAGATCTCAAATTAATCGTCATTAAAAACCAAAAGAGGCATTATTCTTAGTTTTTGAAAATGTTTAGTATTTACCCCTATGCAGGGGTTGAAATGACCCCAGATGCTAAAAAGGTTTTTAAAAAATCACGAGTCTAAAAACAATTCTATTTTATTATTTCTATTAAATCAATCTTAAAAAAAGCGAAGGGTGAAATAGTTTTTCCACATTTGCCATGACTTGAAACATTTAACTATTTTATTTTCAGAATTTAAAAAATATTTTTGATTTTTTTATATATTGGGGATTATCACTCCCCCTTCGAAGGCCTATGGGTGAGTTTTTAACACTTTTTAATAGATTAAAGATTGATTTAATACAAATAATACAGATAGAATTGCTTTTAGATTTATTGATATTTTTTACATTTTTTGGGATTTCGGATCATTTCAACCGCGGAATAGGGATAATTAGTGAATATTTACAAAAAAATAAAGTACAATGCCTCTTTTGGTTTTTAATGGCGACTAATTTTAGACCCGCTAAACCTTTTTACGATTTTTCTCAAGTTCGTGATCAACTACGCAAAAACAGGCGAAAAAATTACTTATTTACGGTCACTCTCTTCTTCATGCATTTATAAAGTCCCTGTAATATGTTGATAAATGATAAATACGTTATTACTATTATTATTGTGGTTATGCCTTCATCTCGCTGTAAGAAAATGTAGTTTAAAAATGCATCTCAATATATTTCTTCACATGTGAATACAAAATTTTATCTACGGGAGCCAAGATGGCATTCGTAAAATTGAAAATAGTACGAAATATTAACAAAAAAAATGACTGTTCCTTGAAAATAATGAATTTTTCAGTGCAATGAACCAATTTTAATAATGTTCTAATACATAGAGGTTGTAGCGGAGATCTATATCTTTCAATACGTGCGTTTTTGGATTTTTTAAATAATTTGTTAACCATTGTTTATAACATTATTTTGTAAATAATGTGGATTTCTTCGAAGATCATGTGAAATAAAGCATAACTTATGTTTGAACACATAAAAAATTGTCACTGAGGTCCTATATCAGTGACCTCGAAAACCCCCTACTACCATATTTTCCGCTTCATTCTTTTGAATTTAGCACACAATACAATTTATCATTTAATTTTGCAATAATTGTTTATAATTGCAACAATAAGAAACAGCGGCATTTTTTAGTAGTTGGACTTTTATACGTAGAGCATTTATAACAATTTTAAAAAAGTTTGGAGAGGATACGACCTGGAATTCTGAAGATACCCTTTTTTTGTATTATTTTACTGCACTAATAGTTATTTATTAGTTTTATGTAATTTTAGCATAAGTGGCTATCCAATGTGAGCTTCTTTCTACTTTTGTGCACATTTAGTAACTCAAACTTATACTTGGGGAAAACTAATTTCGAATTTTTTGTCTCACCCCCTTGTTCGAAATCCCCCAAAAATTATATACTCTAGAAAGTAAATCGGTTAATATTAACATATGCTCCAAAGGCCATAAAGTTTCCCGTGTACTTTTATGAGAGAAAGATATTTTTAAATAATTTTTTTACTGAATAGTAAAAATGCAGAGCAATAAAAAATGGAACACAAGTTCAGAATTATCAGCAGAATACGAATTAATAATTCATTCTTAAATTAATCCTCCGTAAGCCATTTTTATGGGGTGCCAAAAATGACCTCATAGGGGCAGAAATAGAGTACCTATTGGCTATTTTTTATGTATATTATTGCTTATTGGCGATTTCCTGACATACATTATTATTAATTAGTCAGATATTTTGTTTTGTATTTTAATACTTTTCAATTGTTTGAGCAATTATTATATATTTCAACAAATATATTTTGCTATAACTATTTCTTGTTAGCATATTTTTTCAAAATAAAGCTAGAGTTGTAAGTTTTAAACTTTTAAACTTTTTACTGACTCGCTGATCAACTTTATAAAATACAAAACATTTATGGCGTGTTATGTCAACCAAAAAACAAACACTGAAATCCTCTAGTTGTACTCTGAAGAAAGATTAAAACGAACAATAATAAATGGTTAAATAATTTGCAATAAGTACCATTAAATTCGTAATCAAAAAATTAACCAAATAACTTGAGAACTTAGGAAATGGTGGAATTATTACAAATTCATAGGAGAATATAATTGTTTAAATACATTTTATTTGTTTAAACAACTTTAAAATCATTATAATATTTACACAATCTAGAATGTGACTGAATAATTATAATTTGAGGTAGACAAATCGTCAACAAGCAATAATAAATGTTAAAAACTGCGATACTCTACATTTGCCCTTATGAGCTCATTTCGGCGTCCTATAAAAGGGCCAAGATAGAACAGGGGCCAGCGTGCAATTACCTGACACATTTTTCAGCCAGCAATAATTCAGTGATGCGACCAGCGTGCTGATATTACTTCAGTAAAAGCTTGAAATTTAAGTCGATCGCATATGCAAAGTAATTTTATTTTCAGTATGTAAAAAAATGCGTTTACGTTAAACGCTATTCTAACAGGCACCAAACATTTACCACGTTGAAAATTCCAGCTTCGTATAAATCACATTTAACATGTTGTTGATAACTACATTCGAATTACAATTCTCTTATGTCGTTTCGTAATTAATTACTTTGTAGAGTGATCACGCTCTATAAACAAAAAGAAAAGTTCTGTATAAATACCTTTATCTACTCTTATTAGATTATATATTAATTAATCGGCTGCTTTTGAGTACGTAATAGTATCCATGAACTAATAGCGTGAGTAATCATTACACCCTAGTGATTTATTTTTTCACCAATCATCTTTAACTGCATGCCTAGCATGTAAAAATCGATGTAACATGCAAAAAACGGCAACTGCCGCAGACTAGAAAAAGGCGTCAGAGGTAATAACACATGAAAAATTAAGATGGGCCATATCTACATTTGACCCATACAAATCACCGGGACTTGACGGTATCTATCCAGCTCTACATACAAAAGGGCGCGGCGGTACTGCTTAGTCACCTGTATCATCTATTAAGATCTTGCCTATAGCTCTAGGATATATACCAATGTCTTGGAGAGAGGTCAAAGTGGTCTTTATACCAAAGTCAGATCGTATCATATATGACCAGACTAAGACTTTTAGACCAATAAGCCTCACATCTTTTCTTTTGAAAATACTGGAAAGGTTGGTAGAAAGGTACAAAAAGGATGGAGTATTGGCGCTATCACCAATCCACCCCAATCAACATGCACACCAGGCGGAGAAATCTGCAGAGACGGCCCTTCATCAGCTTGTTGTCAGAGCTGAGAAGGCGCTCGAGCAGCAAAAACTTGCCATGTTTTTGGATATCGAAGGAGCGTTTAATAACCCCACCTTCGAGCCTCTCTCTTCAGCAGTTGCGGACCGCAATGTGGACAGTACCATTATCAGATGGATATCGTCTATGTTGAGCACCTGCGACATCGAGATCACGCTTTGCAACGAGACGGTCAGGGAAAAGGTGGGCCTAGTAAGGTATCTCGGGGAGAGGATTTGACATGTTTGAATAGTTTAAGCGTCGTCAAATCAAGTAATCAAGTAAGTAATTATAAATGATGAATTCGGTTAGTGAAGATGAACTGTTATGTAGACCGCCAGAATTATGGCAAGAAGCTAATGATACAATACATGATTTTTTACCTGAACAATCGCAGAACAGAATAAAAGTGTATACAAAAATTGCATAAATTAGTGTAACGACAAGAACGTCAAATCGTTTACAGAAAATGTACTCCTTGCATATTTTACTGAAATGAGCGAAGTATAAATCATCGTATCCGTGGAGTTTCCACTCAATGCTCAGAAGTACACTCAATATAGAACAATGAGATTAATATAGAGAATTATTTAAAATTACGTGTGTTTCTAAACGCAAATCCGAGAAGCATATAGCTAAAAATATAAAAATATTTACACCAGAACAACTTAATAATTTCGTAAATGAAGCTGTCGATGACAAATATATGGCAACAAAGGCAATTGTTTTTATATTAATTCGAACGTAATTATCGTTTACTGAATTATCCAATTTAGTGTAGGTTGCCTTAATAATGGACATTATGGGTACTTGTCCCACTGCAGAATCGTACTGTATGCAAATTACAGATTTAGAAGATGACGGATCTAATTTTATGGTCCGCGTACCAAATACAAAAACAAAAATCGCCATAATATTTACTATTACTGGAAATTTTTATACTACAGTTAAGAAATATTCGAATCTTCGTCCTAGGGATACACCGCAAACAATATTATTTTTTAGATTCCAAAATGTAAAATATTATTCACAGAAAGTTGGCACAAACAAATTTGGAACAATTGGGAAAGACATTGCCATATTTTTAAAATTACCGGATAGTAATTTATATACCAGGCATTGTTTTCGCCGCTTGTCGGGCACTTTATTAGTAGACGCTGGAGGAGACATAACCGCACTAAAACGCCATGGTGGTTGGCGATCAACTACTATTGCTGAGGGGTACGTCGATGACTCCCAAAAGAATAAGACAGATACTGTAAATACAATTTATAATTCTATCATACCTCAACCAGTTAGTACATCTACGACATACACGAAAGGTAGAGAATTATTAGACAGAGTGTGTGAAGCTACCAACATAATAGAAAGAGATTATTTCGGGTTGGTATATTCCGACAGACACTACTTAAGAAATTGGTTAGACATAGACAAAAGTATAATCAAATTCATGAAAGCAAAATCTTGGAAATTTAGCTTCGAAGTCAAATTTGATCCACTCGATCCTACACAGCTACAAGAAGACATAACAGGTTACCAATTATGTCTTCAAATTCGTAATAATATTTTAAATAATAGCCTGCCTTGTTCAATCGTTACTTCCGCATTGTTGGTTTCAAGTTAGCAGGAGATCAAATTAAAGATCTGGAAGATAGAGTATTAGAACTACATCGAACCCACTCCAGCAGAAGTTGAATTACATTATTTAGAAAATGCCAGGGAATTAATAATATATGGGGTAGAATTTCGTCCAGCAAGAGACTCTGAAAGTGCATATGTTACGCTAGGCTGTTACGCTTTCGCTCCTTTGGTTTACAAAGACCGATTGAGAAAAAACCGATTCGCTTCATCGTGAAAATGTTAAGAATAAAGTTATAAATCACAAGTTTACATCAAAATTCGCTCAGAAGAACTCGAGTAGTTTGAATCAACAATTGGTTTGAAACTAGCAAATCACAGGTCAGCCTCTTGGCTGACTTGTAATGGAAGTTATGGAAGACGTGTGGTGAACATCATCCATTTTTCAAATTAATGTCACCAGAGACTAATCAGAAATCCTCACTTTTTCCAAAATTGGGTTCGAAGTTTAAGTACTTTGGACGATCCCATTAAGAAACGAAGAAGACACCTATAGAGTGTTCAGCACCACAACTCGAAAGGTCTCTAACTGGAAAACGCCTTACATCCTGTAGTGTGGATCCCTTTAGTGGAATAAGACTAGAAGATAATATAACAAAGGTAATAAACGACATTCTAAAGCATATTCCTAATATTGACAATCAGTGTCCTATCAACATTAAATTTTCCAAGGCAAAGAAATAAAATGAAAATAAACCTATCGGCGGCGTAGATGTATTCCCTTCTGGTAGTCTGTATGGGGACAAGGAACAGAAAGGTGACAAAGATAGGAAAGGCAGATCTTGCCGATGTTACTGCTGCTGCTGCTACTGTAGTAGCTGGGAGTAAAAAAAGACCAATTGAATTACTTGCCATTACTGGTAATAGAGATCCTAAGACAGGACAAATTGATTTGGATACAGCTACTGTAAACCAAACAGTAATTCAACTGTATACTAAAACTGGATTAATAGATAGTAAATATGAGCTAATAGATCTTTCGAATGGAACTTTAACAATTATTGACCCGACATATGAGCGGAAGGAAGTGGTTCAAGGATGTATCGAACCTACCACTAAACAGATTATTATTTCAGGAGCAGTTATTGATCCTAAAACTATATTTATAGGAGCACAATCGTGGGACAAATCATTTCAATTTCTAAGCTAGAACCGACAATTTCTAGTAAACTGGCAGTAGACCATAAGAATCCTGTTATCAAAATTAGTCATGGAAAAATCCAAGACTGAGGCCGAGGTAAAGGACACACGGAGAAACTTAAAGCTATTTTAGATCCAGTTTTTTTAAACCAAATGTAGTGTCATCGACACTGTCAATAGTAAGATACGTTTTAAAGACCCTAAATCTGGAAAAAGTAATGTTCATCCCATGGAAATAGGCATTATAGTTGTAATATAGGGCGTTGTAGTAGAGTTAGAGTTTACTATAGTTGACAACAGCTTGAGTCAGATTAATAATATCTCCAAAAAGCGAGATACAGAATTATTCCTGTTGCTACTGGAACAGCGATACTTAAAGCAAGAACTGGATACCCAAGCGCACAGAGAAACAACAAACGGTAAAATTGATACAGAACATGGTGTTATTGTTACTAAATATGGATCTGAGGATACTTATAAAACGTAAAAGAATGATATTTAGTGATACTAAAACTGGAAAAGTAGAAAAAATCAAGTACAGTTTAATGCTAATGAAAATGGGCATAGGTCTGTCTGGAATTATAGATCTAATTTCATTAGAGGTAACACTCTAAGCCAAATATTGCAGACAGATTCAGAAATAGACCCGAAAGTGATCATTAAATATGTACTGGCAAAGTAGACAAGAAGAGATTAGACTATAAAACTAGCTTACCACCAGAACAGTCTGTTGGATTTCTCGATCTAGACGCAAATAAGCTTTATACTAAAGATGATGTACTTGATCCTGTAAATGAAATCCGCACTTTCCTTGATCTAGAATGTGTTAATATTGAATTTCAGCAAGGACAACGCGGCCCAGTCACCGCAGAAATTCTGCTTAGGGGTCTAGTAAAACTTAAAACTGAAAAGGTGGACAACAATTTCGAGACAATTATTAAAGTTTCTCTAGTGCAACCAACCAAGGGCAGTGCGGTTGCTGCTTAACCACAAACCGAAAATAATGTTGTAAAACATGTACGTGGATAAAGTTAACTCCAAGACGAACAAAATCGACTCCAAATACGCACATTCAGACACTAGCCCTGGTTTATATGATCTCGATAAAAATGAGATTTTCATGGTTATTTGGATCTCGTTGAAGAAATCCTCACTGAATGTAATATCTGAAAGATATGGTGACAATATTGGCCGTGATATTTTAGTTCATATTACCAAGCCGGCAATCCAATAGCTTCTCAGCAACACTAGAAAATGAAATGCAACCAATTACGACTATTTCATCAATTCCTCCTACTCCTACCCAATATTCACCAGTTAAAGAACTTATCACGGATGTTCATCCAATATTCAAACACCGAATTGTTAAAATCATAGTTATCACTTCAAAGAAATACTCCAAAATGGAAAATATCGATATAGATAATGGCCAAATTGAGCATACAATTGGCATTGTTGATCCAAGAAGCAGATTTATTGAAACAAAATATGAACAAATTAACCCTACAACTGGTTCCCATATAGCATGAGATACTTCCACCTGGAAGGAGCGAAATAATTTAAGGAAAACTACTACTGGAAAAAATGTTACTCCCGTTCTAGATCATATTTTTTATTGTTAAACTCAAACAAGTACAGGAACCCAGTGCAGCTCCGGTTGCTAAGAAATGTGTTATTAAAATTACTGTTATTACGACTAAAACTGATTCAAAGACTGGTCAAGTTGACGCGGAAAAGGTGCAAAGTAAACAGTCTACAGCATTACTAAACACAGACACAGGTCTTATTGGTTCAAAGTATGGTCTTGTTACCCTAAGAAAGGCGAACTTATAGTAAATGATTCAAAAACTGCTAAAGTTGATGCTAAAACTGCCAAGTAAATGGCCAACGGTCAAATTACATCCGTCAGTGTTGTAGCGGCTCTGAGAAAATTGACAATTCTTTAGGCCAAATTATTAGCATTTCAATTAACAATCACTACAATTTCTGACAAGCAGCATTGACTTAAATGGACAAATGGCAAATTGCAATGGGAAAAATGTTTCTGCTACTGGCGAAATCCTTTGTTGGAATTATTAGAATGCGGTTATATCAACCCAAAACTGGCAAATCGAATCCCAATTTTACTAGAATATTTTCTGTTCTTATTAGTGACCCTCAAGTCAACGATTAAAAAGATATTGTTAAAAGGGAGGGTAATAGCGTTAAAATTGATTCTACAATGAATCGGGTTTAGGTATTTGACCAGCACGATCCAGTTGCAAAGGAAAACGTTTTCTCAACAGGTCATATTGATCCAGTGACAGATTACATTATAACAGGCTCTGGTTATATCGATCCAAAAACAGATACAACTGCTAAAGCCATCAAAGTAGGTCCAGGTAATGCTAAAGTCGACCCAGAAATCAACCAAGTATTCATGACGTTTACACAATATATGGCAAAATTGATCCAAAAACCAGTAATCCTGCTATAATCCGTATTTATTTGATTATTCAAAATGATCCAACAGGAAAAGTTAAACCTTGATCCTGAATATTACCAGTTCAATAACAAGACAGGACGAGTTATTAATTATATTAATGACACCACACAACCAGTTTACATTTACAGTTGAGTAAACTCCAAAACGTGAAAAAAAGTACAAGTGGCTCCAAACGGTCCACTTGTAAAGAGGTCACATACTAAAGTAATGCAGGAATTGACCCTTTATGAGAAAATTGATCCTGTTACCAGCAAAATTCATACAAAATGGAGCCACATTGATCCACAAACTAGAGATATTCATTCTAGAATGGCTTAGAAAGAGCCTGTCCTGTTATTGATGAACCAATTTCAACTATACCCAACTAGATCAAAGTCATTTCACTGATTTTAGAGACACCAAAGTGAAAGTTAAAACATACACAAAAGTTGTTCATCAGGGAATCTAGTAATGATTATTTGACTGAATATGCTTCTGATAATTTGCAAAATATTACCAACTTAAGTAATTATTGTGCGGTTGGCTCCGAATCTCAATACGGGGAGACAATGTTTTATAGGTTTAATGTTCAATAAATTTGTTAAGACGAGGAAGATGTAGCACGTAGTGGCGCGACAGAAAGACAATCTGGTCGACAGGCGAGGAGCGTGAAGTAACAATAAATGAGGTGGGCTTGGCGGCAATATTGCTTACATGTCGGCGCATAATTATAAGATGTATCTGTGAAAATTCAAAGTGCAATTAACAATTCAGAAGTGAAATAGTGCCACGGGTAATTTGGTGTTTTTTTTGTGTTAGCTCTTGACGTGTTTTGTGCCAAGCGTGGACAGGAAAGTAATAGAACTAGGCGGATGTGCGCGTCGCGTGTTCTAGGAAACATGGCGGCAAATGATGACGGTGAAACTAGTCAAATAGAAGTGAATATCGAGGAGGAAATATTATTGGCCGAAGACGTGGACTCAGAGACGATTGTGTTGCGTGTTTTTGAGGAAAAATTGATGGGTCGGATTGAGGATATTTTCCAAAAACAGACCGAAAAGCCGATTAATCTACCGGTGAGGCCAATACTTCCAGTGATGAAAAGGCAGCTTCCGCGTATTATAGGTAGGAGAGGGTAAATGGAGTACTTCAGGCGGGAGCACTACCGGTAGGCGATCGGCGGGCCATAGCCACATGATGGAGCCATTCGACCCGGATAATAAATTTGTCAGTGTGGACAGATACTTGACTATGATTGACCAATTAGGTTAAATGCACGGGTGATCAGATTACGAAAAGTTGCACTTCATGCAAATAAGCTGCGCGGCCCGGCGAGAGCGTGGTTTAATAACCTGAAAAATGTTTCCTGTTCATAGTACGAATGGAAAGTGAAGCTTCGACATGCGCTTCCAAGGTGAATAATCTCCAACCGGTGATTGGCGTTCATTAGCAAGGATTCTACTGGCTTTTGGCGGAAAGAGGTGTAAAGCATATGGAAAATGCTATCGCAACACCTAGGATGAATGGTCAGGTGGAAAGATGAAACCGTACTATAGTCAAGTCGTTGGCTGCATGCGTAGAGTTAGCCGACATGGGACTAACAACTACCAGAGATAGTGTGGGGCGTATATCATACTGTAAATGCTAGTATTAAGTTTTCTTCAGCTGATCTGTTGTTTTACCATAGCGGACGGGTACCAGATTTATTAGACTGTTTGGAGTACACAGGCAAGAAGGCGCGACTCTTAGGAGCTGGGCTGAAGGTCAAGGAAAACTTAGCCAAATCCTCTAGGCAGATGAAGGCGAGATATAATGAAGGGCGTGAGTTTGAAACTGACTATTAAGTAGGTGACTTGGTGTTGTGGGGAGAGGCGGTGACCTCTGTAAAAGAGAGAGGTATCAATCGAAATATTCTAAAGCGGTGGTGGTTGGTGATGCTTTGAGGCAATATCGAGGCGATGCATGCGTGGCGGGCGAAGAGCTTAGTAGTGATTTTGTGTGAGTGAAATTGAAGATCTGCGTGTCAGCATCTAATTGATCTATTTGTAAATTAGGTACAATTAATAGGGACATTAATCTCTTCCAGGATGGCCGTCTGTCACCAATATAAATAATTTAAAAACGTGTGGCGGGCGACATCTACGATCCAGGGGGGATCACTACTCATTCAACTGGAACATCAATTGGCGAAAGCGTGGTTAACTATACCTTACTGGTTTAGCATGTAGTGGCGACAGGAAGGCAATCTGGAGGACACGCAAGGAGGGAGAAGTAATAATAAACGAGATGGGCTTGGTGGCCACATTGCTTGCTTGTCGTCGCATAATTATAAGTTCTATCTGTGAAAAATCGAATGTATTTAACGTTTGTAATTTCAATATCTTGTATATCACCGCATAATTTTCTTTTGATTGACCATTATGTATATTATTTTATTCACTTAAAGTATATCAGGCTTCCTCCCTTGACAATATTGTCAACTACACTCTGAATCTTATTTTCCAGCGCCATTTTCTTTATTAACAACTTTTTTAGCCTTACTTTTCTGTATATCTCCATTAAAATGGTAGCAAGTTTCCATTTGTCTACTGTGTTGCACCTGACGGTAAAGCCAGTTTGACTATTAGCAACGGTGACAAGAACCCCAACAGCTCACTACAAACGACGTTGCAAGGGACAAATACGACTTATGCTAGCCAATTGTCTCTAGAAAACAAACAGGGACATATTTGGCACATGCCACAGAAATTGCATGCGACATTAAACGCCAAGAGTCGGCCAATTACCAAAGGTCGAATAAGATGAGAGATAAAAGAAGGCACAAAAAAACTAGCTTAGTACGAGTTACGTCTATGGAATCTGTCATTAGCATAAACCGTTATTCGATCATTACGAGTATGTTGAGAAATTAGGTCAATTAGGTCCGAGTCTGGGTATGAAGAAATCATCAAGTTTGCAGTACCTGTAGATCATAGTTCAAGAGAACCAAATGCAAGAAGAATGGAATTCCGCTTACTGCTTTATAGGTTCTTTTGGAGCATTAAAGATGGTTCGAAAAGGGGGTTTAGGGTCTCTGTGGCAGATTCTAACCTTAGAAGTGAAATAGTGGCTAAAAAGCATTAATTGCTAGGTGGACCAATGGAAAACAACAACACGGCAATCATTATTTAAGATGAGATTTAGATAGTAAGAATAAACATAGTAAAGAGAAACCAGGAATATTTAAAAGAGTTGGTTCCATGTTCTGATCGTAAGTCTTTTAGATAGGAATCTCAAATGCTGAACCCGTCCAACATTACTTTCACACCATTGAAATATTATCAAGGTCTGTGAAAAAATAATAGTGTGCTACGTACCTAAAACAGTATAGTGACATTCGACTGATTTTGGATCATCACTGTCTTTTTCGCACTAACTTTAGTTGGTGCATTAGATATCTAATATATTTTTATAATATACGAGTTGGGTCTAATTTTACTACAATTTTGTACATTTAAGTGCACTTGATTTATTCATTTTGTCTTTTATACTTTGTACATTATTATAGTTTGTTAGTTAGACGTGATGATGCAACGTTCACACAATTGAATCTGCCGTCGACGAGAAAAAAACTCAGAGAAAACATATTAGGGCAGACCTAATCAAAAAGAAAGGCGTAGAAAGTACTCAAACAATAGGTACATAGAGAAGGGGGGCGAGAAGATAAAGGAAAAACTAAGGTTCAAAATGTGAACATTTTTGAACCGCAAAGATAAAAACATGATAGCTCACAACTATGGTGGCAGTGATAATGCGATAGACTCCTTTTCCATATCTTCTGAAAGCAGAAGTGTAAAATTAACTACAGATGCCAAGTAGAAAGTACTCAAACAATAGGTACATACAGAAGGGAGGCGAGAAGATAAAGGAAAAACTAAGGTTCAAAATGTGAACATTTTTGAACCGCAAAGATAAAAACATGATAGCTGACAACTATGATGTCAGTGGCAATGCGATAGATTCCTTTTCCATATCTTCTGAAAGCAGAAGTGTAAAATTAACTACAGATGCCAATAGAAAACCTGTATTTACAGATTATGAAAAATTATAAACCTTCTACAAGGGGAGCAGTGAAGTTAAACAGCGGTTATTATAGTTCATGCGGACGATCACGATCTTAAAAATATCGAAGGTGCAGTCACCTATAAAATCATAAACAGTGGTGACATGCTTATTTTCAAATAAATAAAGTTACTGGAGAAATTCTCACATAAATGCCATTTGATCGAGATAAATGAACCATCATGACGATGTGTGAATGTGTGCCTGTGTACGCGTAGCTTATCGAGATAAGCACAATGTAACACATTAATATTAGTAACGTATGGCGGTAGCGTGATTAGAGAAACGAGTGATGTGCAATGTGTGCTTTATTTATTTACTAACAAACCATTGATGTTAGAGGCGGTATTTCATAATAACAAGTTTACAGTGCACTCTGTTCGAATGAGGTTCAAAAATTAATTGTGAACTGTAATACTGCTAATATTTTGCTGTATTTTAGCACAAGACCTAAATCGTCAATACATTTCCAGCCCCCAATACGATTCCGGTATATCTCAAGCACAAGTTGGTACCTTAAAATTTGAGCTTCCAGTAGATGAAGATGCTTATTTAATGCCTTCTCTCCAACCAACCCAGGGGAATTCCACTTATGTGGATTTAATAGACGCCAAGGACCCAGAAGGATGCAACCCAAATGTTTTCAGATCATATCCAGACTTCTACAAAAATAATATCGACAATCCAGAATACCTTTTGAACAATGATACACCTAGCCAAACAGTGGGTCTTCCAACCGTTTCAGAATTTGTCCACGCCTCATCTCATAAGTCTGATGCTTCTGGCTTTAAACCACTACAGCCTTATTTGCAACAAAGAAGTTCTGAGGAAGAATCTGATGATGAATATTACATTATGACATGATTTGATTCAAGAACAGCCAACCACACCGAAGGCACACATCCTTATAATAACCTTTATATGAGTACCCCAGTATGGTCAAAGTAACCCTTATGCATAAAATCAATCCCACGAACAAAAGACAGCTGGATTCTTATGTTAGAAGTGAATCTTATTGTTGATTGATCGATTGATTTTCCAGAGTATGGTGGGCATTGCTGCCAATTCCGGGCACCCATGGAGGTTCGTTCCAACACGCAGTTTGGTCCTCCGTCGAACACGCCCAAGGGATGGCCAAACCGCGTGCCAGAACCAAATCTCGGACGTTTTATATACCGCCGGACCAGCTGCTTACGCCGGGTTGGACACTGGACATGCTTGTTTTCAGCAGCGAGAGCCGCATGACGCATGGGGTGGGAATATAGGATGGGAAGTGTAGGTGTTTGAGAGATGCTTCTTTCAAGTTTCCATGCTTCTATAAAGTTTCCTTTTGTCATCATCGGCTGGGGTGTAGTGCAATTGTTTGCGACATGCTTCTTTTCAGTTTCCATGCTTCTTTTAAGTTTCCATCTATCATCATCTCCTTATTTTTCTTCTAAGTTTGACTTATCTTATTGTTGATTCAAAAATGGTTCAACCTCTCCAATTGTCTAGAATAACAGTATTTTTAAAAAAATGCAGTCATTAACCATAATAGCGATTCAAAGATATGGAGTGAAAATGCCAGCAGATTAAAAAAAAAGCAGTAAGAGAAGGAAGTCTAGAAACAATACTAATATTAGTTCCTACCACTAGGTATTTTCTAAATGTTGGTTGTGGCATTGTCTTAAATCTTCTTCTTTTCTTCACTAGTGCTACAGAAGAATATAGACTTAGAGTAAAATGATTATACAAAGACATATTAGGTGGTGCAGCGGTCATAAATGCAATCAATCAAATATTTGTTCAAAGATCCATGATTATAGAACTAGACAAACCTGCGTACATGCAGGAAGAAACAGTGAATTTTCGTACAATAACAATTTCGAATTAAAAACTTTTGATGATGCCATTGATGTATTTATATTGAATTTTAACGGACATAGTGGACAGATGGCTCTCGAAGTACTCGAAAATTTGAATAAAACACTGATGAACCCATTTTCTAAAAATTAAAAATTATAGTGATTACCCAAGGGCAAATTGGTGTCTATATAGTTATAGTAAATTATTATAGTTATAGTAAATTATGCCAGTGCTGGTCCTGTATGAGGAAACATAATGGCCACAGGTCCACTAAACGTCATATAGATGCCAATCAATTGATCTGGACAAAGTGTGGAGATCGATGAGCGTTCAAAATGAGTATTATAATTGTAATAGTTATCATTTCTATAGAGGCAAATCCAAAAAAAAAAAAATCCAAATGATTCATATGGGTAATATGAACGGACCAGATATAATAAATCAATTGTAGAGAAATACTTTTATCTTGGTGAATAGCTCCCATTTTGGTTCAATATACCCGAGAAATATTATGAGCTTGTTTCGAATATGATATTTTTCAAAGATGGATATCAATTTAAACAACCCAGAGCTGTTACACTGACACAGAAATTGCAATTATGTTAATGATAAATATCTCGACGAAGTTGTTGACTACTTTTCAACAGTTCTTATTTTAAACTCTAGTATTAAACTAAAATATTTATGAGACTCTTCACAGGTTATCAAACCTGATAAGCCTGTTGCTGTATAAGTACATTATTGTTCTTGTCCAGATGGATCATCATTATCCCGACAAATTCCCAGAGATACCATTCTAGAGGTGTCGCATATAGGAAGTGGGGAAAAAGATATTCATCTCATGCCGCTACGTCGGCGAGACGAAAATCTAGATATATACAAATATACAAGGTTTAAAGAGAGGTCTGAATATAAATGGGTTTAGATTCTATTTTGTAGTTGTAGTGAATGTGTATGTGTTTGATTATATTTACCTCAATAAGCGCATTTATACAATAAAATGATACAGATATATACCTTATCTTATCTACTAATCTTGATCTCTGTGAGACTCGACGAATGCTTGCAGTGCTATGGATAATAGAGAAACTATAAAGCTAAATGTGTCAGAACAATTGAAACTTTTGCTTAGAAAGGGCATTTGCTTATTAGAAATTAGTTTGAGCATTATGCTATACTACCAGCAACATTAAAACAATATTACGTATCCCAAAGGTGTTCCAAAAACGATATATGTGCTAAATATCGCTTATACTCATGTCTGATATCAGGATTGAAAGTGCTCAGAAAGTTGTAAATGAGAAAACTGTAGCCATTGTATCATGTCTGGAGCCGCATTCAGAATTAAGGGCAGACTAGTTCCAACCGTTTATCACTTTCTATTTCCACTTTTCAAATAATTTAAATTATTTAAAAGATCTAAAATAAACACATAATATAGATCAACTAATGGTCTAACACAGCCTTTTGTTTCGTTCGTCTAGCTAAAATAATTTTCGAGAAAAACAAGTTTGCAAAATAGTCATGCTGGCGCATGATTTGTGTTTTTTTTTGTCTTGCACCCATTCCCTTTTAACGTGAATTTATAAAGTAACTTTATATATTAGAATATACATGTATAATAATATGACATAATTACATTAAACAAGAGGTAGATAAAACCAATCATAAACGAACTTAATTTTTTTTAGAAGTGTTCCACCCCTTTGATTTTAATGAAACAATTAGTAGTAACAGTAAGTGTAATCACCCAGATTATATATTTTTTGGCGATTATACCTCGGCTGTAACAGTAAAAAAATCATTCCCAAATTTTTGTTTTCATTTTTCAAATAATTAAAATAATTTAAAAAATCTAAAATAAATACAAAATATAGACCAACTAATAGTCTAACAGAGCCTCTTTGTTTCATTCGTCTAGCTAAAATAGTTTTCGAGAAAACCAAGTTTGCCAATGGTGTTCTTATAACTTGCCAATATTATAATATAAGTTATTTCAAAGATTTCTTTCTGGGGCCGTTTCGCCTATCTTATCCTACTAGACCTTTTGAAATGTAAAGAAACTGTACATAAGAGACGTCTTAAAATGTTATCAATCTAAAAACCTAATTTCCAATCATAAAATAACTTAAATTCGCATATCATCTACTTCCTATACACCCCTAGGAGAGAAACAGTTAAACCTTACGATGGACGTAATGGCAGATGCAATATGGATTTCGGAAGAAATGGACGGTAATGTACAGCAAACAAAACAGAGTACAGCTACTAGTGCAGGGAAACTAGAAATTGACCTGAACAAAATAGCAAAAAATTTAAATTTTTGCACAAACGTTCTTTGATGTGTCCCAAACCCAAATCCACAAAAATCTCAACATGACTACCCAAGATATTGAAGGTCAAATATTTTTGCAAATATCTCGCGTTATGCATCGGATGCCCATGAGGTCAATGTGAAAGTTGTATTTAATTTCTAAAAGTAGTCTTCTTTTATTTCTGTGACTTTTGTGGATTTGGGTTTGGGTCACCTCAAATGACGCTGTGCAAAAATTCAAATTTCTACTAGTTTTATCCAGGTTTCCTCCTTTTCTTAGGTAAATTCCCTGGACTATGCGACACAAAATATAAGTACCGTAGAACGGGGTGGATAGAAATTTAAGGGTCAATAGAAACAAAAACTGGGAACGTAATTCAATGATACCTACAGAGCATTAAATTTTTGGTGATCTTCTGTAATAACGAAGGGATCATTATTACAGAAGATCACCAAATTTACTTTGATGCTCTGTAGGTATAATTGAATTACGTTCCCAGTTTTTGTTTCTATTGACCCTTAAGTTTCTACCCACCCCGTTCTACGGTACTACATTAAGTCAAAACGACTAGATAGAAGTTGCATCGATTGTGGCCGACTGTGAGTGTCTGTTTGATTAATATTTTTATCGAAAACGATTCAATTCATCGGGCGACATCTATGATCCAGGCGAATCCGTACTCATTCAACTGGGACATCAATTGGCGAGAGTGTGGTGGACGCTGCCTTACCGGTGTAGCATATAGTGGTAACAGGAAGGCAATCTGGTGGACAAGCGAGGAGGGAGAAGTAATAATGAACGAGGTGGGCTTGACGGCCACATTGCTTGCTTGTCGGCGAATAATTATAAGTTTTATCTGTGAAAATTCAGTAATGGTATAGTGCCCAAGGGCAATTTTGTGTTTCTTTGGTGCCAGTTTTTGACGTGTTTTGTGCCAGGAATGGACAAGAAAGTAATAGAACCAGGCGGGTGTGCGCGTCGCGTTTTCTAGGAAACATGGCGGCAAACACTGGTGGTAAAACTGGTGAAAGTGAACTGAATTTCGAGGAGGAAATGTTATTGGCTGAAGACGTGGACATAGAGACGATTGTGCTGCGTGTTTTTGAGGAAGAATTGGCGGGTCGGATTGAGAATATCATCCAAAAACAGACCGAAAAGGCAGTTGATCAACTGGTGGCGGCCAGTACTTCCACTGGCGAAAAAGTGGCTTCCGTCGTATCAAAGGTAGGAGAGGGTGAACGAAGTTATTCAGACGGGAGTACTACCAGTAGATAATCGGCGGGCGGTAGCGACATGGTGGAGCATTTGAACCGGAGAATAAATTTGTTAGTGGGGACAGGTGGGTGTCTATGATTAGACCAGTTGGGTGAGGTGCATGGGCGGTCAGATTCGTCGTACTTCATACAAATTTAACTGCGCGGTCCGAAGAGAGTGTGGTTTGATAGGCTGAACGATTCTTCCTGTACATGGTGCGAGTGAGAAGGTGAAGCTTCGCTAGCAAGGAGTTTCCTGGCTTTCTGGCAGGAAAAGGTGTGAAGCATCTAAAAAATGCTATTGTAACGCCTAGGGCGAATGATCAGGTGAAAAACCAAACCGTAGTGTAGTCAAGTCGTTGGGGACGCGACATGGGACGAACAATTTCTAGAGATCGAGTGGGGCTTAAATCATACTGTAAATGCTAATACTAGATTTTCTCCAGCTGATTTGTTGTTCTACCATAGCGGGTGGGTGCCAGATTTATTGGCCTGTTCGGAGGACACAGCTAAGGTGGAGAAGACGAGACTCTTAACAACTAAGCTGAAGGCCAAGGAAACCTTAGCCAAGTTTCTAGGCGGATGAAGACGAGATGTGATGGAGGGCGTAAAGTTGCTACCGACTATAAAGTAGGTGACTTGGTGTTGTGACGACAGGCGGCGACCACTGCAATAAAGAGAGGTACTAACAGATCTGGGCGTAAGGATTTAACTGATTTATTTGGAAGTTAGGTGCAATTAATGAAGTCATTAATCTTCTTTAGGATGGCCGACTGTTACCAGCATAAATAATTTTAAAAGGTGTGGCGAGCCACATCTATGATCCAGGGGCAATCACTACTCATTCAACCGGGTATCAACTGGCGAGAGCGTGGTTGACTCTACCTTACCGGTGTAGCATGTAGTGGTGACAGGAAAGCAGTCTGGTGGACAAGTGAGGAGGGAGAGGTAGTAATAAATAAGTGGGCTTGGCGGCCACATTGCTTGCTTGTCTTCGCATAATAATTATAAGTTTTATCTGTGAAAGTGTATTTAACATTTTTAATTTCAATATCTTCTATATTCCCGAATAATTTTCTTTGGAATGACCATTCTGTATATTCTTTTATTCACTAAAAGTATATCAGGTGTTCTTCCTTGAAAATATTGTCAACTACACTCTGAATCTTATTTTCCTGCGCCATTTTCTTAATTAACAACTTTTTAAGATTTACTTCTTTGTATATCTTCATTAAAATGATAGCAAGTTTCTTCTTGTCTACTGTGTTGTACCTGACGGTAAAACCAGTTTGACTGGTAACAACGGTGACAAGACCACCGACAGTTCACTACAAACGACGATGCAAGGGACAAATACGACTTAGACGCTAGAAAGTTGTCTGTAGAAAACCAACAGGGTTTTAGCGGTAACATTTTTGGCAGACAGAGTATGCCACAGAAAGTGCATGCGACATTAAACGCTAAGAGTACAGATAATTACCATAAATCGAATAAGATAAGAGGCACAAAGAAACTAGCTTAGTGCGAGTTAGGTCTGTGGAATCTGTCATCAGCATAAACCGTTCATTCGAGTATTTCGAGTCTGTTGGGAAATTAGGTCAATTAAATCCGAGTCTGGATATGAAGAAATCATCAAGTTTGCATTCCCTGTAGATCATAGTTCAAGAGATCCAAATACAAGAAGAAGGGAGTTTCGCTTACTGTTATAAGGGTTCCTCTGAAACATTAAAGATCATCCGAAAGAGGGGTTGTAAAGATGGCTTTAGGGCTTCTGTGATAGATTCTAACCATAGAGGTGTTACAGCGGCTTAAAATCATTCATTGCTAGGTGGACCAATGGAAAACGAAAGGGAAATTGATGGCTTGAACAGGATAAGGAAGGCACCACGGCAATCATTATTTAAGATGAGATTTAGATAGTAAGAATAAATATAGTTAAGAGAAACTGGGATTATTTAAGGGAATTGGTTCCATGTTGAGATCGTAAGTATTTAAGATAGGAATCTCAAATCTTGAACCCGTCCAACATTACCTTCACACCAATAAACTACTATCAAGTTCTGTCAAAAAATAATAGTACACTTAAAACAGTAGTGTGATTTTATTGATTTCGGATCATAATTTGTTAGTTTACTTCCAATTAAAACTGTATTTTTCGCATTAACTTTAGTTGGTGCATTAGATATCTAATATATTTTTAACATGTAGGTAGTTGGGTCTAATTTTATTATAGTTTTCACATTTATGAGTATTTAATGCATTAATTCTGTCATTTGTACTTTGTATATTATTATAGTTTCTTAGTTAGACTTGATGATGCAACGTTCACACAGGTGAATCTGACGTCGACGAGAAAAGACGCAGATAAAGCATATTAGGGCAGATTTAATCAAAAAGAAAGGCGTAGAAAGTACTCAAACGATAGGTACATAGGCAAGGGAGGCGTAAAGTTAAAAGAAAAGCGCCAACACGGGGCGTGCCTGACATCTTCATAAATACGTGTAATGAGTAGGTTAAGTGTTATCAGTGGGACTGTTACTACCGCCCCGGGGGGAGTCGGCATTTCGTCGTGTAGCACGGCTGTGTGCTTCGCATCGTGGTGGCGGGGATATGCGGAATCTCCATCCTGCGGCATAATGATGATGACATCGTAAGCCGGTCCATGGCGGTTTTAACCGTCCTAGGTGACATTGGCCTACGTCTGAATTAAAAGAGAAACTGACGATCAAAATGTGATCATCATTGAACCGCAAAGATAAAAACATGATAGCTGACAACTATGGTGTCAGTGACAATGCGATAGACTCCTTTTCCATATATTCTGAAAGCAGAAGTGCAAAATTAACTAAAGATGCCAAGAGAAAACCTATGTTTACAGATTATGAATAATAAACCTTCTACCAAAGGGAGCAGTGAAGTGGAACACCGGTTATTATAGTTTATGCGGACGATCACGATCCTGAAAATGTCGAAGTTGTAGTCATCTATAAAATTGTAAACAGAGGTGACATGCTTATTTTCAAATAAATAATGTTGCTTGCGAAATTCTCAAATAAATGCCATTTGATGAAGATAAATGAACCATCATAACGGTGTGTGAAGGTATGCTTGTGTACGCGTAGCTTATCGAGATAAGCTACGCGTACACAATGTAACACAATGTAACCTGTTTATTTCACTTATTTGAAACACATGGATATTAGTCACATATGGCGGCAGCGGTGATGAGATAAACGAGTGATGTGCATAGTGTGCTTTATTTATTTACTAACAAACAATTGACGTTAGATGCGATATTTCATAATAACAAGTTTACAGTGCATTCTGTTCGAATGAGTTTCAAAAAGTAATTATGAATAAATAGTACTAATATTTTGCTGTATCGTAGCACAAGACCTAAATCATCAATACATTCCCAGCCCCCAGTACGATTTCGGTATATCTCAAGCACAAGTTGGTACCTTGAAATTGGAGCTTCCAGTAGATCAAGATGATTATTTAATGCCTCCTCCCCAACAAACCCAGGGGAATTCCACTTATGTGGATTTTATAGACGCCAAGAACTCAGAGGGAAGCATTCCAAATGTTTGCAGGTCCTATCCAGACTTCTACAAAAATAATATCGACAATCCAGAATACCTTATTAAGAACGAGGCTCCGAGCCAAACAGTGGGTTTTCCAACCGTTTCAGAATTTGTCCATGCCTCATCTCATAAGTCTGATGATTTTGGTTTCAAACCATCACAACCTTACTTGTCACAAAGAAGTTCAGAGGAAGAATTTGATCAGGAAAATTTCAACGATTTCGGTAGGTTACAAAGAGAATTACAGCGTTAAAAAAAATAAGGACGGAGCTATTGTATAATTTATTCCATGGTATTGAAATTTATTCCTACGTAAATAATTATTATTCAAGCACAAACAACCCCAGTGGAGGCATAAATCCTCAGAATAACCTGTACATGCAAGTACCCCAGTACGAGCAAAGCAACACTTATGGACAAAATCAACTCTACGAACAAAATGACCCCTTTGATTAAAACGACCCAGTCATAGTGAGGCTACCCGCTATAAAGGGTACAGTACGATCCATATGAATATTAGTATGGATGTACAGTACAACACTATGGAGGAATCCTTCGTTAGGAGGGGCGCAATTGGATCATTACTTTAGAAGAGATTTATTTTATTGTTGCCTCAAAAATGGTCCAATCTTCCCATTTTTGTAGAACAGCAGTAATTGAAGAACGCAGACATTAACCGTAAGAACATCAATTCAAAGAAATGGAGTGAAAATGTCAGCAGATAAAAAATAAACAGTAAGAGAAGGAATTCCAGAAACACTACTAATGATAATTCTTATAACTAGTTATTGTTTAAATGTTAGTTGTGGCATTGTCTTAATTCTTTTTCTTTTCTTTCACTAGCGCTACAGTAGAATATAGACTTAGAGTAGAAGGATTATACGAAGATATACTCGGTGGTGCAGCGTTCATAAATGTAATCAAACTAACGTTATTTCAAAGACCCATGATTATAGAACTAGACAAACCTGCATACATGCAGGAAGAAACAGTGAATTTTTGTACAATACCAGTTTCGAACTAAAATCCTTTGATTATGCCATTGATGTATTTATGTTAAATTTAAATGATATATAGTGAAAAGATGGCTATCGAAGCACTCAAATTTAGGTAGTCAGTTTGAATTATAAACTGATCAACCTATTTTCGAAGATTGAAAAATTAGAGTGATTGTCCAATGGCAAATTGGCAATTTCGTTTTTTATTGAAGAATATTACCAAACAAGGTTTGAGGTAAATGTAATTATGTATTTTTCTTAAACTCAGAACAATATATTCATATAATAATTATGGTAAATTATACCAGTGCTGGTCTTTTATTAGGAAATTTAAAGGCCACTGTTAGGTCCAGTAAACCTCCTATAGATGCCACTCCTTTGGCCGGAGAAAGAGCAAGACCGATGAGTATTATAATTCAAATAGTTATGATCTCAATAGAGACATAAATCCAAATGATTCATGTGGGTAATGTGAACGGATCAGATATAATGCATCAATTGTAGAGAAATACTTCCATTTTGATTTAGTATACTCGAGAATTATTATGAACTTGGTCCCACTATGCCATTTTTCAAAAATATGTATGCATTTAAACACCCCCTCCAAGAACTTTTACATTGTCCTCACCTTGACGCAGAAATTGTAATTATGTTGGTGATAAATTTCTTAACGAAGTTATTTTTCAACAGTACTCTCAGACTCTTCACAAATTATCAAACCTGGCAAGCCTGTTGCTGTATAAGTACATTGTTGTTTTTGTCCAGATGGATCACCATTATTTCGAGAAATTCTCAGAGATAGCATTCAAGAGGTGTCGACTTCAGTTGATATGGGAAGTAGGGGAAAAGATATTCATCCCATGCCACTACGTTGGCGAAACGAAAATCCAGGAAATGGATTGGATTGGAAACATTGGAAACATAATATAGATTTAAATAGAAATTTGAATATAAATGGGCTCAGATTCTATTTACGTCAATTAGCGTATTTATACAATAAAATGATACAGATATGTGCCTTATCTTATCTACTTATCTTGATCTCTGTGAAACTGAACGAATGCTTGAAGTGTTATGGATAATAGAAATATTATAAAGGTAAATGTGTCAGAACAATCGAAACTTTTGATTTTAGAAAGGGCGTTTGCTTATTAGAAAGTAGTTTGAGCAATATACTGCACTAGCAGCAACATGCATTAAAACAATATTACATATCCAAGAGGTGTTCCAAAAACGACAAGTGTGCTAAATATCGCTTATACTTATGTCTGATAACAGGATTGAAAGTGCTCAGAAAGTTGTAAAGGAGAACATAGTAGCTGTTATATCATCTCTGGGGCCGTATTCAGAATTAAGAGCAGTCTAGTTGCAACCGTTTATTAGTCGTCTGCAAGTTTTTATAAGAATAAGAATGTGTTCAAAAATCACTTACCACAAGCAAATTATATTTTCTTGTACTTTTATAAGTTTATATGGGCTTCATGGTTTTACTTGCGTTTCCATTTAAAATCTAGCGAATTTATTATGTAGTCTACAAAATATTATGCACATCAAATGTTCAAATGAACTAGTATAGTAGTACAGTAGTACATTTTCCTTCAAACACTTACGGCAGTAACACTAAGAGGACTTTCGACTACACTGGTTTAAGTTGTGTTTGGCGATTTCATGTGGCCAAAGGAGAAGGTAGCTCAGTGGTTTAGCGTATCTAGCTTAGAAAACTGTCGTACTTAGCAAATCAGGTTGAAACCCTGCCCTCCGCGAAATAATTTTAAATACGAAATTACCCCCAAGAAATAGTTCGGACTCCACTATAAACTCTTAGGTAATACAAAATCATCCTAGATTTTTAAGAAGTTGCCTCGATGACTTAAGAAACGTTTAAGAAAACAAATAGAAAACATAGGGAACAAGCAGACCAACTTTTTATAATGCAACGTAAGATTTTGGAGATTGCTTTAATAACCAGTGTTATCATCTCACTAGGAGTTGTGACTTCCATAGATACTGCGAAGGTGGAATAGATGAAACAGGATGCCACTATGGCAGCGCAACAAAATTGGTACTTTTCCGGTAAATTCGATTTAACCGAATTCAATGTCAGTATGAACATGTATTGTGAAAAGTTGTAAATATCGGCTCTCATAGTAGATACATATTTAACATCCCTGTGCCAGCCATGCCAGTGAATTGCATGATTTCAGCATTTCCGATGGACTTTGGTAATTTTATAAAATCACAGAGTATAGAGATGCACTTTCCTCTATTATATTTGTTGTTTATTTGCTGCTCGTTGCAAATATACAGATGCCTAGCAACTAAATGAGGCAAATAAGTTGGTATATGAACCACCGCACCGTTGTCAACTATATGACCGAAAATATTGAGACATTGCCGGGCTGTGATATTGCATCGATCGTTTTGTCCATGTTGAAAAAACTGATGTTACAGGCTAGGGTCCTCGTACATCATGCAGAAATCATCAGTTTCTTCATATCCATTAAGACACAAGATGTCATCGTAGGGCAATTAATTCTGAAACATATAAGGAAAGACCAGATCACAAGGAAGCTTCACATAGAGTCTGAAGATGTACGACAATACAAGCATCAATGTATGCTCCTTCATTTTAGTAACAGTGCGTATGTATGCCTTCTAATACAAGCATGTTTGTGTTACCCAAATTTCAAAATCTGAATTTGATTATGATCCAGACTACAACTATGGATCTAATAGAGGGTTTGAGTTGCTGGTGACGTTGTCAGGCTTAAATTCCCTACAATATGCCAAAGTATGAACATTGAGTTCCAAAAGCAGTCGTCTAATGTGCAACCTGATGGGGCTCTTAGCAGTTTTCGAAGTAATTGGAGTCAGTTGCTCCTGTTGGACTTTAAATTCCTCGTTAGGTTGGTTAACTGTACGAATATTCCAGGAGGTGAGTTTCTACGAAAGAGATAATTACGTTTATATCAATCCCGTTATCAAATAATTAGCAGTTGGGACCGTAGCCCAGTGAGTTAGTGCGCTTAGCTTTCAAACTGAGTTACCTAGTGAAGCGAATTCAAATCCTGTTTACTGAGATAAAATTTCAATTACAAAATTATCCACAAGAAATGATGCCAACTCCGTCATAAATTGTAGGGCCTCGTTTCTCTTTACCTGACACAACATTCTGGATTTCAAAGGAGGTACTTCGGGCCATTAAGAGACATTTTAAATATTGGAGTCAAGAATCCGTGCCTTAAGCACCAAACCATCAAAATGGAAAATCAGAAACATTTTTTATTGCTGCGATTTCCATATGAACATGAGTCTGAAAATGATATGTTGCGGCAAGAAATTTTTGTAGACAACAATGTACGATGGCTTAACACAGCGTTTAACTGATGGCGGTTGGGTTTCTATATAGTTAATACCATGAAAGCCCGTAAGGATATCATTCAGCCCAGCGCAATCGTGATATCTCTAGTTGAATGGTTGTAATACAAGCAATGTCTTTAAAAGGACAAACTCAAGTTATTAACGATAATATGATGAAAATGAAGCGGAATTGAATTATACAGATATCACAAATGCTTGGAGTGCAGTGAAAATTCAAGAAAAGTGAATGGTACATGTTATTTTTCAGATATGGGCGCAGTGTAATATTCCAAACTCAACCGATAGTGAGAATATTTAAGAACTAACCAGTATTATTATGGCAGAAATCAGTATCATTTTATGTATGCTAGTTACCAGAGGTGAATGAATGAATCCCAACGATCCAGAATGACACGATCTAAATGTTGCCATACCAATATTATTCAGCAACAAGATTTAGACGATTATATTTTGCCAAGGCGAGAGAGGAATATACAAGCTCGGCTTTGGGTGAGAAAAGTTATATTTTACTATCATTAAATTTTTAAACAATGAGAATACGTATGCCAACTTTAAGACTCTCTCTATTATGCACCAGAATGATTCAAAGATATTTGTCAAGTGTGTGGTAGCAATCAATGTCCATATTGTTTTATATACAACACGGTAGCAAATATTCTTCTACTCTCAATTTTTGCATTGTTCAGATATAATAACAATTTTAGAACAGAACTAGTTTCCGGTTCTGTCAAATTACAATAGTGTGCTATGGACCTAATACAGATTCAATAGATTTTAGAACATAATTTGCTAGTTTAGTCCCATTTAAAACTATCCTTTTCGCACTAACTTTAGTTGGCGCGTTAGATATCTAATATATTCTCAAAATATGGGTAGTTAGATCTAATATTAATAAAATTTTGTACATTTGTTATGGATATTTGATTCATTCACTTTGTACATTATTTATAGTTAGTTATTTAGTTAGTTAGTCCTGATGATACGACGTTCAAGCATTTGTTTGACCTGGTCTTAAACTCAAGAAAAGTAACGCTATGATCATGAAATTATGGATTCATAGAGGTGATCGGCAGAAACATTTCGATTAAACATTCTGTCCTCTAGAACAATTTTTTAGAATATGCCATATTTTATTGGTGAGCGGCATTTTATGGCAGACTATGTTTTTTGCATTGGAATTGAATTTATAGTGAGCTTGCTACCCTTCCTCTTTTCCAAATGGAGTATAAATAAATAAATTTACGTTTGATTCAAGTAACGTTAATTGTTGATATCAGTCAAAACACGTTTTAACCAAGATTAAAATAATAATTCAAATATAATTAATCGTTGGATTTAACATACGCTTTCATTTTAAATAACACTTCGGGGCATATTTAATTAAAAGGAGAGGCATATAAAATACTCAAACGATAGGGACATAGGGAAGGGAAACTAAAGTTCAAAATGTGAGCATCATTGAAACGGAAAGATAAAAACATGATAGCTGACAACTATGGAGTCGGTGACAATGCGATAGACTCCTTTTCCATATCTTCTGAAAGGAAAAGTGCAAAATTAACTGCAGACGCTAATAGAAAACCTGTACTACAGAAAATTATAAACATTATGCCAAAGCGGAGCAGTGAAGTGGAACACCGATTATTATAGTTCATGCGGACGATCACGATTCTGAAAATGTCGAACGTGCAATCACCTAAAAAATCGTAAAAAGAGGTGACATGCTTATTTTTAAATAGATATGTTACTGGAGAAATTTTCACATACATGCCATTTGATCGAGATAACTGAGCCATCATAACCATGTGTGAAGGTGTGTTTGTGTACGATTAGCTTATTTCGAGATGTAACCTATTTACGTATTTTACATATTTCAAACACATTGATAATAGTCATACATTATTATGGCGGTGGCATAATTGAATACATGAGTGATGCGCATAGTGTGCTTTATTTATTTATTAACAAACAACTGATGTTGAGGTTCATGAGGTTCAATAAGTTAAGAAGAAAGTTATTATAAACTGTAGTACTACTAACATCTTGCTGTAGCACAAGACCTAAGTCATTAATACATCCCAGCCCCCAATACGATAATTACCACTTGAATAATTAATATTCAAGCATAAACAATCCACTGGAGGCATAAATCCCCATAATAACCTTTACATGCAAGTATCCCAGTATGGCCAAAGTAACTCTTATGAACAAAATCAACCCTATGAACAAAAGAACCAATACGGTCAAAATTACCCTTATGAACAAAATGACTCCCTCGATGAAGACGACCAATATAATCATAGTGGCGCTACAGGGTACGGTACGATCCATATGAAGATTAGCATGGAGGTAGAAGACAACCTCATGGAGGAATCTCTCATTAGGAGGGGCGCAGTTGGATCCTTATTTTAGAAACGACTTATTGTTGCTTCAAAAATTTTCCAGCCTCTCCAATTGTGCAGAATAACAGTATTGGAAAAATGCAGTCATTAACCGTAAGAGCATCAATTCAAAGATATGGAGTGATTATTCCAACAGATTATAAAAAAAAGTGTAAGAGACGGAATTCCAGAAACACTACTAATGATAGTTCCTACCACTAGTTATTGTTTAAATGTTACTTGTGGTATTGTCTTAATTCTTCTTTTTTTCTTTTACTAGTGTTGCAAAAGAATATAGCCTTGGATTAGAGGGAGTATACAAAGATATGCTAACTAACATTTTTTCAAAGATCCATGAGTACAGAACTAGACAAACCTACATACATGCAGGAAAAAACAGTGAATTTTCCTACAACATCAATCTCGAATTATAATCCTTTGATGATGCCTTTGATGTATTTATGATGAATTTAAGTGGATACTATACCTACATAGTGGAAAGATGTATTCAAATTTAGGTAGTCAGTTTGAATTATAAACTGGTCAACCTACTCTCGAAGCATGAAAAATTATAGTGATTACCCAAGGGCAAATTGGTGCCTTCGTTCTTGATTGAAGAATATTACCAAAGAAGGTTTGAGGTAAACATAATTATGCTTTTTTCTTAAACTCAGAACAATATATTCATATGATAGTTATGGTAAATTTTGCCAGTGCTGGTTTTGTATGAGAAAACTTAAAGGCCACTCTTAGGTCCACTAAACCTCCTTTAGATGCCAATCAATTGACCTGGAGAAAGAGTAAGACCGATGATCGTTCAAAATGAGTATTAATATTCAAATAGTTTATGATCTTAATAGAGGCATGAATCCAAATAATTCATACGAGTAATATGAACGGACCAGATATAATAGATTAATTGTAGAGAAAAACTTTCATTTTGGTGAATAGCTTCCATTTTGATTTAATATACCAGAGAATTATTAAAAACTTGTTCCAACTAGGATATTTTTCAAAGATATGTATGAACTTAAACACCCCATATAAGAACTTTTACATTATCCTCATCTTGATACAGAGATTGTAATTGTATTGGTGATAAGTTTCTCGATGAAGTTGTTGACAATTTTTCAACAGTGCGTATTTTTAACTCTAGTATTAAACTAAAATATTTGGCAGACTCTCCATAAGTTTCCAAACCTAGCAAGCCTGTTGCTGTGTAAGTATATTACTGCTCTTGCCAGGATGAATCACCTTTACCTCGAGATATAGCGTTCTTGACGTGTCGACTTCAGTTGATACAGGAAGTGGGGGAAGAGATATTCATCTCATGTCACTACGTCGCGCGTCGGCTAGACAAAAATCCAGGTATATGCAAATATAAAATAGATTTAAAGAGAGATCTGAATATAAATGGGCTTAGATTCTATTTTGTAGTTGTAATGGATGTGTATGTGTTTGATTGTACTTACCTTAATTATCTTGATCGTTGTGAAACTGGACGAATACTTGAAGTGTAATGGATAATATAAAGATCATAATGGTAAATGTGTTAGAGCAATAGAAACTTTTGATTTTAGATAGGGTGTTTGCTTGTCAGAAATTAGTTTGAGCAATACACTGTACTGGCAGCAACATGCATTAAAACAATATTACATATGTAAAAGGTGCTCCAGAAACGATAATGTGCTAAATATCGTTTGCACTCATGTCTGATATCAGGATTGAAAGTGCTAAGAAAGTTGTAGCTGTTATATCATCTCTGGAGTCGTATTCAGTAATAAGGTAAGTCTAGTTGCAACCGTTTATCAATGGTTTGTAACTATTTACGAAAATAAGAGTATGTTCAAAGGTCATTTAATTTATTGCAAACAAATTATATTTTCTTGCCTACCTTTATAACTCTATATGACCCTCATTTGTGTAGAATTTATTATAATTTGAGAGTTTTACTTAGGTTTCCATTTAAAATCTATCAAATTTATTATGTTGTCTACAGATTATTATGAATGTCAAATGTTTAATGTCAACATTTGAAGAAGTAACCAATATAACTTCTAAGCGCACGCAATTTTCTCATGAAAGTGATCCAGATGAACTAGTGTATCTTCCTTCAAACACTTATGGCATCGAAACTAACAGGACCTTTGACTACACTGGATTAAGCTATGTTTAGCGATTTCATATTTCCAAAGGAGACAGTAGCTCAGTGGCTTTAGCCTAGCTTAGAAAACTGTCGTATTTAGCCAATCACGTTCAAACTGTTCTCACCGCGAAATAATTTTAATTATAAAATTATCCCCAAGAAATGATTCGAACTTCACTACAAACTGTGCGTAACACAACATCATCCTAAATTTTTAACAAGCGACCTCGGTAACTTGAGAAGCGGTTAAGAAAACAAATAGAAAACATAGCAAACAAGCAGACCCACTTTGTGATATGTAACATAAGATTTTGAAGATTGTCTTAATGGCCAGTGTTATCATCTCACTGAGAGTTGCCATTTCTATGAATACTGCGAATGTGAAGTAGATGAAACAGTTTGTCACTAAGTCAACACAAAAAGTATTGGTACTTTCCCAGAAATTTCGATTTAACCGAATTCAATATCAGTATGAACATGTATCGTGAAAAGATGTAAATCTCATAGTAGATATATATATTTAACACTCCTGTGTCAGCCATGTCAGTAGATTGCATGATTTCAGCATCCTCGATGGGTTTCGGTAAGTTTATTAAAGTCACAGAGTATAGGAATGCAGTTTCCTCCATTATATTTGTTGTTTGTTTGCTGTTCTTTACAAATATACAGATGCCTAGAAATCGAATGTGAGGCAATTAAGTTGGTATATGAACGGCGGCACCACTTTCGACTCTATGACCAAAGCATTAAGGCAAATGTGGTATTGCATCGATCATTCAATGTCCATGTTGAAAAAGTTGATGTTACAGCCTCGTACATCATGCAGAAATCATCAGTTTCTCATATTTATTAGGACACAAGGTGCCATTGTAGGGCAATCCATTCTGAAACACATATAAGGAAAGACCAGATCACAAGGAAACTTTACATAGAATCTGAAGATGTACGACAATGCAAGCATCAATCTATGCTCCTTCATTGTAGTTACCGTGCGTACGTAGGCCTTCCAATACAGGCATGTTAGTGTTACTCAAATTCCAAAAATTTAATTTGATTATGATCGAGACTACAACTATGGATCTAATAAAGCTAGAGTATAAGTTGCTGGTGATGTCGTCAGGCCTGTATTTCCAACAATGTCAAAATAGGAAAAGAATAATCCACTAATAGAAATTTTATTACATGAACATTGGGTACCAAAAGCAGTTGTTTTATGTGCAACCTGATGGGGCTCTTAGCAGTTTTCGAAGTAATTGGAGTCAATTGATCCTGTCGGATTTTAAATTATTTCTCGCTCGATCGGTTAACAGTACGAATATTAAGAATCGGGTTCAAACACTATTTACTGAGATAAAATTTCATTACAACATTATCCACAATAATTGGTTCGGTCTTCACCATAAATTATAGGGCCTCATTTCTCTTTGCCTGACACAAAATTCTGGATTTTAAATGAGGTACTTCGGTCACTTGGGAGGTCATTAAGAAACATTTTTATGCTAAGGTCATTGAATGGGCTCTTAGGCACCAAGATGAATCATTTAGTTAGAATTCTGCTTGTCAGATCGTAAATACAACTTAAGTCTGAATATCGATAATGATCCTATTGCCGAAATATTACGCTAACTGCCCATTACGCTGGACTCAATTATTTAAAAAATAGGTATTCTCTGATTAGAAACGTGAAACCTATAGATGAGAAAAGCAACTCTTTCGAAATAACTATAATAGCGTATGTCCTTATGAAGAGCTAGACATTTAATATTGATATGGCGTTCTTGAGTTGTCTCGTAGACAGCTCTTAAAAGATGATATACTTGAGGTCAAGATTTCGTGGCTCAACAACCAAACTATCAAAATAGAAAATTAAAAACCTTTTTTTATTGCTGCGATGTCGATAAATACGACTCTGAAAGTGATATGTTGCGGGCAAGAAATTTTTGTGGACAACATTGTGGACTTAACACAGCGTTTAACTGAGGGTGGCTGGGTTTCTATATAGTTAATACTTAATAGCACATACAGAATATCATACAGCCCAGAGCAATCGTGTTATTGCTAGTTGGAAGGTCGATACAAGCAACGCTTTAGACGGACAAACTCAAGATATCTACAATATGATGAAAATGAAGCGGAATTGAATTATACAGATATCCCAAATGGAGTGAATATTCAAGCAAGGGGCATGGGATATGTTATTCTTCCGATATATGTGCAGTGTAATCTTTCAAACTCAACCGATAGTAATTGGAGACCTAGCTTTTTTATTAGGTTAGCTTTAGCTAGCTTGCTTGTTTGTAACTAGATTTAAGAACTAACCGGTATTATTATGGTAGAAACCAGCCTTATTTTATGTATGTTAGTTGTCAGAGGCAAATGAATGAATAAATCCCAGTGATCGAGAATGATACGTTCTTGATGTAACCACACCAACTAGTTATATTATTCAGCTACAAGATTCAGACGCTTGTATTTTGCCAAGGAGAACCAGGAATATACAAGGAACTTGGCTTTTGGTGAGAAAAGTTATATGTTACTACGATTATTTAGACAATGAGATCACGTTTGAAAACTTTAGAACTGTCTCAATATCAACCTATTGTTCTGTATGATTATTATGCACCAGAACGATTCAACGATATTTTTCACATGTGTTGTAGGAGTCAATTTGTTTTATGTACAAGACAGCAGCAAATATTTCTCTACCGATATTGTATTGTTTATTTATTATAACAAGAGTAAGGCATTTACGCTTACAAGAATATGTCTTTGGGCAATTTTGATCCAAAGTATTCTCAACTATATTTTAAACACATTTAAGAACAGAACGAGTTTCCGGTTCTGTAAAAAATAATAGTGTGTTACGGACGTAAAACAGTAGTGAGCTTCCATAGATTGTATAACATAATTTGCTAGTTTATTCCGAATTAAAACTATCCCTTTCGCATTAACCTTAATTGGTGCATTAGATATCTAACACAGTTTTAAAATATAGATTCAAATACGGTTCACCAGATCACCATGCACTTTGCTGAATTGAATCGTTTTTAAACCCGTCAGGTAGGGATATAAAGAGTCATGTGTTGTAAAAAAGTATTTTTATTATACTTTTAGACTGTTAAATAATGAGAATATTAGCGATTTTTCAATTTTTATAAATTAATAACATTCAAAAGATAATTTTTACGAAAAAAAGTTATCGAAGATTTCTTGTTGGAAATCGGCCAAAACATTTTTTTGAAAACTGTCCATTAAGAAATGCTTTCTAACGCCACTTTAAAGTAAAATTAATATTTGATATCTAAGTAAATCTACGTAGAGTACCTTTGAATCATAATATGTTTTGTAATTTCAATACCTTGTACATCCCGAATTTTCTTTTGAGTGACCATTCTGTATATTCTTTTATTCGCTAAAAGTGTATCAGGCTCTCTTCGTTGACAATATTGTCAACTACACTCTGACTCTTATTTTCCTGCTTCAATTTTTCAATTAACAACTTTTTTAGCTTTACTGCTCTCTATATTTTCATTAAAATCATAGCAAGTTTCTTCTTGTCAATTGTGTTGTACCCGGTGCCAAAGCCAGTCTGACTGGCAGCAACGGTAACAAGATTCTATGTATTCTGAGAAATTAGGAAAATTACATCCGAGTCTGGTTATGAAGAAATCATCTAGTTTGGAGTCCTTGCAGATCATACTTCAAGAGATCCAAATGCAAGAAAAAAGGTATTCCGCTTACAACCAAAGAGGTTCCTCTGGAGTATTAAAAGTGACCCGAGAGAGGGGGTTGTGAAGAGGGTTTTAGAGCTATAGTGTAGATTCTAATCATAGCAGTGAATTTAGTTGCTAAAAGCATTGATCGCTAGGTGGACCAACAGACAATGAGAGATAAATCGATGACTTTAATAGGATAAGGGGTGGCACCATTGCAATCATCATTTAAGATGAGTTTTTGATGGTAAGAATATACAGAGTAAAAAGAAACTTGGAATATTTAAGGCAACTGGTTCCATGTTCAGGTCGTAAGAATCTAAGATGGGCATCTCAAATGCTGAATCTGTCCAACACTGCCTTCACAGCATTGAACTATTATTAAATTCTGTCAAAAAGTAACACTGTGTTACTTACCTAAAACAGCAGTGAGATTCCATAGATTTTAGATCATAATTAACTGGTTTAGTCTCAATTAAAACTGTTCTTCTTACATTAACTTTAGTTGGTGCATTAGATATCTAATATATTCTTAAAGTTTAGGTAGTTGGGTCTAATTTCTCTTCTTGAAATAGGTTTAGAATATCATGAAACGTCGAAATTTTAATTGTGAGCGAAAAAAAAAATCTGTCTGTCTCCCGGTCTGTCCGTCGGTCTGTCTGTAACTTGTTTTGTCCGCGCGTTTTCTTCGGAATGGTTTAAGATATTGACTTGAAATTTTGTACACGTATATATTATTATGAGATGGAACTGGATTGTTTTCTGAACATAAACGATTAAGGATTGGGGGAAATGGGGGAATAGGGGGAAATAAGTACAGCAAGCTTGTAAGAGTACAGAAACTTGAAATTTGGTATATTTACTAGAAGCCAAGCCCTCATTTTTTTAATAATATTTTCCATCCCCCCGCCACCAACACCAACCTAAGAGGTGAGTCATTTTTTGAGTTTATTATGGAATATAATTTAGACATAGCAAATGTAGGCAATACTACGACCTTTATAACTAGACAAAGGCAAGAAATGATAGACAACGCACGCGTGTAACCAAATTAATAACTGGCATGTGTCTGAGGAAGAGAGCTGCTCAGACCACAGACACATTCGATTTAAAATAACGGAATTGGACCGTGTAACTGAAACATATCGTACACCCCCGCAGGACGGACTGGGAAAATTAAAAGACAGACCTTGCCAGGGAACTCGAGGGGGTAATGATGAATATTAGAAGAGAAGAGGACGTTGAGATAGATGCGGAACAAATACAGAACAATTATCTCTTCATATAACGAAAACTGCCCTCTAGTGGTAAGGAAATCCACCAGGAATGTGCCCTAGTGGAGTAATGACCTTAACAATATGAGGAAAGTAGTGAGAAGAATATTCAATACCGCAAAAAGATCAACCAATTGGGATGAATACAGGACCCCTTTGACTGAGTACAACCAGGCACTGAAAAGGGCCAAGAGAAAATCCTGGGGGAGATACTGAGAGTATTCACGGTATCCCGGAAAGTGTCAGACTTCAGAAAATTCTCACGAAGGACAATCATTGGTCAATAAACTCCCTCCTAACGGAGATAGGAGAATATACCAAGACAGGAAAAGAAACCATGGAGGAACTACTCCGTGTGCACTTTCCTGGATCTACAACTATTGAACGATCACTTGAGGAATGGCTAAGAACAGAACTGGTGACAAGTGAAATCATTGCTATCAGGACAGACTGGTCAGTAACCAAAGAAGTGATAGATCAATCCGAAATCTAATGGGCAATAAACTCACTTGAGCCCTACAAATCTCCGGGTCCGGACGGAATTTTGCCAATAATGCCTCAACAGGGTATAGATCTGCTAGCATCTACATTGTGCAGAACCAGTCTAGCGCTGAGATTTATACCAATGAGGTGGAAACCAGTTAGGTGGTATTTATACCAAAGGCTGGGAGGAACTCGTACACCCTAGCCAAGTCTCTAAGACCCGTCAGTCTTATATCATTTCAACTTAAGACGATGGAAGGAATGCTCGACAGACATATTAGGGATGATGTTCTGGTTAGAATCCCATTACATCAAAGCTAATTTGCATACAGAGCAGGCATGTCCACATAAACAGCCATCCATCATTAGAACAGCAAGAGAGCGTGGCATCGGGGACACCTGCTGCCGGTGGATCGATGGTATGCTCAGAGGTAAGATGGTATTCACCACTATGATGGGCGAAAACCTAGACGCGTCAGTTACAGGAGGCAGCCCGCAGGGGGTGTTCTGTTCCCCCTGTTATGGAATCTTGTAGTTGAAAGCCTACTATGGAAACTCACAATTGAGGGATCTGAAGTTCAAGAATATGCTGACGACATGGTCATCACAGTTAGGGGAAAGTTTAATAACATAATCAGGGATCGATTACAGATGGCACTGAACATGGTTAAAAAATGATCCGATGAGGAAGGGCTGAAACTCAATTCATTAAAGACCCACATCGTCCCGTTTACCAGAAGAAAAAGTCTGGAGGACTTTGGTTCTTTAGTTCTTCAAAACACACAACTGCAGATGCCGGGAGAGGATAAATCTTGGAGTCACTATAGACTCCAAGCTTATCTGGAACCATCACCTAGACAGGATAATACATAGATCGGTAGCCATATTGACAATCCGCAGGCGATCATATGGCAAAACATGGTGGCTCAGGCCTAGTGTATTGCACTGGCTTTACACTAGTGTTGTAAGACCCACCATTACGTACGCTGTTCTAGTCTAGTGGACAACTCAAACTACTGCAGCGAATAAGCTGAGTCGGGTACAAAGACTGGCCTGCTTAGGAATCATATCGACATGGAAAAACACGCATTAAAGGTCCATGTGTAAAACAAACTGAAGAACTGCTCACAACAAACAGGACGCAGTTAAACTAATAACAGGATTTCTGAATACAATCGGCAAATCAGACGGCAACCTAGACTGCAGACTATGGAGCAAGGAGCCGGAAACGGTTGACCACATCATATTTAACTGCGAGGCACTGGCTCGTAGCTATGGCATCTACGGGCAAATACGAACAGACCCGGAACTCATCAGCACCCGCCCGACCATAGACCTATATCATCTAATAAGGGGTACAGGGGTACTGGAGTGGACGGAGTGAAGCATGGCAGGGAGAGCACAATAAGCCCAGGAGGCTGCAGTGCCCGAGGAGTTATATAATGACATCAGGTACTAGATTATATTTTGACATGATTCCGTTGAAGGAGTGGGGGGATAAGTAGATGCAAATATTGAAAAATAAGTGAAGCAAGCTGTAAGAGTACAGAAACTTGGGATTTGGCGCGTATACTACAAACTAAAGCTTCTTCAATATAACATTTTCCTCCCCACCACCACCTCCGCTCGATTATTAATTGGACTGATAACATAGAATTGAGATATTCACTTGAAAGTTAGTACACGTATGTATTGTAATGACATTTGATTGAGATGATTCCGTTGAAGGGGTGAGAGGTGGTAGGTTGTGAAAGGGGAAAATAAGTAGAGCAAGCTAGAAACAATTAATTTTTAAAGTATATGATAGAAACCAACTCCTCAAATTTTTCTGTAACATGTGCCCCAAGTATTATTAAAATGAGCAATAAATTCCACATACTAAAGTGCAAATACAGTCAAGATATTTCCTTTAAAGTAACTTGGATGAAAAATCTGAATGTGGAAGTAGTGATTCCTTAGGCAGAGTTTTTTTTTACTTTTATCTGTAATAAATTCTTCTGTAGGAGTTGATATTAAGAAATTTACCAAATTCCATGGGAATTGCTGTTTACAAGTCTGATATGTACTGGGTTGATCGTAATCTCAAAGTAGTATTTAAAGCATCAAAATTACCTGGAAATACTTCTTTACCCACTCATGTTCCAACTAATTTGAAAAAATTAAGAGATATAGCAATATTTGATGTAACAAATCAACCATCTGATGTTACAAATCCATGCAGAAAGCTTGGAAATTGCGGATGCGAACAACTGTGTTTCTCTTTCCCAGTCGATTTAACCACAGGCCAAAGACTCAGTTTTCAATGTGATTGTGCAACTGGGAATATCACATCCGATGGGCGTAAATGTGAATTTGTTAACGAATATCTAGTTTTCTCCACAAGAACTGAAGTAAGAGATAGCTCTTATAAACTTGGATCCTCATTCAACTAATATACCATTCGTAACCTCACTAATGTTGTTGGTATTGACTTTGACTATAAACATCAAACCTTATTATTTACCCAAATCCGCCCTTGGGCACGTATAGCCAAAATACCCGCAACTTCCCCAAATAGTAAATTTATAGTTAAAAATATGGGCATTAATCCTGAAGGTATTACCTATGATTGGACACAACAAAAAGTATGTTGAACTGATTCTTCAAATCATAGTATTTATGCCATGAACTTAGATGGGACAGATTTAGCAATGGTTGCAAGAGTAGAAAGGCCAAGAGCTATTGTAATCGATCCATGCAATGGTACTTCGTTTTGCACTGATTGGGGTAAGTTTGGAACTTCTGGGAAAATTTTAAAGGCAACTATGACTGAATCTTTAAAGAGAGTTATAATTGAAAAGAATTTAGCTCAACCTTCGGGATTGTCAATATATTACGAGGACCAAATATTATATTGGACGGATGTTGTGAGAGAATAAAATTGAAAGAACTGATTTGGATGGTAAAAACAGGGAAGTTTTGGTTTCAGCCACAATACATCTGTTTTAAATAATCGTCTTTGGAAACTTTACATACTGGACAGACTTACAACTAAAAGGTGTTTACCGCGCTGAAAAGCATACTGGCTCTAATATGATTGATGTGGTTAAAATGTTAGAAGATAGTCCAAGAGATATTCAGGTATATTCAGATAGGCGTCAAGTATGTTCTGTAAACCCCTGTTATATTAATAATGGTGGCTGTGCACAAAGTTGCAATCCTAGACCAAATAACAAGGCAGAGTGTAGGTGTGATAATAATACTAAATTGGTAGATTAAGGAAGAATGTGTGTAGCTAAAAACTTAAGTTGCGATTCTAGTAAATTTTATTGTGCCAATGGAAAATGTATCTCAAAATGTGGGCTTGTAATGGAGAAGACGATTGCGGTGATAAAAGTGATGAAGGTACTAATTATTGTTGTAAGCTACCTGTATATATTTCTATTTTGTATTCTTAAGTTTAATTTATATAAAGTGATAGTACTTACAATTCTTCTTTGGCATATTTAGATCTTATAAAAGATTTAAAAGAATTAATTAAAACTAAAAAGTAGTTTTAATTAATTGGGTGATTGTACCGTATGCCATATTTTAGATACACTCGCACCATTATATGGTAGCACTGGTTTCTCAAAAGCGTTCCTGGAACATGGTTACCTATCGCTATAGCTATAGTTATAGCTATAGCTATAGGAAAGAAATTGTATGTTGCCGACTCAGTAGGACAAGAAAATTGACATTTTCGAGTTGCAAGACCAAGGCCACGCCATCGTATTAGGATCCAATTTAACAAATTCAGCTAATATAACACTGGACCTCACCGTTGGTCTTATGTTTGTAGCTGATAATTCTCAAGTACTTAGAGCCAACCTGAATAGAACTGACACCCTGGCAATAGTATCTGAGGCCGCATATAAAGCTTCCGGCGTTGCCCTCGATATAGTCAGAAGAGTTTAATGGTGTGATTCTTTGCTCGATTATATTGAGACTGTAGATTACAATGGATTAAATAGATTTCTGGTTGTAAGGAGTTAACAAGTACCTAGTCCAGTATTAGCACTATTTGAAAGTAGAGTTTACTGGACTTATAGAACAAAACAGGGTGTTATGTCTGTTGACAAATATGAAACGAGTAGTATTCAATCTGTATATTGTATGCTTGATATAAGGGATCCTAGAACTATTAAGGCAGTACATTCTTTAACTCAACCTCCTCTTGGCAACCCGTGTGGATATAATAATGGTGGTTGTCAACATATGTGTGTAATAACTAACTCAGTCAAGTTGACACTTGCATACAGCTGTGCTTGCCATACCGGATATAGATTAAAAACACATGAATGTAACTGTGATATAAGTACCCACATATTTCCTAATATATTCACAACAAATATTTATCTAAGGAATGGTCTTAGACCCTGTCATAGAAGGATTTAGTGATGTTATGATGTCTGTTGTTCCGAGAAGAGCTAGGTTCGTAGGTTTTGATTTTGATGCAAAAGATCAACACATTTATTATTCTGATGTGCTTCAAGATGTAATCGGGTTCACAGAAATGGCATATCAAAGGAAATTGTTTTGGCGTCACAAAATAAGGGAGTGGAAAGTTCAGCTGTTGATTGGAATGTAAGGAACCTATACAATTTTGATAGTCGTAAAGGAACGTTAAATGTCTTACCAACACGTAATGTCACATACAGAAGGACTTAGAAACTTAAAAAGGCCAAGAGCAATTGTTGCTCACCCTAATAAGGGTTATATCATTTTTCTCCCAATGGAGTCAACCAGCTAATATTTCCAGGCTCTTAGTGATGTATTAAATCTAACAGTTTTTAAAAATGGACACTTGGTTGGCAAATGAATTATCTATTGATTTTTAAACTGATCGACTGTATTGGTGTGATGCTCTTCTAGATGTTCAGCATTCAAATTTGGATTATGCAGATGTTAAATCGGTGAATTCCCGACTGATTCGGCATCTCTTCAGTATAGTGATTTATAATGAACTTATGTATATAACTGATTGGAAGTTGGACGCTATAATTAAATTACACAAGTTAACTGGAGAGTTTGAAGAAATATTAGTTAGAAAACCACGGACTAATAGATTATACGATGTAAAGGTTTGTATCCTTTTTTATCAATTCGTAGAATTATCATAATAGGTAAAGTTCTGTTTTAGATTTATAGTGCGAATGAACAAAAGATAATTTCATCACATCCTTGTTCGAATCTAAATGGAGTTTGTCAAAAACTGTGTTTGCTGTTCCCAGGGATAACATGTATGAACTTGTAGCTAGATGTGGATGTCCATATGGCGAGAGTCTAACAAGTGATGAGAAAACATGTCGGCTTGATCCAAACCATGAACCTCCGTTACAATCTCGCCCCAACAGTTGGGAATTTACTTGAAATAATCAACGTTGTATACCAAACTCTTGATTGTGTGATGGGGACGATGAATGCCTTGAAAATAGTGATGTCGAACAAAATTGTACTAGTATGTACAAACGATTATATAATTTTTACGTTATTTATTGAAATAGATATTTTCTCGTAGAACCAACAAGTAATGCAAATGAATTCCAGTGCAAATCAGGTCGCTGTATTCCTATGATATTTAAATGTGATGCGGAAAATGACTGCGGTGATTTGAGTGATGAAACGGGTTGTGTAAATATGACCTGCAGTGCAACCCAGTTTCATTGTGATAATGGGCGTTGTATTGCGAATAGTTGGAAATGTGATTCAGAAAACGATTACGGAGATGGTTCAGATGAAGAGGATTCTTGTGCAGAGAAAACATGTGCCTACTATCAATTTACTTGTCCCAGAACAGGCCACTGTATACCACAAAACTGAGTTTGTGATAGAGAGGATGGCTGTTTCGATAAACAATATGAACAAGATTGCCCTCCCATTACTTGTCAACCGAGCCAGCTTAATTAAGGCAGTGTGTTCAAGAAAGTTACAAATGCGATGGAATCCCTGACTGTAACGATGAAAGTGATGAATTGGGATGTCGTAAGTTTTCGATATAATAATAATGGATTCTCTATTCTCTGTTTACCTCATTTTTAGCTTGAATTGCACCAGATCAGTGTAATTTTGAAAAATAAATTTCACTATCAGTCATCTGGCATACGTAATCCAAAAACTTGTCATTGTAATGGCACTTCTGATTGTGACAACAGATCTGATGAACCTGAATCTTGTGGAAATATTGACTGTCCAAACAACTTTTATAAATGTAACAATACCAATGTATTTTTAAGGTTGATCAAAATATTGTTATGAAAATATCGATTATAAATGAGCACTTAGTTTTACCATATTTTTTCTGGCACATATACGATAAAAGAGACTGTGAAGATGGGTCATGCCTGTGGGAAACCTCCATTTAGGTGTCCGCCAGGGCAGTGGCAATGCCCAGGTGTAACAGAGCGATGTGTAAATTTAACGAATGTGAGTGATGATAAACCTGACTATCCTAATGAAGCTGATGAAGGTCCAGATTGTGAATTTAAAGAATGTCAACATCAAGGAGGATTAGGAGGATTATGTTCTAATGGATGTACACAAACTCCCCAGGTAAAAAATGTTTGCTTTGGTTATATATTGAAGGTAATGGCATAAAAATAATATCAGTTTTCTGAGACGTCCCCCTTTGTTTTGTTAGTTGAGATAATTTGTATTTGTGTACAATTTTACCAACTAGATGACAATGCGTTCAAAATGGAAGTATTTTTCTGTTTAATAAACAGAGTATCCATAGAAAGAATTGGGGAAAACTGTTGAAAAAGAAACTAAAAATAATTTTGTAGCTGGAGGTCAAGATTTCATAATTAACTGTAATTTTTAATCTACAATATTTGTTTAATATTATTTTTCAAGATATTCCCAAATAAAGTCACTTATTCTTTGCAGTTTTAACATTTCTGCAAATATTTTCAGATTTTTCATAAAAAGCGGGCATCTTTATAAAGAAACTTCTTCCGAACTCAATCTGTAAATGTACTATATAAATTTTAGCCAAAATTCAAGAAACTATTACTGTCTTAAACAAGACACAAAAGACAGAAAACCATTAAATGTTAGTTGATTATAATTCAAATAAATATGTACGTTAATGGAGAAAAATGTTGGTGTAATAATTTTTTAACAAATTGTTAAAACATGGTTTTAAAATTCCTTTTTGTTATATATTTTAATACATAATTTTATTTTAAAAAACCTACGTGACTAATAGCAATTAGCAGAAAGTAATTAAAGAACAAAAACTCCATTTTCAAAATATCTTTATTAGGTATCAGGAAATATTAGATAATACACAATGATTTGCAACATATACTATTTTCTTATATTTTTATTTTTTTAAAATATTTGGTTAAACTATTCCATCAAATTAATACCACTTTCAGCAGTCCCATTACAACTTTTAAAGATTTGGCTATCTCTAATGAAGTTATTGTTATCTTTTGCGGTCAGCAGAGAAAAATCTGTTATGACTTAGTATTACTTGAAAAGACATTTTTGATATAGTAAAAATACTTATCAATGGAAATTGGAATATTATTTGAACAAAATAACTTTTAACTTAGTTACTGAACTGCAATGTCTCCATCATTTGTCTGTTAGTGTCCAATAGTGATTTGTCTCTACCGTCAAGTATGATAGTTACCATGTACTACACTTTCGCATTGCTTGATTTTTTAATTTTAAATTTGAAAAAAATATGCTGGATAACTGGAATTTTTCGTAAATCACTACCTTGATAAAATTATGATACAAATCAAATCATTTTGTAGAGGCCCCTAAAACATTTTGAACAATTTTTTTTGCCAAGGATCACATAAGTAATTGAAAAATATTCTTTATAAGATTTTGCAAACAGCGGAAACAACTATCTATGAGAATTAAAAAGAAAAAAACTGTCTGTATTCATAAAACAATATCATTTTTTTTCAGGGACCACTCTGTTTGAGTCCAGAGGGTGAAACATTAAGCAAATTTGGACTGAATTGTGAAGAATTGAATGAATGTGATCCGCCAAGTATTGGTTCACAAACATGTAAAAACACCAAAGGTTCATATTTTTGTAGTTGTGTACCAGGATACATTCCTATAAAGCATATCGTATGTTAACAACAAAACGAACATATATTATTTAGTAAAAATCGATTTTTAGATCAGTCATCTGCATTCTCTATTATATCAAATCGCCATTCCATTCTGGTCGCTATTTAAAATATCAGGGACTAGAGAGAGTTCCAAGTATTGTTGAAAACGTAGTAGCTACAGCATCCAACATGCATACAGGCACAATTTTCTAGTCTGACATGAAACTAAAGAAAATTTCTAAACTTGACAGAAATAGTAAACCAGTGGAAATTATTTCTACTGGATTAGATTTGGTTGAAGGCCTGGTATATGACTGGATTGGGAAAAATATTTATTGGTCAGATTCTAAATTAAATACTATTGAAGTTGTAAAAGAAAATGTTTTTAACAGAATAGTGCTGGTAAGAGAAAACATAACTCAGCTCCGAGGAATGTGTTTATATCCTAGTCCTGGGTAAGAGATAATAGTGTATTTGTTATATTTATTTAGGTAATTATTTTCCGCTTTTTAGTACTCGGTGGCCATTTTGGACGGATTGGGGTGAAAAACCTCGTATTGAGCGTATTGGTATGGATGGAACAAATCGCTCAACGATAATAAATTCCAAAATATATTGGCCAAATGGCTTAACACTTGATACACCTCAAAGGGTGTATTTCGCAGATTCAAAACTCGATTTCATAGATTTTTGCTGTTATCTTGGAAGTGGGAGGCAACAAGTCCTAACTGGTAGTCATTACCTCCTACATCCACATTCACTTACGTTGTTTGAAGTTGCCCGTTATTGGACAGATAGGCAGTTAAATAGAGTACTATCTGCCCATAAATACAAAGAAAATAATCAAAGTGTTGTATCCCACTTAATTTCCCAATCTATAAGTATACACGTACATCATCCTTCCTTACAACCTATAACAGATAATCCATGCTCAACTGCGCCTTGCGAACATATTTGCCTTCTATTCCCTCTAATACAGCTGTAAATGTAAGTCAGGTTTTAAACTAAACCCAAATGGTAGATGTAGCGAAGAAGACAGCTTTCTTGATGTTGATGAAGGGATCTCAAATAGTTGATGTATCTCTAACTCCTGGATATAGTTCGGCAGGTTTTATAACGCCTATTGTAGGAATTGAGCATGGTGTCCAAATTGAGAATGATAGAAAAAATAAAGTCATATTCTGGGTAGAAGGTAACGATGATCAGGGAGAAAATGTAAGCTAAACAATTTTCAAAAAACCATATAAATAATTGTTTCTAGTGTACAATATGAACTACTCCATTTAGTGGAGGCAACAAAACTCAACTCCTTGGCTGGTTTCCCATCAACCATCGCATTTGATTGGTTGGGACGAAATTTGTTTATTGAAAATCGAGTAGCTAATAATTTGGAAGTGATACGAGTTGATGGAAAAATTAAGCATCGAAGTATTATATTTCCTAATGATGGTAACCGTACTCCTATGGTAAGACCAAGATCAATTTACTTAAACTGATGGTAAAGTATTTTGGACTGATGAAGGTGGTGTTCCAGAAAAAATTGGCAAAGTTACCACGGATAGCTCAAATTCAATTATTTTGGTAGAGAATATAGAAAAACCAGATGCAGTAATAATCGATATTGAGAGCAAAACTTTATATTTCAGTACCATTTCTCCACCACTAATAGATGCCGTGGATGTATATGGAAAGAAAAGGTCAACTATACTGTCTGAAGGCAATTCTATAGCTGCACCAAAGGGCTTAGATGTTATGGGAAACCACTTTTTTCATCTTGATCCTAGTTATGAAAAATGAGTTCAAACAGCTCTTCCAGCAGGTGGAAATCCGAAAATAATATTAAAAAATGAACCAGATTTGAAAACATTTACTATCTTTAAAAAAAGGCCACTTGGTGATCACCCCTGTCTAGAAAATAATGGTGGTTGCGAACAATTTTATATACCTGCTGAAGGAAGATCCCGAACATGCGCATGCTCCATTGGATATAGGAAAAATGACATTAGCTGCTCACTTTCCAAAACATTTGCTATTGTTACCCAACTTGACTTAATAAGAGGGTATAGTTTGAGGGACAGTTCAGAAGCTATGGTTCCCATAACAGGAATAGGTCATCACATATTTAATGTATATGTTCATTTTGTTGAGAACTGGATCTACTGGGTGGAATTTAATAGAGGAGTATGGAATCGAATATTCAGGGCCAAACCAAATGGAGCAGAACTACAACACATTATTAAAGATGGAATTGGCAGCAATGGTTTATGAGGATTAACTATTGATTGAATAGTAGGAAATATGTATTTTACAAATGTATTTCCACATGAAAATTATGTCGAAGTTTGTTGGTTAAATGGTACAAATCGGAAAGTTATTGTTAAAACAACAGCCGATGCTCCAAGAAAACAAGCTGTAAATTCAATAAAACGTATAGTTTATTGGATCGATTATGGACAATATCAAAGAATTGGTAAAACAAATCTCGATGGTTCTAATTGGGCACCAGTCGTTACATCAGGAATAAGTAATCCAAGAGATTTAACGATAGTTATGAACACTCATGATGTATACTGGGTAGATTCAAAACTAAATACGATCCAAAAAATACCATATAATGGTGGCTCCCGTCGGGCTATCAGCAGAAATTTACCAAATCCCATGGGAATTGCTTTTTACAAGTCTGATATATACTGTGGTTGATCGTAAACTCAAATCAGTATCTAAAGCATCAAAATTACCTGGAAAATCAACCATCTGATGATACAAATCCATGTAGAAAGCTTATAAATGGCAGATGCGAACAACTTTTTCTCTCTTTCCCAATCGATGTAACGACAGATAACGACCCAGTTTGAAATGTGACTGTCCAACTGGGAATATTACATCCGATGGGCGTAAATGTTAATTTGTTAACGAATATCTAGTTTTCCCCACAAGAACTGAAGTAAGAGCTATAAACTTGAATCAACATCTACTAATGTACCATTTAGTCCTGTTTGAAACCTCACTAATGTTGTTGGTATTGACTTTGACTATAAACATCAAACCTTATTCTTTACCCAAATCAGTCCTTGGGCACCTATAGTCAAAATGCCCGCAACTTCCCCAGATACTAAATCTATAGTTAATATTAGAAACATAGGCATTAATCCTGAATTTATTGCCTATGACTGGACACAACGAAAAGTATATTGGACTTATTTCTCAAATCATAGTATATATGCCATAAACTTATATGGGGCAGATTTAGTAATGCTTGCAAGAGTAGAAAGACCAAGAGCTATTGTAATCAATTCATGCAATTCATTGTTTTACACTGACTGGGGTAACTTTGGAACTTCTGGGAAAATTTTAAGGACAATTCTGACTGGATCTTTAAAGAGAGTTATAATTGATAAGAATTTTGCTCAACCTTCGGGATTGATAGATTACGAGGACCAAATGTTATATTGGACGGATGCTATGCGGGAAAAAATTAAAAGATCTGATTTGGATGGTAAAACAGGGAAGTTTGAGTTTCAACCACAATATATCCGCTTTCAATAACCGTCTTTGTAAACTATATACATTAGACAGACTTACAACTAAGAGGTGTTTACCGCGCCGAAAAACATACTGGCTCTAATATGATTTAAATGTTTAAAAGATTAGAAGATAGTCCAAGAGATATTAACGTATGTTTAAAGAAGCGTCAAGTATGTTCTGTAAACCCCCGTCAGATTAACAATAGTGGCTGTGCACAAAGTTGCCATCCTGGACCAAATAACACGGCTGACTGTAGGTGTGATGATAACACTAAATCATCAAACGAAGGAAGAATGTGTGTCGCTAAAAACTTAAGCTGTAATTCTAGTATATTTTATTGTCTCAATGTACAAGATGTATCTCAAGAATGTGGGCCTGTGATGGAGAAGACGATTGCGGTGATAATGGTGATGAAGATGCAAATTATTGCTGTAAGCTACCTATATACATTTCTATTTTGTATTCTTAAGTTTAATTTCCTTCTCTTTTAGCGTTGCATTCCTGTTCTACAAATGAATTCCGTTGTGCTAATGGTCGTTGTATATTTAAATATTGGAAATGTGATCATGAAAATGATTGGAAAGGTGGATCAGATGAAAGAGATTGTCAATATTCTTCATGTGCCTCCGGAGAATTTACAAGTGCCAATTTTAGATGTATACCAATGGCTCAGGTAATTGAATGTTGTTAACAATTCATCATTAAATGTTTAGGTATATGTATGTTACAACTTCAGCGAAGCGAGTGAATGATAGATAGAGATAATACAGCTTCTGACGAAAGTCATGAAAGATGTCCTCAGAACACAACTTGTCCTCCAAGTCACTTAAATTACAAACATATGTGTGGAACCGTACTGGTTTTGTGATGGAGATAATGATTGTGGAGAAAATCCATTATATTGTGCACAATAAACTTGTCCTCAAAACAGTTTTAGATGTTCAAATCATCGTTGCATTCCAGCAACATGGTTAGTGTTGTCTGATATTTTGATACATTGTCAAAAAACTGACAGAAACACCTAAAATGATTAAAATATGCTATTGCAAAAAGCGTTACTATTTTATTTTTATACTCACCAATAGAATGTTTTTCATGTTTGATAAATGCACTTTTGATCAAATTTTCTGTTTTTAAAATTGCTAAAACCACTTTTGCTACAGAACGTAAAAATATATATTTAATATATTGCGGTAAAAGTAATTTCAAATCTAATGCGTTATAAAATTTAATTCGCCTTGATCAAAATTCACAAATTTCATATGTATTCTAAGACTAAAGTAGCGAAAGAACTGTAGATAAAGTTCATTTCATATATAACTTTAGAGGAGGAGGTCTTGATGTGCTTAGTAATGGTAAGAGCAGAACATAATATACTCTATATCAAACTTATGGCATTCTGAGTTATAAAAGTGTCCAGCCGAGCTAAGAAATGCCGTCAACAAGTGAATCCCTTTCTTTTACACTATTGGCATGCGGGCAATTACTACGACGTCTGTCATTAATCTGTGTACCTCCTTTCGTTTCATTTTAATGCAGCTGTACGACGAAGATAGAGACGTACAACACTGTCGAATGTTTGGCTTGGGTTTTAATAAGAATTGTCTTTCCACCGCGGTCTCTACAGTGACTGGACACCTGCACGTTTGACTTGAAACGCTGTAAAAACCATTAGTTGCGAAGAAAATGGACCTAAACAATTTTGTAGAACATTAAATTTTCAATAAAAAAGTCAGTGGTAGCATTTGTCTATCTTAAATACTTTTGGTGATAAGATGGTTGAAATTCGCGCTCAGGACCACTGTAAATTTTGTATTCAACTTTCAATCACTCTCACGCCTAAAATATTGAAGATAGATGTATACCATCCCTGACTTTCTTATAGAAAATTTAATTCTCCATAAAATTGTCTATGTTGCCAGTCAAAAGTTCCGGCATCCAATTTTACTCGTGTTTTTTTTGTGCACAATAGCCGGCAATTTAGATGATAATATTAATAATGTACTATTTTGTTTGCAATCAAGTGTACATGCCTGTTGTTCAATAAGATTTAACTAACAAGAAGTATTCAATAAGACTTCAGCCAATCCGATTCAATCAGCGAGAGAATTTACTTGTGTAAATTGTAGCCTTGGTGGAAAAGCAAAATTCTAATATTTTAAGTTCTTGTCGAGCAGACGAACGCCATGTCTTTATTAGATCGAGCGCTTTTCTGTTTGACGACTTAGACTGCTATGAGTTTGGTACGGTCTATAGTAACTGAGTTTAAATTATAGCTGCCAGACTGAATTTCAGTCAATTTCAGTCAAATAATGTAACCCAGCCAGTGCTATTACTATGTTCAGTCATCATATCAGATAGACTTATCACTACTATTGACTTACGACCCACTGTAGATATTATGTTCGTCGTCGATAAAGAGAAATGTGATGTTTTGAAATACGTTTTTGAGCATCGGACAAATACATCAGATATGGTCCTCCTCAACCATTTGACAAAGGGCAATATGTCATCAAATTCTCAGAATCTATCCACAAAGACGACACCTCGAAGAAGGAGAAAAAATAGATTATATAAGAAATCTTCAGTATAAGCTCAGAGTTTTGCATATAGGTAATCCAAATATTCAGTGTATTGATAGGTATGAATGTACACTTTTTGCTAAACTAAAGACCATACTGACATGATAAAGTAGCAAGTGGTTCGCGGGTAACATACAGAAGGCAGTCGTCCAGGAGCCTTTCCATTTTCTTAAGACAAATGATTCCGTTATGATTCCTAACTCTGCAGGATAAGGAAAATGAATTTAGATAATTCTCTGTAATTTTCCCCCTGATGTAAAGAACTGTCAGGCAGAAAAGTATAAAAAAGAGATGAAATTATTAAACTTGCATTTACTTATATAAAATAGAAACATCAATATGTTATAATTTGATATATTTTTAATATCACAATGTCAAGCTAGTCATCTTTATCTTAATTGTAAAGTTGGTTTTATCTCTTCGCTCATTCTCTCAACGTGTACCACCCATCTAAGCCGTTGTGCCTTGATGTAGTCAATTATGTTTATATCACTAATCAGTCATCAATTCATTGCTGTCATCTAATCCGCCATCCTTCATCTTCTCTCGCAGGGCCATATATCCTTCTCAAAACCTTGTTACTAATACATATTATTAATAAAAAGAACAAAAGTTATTGTTATTGATTGAGATACAAAGTGATAAATATTTTTGCAGGTATTGTGATGGTCATGATGATTGTGGAGATGGAGCCGATGAGCCACCAGAATATTGTAAGAGTGATGGCCGAACGTGTTTTGATGATCTTTTCACTTGTGATAACGGCAATTTTGTTCCTACAATATGTATTTGTGATGATGAAAATGATTGCTTAGATAACAGTGATGATGACATTCGACATGAATGCATTAATTTATTGAGTTAATCTAACATCATGTTTGCTACCTAGACATTATTTTAGATGACAGAAAATGTGATGATGAAACAGAATTTCCATGCTAACAAAGATTGGGGTCGGACCCAATGTATTCCACGAAAGTGGTTATGTGATGGTGATCCAGATTATGTGGATGGTGCTGACGAGAATTCTACCTTGCATCATTGCACTACACCGCAGCCCTGCAGTGATGATCAGTTTACATGTGTTAATGGAAGTTATATTAATAGAAGAAGAGACATTTTCATAGGGATGGATTTATGACCACGATAACGACTGTGGAGATGGAACAGATGAAGGAAAGGAATGTAATTCAAAATATAAAGCTTGTACTTTTGCTGAATTTACATGTCAAAATTTTAAGTGTATTCGTAACCAGTATAGATGCGATGCAGAAGATGATTGTGGTGACCATTCTGATGAAGTCAATTGCAGTAGGTTTATGTGAATGCGTTACACAGTTATAAAAAGTTTAATTTGTGTAAATTATTAGAGAAAGGAAATACAACCTGCGCCGTTCCAAGTCAATTTAGATGCAATAATGGCCAATGTATCGACTACAATTTAGTTTGTAATAAGGTGTCTGATTGTTTCGATGATTCAGATGAACCATTGCATTGCAATGTAGATGAATGTGAGAAAGTTCAAATTCACCAATGCGACAATAAGGGCATTGACACTCCTACTGGATATTATTATATTTGCAATCAAGGTTGTGAGTAAGTATGATTTAAGTAATTTAAAAAAAAATTATTTCTATCATTTTTTTTTAGATTACTAGTAGATGGCAAAGCTTGTACAGATATAGATGAATAAGTAGAAACACCGGGTGTTTGTTCTCAATACTGTTCCAATACTTCTGGCAGTTACCACTGTAAATGTATCGATCAATACTATGAAAGAAATGGATGTACATGCAAACGTAAAGCGTTGGACTATGGCTTGTGTTTACTAATAAATATATAAGAAACATGTCTATCGATGCACATGTTTATAATTTAGTTCGATTACGACATTAAGGATCAAAAAATGTACTTTTGTGATGTAACTGCCAATACTATATTTAGGAGTAATATTGGTGGTGGTGATAGAGAACCCATTATTCGCCATGATTCTCATGGCGTAGAAGGCATTTCTGTTTGGGTAGCTCGAAAACTTTATTGATTAGCTAGACTAAGAATCTGGACGTTTCTGAACTAAATGGAACAAACCGTAAAACGCTTAAGAGAAGTATAGCTGATCCAAGTGCCCTTGTTGTACATCCAGAAACTGGATATATGTATTTCACTACATGGCATTTACAGACCTACATAGGAAAAATATGAATGGATGGTTCAAACTTTATCAGAATACTTATTTGGCAAGATGATATTGCGTGGCCAAATGCTGACTATTGATTTTTTTCACAGACCGTTTATGCTTTGTAGATGCTCATTTAGATTATATTGCATTCTCTGATTTGGAGGGTAGACATCAGCACATTGTTCTTTCAAGGAATTCCGTACGTCATGTATTTGCCATTTGTTTGTTTGATGATTTCATCTAATGGACAGACTGGAATCTAAAAGCTATTAGCAGGGCCAATAGATTCAATGGAACGGATTTGCAAATTCTACACAATACTACTCACAAACCATGCGATATACACATATTCCATTCTTTACGGCAACTTCCATATAATAATCCGTGTGGTACTAACAACAGTGGATGCTCACACTTATGTCTTATTGCACCGCCACCTGCTTTTAGTTATTTAAATATTGATGGTTACAGTGAAGAAGGCAAAATAATGTATAAATGTGCATGTCCCACCAGTTTTATCTAGCCAACGATGGAAGAAAATGTATAGCCAATTGTACGGCTGGGCAATGGCAGTGTAAAAGAAATGATAAAAAATGTATTCCATGGATCTGGCAGTAAGCATTTTTTTAAATTTATCTAGTTGTATTTCACTAACTTTAATCAAAAAATAGTTGGAAAAGATGGTTATTTTCATGTGTCTACGTTTGAATTAATTTAGGACTACATGATAATGATAATAAATTAATAAACAAAAAAGAATTAATACCTTTACCTTTTCTGAAATAAACTCATTCAATTATTTTCCTTAAAAGAAAGTTTTGTATTTATAAAAAGCAACTGAATTTAGACAATTTAATGTAGACATCGACAAAGTAGGAATCAACAATGCATTAATTATTATAATATTGCTGAATGTTTACATTGGATTTTTTAACTTAGTTCTTATCCTGACACTTTGTTGTGAGAAATGTACGGTTGAAATCACGAAAATTTGTTTTTTATAAAATAATGGGGTACCTCAACACATTAAAACTTGAAAATGACTAGCAAATTCTGGCTTTCCATTCATATTCTCAACCAAAACTGCATGTGTACATCTCTAAATTCAACATAAATTTCAGATGTGATGGGGGGAGAGATTGCAAAGATGGATCTGATGAACCACCCACGTATCCCCTTAGACAATGTAAAGCTGGAACATTCCAGTGTAAAAATGGAAGCTGCACACCTTCTGCGACAATTTGTGATAGTAATGATGACTGGTGATAATTGAGATGAACAAAATTGCGACAAGGAATGTCCTGAATTGGAACTGAATTGTGTTTCTAATGGTCGCTGTATCTTAAATAGTTGGAAATGTGATAGAGATGCTGGCTGTAAAGATGGTTCTGATGAGAACCCTGAGATATGTCATAAACTTGCTTGTGATCCAGAAACTGAATTTTCTTGCAGAAATGGTCTTTGTATACTGAAATTGTGGATGTGCGACTTTGATAATGATTGTGGTGATGGTTCAGCTGAGCCAGCTTACATGTGTAGACAAAAGAATTGTACAACTGATTGGCAACGCTGTCCGGGCAGAGCAAATTATAGATGCATACCAAAATGGCTATATGACGATGGTAAAGATGACTGCCGTGATAACTCAGATGAGTTGACTGAAAATTGCCCACAGTGCAATACAGAAGTTGATTTCAAGTGTAAAAGCAATCGTTGCATACCAAAACAATGGAAATGTGATTTTACAGATGACTGTGGCGATGGTTCAGATGAACTTGATGAAGAGTGCAAAGGTGTCTATAGGGAGTGTGCAGAATCAGAATTTCATTGTAATAATGGTAAACGTATTTCTTCACTCTGGCGCTGTGATAACTCCGATTAAAGTGGATGTAGTGGCTTTCAGTGTAAAAATGGTAACTTGCAGTTCTTGCAGAGTTCTTTTGGACATTGTATTTCTTCTCACTTCAGTTATGATGGTGACAGAGTTTGTAGGGGTATGTCAGATGAAAGGAACTGCCCACCAAGATATCCAGCTGGTAAATACTGTCCGGAATTTAAATTCCAATGTGATAATCATTTGTGCATTAATCAAGCAGACCTTTGTGATGAAGCTAATGATTGTGGTGGTGATTCTGAAAAATCACCTGCCGTGTGCACAAACTTTAACAGTGATACATTAAAAATATTCCAGTGTGCCAACCACAAATACCTCGCTATCAACTCTGCGATGGAATTGATAGTTATGGTGACGGATCCGATGAAAATAATATGACTCTGTGTGCAACTAAAATTAAACTATGTAACTCATTAACTGAATACAAATGTGCAAATAAGAAATGTGTTGATAAAAAACGAGTATATGACTTTGTGGATGATTGTGGAGGCAGTTCATATGAGTTAGGGTGTCACCATAGCAATGTGTGTTCAGATGCATACAGAGGAGGTTGTGAACACCATTGTATGCACTTAACAGACGGAGGATATATTTGTGGTTGCTATTCAGGATTCATTATATTTAAAGACAATCATAAAGTCTGCTTGGATGTTGATGAATATGCAACTGGCGTCCATCATTGTTCTCACATATGTACAAATTTGAATGGCCCCATTCTTCTTCATGTCATGAAGGATTTATGTTGTCAGATAATTTATCTGAAGTTTGCAAGGCTGAAAAAGAAGATGTAACCTTATTATTTGCCGATGGTCATGAGATCAGATCATTTGATTTGAAACTTCAAGACGAAAATGAAGTAATAACAGAAGAAAAAAGAATAGAACCTGTAGATTATAATCCCAAAACAGAAATGATATTTTGGATTGACAGTTACGACAAGACAATAAAGCGTTCGTATATGATCCATGCAAAGGATGGACAAGTTAAAGCTGGGTATGCACAAGACTTAGAAATGAAGGGAAGCTCTAAATCAACAGCGTTAGCTGTGGATTAGGTAGGCGATAATCTATATTGGACAGAAACTGATCGAGCTGGCTCAAAATCAAAGGGCAGAGTTATGGTAGCGAAAACAAATGGTCGGTATCGCAGATCACTCGTTAGTGTTGGTCTAGAAAATCCTACATCTCTTGTAGTAGATCCTCAATTGCGTCGCATATTCTGGACTGACGCTGGTTCTGCACCAAAAATAGCGGATGGCTCTAAACGAAGACCACTTATAGAATAGAATAGAAACATTTATTTTCCATGCAAAAAGTGTTTTCACAGAAAAAGATTTCGTCAACTATAATTAGAGAAATATAAAGAAAAAGTATACTTATATAAAAGACAAACAGAAAATATACAAACGTACATAAATTATATATAACAAACACGATCTTAATGTATCGAGTAATTAAAACCTAAATTCAATATGAATACTACAGTTTATGTAATTCATGAGCAAAATTCGTCAATGGAATAAAAACAGTTTTCCATTAACTTTTTAGTTCTGTCTGAAATAACCTGTATGTGTTATTTATTAATTTTAATCTATCTGGAAGTAGATTGAATAGATGGACACCAGCACAGTACGGCGACTACCTATATTTATTAAGTCTATAGTTGTGGATGTGTATATCACTGGCAGTCCTTGTTCTATGATCGTCTACTAATTTATCGAGCCTAAATTTGCCGATATTATTAAAAACAAAACAATAGTTATTTATGTATCAAGGGAATTAAGTAGATGTTTATGCCCTGAGGGCGGCGATCTTACAAACCGAGTGCCTCTGGCCCGAGGGTCATAAACATCCTGCGATGCATACAAACTTTTGTGTCATACTGGTTCGTTATTGCATCCACAATATTATTTTAAAAAATCCGAAAATTCAGTTTGATTATAACAACATATTCATTTTATCATATCATTGCTAGGGAAATGCTTTATTTATTTGTTGGATAAACAAATTTTGTTAGCTGTCAAACTTAAAAAATCAAAATGCAGGAACGTTCTGAAATTCCTGACGAAATTTTAAAAAAGCAGAAAAAGCAACACAAAACTTGCTATCGAATAAATCAAGAGACGCCTACAACAGAAAATATGACAAATTACTAAATTGGATGGCAGAAAACTGTGTAGAACATATTGATGAAACTGTGCTGCTTGTATACTTCGGCGAGCTCGCTGAAACATTTTCTTAGGCTTCCTCATGGTCCAAATATTCAATGGTAAAGAAGACTTTAATGTTAAATAAGAATATTAACATCGCTAATTACCATAAGTTAAGCAAATATTTGAAGCAACATTCAAAAGGAAACCAGCCAAAAAAGTCTAAATTCTGTCTAGAGAAGATGTTTTCAAATTTATTCATGAGGCAACAAATGAGACGTTTATAATGAACAAAATTTCATTAATATTTGGTGTATTTGGTGGATGTTGGCGACAAGAATTTGTGAATATGCTAGTTACTCACGTAGAAGATAGAAAATCAGTTTTCGTGGTAAATGTACCAGAGACAAAAATCGATAAAAAGCGCGTTTTTACCATTGACGAAGACGAAATGAACAGTTTGAAGCTGATAGAAGACTACATGTCTTTACGACCACGTGGTTGTTCAGCAAGAAGATGTTTTCTGAGCTATAAACGAGGTCGCTGTACTGTACAGACAGTTGGAAAAAACACATTTGGAAAAATCCCGTTTATCATTGCGAAATATTTGGCCTTGAGCGATCCTGGCAAGTATACACGACACTGTCTGCGCCGAACATCGACAACTCTTCTGGCAGAGGCTCGAGCCAGTATGACCACGGTGAAGCGCCATGGTGGATCGGAGAGTACGTCGGTTGCTGAAGGATATTTAGAGGATAGTATATCTTCAAAAAATGAGGCTTCAGGGATGCTGGCAGGCATACCTTCCGGATCTGACTTTTCCTTACAGAGACTTGATACGTCACACAATGAAACATGAATCAACATTTGCTACAGGCAATCTAACTATCACCAGATCCTTCCAGAATTGCCAGTTTAATGTGAATTTGACTAAATAAACTTAAGTAAATTATTTACATAATAGGTACTTTAATTTCATATTTTGTAATTAATAAAGTTTATTAATAAGTTAATTAAAAAATGTTTTTTTGTGTCACAAGGGTATAAGTACACTATTATGTAGTTGGTAACTAAGCAATAAAAACACATTAATAAAATAGTGTGACATAAAGTAATTTATACATGTATGTGTGTATTGTGTCATAATATTTTTGTTTCTAAAAGTGTCATGACACAAATGCCTATAAGGTAAATTAAACACAATCCTAATTATTCTTCTTTGCATAACAAATACCCCTATTAATTTCCCCAGATGATAATATTATAGCTAAGTACTGAATAATAACATGTTATTAAGGCCGTCCAGTTAACTTCTTTTTTAATGTCTAAAATACCAAATATACATTTAGCTAATTTTGTGCAGATACTTTCTATATGGCCGAAAAAATTAAGTGTTGAGTCTATGACAATTCCCAAAAACTTTGAGTTGTTGCATGTATCTATATGGCTAACATTGGATAACAAAGTTGGTGTTAAAGCAGAAAGTAAAGAAACACTGTCTTGTTTTTGTTCACTATGAGCGAATTTTTATCACACCAGTTCTTAAATTCATCAGAAATTAGATATACCTTAGATTCTAGTTCCTGTACGCTATTTGCATTAATGACTATAGATGTATGATCAGCATACATGAAGACATCACTCTGAGTTAGGAAAGATGGAAGGTAATTTACGAACAATAGTTAAGGGACGTTCTTTGTCAAATGGAACAAGGCTCTGCCCAAAATTCATGCCAATGGATTTTAATGATCTTGAGTTTAAAATGTTGGTTATTACCCTCTTCATGGGCCAGTGTGGCCTTTTCAAAAAATTCAAAATGGCGGCTCGATATGGCCGCCGGAAATCAGGGAAAAATGAAGGTTACGCAGTAAAACAGTAGCAAAAAAAATGACGTCCAGTTCAATCGAGTTTAGGTGCACAGAGCTTGTTATTAACAGACCTAATAAGTTAATTAGGTAGGTTGGCAAAATCCAACATGTCCTATCCAAGATTGCGAATGAAACCCAAAAATCGCCGAAAATCGCTATAAATGAAGTGTCTGAATTAAGATTTTGATCACATTTTTCATACGGAGGTTTTCAGAAACGGAAAATCCAAAATGGCGGCTCCAATAGGCCCAAAAATTCATAAAAACGGTGATAAACTGTAAAATTCAGGTGAAATCAGTCTCGGACGAATATATTACACTTTACTGACCACCAGATGTATGTTTTTAGTATATATCATGAAATTTAATTTCAGAAATACAACATGGCGGATCCAAGATGGCGGCTGAGACCCAAAAATCGTCGAAAATTGATATAAGTCGATACTCTGCCTTATGATTTTAATATTTAGACTCCTTATATTGATCTTAAATGCTACAATTGGATGATATACTTCATAAACAGGTTTTTAGGAATTTATAGTCGAATTTTAAGATCGAAAATGGCGTCTTTAATTCTGCAGAAACTAGTGCTTATAAAAGCTCTCTACGTTTAACAGGGTTGAGGCTGTCTTCTTATAAATGAAGCCTGCATTACTTTTTCTTTCTTTTTTTTCTATTTTTTATTTTTTTAAATTTTCTTTTTTCATATTATTTAAGAAATTTTAATATTTTGTTGTTGATAATATTTCGGTTGCATCAGAATATTTAAATGCTGTAAGGCTTTTATTGGAGGAAATTTTAAAGGCATGAGCTTTAGAAATTTTCGATACTTTAGGTGCGGTATGAAACCTTTTTGCAAGTTTTCTAGAAACTCTATCATAGTCTTGTTGAGTGTAGTGATAAAATGTTATATTGGGAAATTTATTTTTGGCCCAGTTAAACAGTTGAAAAGAATTTAGAATAGCCTCATTCCCTTTGTCCTGTAAGCTTGCTCTTGTTGCTTGACTCTTCAATACTGCCCCTACTCCGTCACATGACCCCTTGCCGTGAGCTGTAGCATTATGATGCCAGTCTGCCTTAATGGAGAAATCTTCTTCATGGTGAACTAAATTAACCATTTGAAAACTATTTTTGAAGTGTTGAACTGCTCCATCTGTCGCATAAAAAAGTTTTGCTAATTGTGGCCATTTAGTTAGAATTTTAGGAACCAAATAAGTTTGTGATAAATACACAGCTTTTGTATCGTGAGTTGTGCACTCAGAAAGCAATACAAAGCTGTAGTGTTTTAGTTCTTGTCCTTCTTTGTAATAGAAGATAGCAACGTGAATTAATACTACACTGATCGTTATTGTAGTGGAATTGTTGAGCGGCATTCTAAATGACATATTTATAATTTTCAGAACAGTCCATCTCCAAGACACCCTCATTATGTTTCAAATTGTCTTTTAGATCTCTGATAAACTGCGATTGTTTCTTGGAAATGAAATGATGTGGAATCAATTCTTTTAGACTCTGAGATAGTTCCGGCACGAAGTCATGTACGTTAAGGCACTCTTTTTTTAAAGTACACTTATCAGTTGACTCCCAGACTCTATAAATAATATCTTCAATATCATTTTCAAGTAGCAAAGATTTTACAAACTCTTGGAAATCTGATAGTTTTGGACATTTTTTACAAGTTCCTAAGTAACAACCGGGTTTAGAATTTCTGCAAAGGAAATATTTAATGCAATCAGCATAACCTTGCAATGGGTAGTGCGATTCTTGCGCCAGTTTAACCAAATTAGAAGCATAAAACATTGCCTTAAAATTTTGATAAATTACACATACACAAACGCTGTGTGTGCTTCTTTCTCCAGCTAAAACACATCATCTAGGTCGTAGCTCTGCAAACTTACTAAAACTAATTAGTTCTTGTGGATGTTCTTCTTTAAAATTTCTGAACAAAATCTTCACGTCTAATAAAAGCAATCTTTTTGGCACAGTTATTATTTTACCATCTTCTTTGATTTTCAACACGTCTTTTTTATTTGGCATAACGCGAGAGTTTGTATCGGAGTTATAGTATTCCAAAACTTCGCTAACAGTACTATCAGGTAATGTTTTACCCTTTTTTGGATCAGGAGTTGCTAAAATATCCGCTTCGTATTTCAAATCCCTTGACTTTTTAGCCATTCTCATGGAAACGTTGAACTCCTCTATGATATCTCTTAATGTCCAACAATCAGGTAAAATTGTTAGAATGGATCATTTTCTGAAAGAGAAAATTTTTTTTCTTTTAGTCCATCCATTAATTGTTCCAATTTATCTTCTCTCGATAAGCACATTTTTTTAGCTGGCTGAGGTTCATCAATATCTCGTTGCATTGAGATTTCTTCATCTAACGAAACATTTGATGAATTTGAAGAATCGTAGCTATCCTTTCTACAACTTGTACAAATTATTGCTTTTTGTGAAATATCAGGATGCTTTGACAAAAATTAATTTGAGACCCGGCGTAGATCTTTTCCTTTATGACCTTTTTTACCAAAGGTATTACAGCATATATCTGTACGGATTGTTTCAGAAAAATGTGACATGGTTATCACTTAAATTTCACTCAATAAAATATTTATAATAAATGAAATTATTTTATTATATCCGATTAACGCAATATATTTTATAACTTGAAATTATAGAGATCTTACGATAGCAATTGAAACATAATTATGTTGTACCCTGGAGTCAACTCACGAGGCGTGAGCAAGAGGGCATTTACAATTTCGGCGTTACACTCTCCCGAATATAAATATTCTGATGGTATTAATCAATAGCGGCTATAAAAATGCCACCTAATGGTTTATAAGCAAACTAAACTTTTTACATTTAAATGAAAGTAAAATTCTATTCAAAATCTTAAAACTCTGAAATCTACTTGAAATGTTCGAAATTTTATTTTTAGTCTTCAAAATGACTTAATGTTTAGAAAAATTGTATTTTCAGACTAATGAGAAAATTTTATTTATAATAAACGCATTAAAGGATTCTGGATTTTCTAAAGAATATTTGGCATTCTCTATCTTTAAATGTGAGATCCAAAATAACATAATTGTTATTTTTTAACAATTAAGCTGCCATATAAGTAGTATAAAATACGATTATTCACTTGTGGAGAACATTTATTTCAGTAGCCACCTATCGGTCTACTAGAGAATTTTACTTTTTTGCGAGTAAGAAGTTCAAGAATTAGTAGAATTTAGTATTTTACCTTATGAGTATCGTCAAAAATTAATTATTTTTATTGTTATGCTATATATATTTTAAGTTTATTGTTGTACGTTAAATTTTACAACTGTGGACATCAAAATGTGAAATAATTTCAGCATATTAAAAGATTTTGATCATCTATAGCAGAAGAATGTAACAATCGATGAACGAACTGAGGGAAAATTTTTATCAAACTGGTTGTTTAGCAACTCTAGATTATAAAACAATCCTTGTCTGAGAATACGCTTATACAATATAATTAAATAGAATAGTTTTTATGACTTTTTGAGGTCTATTGGAGCCGCCATTTTGGATTTTCCGTTTCTGAAAACCTGCATAAGAAATATGTGGTCCAATTGTAGCATTTGAGATCTATATAGGGAGTGTAAATATTAAAATCATTAGGCAGAGTCTTGATTTATATCAATTTTCGACGATTTTTGGGTCTCAGCCGCCATATTGGATCCGCCATGTGTATTTCTGAAATTAAATTTCATGATATATACTAAAAACATACATCTGGTGGTCAGTAAAGCGTTAATATATTCGTCCGAGACTGATTTCACCTGAATTTTACAGTTTCTCACCGTTTTCATGATTTTTTTGGGCCTATTGGAGCCGCCATTTTGGATTTTCCGTTTCTAAAAACCTGCGTATGAAAAATGTGATCAAAATCTTAATTCAGACACTTGATTTATAGTGATTTTCGGCGATTTTTGGGTTTCAGCCGCCATCTTGGATCGGCCATGTTAGATTTCGCCAACCTACCTAATTAACTTATTAGGCCTGTCAATAACAAGCTTTGTGCATCTAAACTCGATTTAATTGGACGTCATTTTTTTTGCTACTGTTTTACTGCGAAACCTTAATTTTTCCCTGATTTCCGGCGGCCATATTGAGCCGCCATTTTCAATTTTTTGAAAAGGCCACACTGGCCCATGAAGAGGGTTCAATAACCAACATTTTAAGCTCAAGATCATTAAAATCCTTTGCCATGAATTTTGGGCAGAGCCTTGCTCCGTTTGACAAAGAACGTCCCAGAAATAGTAATTATCGAGCATTGTCCAGCTCCAATATCTGAAGTTACGCAATCTAGAGAAACCAATATTTTTCTGTTTTCAAGATAGGACATGATGCTCCAATTTAATATGTTGCCTCTTATTCCTAAGGAAGATAATTTCAGTTGCAAAAGATTTCAATCAAAAGTCGATGTTAAATCTTAGAACAGTCTAGCAACTTTCTTGCCTTTATCAAGGTAACGATATACTTCTTGGATAAACTCTAGCTTGGCTAGTTCCGTAGATTTATTAGATCTATACTAGCTATCTGTAAATGTGTTTTGTTCTTCTAAGTAATTATACAGACGTGTTGCTACCACTTTTTCAGAAAGTTTGATATGTAACTTAGGATTATGATTAGTCGGTAATGTTATGATCATTTTCTCGTGTAATAATATTAATATACCTAACTTTAAAATGTTTGAAAATTGTCCAAATTCAAGAGACTTGTTGATCAATGTAGCAAATGTATGTTTGCAAAATTTGAGAAACCGCAGTGGTATTTCATCAACCCCTACAGAATATTTATTTTTCATTTTATCAATTATGTCTCTTAATTCTATATTTGTTACCGGTTTTATGAAAATTGAGGTACAGCTAATCTGTTGTGGGAGTGTCGAGAAATTTGATCGATTGATATTGAAGTGTTTTTCTAATTTCTTTTCGATGCAGGTGGAGAAGTAATTACCGAACATATTAGCCACTTCTTGCCTATTACATATTAATTGGTTTTAACTTTTATGTTAATGTTGGTATTTTTGTTTACACTTTTGCCTATTCTATTGTTTATAATTCTCCATAAGGTTTTGTTTTATTTTAGTTCATTTTTTTTTTTGTATTTCGTTCAATTTCCATTTTCGATATTGAGTCATTGATTACTTTTTTGTGTTTTTTATAGGAATTGAATAATTCATTAGAGCCAGATTGCTTGGCAATATGATATAAGAATATTAAGTTGTTATATTCACTCATAATGTTTGGGTCATAATAGGGCTTAAAGGTCTTGGTTTTAATTTCTTTTTTTGGGCATGTAACATTCATACACCACTGAATATGTGTCATAAGTTCATTGTAATAGTCATCTATATTTTCCCATGACTGTGAAAATAGATTGTATACCATGCATCAATGATTTAAATGACTTACGTTCCAGTGATCTATTGGTAATAATTTTTTATTTTTCACCTGCACATTATTTGTTTATTATACCTTGGATACGGTTACCATAAAGACGCTTATAATGACCACGGCTATAACGAGCGGGCGTTATAGCCATCACGCCCTGTTATTTGAGAAGCAAAGAAAGAGTAAATGTTCATATTCCTTATCGTATAATGGTTTGGATTTGACCGGCATTACATTTTCTGTGGCTTCTGATGCATTGTTGTGGATATTTTGTGGTATTTCCATATTAATTTTCCTTTTTCCTATAACATCCACAAGCGTTAAAATATCAACAACTGTCAGATACAGTTAATAAACGTCAAGTACCAGCAAATGTCATAGACTACTAAATGTATTTGAAGAATGAAAAGTCAATTTTTCATTAGAAAAATATATTTTTCATGAAAAATAAAATATTGTATGCACCAAGAGCGTTATTAGATTATAACGCACATCAGGCAACATACATCCCTCGGGCCAAGGGCCCTGGGGCTGCATCATGTTACCTTCCGGGCGTTATAATCTATACAACGCACTTGGTGCATAAAATACTGTTATAACAAAGTTTAACCAGATACAAAAATATGTGCTAATAACTAAATTCATTTTTTTCCGATTTACTGTAACTTTTGCCTCGTGGACAAGGCGCGTCTTGGAATGACCCTACTCAATCATACCTGCCTTATATATATTTTTTGACAAATAAAATAGTTTGCGAATAGTTTTCATTGTTTGATTGACTTTCTTGGGTTTACTACTCTGATTCTATACAAACAGCGTACTTCTTCAAAAGTGATCTTTAAGTGATTAATGCAATTTGTGTGTTGGGTTAGCTTTCAGATCTAATCGATTGTTGCAGTCGAATGCAACTTATCTCCAGAAGACTAAAATTCGTGCAGTTCGAATGTACTCGAAAATCTAATTTTAGCTATAATAGTGAACTCAATAGAGGTTTTCACCTCGGAAATATTCCGGGAGGCAGTAACTTTTGAGAACACATCTCTGAACATGCTAGGAACAACATAGAAAAAGTTACCAACAACAGTCCTTGAGCGTCATAAGGTTATATAGATAAAATATGAAAATTTGCAGGGAGGTATTTATAGCAACCGAAAATAGTATATTATGTTACTAGGAGGAGAAGAGCAACTGGGCGAAACATGTAATGTGCCTTCTACTCCGAGTGACATATACTATTTTTTCCTCAAGTGTCAAAATAAAAAAACCGCTGCCTAAGGTATCACTACTTCCACATCCAGATTTTTCATCCCAGTCACATTAAAGAAAATATTTTGACTATATTTGCACTCTAGTATGTGAAAATTACTGGTCATAGAATTTTAATAATATTTGGGGTAGATGTCATAGAAAAATATTAGAAAGAAATCTGAGAACTTAGTTTCTAGTATATACACCAACTCCCAAGTTTCTATACTCTTACAGCATGCTTCACTTATTTTTCCCCATTTACCTCTGCTTACCCCCAACCCTTCAATGGAATCGTGTCAAAATATAATCTAGTTTCAGATATCGCTATAATACATATTACGTGTACCAAATTTCAAGTGAAAATCTCAATTTAATTATCATCTCTTTGGAAAAATCTTATAAAAAAAAACACTACCAGTATGTTTACCAAGTCCCAAATTTCTGTACTCTTACCAACTTGCTTTACTTATTTTCCATTATTTATCCCTATATAACCCCAACCCTTCAACGGATTCATCTCAAAATATAATCTAATTCCAGATGTCGTTATAATATATAATATAATTTTGGTATATAACTTTTTCCAGAAGAAGTAGGTTCTGATCCACTACGAGCTCTCCTATGAAAATTTACTTGTTAGTGCATTTTGCTGGATAACAATTGATTTTACGAAAAACTATAATACCAAATTTCAAGTGAATATCTCAATTTTATTTTATCAATCCCGTTTAATAATAGAGTAGGGGTGGGGTGGCTGGGGTTGGGTTGAAAATTGTTAGCGAATACCGAATTTCAAGTTTCTGTACTGTTACTAGCTTGCTTTACTTATTTTCCCCTACTTAACCCCCAACCCTTCAATGGAATGATCCCAAAATATAATTTCAAGTGAATATCTTCTTTATCAATATATTTGTCAATTACAGGGAGATATTGAGTGTGAGTAGTGGGGGTTGAAAAATATTTAAAAATCTAAGGCCTTGCCTTCTAGTACATACGCCGAATTTCAAGTTTCTGTACTATTACCAGATTGCTTTACTTATTTTCCTCTATTTAACCCCCAACCCTTCAACGGAATAATCCCAAAATATAATATATAAAAAACCTGAGGCCTTCGCTTCTAGTATGTACACCAAATCCCAAATTTCCTTACTCTTACCAACTTGCTTTATTTGTTTTCCCTTATTTACCCATATTTAACCCCCACTCCTTCAACGGAATCATCTCAAAATATAATCTAGTTCCAGATGTCGTTATAATACGTACGTATGCCAAATTTCAAGTGAATATCTCAATTTTATTTTATCAACCCCGTTTAGTAATAGAGTAGGTTTGGTGGTGGGGGCTGAAAAATATTTAAAAAATCTAAGGCCTTGTATTCTAGTACATATGCAGAATTTCAAGTTTTTGTTCTGTTACCAGCTTGCTTTACTTATTTTCCCCCATTGAACCCCCAACCCTTCAACGGAATAATCCCAAAATATAATATAGTTCCTGATGAAATTATAATATATACGTTTACCAAATTTCAAGTGAATATCTCAATTTTATTTTATCAACCCCTTTAATAATGGAGTGAGGGGGGTATGGAAAATATTTAAAAAAATGTTGAGACCTTGGCTTCTAGTATATACACCAAGTTTCAAGTTTCTGTACTCTTACCAGCTTGCTTTACTTATTTTCCCTTACTTACCCCTATTTAACCCCAACCCTTCAACGGAATCATCTCAAAATATAATCTAGTTCCAGATGTTGTTATAAACATACCTGTACAAAATTTCAAACGAGTATCTCAATTTTATTTTATCAACCCCTTTAATAATGGAGTAGGGTTGGTGGGGGGTTGAAAAATATTATAAAAAATCTGAGGCCTTAGCTTCTAGTACGTACACCAACTTTCAAGTTTCTGCACTCTTACCAGCTTGCTTTACTTATTTTCCCTTACTTACCCCTTTTTAACCCCCAACTCTTCAACGGAATCATCTCAAAATATAGTCAAGTTCCATATGTCGTTATAATACATACGTGTACCAAATTTCAAGTGAGTATCTCAATTTTATTTTATCAACCCCTTTAATAATGGAGTAGGGGTGGTGGGGGGTTGAAAAATATTATAAAAAAGTCTGAGGCCTTAGCTTCTAATGCATGCATTGAATTTTAAGTTTTTGTACTCTTATCAACTTGCTTTACTTATTTTCCCTTATTTACCCCTATTTAACCACCAACCCTTCAACGGAATAACACCAAAATATCCCAGTACCTGATGTCATTGTAATATATACGTATACCAAATTTCAAATGAATATCTCTATTTTATTTTATCAACCCCTTTAATAGTGGGGTGGGGGGAGGTGGGGGGATGGAAAATATTACAAAAAATTCTGAGGCCTTGACTTCTAGTACAAACACCTAATTTCAAGTTTCTGTACTCTTAGCCGCTTGCTTTACTTATTTCCCCCTATTTACCCTTATTTACCCCCCAACCCTTCACTGGATATGTTCAAAAAACAATCCAGTTCCAGATCTCGTTATAATATATACCTGTACAAAATTTCAAGTCAATATCTTAAACCGTTCCGGAGAAAACGTGCGGACAAAAAAAAGTTACAGACAAACCGACAGACAGACCGACGGAGAGACAGAATTTTTTTTCGTTCAAATTTAAAATCTCGACGTTTCATGGCATTCTAAACCCATTTCAAGAAAAGAAAAATTGAAATTTTTTTTACGATTACTATACTTCCAATCCACTACGTGGAATTGTTATACGCTGGAAGAAAAACTTGTTTATCTTTCGAAATAGACGCGAAGTACATTGAAGAGAAATAAAGATAAAGAGTGAACCTTACTTTCTTATTTGATATTTTGTCCCAAGATTAGAAGATCAGCAGCAAGGAAATCGAATGTGGTAAAATTTCACCAATGAACTAGTGTTATATCCACATCCACAGCACTACATTTTGCACTTTTGGTTTTACTAACGATTTCATAGTATGTAGAGATTTAGGTAGATTTATTCGGAGGCTATGTTCATGGAGAAGTGATAGTTTAAAAAAAAAATGTTGTTTGAGGTCTACAGAAGCAGGTCCGACTAACGTGGACATTTCGTAGGCCATGAAACATATATTTGTATGCATTTTTATGCAAGAATTTTTCGTGATTTCTGCTCTTTTTTCGTTGTTTTCAAATTTATACGGTTCAAGAAAGTTCAGATTTCTTGAAAACATATTGTACTTATTATTATTATTATTATTATTATTATTATCTCTAAAGTTCTCACACACTGAGGGTGGGGTTCGCTTATTATCGGCTCTTTAAAGCAAGATAATAAGTTTCTATTGTAGGTTTCTTAAGTTGGTAGGTTTAAAAACTTCCGGACTGTATTGCAAGTGCTGAGTATCGTAGCTTTCTGTATCAGACCAATAATATGCTGACTAAGGCCGAGTGTGTCTAGGCCCTTCTTCAAGTCATTAGGAACAACGCCAGTTGAGGACAGAACGATCGGGACAATGGATACCTTGTCTTGTTGCCACATCTTTTTAATTTCTTCTGCAAGTTCACTGTATTTATTAAGTTTTTCCGCATGTGCTTGTCGTAGTCTGTGAGTATTTGGTATGGCTATGTCAATCAGAAAAGTAAGTTTCTCTGATTTGTTCGTTAGGACGATGTCTGGTCTATTTGCAGAGATGGTTCTATCAGTAATAACAGAGCGGTCCCAGTAAAGCCGGTAGTTGTTGTTCTCCAAGACTGCGTTAGGCGAGTACTCGTAGTATGGCTGATTCGTGCTGGTCAATTGATGATTAAGGGCCAATTGAGAGTGAATTATTTTGGCTTATTATTATTATTATTATTATTATTATTATTATTATTATTATTATTATTATTATTATTATTATTAAACTTCCCTTAACATATAGTGTCATTTATAAGCATTTAGGAGCCCTTTAGGGTCCAAAACGGCATGCATTCTATAGTTGCATAATTTAACAGGTTATTTTCAATTTCAAATGATTACCTGAAAATATGTATTTAGTGTATAAATTTTCGTAAACCTTCATTTCTTTTTGTGTTTACCCCCATTTTCATATTCCGCCCGTCCTTCGTCTTATTACTATAAGAACCCCTTTACTATGAATTAAAAAATATAAAATTTTATCATGTTTCAACAAAGTATGTATGTGGTAGGAGGTGTTAATGAACCCTGTAAATGCTCCATTTCAAAAATGGAAATCTTCAAGAAAAATTAAATTTCGTCGAAATTTACATCCAAAATTCTCATTTCGTGAATGAAGGAAAATGTCCTTCGGCACCGTCTACCGTCAAAAGCAATATAAAAATAATTACAATAAATGCTCTTGAAAATATCGCGAAAATAACGCCAAATTTTGACTGAATCAAATAGGTATGATAAAGTCAGTGCTCTGTCTGTCTGTTCAAAAAGCTATAGGTAACTAATTTTATATAATTATTCTTACGGTTGTATTTCGCGCAATTTGCCCATGCTTATCCTTATCTCCTTTGTACAGGAGTTTCCGTAGTTTAGAAATTCAAATTTTTGCGGATCAGTTCATGTAAAAAGTATTTAAAAGCGAAATTTTACAAATTCTATACATTTCCATAAATAATAACTATGCGAGTTACTCTATGCTATGAATAACATACATAAATATTATTGACGCTACTATTTTTTCAAACGGGGCTATCTGAAATCGACTAAGACCAATAAAGGTACAGCCTTATAAGGCAATCCTTCACTGTGAAGCGAACCAAACCTTTGCCATAGTTAGAACATTTGTAACGCTTAACAGGACTAGTTGAAAAGATTGGGATATTAATCACGGTCTACTGATAAATTCTAATATTTGACCATCGCTCTCTTTGACAGTATGATACGAAATCTAAATTATAACATTTATCTGCGTCAGTTTATCTTAACGAAAATAGATTTTTTTTTATGAATATATTAAGTTTTATTAGGTTTTGGTTGATTTATTACCTTACAGCGATAAGATGCTGAAGCGTTGAGATAAGGCATGAAGGTTAAACATTGGTAAAATCCCTATTTGTAATAAAACTATGAATATGAATAATGTCGTCTTTGTCTCTTTGTTTAGAATGAAAGTTTTTGGAGAACAGGCTAAAAACAATTTATAAAAATTTTTGTAATATACATAATAATACAATATGCAAAAGTAAAATTAGTACCTAGTCAATACATAACAGCACCGATTTTAATGAAACTTTTTTATAACGTTTGATTACATTATTAGAAATCGGAAAAATTTCGGCTGTCCGATTCAAGTATTATACATTATTTAAACAATTATAAAAACCACTGCCACCACTAAGGAATCACTACTCCACATCCAGATTTTCCATCCAAGTATCTTTAAAGGAAAATTCTTCATTATATTTGCACTCTAGATGTGGAAATAATTGTTCGTAGAATTTTAATAAAAGGAAGTTTCCGAATGTCAGCCAAGCCTTAACAATTTCTGGGCGCTGCCGAATACCAAGGCAATTTCCGGGCATTTCCGGATTCATATTAGGACGATGCCAAATCCATATCCGAGCGCTGCCTAATACCGAAGTAATCTCTGCGCGCTGCCTAATCCAAATTAGGTCACTATAAAAATCTATATTTGGACGCTGCATAATCCATATTTGGGGGCTGCCGAATACTAAGGTGATTTTCGGGCGCTGCCGAATACCATGGCAAGTTCCGAGCGTTATCGAATCCATATTAGGACGATGCCGAATTCATATTCGGACGCTACCAAATACCAAGGTAATTTCTGGACACTACAGAACCCATATTCGGGCGCTGCCAAATAGCAAGGTAACTTTCGGACGCTGTCGAATCCAAATTAGAGCGTTGACTAATCTGTATTCCGGCGTTGCCGAATCTGTATTCCGGCGTTATCGAATCTGTATTCGGTGTTGCCGAATCTCTCCGGTGCGCCGCCAAATTCACTATTGAACACTACACTCCAGGATCCATTTTGTTTGCAATATTTGGCCCAAATATGCTAATATAAAAAGCAAGTTAAATCAAAGCTTTTAAATATGATGTTTCTGGATTTTTATTGACTGGCTTTATTTACTTTTCCCTATTTATCACCCCCCCCCCACTATTCCCACGGAATCATCTCAATCAGATGTCATTGCAACACATGTGTACCAAATTTCAAGTGAATATCTCAATTTTATTTTATCAACCCCTTTAATAATGGAGTGGAAGTGGTGTGTGTGTGGGAGAATTTTATAAAGAAATCTAAGGCCTTGGCTTTTTGTATAAGGGATAAGTTTGGGGAATATCTTTCAGAGGAAAAAAAAATATAACAGTGGGTGTGCCACAGGGAAGTATCCTGGGGCCTATCCTCTTTATCATATACGTTAATGACTTACCAACTCTTTTTAATAATATTGCGTTATAATTAAATACATATTCTGATGATACAAATGTACTAATCGCAAACAAGAACTATGATGTGTTACAGGGAAAGACAAATGAAATCATCACGAAAATGACAAATTTGTTCCAGTAAAACTCCCTACTACTAAATACATAAAAAACAACTTGTATTTTGTTCAAACATTCCAGAAATGGAACAAAATACCCAGTAGAACTTAATTTAAATGGAGTAAATATTTCCTATACTAAGGCGACTAACTTTTTAGGTATAACTATAAATTCTCACATGGACTGGGGGGAACATATACAACTTCTATGTCCCAAGTTTTATAAAGTATGCTATTCCTTGAAAGAATTAAGCAAGATTGTTAATCATAGCACTCTTGTCACTGCATATTATGGGAATTTTTATTCCATAATTTCATATGGCATATTGTTTCGAGGTAAGTCCAGTCACAGATTGGATGTCTTCAAAGTACTAAAGAGAGCAGTTAGGATAGTGGCAAATTTAAGACTAGGTGACTCCTATAGAGGTTTCTTTAAAAAGCTCAACCACCTCACGATGACTGCTATCTTTGTATACGAACTTGTTTGCTTTGTTTACAAAGATAAAAACAGTTTCTTAACCTACCTAAGTGATCACATTTTTAATACTCGGCATAAAGATAAATTCTGTTATCCACGGTACATAACAACCCTATTGGAAAAAGGCTGCAGCTATAACTGCTTGCAGTTGTTATACAACCTACTCCCAAAAAATCTTACAGAAATAAAATCTTTCAGTATCTTTAAGAGTACTGTTAAAAAAAAAACTAACCATATGATATTGCCGTAGTGACTGAAAATGTTTTTGTTTAATATACCGCATAGAATAAATAATATTACCTATCCATGATATTTCTCTATTGTGATGTGTTTTTTTCACTTTATTATTATTAAGTACTTCTGGTGCTTTATTGTTGCATCGTTGTATTTACACTCGTAATTTTATATTTTTTATTACTCTATTGGTAAATAGTAAAATTACAAAATGTGTCTTATGTCTGTATACTATGTGTAAGAGTGTGACGTGTACTATATAATTTAAGTTGTCTCTGGTACTAAATATATTTCTATTCTGTTCTATTCTATATACACCAATCCCAGATTTCTGTACTCTTACCAGCTTGCTTTATTTATTTCCCCCTATTTACCCCTGTTTAACTCCGAACTCTTTAACTCCATCACTTCAAAATATAATCTAGTTCCAGATGTCGTTATGATATATTCGTGTACCAATTTCAAGTGAATATCTTAATTTCATTGAATTTAGCCTTTTAATAATGGAATGGGGGTGGTGAGGGGGTTGAAAAATATTATAATAGAATCTGAGGCCTTGACCTTCAGAAAATGAAGAGAACATATGCTCCAAGACAAAAGAAAAATTGGATACGGATGGCTAAGACTCAGAATTATTGTGTTATTACGTCACGAAGAAGCACACAAAATTTAACCGAGGTTGAAGAATAATGTGGTAAAACTAATTTTTTATTTTCCTATGTCCAACGACCGTAACGTCCTCTTTATATTGAATCCAGTCTAGGACGAGGCTGAATCCTTCTGTATGAGGCTACCTCTGAAGTAATTTTCACAAACACCAAGACACCTGAACAAAACACTCAAATATTAACAGTCACCGTGCGTTTCGCTAGCCACATTGACATCACCGGGATATAATTAAAGTTTTAATCATCCCCGATACACGTAATCCCCCCCATTGAGGGGGACTGCGTCCAGTTATTGTTTGTCCAATTGATCGTATCCATCGTCTTACGTACGTTTCCTCGCATTCAAAAGACATTATTTTTATTATCATTCTTTTTTTTTTGTCAAACGACATTTATAACTTATTATTTCTGAGGGCGTAACGATATAAAAACGTTATACAGTTTTCAATAACGTTAGAATTATTTATTAATGTGCGTGTTAGTATATGTTTATTAACATATTTTCAGTAATAATTTTTAGGGCAAGAGCAGTTTCGATACAGAAATAGAAATTAAAAACCGGTGCCTAAAGAATCATTACATCCAGATTTTCCATCAAAATTTCTTTAAAGGAAAACATCTTGATATTTGCACTCTAGTATGTGGAAATAATTAGTGACAGGATAGTAACATTTGAGGCAGCTGTCCTGAAAAAATTTGAGGTGTTGGTTTCTAGTATATACGCGAAAAATGAAGTTTCTGGACTCTCCTTTGGTCTACTTATTTTCTTCAGTTACACCCCCTCCCTCCAATCGCTTCAACGGATTCATCTCAATCAGATGTACCTCCAATACATACGTATACCAAATTTCAAGTGAATATCTCAATTTTATTTTATCAAACCCCTTAAAAATGGAATGGAGGTGGTGGGGAGGTTAAAAAATATTATGAAGAAATCTGAGGTCTTGGCTTCTAGTATATACACCAAATCCCAAGTTTCAGTACTCTTACAAGCTTACAATAGTTTATCTCTACTTACCCCCACTTTTTTAAGGGAATCATCCCAAAATGGTATCTATAGTAGGTCTCAGATTAGAAAGCAGTTATTTACGGTATGAGCGGAGCACAGTTTACACAGGCACATGGAAATTCCCAAGTAAGTGAAATCCCCATCGAGGCCATTGGTACACAAAATAAAAATGAGTGGTTTAAATTCACTTTCATTTGGCATTTGGCTATCTTATAAATACATTGAATTTATTTAACCTAAATTACAGTACAAATGTTCGTATTTTATTGCAGTAGGAATAAAATAAGAAATCTGTTTTGATTTACTAATTTCTCCTGCGTAAACTTGGCTTGCAAATTTACCAATCAGAGACAAGGACACACGTTCCCTATCTTTACATGCACTGCATTTTAAACTGAGATAAACTATAGTTCCAGATGTTATAATACATACAGGGTGTAATTAGTTTCATGTCATTAAAAAAAAACTGGTAATAGGGACCGATTAGACAAGCAGAAAACCTATATGACTTTTTCTTCTAGGGGAACTTTGAAAAAACTGACCTGGGTTTTCATTTTTAATGTTAAGGTAGGAAACATTTGAGAACCACTGTTTTTCAGGGTCAATGGATGTCATAGTTCCGAATATTTGAAATAATAAAAAACTGTAATACCCGACTTGTGTTCCCGCCGGTAGAAGTGCGGCACTTTGATGGGATTACTTGTACCGAACTTTTTATACCACTAATTGTGAAAATGTAAATAATTCCTTCACTTTCGGCATAACGCAAGCATAGCATGGCCGCAGGGGTTTAAATGGGATTTGTATACATGTGTTTTTTTATTTGAAACAAAGTTATTGTAGCTTTTATTGTCGTTTATAAGAATTTATAAAATTTAAAAGAGGTTTGTAACATTGTGTTAAAAGATTAAAAAATTAGTAGTTATTTTATGAAATTAGAAAACAAACAGTTAGACGTCCGAGATACGATAACAGAAAATAGTTGTGTATTTTAAGTTAGGAAAAAATCTATTTTTTTTTAACGAATTGGGCGCATAATTTTTCCCAATCAGGTATCGAAAACTAAAAATCGAGTCTTTGGTCTCTATGAAAATCAATGTAAAGAATAATAAAGAGATCAAAACAAGACAGCGAATACTAATAACAATAATCATACCTTTAATACCCAATAGTTAACACCCAATAACTGAACAATTCTTTTGAATTTTTCACAAAAATTGTTCGAAATAACCTCCATCTCTACGTATACACATTTCGGCATGGCGAACTAAGGACATACTCCGTTCAACACATTTGGTAAATCAGGATAGTTTTTTATGGTTTCTATTCTATTCACATTAAAATACGTTGTTGCAATTGTTCTAAAGTGTCAATTAAACGATAAAGCTCTTCCGCACCAGCTGCATTTCCACCACTTTCTTCATACACCAAGTGCATATCCGCGAGCTCTGGATAAGTGTAATCTACCATAATGTCCAAAATCTGCGTTTTAAAACACCACGGTAAACTGTGAATTAACGTTATCAATAAAGAAAACAAAAAGAAAAACCTGGTCCAAAATCCAAAAAGTAACACAAAAAGCACGAACGAGGAGTAGTGTCTTACGTAACCAAGTACTAACGACTTGAACGATAAGTCAATAAAATAAATCTTAACATAAGTGGCACAAAATTCCAAAAGAACAAAAGCAACAGACAAAACCAAGGAACGGATAGGTCGCGCCGTGTGTACGTTGTTTATGAAGTAAGGACACAAAATGAAATTATTACTTGAGAACATTACAAGGGAGAGTATAGTACACGTAATGAGATAATTTGGCCGCCAAGAAGCCAAAAAGATGGCGGTGTCCTCTGTCGGTCGCGTTTAACTGCTTTGTCGATACCTATGCTTTTCGATGATCTCATAGGCGCACCATACTTATTTGCACGAATGTATGAGTATACCAGCAGTTCTCAAACTATGTTGTTAATTATTTTGGAAATATTTGTTTATTTTTCTTCTCCAAAACTGTGAGCTTTAGACCCCATGTTATAAAATGTTTTTTTGTTTGTCTTGTCGTTCCCTACCACCAGTTTTTTTAATGACGTGAAACTAATTACTCCCTGTATCCGCACTATATTGTGAATATCTCAATTTAATTTTATCAGCCCCTTACATAATGGACTGGGGGTGGTGGAGGCGTTGAAATATGTTATAGAAAGATCAGAGGCCTTGGCCTCTAATATACATATCAAATCTCAAATCTTTGTACTCTTACCAGCTTGCTTTAGTTAGTTTCCCCTATTTACCCCCCAACTCTTCACCGGATATGTTCAATGAACAATCCACTTTCAGATGTCATTATAATACATATGTGTACAAAATTTCAAGTCAATGTTTTAAACTGTTCCAGAGAAAACTTGCGCACAAAAAAAAAAGTTACTAACAGACCGACAGACAGACCGACAGACAGACCGACAGACAGGCAGAAATTTTTTTTCGCTGAAATTATAATCTCAACGTTTCATGACAGTCTAAACCTATTTCAGTAAGTAACATTTTTGAATTTTCTTTTATGATTACTATACTTCCACTCCACTACGTGCATGTGAAAGTAAAATAATGTAGAGAAGTAAAGTTTTCCGATAATCTACTACCTATGGTATTATTAATTTCTAGTTCATTAAAGGCAATTCAGGCAAATAAAAAATTCTAATTTTAAACTTAAAAATGGTTCTTTAAAGTGCCATAAATACATCAAAGCCCTAGAAGATAATTCCAGAAAGTCTCTTTCTCCAGCATTTAAGTTGTGTATTTTACAGCAATTTTTTAACAATGATATACTTCAGTTGCACGTTTTCTCTCTACAACATGTAATTATTAACAATTCGTGATTTCCGGTTTTTTTATTTTAAATTACGGATACAACCAATTTAACAGTTAAAGCTAAAGGGAATTTTACACGTCTCGAAATATGCAAGAAACAGTTGTCATTTTGTGAACTGTCAAAACTGATTTACACCTAAACACACTTATACAGGGTTATTGCTACATATTAAGCGATTTCAATACTACCGGAAATATTTAAAGAATGAAGAAAATCTTTATATTATAAGGTAATACAAAATGTTCATTCTTGATATTAACTTAGGGTAATGTAAGGAACAAATTGTATGATCTCCGAATATTATTTTCTATCCACCTCAATAAGAAGCTCTGTTCATATTAATGTAATGTAAATCTCCTACATGCGAATACGCATGCGTTCATATGTGTGTGATTATACTGTGTGTGTATGCAAGTGGGTACACGCATGCATACAAGCATAAGTATATAAATAATGTGAAATTGTATGTTAGTCAAATTGCAAGCTTGGTATTAGTAATTTTATTGTATTTATACCATATTTAATGTACTTTTATTAAAATACGATATACATATTTTTTGTGCATACCTATTACGTTTCATATCTGTTTTGTACAGCTTCCTTGAATAAAATTAATTAATTTATTTATTTATTTATTTATTTATCGCTCCATCTATTGAAACGAACTCCTGAAGCATCCTGTATAATTGATTTTTCTGATATTCATCTTTAATAACTGGGGAAATTTTAAAATATATATAAGATATTTTAGTTTTTATTGCTCTCTTCATCAATGCGCCTTATCTAAAATGCGGACATTGGCTTATTTTAATTACTTCCACATCCATTTATTAGATTTGCACATAACTGTGACTGCATCAGTTTCGACGGTTTACGTCATTATCAGACAATGATTCAAAATGGAATACATAACAGAAGGTCTAGTACCTGCTTAAGTAGTTTAGGGAAATATTATTTAATATTGATAAATTCCTGAATATTAATTGAGGCCGCATTTCTGAGAAGAGATTAAAATGGGTTAATTTGGTTTGGCAACCGCAAGAACCGCTCAGTACATTATATTTAACTGATCATAGAAAATAGAGCTGAAAAATAATGGTTTCCCCTAAGGAATCATCTCAAAATTTATAAGTAAAAAGAAAAATCTTCCACATTTAAATTAACATGGCCAACAATTATATATAAAAAACAAAATCCATATGCCAGTATCACATACTGCGACACTTAATCAGTAAGCATCGCGAATATCTGCTCAGCCAACAATATCAATACAATACAAACTATCAATTTAATATATAATTAATATATAATAATAACAAAGATAAGTTAATACATTTTAAAATTCACAGCTTATCAGTTAAAATGTTCAGAGTGTAGTAGTATATATATACAGGGTGTTCCAGAATTTTCCCGTACGGAAACCTGTCATTCCTGGGTTCATATTGAGTCCATATAATCGAATTTACCTTAGTCCAAAAATGCATCTCTTAGGAAGACATCCTCTTAAAGAGACGGAAGAAAACATTTTTTTCTAATAAAAGATACAATTTTAAAATTGTGAAGGGAGGGGGTATCCTTATAAGACCTCTATGTAAATTTGATAACAAATCAACATTTTTCGTTTCTCAATTTTTTTTTCATATTAATTAATATTTGACTGGCAACATTTTTTTTTAATCGCCCTAGAAAACTACAGGATAATTGAACATTTTTGCAGGGCATTGAAAGGGCTAAAATTTTCTGTAATATTAACAAAAATACAAGTAATTACTGTTTTTCCTCTATTTGTATTTAACATTTTTTACAATTCCAGAACAAAATTTTGTAATAACAGAAAAGAAGTTTATTTAAAAAAATTACATTCATTAGAAATGCTCCAGATAATGTTCACCTGTTTCAGTACACAAAGTAATACTTTTAAAATTTTGTGAAATATCAACCATAAATCAAGAATTATCGTTTTTTTTTTCCTTAAAGGAAACAGGTGCTTGTGAAGCAGAAAACCTGTCGCGTTATCATGACAATACAAACATTAATTCATTAGTAACATCAAAAAATAGTAAGTATATTTCGGTAATCTACTATTAACGAGTTGGGTTGTGATTTTATATTATAAATCAATTTAGTAATGAAAAATGTGCTGATATGCATTTGAGAAATTTATATGGAGAAATGAGGTAAAGTTCTCAAGCCTTTGAGCGGAGATTTCTAGGCAAAAGTACGCAAGCCGAAGAACACCATGAAAATTAAAAAATGTGTCTTCAATGTAGCGGAAATTATTGGAAGAAAAAGTTCTTTTCTGTCTTACTTTAAGAGGATGTACTTCCTTAGAGATGTATTTTTTAACTAAATTAAGTTGGGTTATATGGACCTAATATGAACTCAGGAATTACATGTTCCTGTTCGGGAACTCAATTCTGGGACACACTGTATAATTGGACAAATTAGCTGTAATTTTATAACAAGATGCCTAAAACATAACAGATCCATCAGATTACTAAAAACAAATTCCACATTTGCAAATCACATATTAGATAATTATCATATTATTTTCATCAATAATATGTAATTACTACACTTTGCCAACAAAGGATTATAAGTTAATTTACTGGGCACTGGAAAATAAACATAAAAATTGTAGTAATTTTAATATGTTAAATAATCGGTTAGATAATATAGACCGTACCAAACTTATAGCAGTTTAAGTCGTAAAACAGAGAAGCGCTCGATCTAATAAAGACATGACGTTCGTCTGTTTGACAAGAACTTAAAATATTAAAATTTTGTTTCTCCACCAAGGCTACAAATAATTGGGGACATAAGTAAATTCACTTGCTGATTAAATTGGATTGGCTGAAGTCTTATTGAATACTTCTTGTTAGTTAAATCTTATTGAACAACAGACATGTACACTTGCTTGCAAACAAAACAGTACATTATTAATATTATTATCTAAATTGCCGGCTACTGTGAAGAAAAAAACACGAGTAAAATTGGACGCCGGAACTTTTGATTCGAAACGCTGCCATTACCATTAGAGTTATGAAAAAAATGGACATAGACAATTTTATGGAGAATTAAATGTTCTATAAAAAAGTCACTGGTAGCATATATCTATCTTCAATAGGTACTTTAGGCGTGAGGGTGATTGAAAGTTGAATACAAAATTTACAGTTGTCCAGTGCGTGACTTTCAACCACCTTCTCGCCAAAAGTATTTAAGATAGACATATGCTACCAATAACATTTTTATAGAAAATTTAATTTTCTATAAAATTGTTTACCCCATTTTCTTCGTAACTCTAACGGATTTTACAGCGTTTCAAGTTAAACGTACAGGTATTCAGTCACTGAAGAAACCGTGGTCACATATAAATCCCATATGCGACACTCCTTTGATCTAGCAGAAATGCCGCCGATGACCTCGGACTTTTACTTTGGATCTGTCACGTCAAGATTAAATACACTCGGCATGATTCGGATAATCCGAATCGAAATTTTAGTACCTGACTGAAGTAGGTAATAGAGGATTTTAATCGTATAATTATAATATCTGCATCATATATTACATTTACCTACATCGCATAATTCCTTGCATTACCTATTTGTATCATTTGTAAGGCTTATTTTAAAATAATACTGAATTTTGTACGTCTTACGAAAATTTAATCTTTTATTGCAGCTAAACTGTTAGTTGACGTTCAATTGTGTACGAGTCTCGGCTCTTTAACCTGGATATATCTCTGCTAGTGTTGCACAAAATATCGCTGTCCTTTTCAATGTCGCATATGGGATTTATATGTGCCGTGCTGGAAAGACAATTCTTCCAAAAGCGCAAGCCAAACATTCGACAGAGTTGTACGTTTCTATCTTCGTCATACAGCTGCATTAAAATGAAACGAAAGGAGGTACACAGATTAATCACAGACGTCGCGTCGCGACGTAGTAATTGCCCTCATGCCGACATGAGACAGTGTAAAAGAACGAGATTCACTTGTTGACGGCATTTCGTAGCTTGGCTGGACCCTTTTACAACTCAGAATGCTATAAGTTTGGTATAATGTATAAGTACTCACCCCTTGTTGCTGCTGCCAAACCAAATTTTAATCCCTTCTCAGAAATACCGACCCAATCAATATTCAGGAATTTATTAGTATTATAAACTATATTTCTATTATTCTAAAATACCTCCCATCTTATTTTAAATTTTACATAATTTTATATACTTATCTCCTTAAACAGGTACCAGACCTTCTGTATTGCATTCAATTTTGAAACATGATTTGATAATGACGTAACTATAGTTACAACTTAGTGCAAATATAGTTACTCCCGGAAAATAAGGATTCAACCTCGGAATGGGAGGGAATAAGCTGTAACAAATGCAATAAAAGGGGTAGTTATATAAAAATTACTTGCCATAAAATAACGCGAGATGTGTAGAAATTTAAGACATTCGTTCCCAGACTATAAAAGTTGAACAAGGCGGCTTAATGTAATATTAGAGGATTGGAAAAAGAACAAGATTGTAAATGGTTTTTGTATGAAGCTTTGTTTTGGCATTCTGAAAGCTGGTAGAAAAGTCTCATATAATCTCATGTCTGCAATGCGAGATATTCAAGTCCAAATGTCACGAAAGTTGGTTTTTCGCAATTATCTCGTCTTCTATGCGAAATACATTGTTTAAGGTTATTATAAAATTTGCAGATCATAAAATTATCTACAATAAATTCCACATCCACGTAGTCACTTGGAAGTATAGTAATCGTAAAAAAAAAATCAATTTCTTTTTTTTTTTGAAATAGGTTTAGAATGCTATGAAACCTCGAGATTTTAAATTTGAGCGAAAGAGGTTTTCTATCCGTCGGTCTGTAGGCCAGTCGGTTTGTCTGCAACTTTTTTTGTTCGCACGTTTTCTCCGAAACGGTTTAAGATATTGAGTTGAAATTTTGTACACGTATATATTATAACGAGATCTGGAACTGAATTGTTTTTTGAACATATCTGGTGAAGGGTTGGAGGTAAATAGGGGAAATAGGAGGAAATGAGTAAAGCAAGCTGGTAAGAGTACAGAAACTTGAAATTTGGTGTATGTACTAGAAGCAAAGACCTCAATTTTTTTAATAATATTTTCCATCCATTTCCGTCCATTCCATCATTAATTGGGTTGATAAAATAAAATTGAGAAATTCACTTGAAATTTGGTATACGTATCTATTATAATGACATTAGGAACTAGATTATATTTTGGGATTATTCCATTGAAGGGTTGGGGATTAAATAGGGGTAAATAGGTGAAAATAAGTAAAGCAAGTTGGTAAGAGTACAGAAACTTAAAATTCGGTTTATATACTAGAAGCTAAGGCCTCAAATGTTTTTATAATATTTTAATCTCCTCGTCACCCCTACTCCATTATTAAAGGGGTTGATAAAATAAAATTGAGATATTCACTTGAAATTTGGTACACGTATGTATTATAATGACATCTGGAACTAGATTATATTTTGAGATGATTGCGTTAAAGGGTTGGGGGTTATATAGGGGTAAATAGGGGAAAATAAGTAAATCAAGCTGGTAAGAGTACAGAAATTTGGGATTTGGTATATATACTAGAAGCGAGAGCCTCAGGTTTTTTTAAGAAATATTTTCCATCCCCCTCACCACCCCCACTCACTTATTAAAAGAGTTTATAAAATTAAATTGAGATTTTCACTTGAAATTTGGTACACGTATGTACTATAGCGACATCTGGAACAAGTTGGATTTTGACATGATTCTGTTGAACTAGAGGTAAATAGGGAAAAAATAAGTAAGGCAAGCTGTAAGAGTACAGAAATTTGTGATATGGTGTATATAGTAGAAATCAAGACCTCAGATTTCTTTTTAATATTTTTCAACACATCCACGTAGTGGATTGGAAATATAGTAATCGTAGAAAAAATTTCAAAATATTTTTTTTGTTGAAATAGGTTTAGAATATCATGAAATGTCGAGATTTTAAATTTGAGCGAAAACAAATTTTCTGTTTGTCTGTCGGTAACTTCTTTTGTCCGCACGTTTTCTCTGGAACAGTTTAAGCTATTAACTTGAAATTTTGTACACGTAGATATTTTAACGAGATCTGGAACAGGATTGTTTTTTGAACATATCCGGATAAGGGTTGGGGGGTAAATAGACGAAATAAGTGAAGCAAGCTAGTAAGAGTACAGAAACTTGAGATTTGGTATATGTACCAGAAGGCAAGGCCCCCCGCCACCACCCTTTATTTTTAAAGGGGTTAATAAAATAAAATTGAGATATTCACTTGAAATTTGGTACACATATATATTACACTAACATCTGGAACTAGATTATAGTTTGAGATTATTCTGTTGAAGGGTTAGGGGTTAAATAGGTGTAAATAGGGGTAAGTAAGTAAAGCTATAGCTGTAAGAGTACATAAACTTGGGATTTGGTGTATATACTACCCAAGGCCTCAGAGTTTTATGTAATACTTTTACTTTTCATTTTCAACGTTTATGGTAGAAACCAAAGCCTCAAATTTTTCTATGACATCTGTCCCAAATATTAAAATTCTATGACCAATTATTTTTCTCATACTAGAGTGCAAATACAGTCAAGATGTTTCCTTTAAAGTGACTTGGATGAAAAATATGGATGTTGAAGTAGTGATTCCTCAGGCAGCGGTTTTTATATTGCAAACATTTTTTTCTATCATCAACCATTCTCGAAGTACAGTACGGATACTTGCTTATCTTACGTGGAACACACTATATATTTTCGACTTTTCGTAATGACCATGAATTTATGAGTCGGTGTAGCACCCCATATACCTAACCCCAGCAGTTTAGCAGATATTTCACATTTTATAAAAAAATTGACAGTTGCAAAGGTTTGCAATAACCGTTATAACTTTCTTTGCGTACGAGATCCTTATTTGCTCTTTGGCGGGTAGAAAGAACACAATTTGAGCTAGTCTCTACGATAAAAATAAATTCCATAATAGTATACCAAGTGTTCTGTTTTCAGGTTATATTTTGTCAAATACAAACTTCAAAAGCGTTATTATTTCAAATCGACCACCAAATGAATTTACCTCAAACCATCTAAACTTAAATTTCTCTTTTTCTAGTATAGGCACTGTAGGGGTTAAACTTTGAAATATTGGCGATTTTCTGATATGTGCTTTGTTTGCCACTCTCCGTGCTGTATCTCGAGAATGGTTGACGATACGAAAAATGCTTGAAACAAAAATTGTAGATAATTTTACGAACTTGATAATAGCCTTAAATGACGTATCTCGCATAGGAAACGAGATAATTGCGAAAAACCGATTTTCATGACCTATAACCTTGAATCTCGCGGCGCAGGCACGAGATTATATGAGACTTTTCTACAAGTCTTCAGAATGTCAAAACAAAGATTTATACAAATTTACAGCTTAGTACCTCCCATTCTCAAGTTTGCCCCTTATTTTGCTTTATATTCCTGGAGTAAGTGGAAAAAACATAGTACCTAGCATTTTATCCATTTTTTGGAATATTAGTTGTGTACTTAGTCTTAGTGGTACCACGTATTAGAGAATTGAGCCGGCTGCAAATTTTATTTGTTTGCAAATAAGAAAGTATAAATATATATATATATATATATATATATAAATAAAACATTTGTTATAATGTTTATATGACATTGAACTACCTATATCTTACAGTTATAAAATTTCAACAGAATATATGATTGATTTTGAAGAGTGGGTTAAAAATAATAATAATAACAGTAAACGACTTTATTAATATGAAAAAAAAAATACACAATATAGGGCGATTTTTAGATAATATTCTTATTTAGAAATAAAATTTGAAATTGCAATTTTTAAAGTTAAACTTTAAAACCGATACATTCTGCACCCCAATTATTTAATTGGGAAATCATAAAGAAAGAAAACATATTGATTCAATACAGTATATACAAGAATTATATTAAAAATTTAAAATTATGAATTAAGAAATATCTATTGGTAACATTAAAGTGTTTCATTTAACTGTATTTTGTTTTGTTTTGTTGTTTTCAAGTAAAGGCAAATTATCTTCCATCTGCCTAGATGAATCGGTCACTAATTAGTGCACTTCGCCTAACAGTTATTGGTCGTGGTATATACTTACAATTTTTTCCAGTAGAATCACGCCTTGCTCAACTCGTGACATTTGCGATGCGAATAAGATCTTACTTCGGAATGTACAATCTTAACTTTGACTTTATGTTTAAAATCCAACAAATGTAATTTTCTCCCTAAAATATTGTAACTATAATTAACACATTCACTGCCAGAGCTCATCAGTGACCATTGATCATGTGCCAACTATTTTTCTTTTTGCAATCTGTTAATTTAACTTTTGTAATAGCTAGTAGATACTCTACGTTCAAATTTTACATTTTTTTGCTAAAAAACACAAGATCGCCTCAGGAGCGGTCCAGGCACAGGGCAAGCTGGTTGCTTGGTATGTGCCGGGGACCACCCCTGAGGCGTTCAATTGAAGAAACATTTTTTTTTCCTGAAAAATGCAAAGAAATGATGTGAACAAAGACACTGTACATAAAAACCATTTTATTGGGATAATTAAATAAAAATTTGCGTAAAATAACAAAATAAACTAAAAACTAAAGAAACGTAGATAAAACTATTTTTTAGAATGATAGTCACGAAAACATGGAGACAAGCAAAGTCCAGGTTGGTTTGGACACCACGGACAATAATAAATTAGGTCCTTCCTCACTTTTCTTTCTTCCCAGCAAACCTGACATCGTCTCCGTTTGACTCTTCCATTTACAGTTTCTTACTTATACTGAATGCATATTTTGTATTTTTTTACTATACCAGGTATGCACGACACCCAGTACACACCCTCTTTTTCCTTTATTCCTTAAGATAAATTTTAAATTGAGTACAGCGAGCATGTATATATAAATTTGTTCCACAAATTCTGAAATTACGAAATTATAATAATTTTAGAAGTAGTGTTTATTTAAACTACTTTAACCTAAACAGATTAAGTTAATGAGGTTCAAACTGACACATTTCTCGAAAGTTTCCCGTAGACCAAAATAAAATTCGAACATTTCCCACGAATTATCATACAATGTGCAAAATTGAGGACATTTTCGAAATATAATATGTACATATTAATGACTTGCTTCTATATATTAGCCTTAAATTAATTATAATTATATGCATAAGAAAGGTGAGGCTTCCAATATTGAAATGATTCCTTAGTTTTTTTATTTGTGTAAATTTTTGCCTAAGCAAAGGGTTTTTCGCGCGCCAAGTACTGCAGGTAACTTAAAAATATTTTTTTATTTTAAATTCCCTCTACCGCGGACCGACCGGAATTTTCGTCTGCCGCACAGTAGGGCAAAAAGCTACATCTGTGGACAAAAGTCGCCTGCCAGCTCAAGTTTTGACCAATCTTAATAATTTTTTTTAATGCTCGTGAGGAATGTGCTACAATTTTGAAATAAATAACACCTAACCAAAAAATCAGAAATAATGCTAGACAATTTTTATTAAAAAAAATTATCTAGATCAAATGAATCTATTATCGCAAAAATGTTATGAAGGGTAATCTCAAGGTAGAAAATAGAGAAAAATACTTTTGCGAACAACAATACATTCGAATATGTGTTACATAACCTAAATAATTTTTATAAAATTGGCTAACATCGCCTGTCAGCTTTATGTTTAACAAAATTTTTTTTTTAAATGTTCAGGATGGATGCAGTTTCAATGAACATCTGCTACAAATTTGATAACAGTAAAACATAACCTAAATAATACAAAATAATAGCAGAACATTAAAAACAAATTGTATCTAAGTATATCAAGTGAGCCTGTTATAGTAAAAAATATTCTAGAATGGAATAGTGGACATGTAAATTGGGCAAATTTGCCCACTCGGATAAAAATTCGGAAAAATGTCCCGATTTCCAGAGTATGGACTGTCCAATTTTACAATTTTCCTAAATGTGCTTAAACGAGCGAATTTGCCCAATTTACATGTCCATTATCCCCCCCCCCCTGTTCGACATTCTTCTAAAGTACCCACCCAATAAACATGTTCCATGTTAAAAAAAATTTAATCAGAAGCCTACAATCTATTGTTAGGTAAGATGTAAGACAAATTTGTATGTTAAGATTTGCTGCCTTGTAATTCCATTACAGAACATGTTTTGCTGTAATAGGCTAATATGATACAGATAATTTTTTTTACAAAAAGGTTCTACTATTATTTTGGATTTTTTAGGTTATGTTTACTGTTATCAAATTTGTAACAGATATCCATTCATTCTGAACATTTAGAAAAGATAAATTTGGCTAAATATAAAGCTGACATGCGATGTTAGCCAATAAAATTGATTTATTAAAAATTTTTAGGTTATGTAACACATATTCAAATGTATGTTCGCAAACGTATTTTTCTCTATTTTCTACCTTCAGATTCCCTTACATAATATTTTTTGCGATAATAGATTCATTTGATATAGATACAAATATTGTACAAAAATTGTCTAGTAGTATATTTGATTTTTTGGGTTATGTTTTATTTATTTCAAAATTGTAGCAGTCAGGCGATTTTTGTCCACAAATGCAGCTTTTTGCACCATTGTGTGCCGGTGTAACTGGGGTAGGTATGTGAAGTACATATACTAACTACCTATGGACAGATATCTGTAACCATTCATTTAGAAAAAAATGTCCCCCACTCCATATCCTCCCATCATACCAAAAATGTCCAGAGAGAAACAAGTCTCGTATCACATGCTTTCTTCTTTTACAGACTGGCAGCCGGTGATTTTTCGTCGTCGAATTTAAGCGCAATTTCCCTAACTATTTGTTAGTCTTAATCCTTTAAACTGTTTCTAGGAAAGTTAAAATAAAACCAACAAAACCAATTTTATTATATCATGAATTTCCATTTAAAAACACTCGCTCAAATATATTAATTTAATTATCTTAATTTCAATTCGAAGCATATGTAAGTAGTAATATATTAAATAATATTTATCATTTCTACGCCACATTATTTACAGTTGTGATAAATTCAGCTGTTTAATTCAACCCTCAAATGCTATGAATCTTCCACATATGAGTCATAATACACTAGCCGTGCATAGGGCAACGACACAGAAGTCTTAAGAAAATCTCACATATCACCTTTACAATCAGAGGATGAGCAGAGAACTCCAGTCACGATCAACGTACTCGCGGTGCATAATTTCTTGCCATGCATTGGTTAAAGGAGGGTGACTGTTTTACTATCATGTGCGCTACATTTAATTAGAACTATTAAACTTATACAAACATTTCACCTATTTAGTATTAACATTTTTTCTCTATCATTGTATTTAAAATTGTATCTCCTTTGTATTTTCTATATTCCCACTATATTAACTATGCTCAAATTGTACTTATATTTACCTAAAATTAATAATAAAAGGTCTCCCTCATTAAGAATGGCAAAATGCTCCCCCCCCTCTCGGAATTTAAAATTAACTTGATATATTGGTTATGGTGGAAAAAAAATAAGATAGTCGCAGTCCATAGGACCCCAACCCTCCTCCCCATTCCCACCTGATTAAAAAAGGGGTTATTTTGGTTTTAATTTTTCTTCTCAGGCTATGTTTACGAAAAAATTCGAAAAAACATTGTGAAGGTAATTGACTATATTACCTATTTTTGAATTTTTTTCCAAGGCCACTTAAAGTCATTAACCCCATTAAAGAAATTATAAAATGTTAGAAATGGAATTTTCGGCCACAAAACGCAGGTGTAACATGATTTTTTTTTGTCATTTTATTCTAACTATCGAATGCTACCTTCTGGAATATATCTTACATGGCTTGATTTGGTGCGTCATGCTTAAAAATCTATTCTTTAAGTTTTTGTAAAGGTTTTCGGGCCATTTTTACTATTTTTAAACTCTTTTTTCAATTTACAAGAAATTGAAGTTAGTGAAAAGATTCATACGACATTTTTCGTGGCATTTTTTAAACAAATATTTTGATTTTTAATTCATTTTTTGTGCAGTAAATGCGTTGAATGATAACCATTATCCATCGCTAATAAAATTAACTTTAATATATTAAAGACTTAAATATAACATTTGTCTACTCTTATTATATTATAAATTAATTAATCAACCACTTTTGAATATGTAATCGCATCCATAAACAAATCACGTGATGTATTATAATTCCCTAGTGATTTATTTTTGCACCAAAAACTTCATGCCTAGCCTGTCCAATCGATGTGACGGCCAAAATAAAATAGAATAATCCATTGAGGGAAGGAAGGTGACATGTTTGAATAGTTTGGGCGTTGTCTAATTATTATATTAATACTTACTGTTATAATCGTAGATAAAGTATAGTATTCAACTTGCGACAATGGTAATAACACACTTGATGATTTACAGCAAACTTCATCTGCGTGAGTTATTACTTACATTATCGCTCGTTAGATAATAAGTATACTATAAATAATGTAATTTAAACAACTACTTTATTAAGTATTCAAAAAGTCATTAGACTGTACTATTCTTAATTTATCTAATCCTCATCACAGTCCTGGTCTATAACTGGACACGTCTAAATAAAAAGTATTGGACAGCATTTCTGTGGGTTTCACAATTCTAGAAATATATCTACCATGTGATAAATAACACACTATACTTGTTACATGTGAGCAACTACCAACTGTCCGTAATCCATTTGCACAATTGCAACAATAACCTTCAACGGCTTCAATAACGATTCTTTACTGTGCTTAACATAACATTTATGCTTTCTGGAGTTCATGTGTCGCGATTTAACTTCAAACCTGACAATAATTTCCTTTAAAAATCATGGAATAAAAGTGCCATTATCTTCAAGTATTTCTCCTAGATATGAAATCGTTTGCGAAAGCTGAATCGATCCACTGAAAAATACCTCAAGTTCTTCTAATGTCAATTTTGGGAAAACGAGAAGCTCAGTTGATGAATTGCTTTGAAATGGAACACTTTTTCTACCATAATTGTAAGAGGAAACAACTTCTGCCAAGGAATTAACTTCATGATTAGTTGATTTCATTATTTTTACAATTAAGTCTACTTTTCCGTCTCCCGTATTCAAATACTGAACTCGTTTTATAAAGAACAGGCCATTTTACAAAAATCCCCAGCAAGAGGCAACATACTGTTCTAAAATTGATTTTGCAGTGACCTGTACTTTTGTCCCACAATTTCGTGAATCGATTCGATAATCCACCGATGGTTTGTTACAAATCGGGATTTATTAGACTCTTTTGTAGTGAGTTGATTCCTTTTTCCTTTCAGGGAAGACATTAAAACTTGATAACTGTTTTGCTCTAACAAATCTACCACATCTCGAAAACCACGATCGATAATGAACATATCTTGAGGCTTCAAGATATTAATAATGTTGGATCTCTTAATACCCCTTTTAAAATTTCTGCATCATTACAAGTTCCGTTATATATCCATTTATCGTACACATGGCGAATGGTTTACACGGAGAAATTTTTTTTGCCCAAAATATGATTTCCTTTTATATAAATTATTGCTACTATTCTCATGTCGTAGATATTACCGTCACATATAGACAGTAATTTATCACCGATGTCATATAAAAGCCTAGCTATTGGAGCAGTTCCGTTAAGAATAAACTCTTCTTGATTTAGCATCGATGCCAAAGTGTACTGGAAGAATATCTTTTTCAAAACTATTTAAGAATCGAATTGTTGACCTTTTCGCTAACTTCCATATCCTTGCTATTATATTATATGAATTTTCTGATCTTAACTTCAATAAAAATATTATTAACGCTTTGAGAACGTTCCGATTTTCAGAATTTGACATACTTGACATTATGCTATTGAATCCTAGTCTCAAAGGGAAAGTCTGGCAAATTATTATAATGCTCGTAACTTTGCGAGTATTTATGCTAGGAATGAAAATAAAAAAACGAATTGTTCGTCTCAAATAATGTATAAAAAATGTTACTTGAGTTTTTTGCTATCTTCAACCACATTCTTGTAAAATTCAAAAAATTTAGAAAAAAGGCAAAAAATGGATTTTTAAGCATCGTGCATCAAACCAAGCTATTTAAGATATATTCCGGAAAGTAGCATTCGACAGTTGGAACAAAATGACAAAAAAACAAAATGCATGTTACACCTGCGTTTCTTGGCCAAAAATTCAATTTTGAACATTTTACAATTTATTTAATAGGGTTGTTCACCTTAAATGAGCTTGAAAAAAATTCCATAGATAGGTAATGTGGTCAAGTAGCTTCACGATTTTTCTCCGAATTTTGGCGTAAACACAGCCTGAGAAAAAGAAAAAAAACAAAATAACCCCTTTCTTTACCCTGTTGGAGTGGCGGGGGGGTTGGGAGTCATATGAACTGTGACTACCTTATTTTTATACCCCATAACCAATATATCAAATTTATTTTGAATTCCGAGAGTGGGGCATTTTGTCATTCTTAACGGGGGAGACCCTTTATTCTGACTAATACTGACCACGTTACATTGAAGAAATGCTTACATTTTATTTTAAATTATTAAGTCTTGAAAGTCTGTAGAGTATACAATATACTTTATACAAAATAATTTTAATAAAGTCATTGTCATGACTTCTGCCAAAATATAAGGAGGAACCATTTATTCAATGTTAACCTAAAATTGGTATGTTCCTCCGGGTGAAACTTCGTGAAGTTACACTCCGAGAAAATCGTCTGATTACCGACTACGCAGAATTAGAAGAAGATAATGTCGTCTTGCAAACAAATATCTTGCCCAGAAAGCTAACAAGTGGAGTTTGAAAATCTGAATCACGAAATCAGGCGTTTGCAAGAAGAAATGGATATATTAAATTCGCAGTTTGAAGAGATAGAGGAAGAATATATGGAAGAAGCTCTGGAGTTTCTGTAGAGCGAGAGAGAAGTCAAATGCTCATTGGAAAGGGAATTTGACCAACACATTAACAGAGAGTCTTTCTACAATATTAATAACTTAGCCCAGATAACTTGAGGTATCATCGAAGAAATCAATTTGGGAAGCGATTGTGAGGCCGGAATTGCCACCTCCTAATGACAAGAAAGTGGACATGTTCTTGGAAGTCCACCTAAACGAACCTAGGAAATTCGAGAAGTAACTGGAATTGTTGAAAAAGGAAGAAATCTCCCTGACCCAGAATCTAAGAGAAAACCACAGCATGGTTGAGAAAAGCCAAGATGAGCTACAGGTATTCGTCGTGCAGTTCACGTAACTGGCAGCTTACGCCAAATCTCTGTAACACTTGTCGCAGAACGTTGACAAACACGCTAAACCTGCGAAAGAAGCGGGTAACGTAGTCGATCCAATACCAGCAGTGGTTCAAGCTATCCTCCAAGGAGATCGAGCCGCTTAAATGCGACATGAGGAAACTTGAGAAGTTAACAAACGTGCCGGATGCCACTCTATAGCTAAGGACAGAAATCACCAATTTGAAGAAGAAACTGCTTCATACTGAACAAAAAATTATTGGTCTTGGCGGTGACCTGAAATTACCGAGAGAATTCGCTAGTGAAGCTGGTGTATCGTTAGACGAAACACAAAACAACTTGAAAACTATTACGGAAGAACTGGCTCATGTACTATCACGTTTGCACTGTCAATGGCCAGAGACCAATCAAAGTCGTTTTCGATCACGATAAGGAGGGCCTGACACCAAGTAAGTTTTATATTCGTTTCTTAAATTTATGTATTTTCGTGAGCAGCTATTTTTGTGTTACCATTGTTGGTTTGTTTCACTAAAAGATAAATTCGCTGGTTTATTACTAAACAAACTGTGTTAAATAACTTCAAGAATAATTAAACTTAATCTGGAAGAAGTAGGGTCAACATCCTCAGAGCATACAGATAAGGAAGAAAAACCTCTTGGATTAGAAATCACAGACATAAAGAAAATGTTTAGCACTATTATGAATAAACTTGAGGATTTTGAAAGCATCAAAAAGAAATAAAAGAAATTAAAGTAAACTCTACCTTTATTAGTGCACAATATGAAACAATAACAACAAATATTAACGAAACTAATCAATTAACAAACATTGGAAAAACAGTTCAAGATTTAGAAAAAGAAAATTTAGCTAAAGATGAAATCATTGAGGATTTAAACTATAAAGTCAATAAATTGGAACAATGTAGCCGTTCAAATAATGCTGATATTAATGAAATGCCCCAAGTAGGCAATGAAATTTGCGCAAATCAAGGAAACTAAAGATTAACCTTGACCTTCCTGAAATAGATTTTGCACACAGAGTCGGTACCAACGAAAGCAACAGCAGCGAAAAATAAACCCCCACCAATAATAGCATAATTTCTGTCAAGGAAAAGAGACGAGTTCTTGTCAAAAAAATATATTATCATGCTTAAAGGGTCACGAGATGAAATTAAAGTTTACATTAATGAATATATATCACCTATGTCTAAACATCTATTAATGGTAACTAAACACTAGGCGAAATAATTAAATTAAAAATACGTCTGGTTTTGTAAGGACAAAATCTTAGTGAGGAAAACAGAAAATTATCCCATCATTTATATAGAAAGCGAAAAAGATTTACTGAAATTGAAACACACCACAAACCTAAATACGACTGTGTCCAATAACTCCATTTAGTTGATAGTATTGTTTGTATCTGATAGTTTTTTTATTATCGTTTCTTTCTAGATTAGTACTTATCGTTAGTTTCAATTTTTTCCCGCCATATACTGTGAATATTATAATAACATAATGATTACATATTTGGTTAATATTGATAAGAATAATACAATTTTATTATTACTACTACTATCCAAGATACTCACAACAGTGCTCTTAACAAAAACTATTTCTACTTAATGAATACAAACATTAGAAGTTTAGCAAAAAAACTATGAATCCCATGAGCTGTTTTTAAAAGCATTTAATAATATCTACCATCATTGTTTTAATGGAAACATACAAAATTTTAAACATTGAAAATTATAAACTCGAGGGATACTCTATATACTATAATAATGGGTGAATTAACAAAAATGATGGAGTTGTAGTAGTAGTAAAAATGAATTTAAATCACCACGTTAAAATTATATCATACCAAAATTTTAAAATATTAAGGCTGTCTGTGTTTATTGATGAACAATAAATTAGCATAACAGGTGTTTACAGACCTCCTTCAAATAACGTCAGTGAATTTATTGACCACCTTCCAGAATATATCAAAAACTACTGTAATGGAGATTCAGAAATTATATGTGGGGATATGAATATAAATATATTGGCAAATAATGAAATCACTGAAAAATACCTTAATGTTATGGCAGAAAATAATTTTATATCCTGTATAAATGACAACACGAGAATTCTTAATGACAGCAAATCATGTATAGATCATATGTTTATAAAGACGCAACTAGAAGCAAGAAACATATTTCCAATGATACTCCATAGCAAAATTAGCGACCATTTTCCATAATTTCTTAAAATGTCATTAAATAGTAAAACAGATAACCTATCACAAAATGAAAGAAAAATAAATATAATCAATTATTAAATATTTACTAATTATCTAAATAATTATGTAAAATGGGAGCCAATTTTGCCAACTAATAATGATAACAATGCAGAAGCAATATTCGTTGATACTATAAAAAAGCAATAACATTATCAAGTGAAGAAAAACAGTGATCCATAAATTTTTTAAAGGGCAATTCTGGATAACAAATAGCTTATCTGACAAACTCTATAAAGAAGTTTCAAAATATCCCTGAAATGTACAATTGAAAAATCAATATACCTATTATAGAAATTATTTAAATATACTTATAAAGTAAATGCAAACAAGACTACTACAAACAAAAAAAACCGCTGCCTAAGGAATCACTACTTCCACATTCAGATTTTTCATCCAAGTCACTTTAAAGGAAATATCTTGATTAGATTTGCACTCTAGTATGTGGAAATTATTGATCATAGAATTTTGCTAATATCTGGGGCAGATGTCACACGTGTCTGTGGATGTTCTAAAGTTTTGTGTTACTGCTATATCGGTAAGTGCTTTTGTTTTGATTATCTTTGGGTTTCATTGAGCAGGATAATTTAAATTAAAAATAACATTATGATAACAGTTGTACTGTTCATAATGGGCATATTTTCTTTGTTATAATTGTTATAAGAAAGATATATGTTTTAAACTTATTTGTGATAAGTATTTTGTAAAAGTTTGAATAATTACTAGTATTTTCTGGTAATATATTTTCATTTGTTTCTATTGTTATAGAGCTTTTACAGTTCCAGGAAGTTGCATTTGCATATAATTATATTGATAATTATCCCTTTACGGGGAATTTCCTATAATCTAATTTTAATTTTTAATATCCTGTTCTGGTAATCCTTTGATAGTTATAACACGAGTATTTGCTTACATATTTCAGTTGATTGTGAACTTTACAAAAAGCCGCACCGAAGAGGCATAGATGCCGAAACACGTGTCTGTGGATGTTCTAAAGTTTTGTGTTACTGCTATATCGGTAAGTGCTTTTGTTTTGATTATCTTTGGGTTTCATTGAGCAGGATAATTTAAATTAAAAATAACATTATGATATGATCATATCATATCCATTCTATCGTGAACTCTCTCCGCGTGCACACGTGTTCTCGTCTGCTCGCTCGTCTAAAGTGTCTACCTCTGATCTTATACACCTCGAAACCGTATTGTGTACGACCATGGCGTCTAAACAAAAGCATAAATTTAAAGAAAAACCACCTGCACTTACACAGAAATCTAAACCACATAGAGAACAGTGGGCGACAATAGTGGAAGAAGAATACTCTGATCTATACCACCAAGTACCGACCTATAACTGTATGGAAACCAATCGAAAATTATCTAATGGTATTTCCAAAGTAATAGTAAATAATGAATAATATGGACTGTAGTGATAACGTGTGATATAACTCACCCTAGTGATCCTTTGGACGGAGTATGCCGGCCGGCCAGTGTAATCGCTGTCCTCGAAATCCACGAAGATTCGTCACTTTACACTCAGGTTTAATAAATAGCGTTTTCAATAAATAATTAATTATAAATAATTGCGAATAGTTTTAAACTGCGTTGATTGACTTTTCACTCTCTTGAAGTCTGTCTTCTGATGGTCCGGTTTTTTATATCACATAAAACGCGCAAGATAAGTTTTTTAAAGAGAACAAAAATATATATGTTCAAAGTGAACCAAGTACATAGGCAACTCTATATACGTTTTATAACTAAGATAAACAAGCAAAGATTTAACTTGGGGATTACCTAAAATAATAATAATAATAATAATACCACTAATAATACTAAAAATAATAATAAGTACGAAACATACCGCCCGCCAAAAAAGGCGTAAGCGTTTTTTAGTCCGAAGACGCGGGAAGCGGACATAGTTTAACAAGTGGACGCTTGAAGATACCATTCTTGGTGCGAACTGTGGCCACTCGTACTACACCATCTGCGCCTGGGAATGTTTCGACGATCCTACCTAGGTGCCACTCAAGGGGAAGTGCCTGATCATTTTTCACCACAACCATATCACCTGGTTTTGCTAAATTCGTACCGGAACTCCACTTGGATCTTTGGGTTAACGTGTGGAGATACTCTTTTTGCCACCGGGACCAGAGGTCCTGATGCAGGCGTTGTAATAATTGCCAGCGAGATAAACGACCCAAAGGCACGCCTTTTAAATCTTCTTCCGGTAGACATGATAGCGGCTGCATGTTTAAAAAATGGGCTGGAGTCAATGCCAAGAGATCATGCGGGTCAGCGCTTAATGGAGTAAGAGGACGAGAGTTGAGTATTGCCTCGGTTTGTGCAATCACGGTGTAAAATTCTTCATAAGTCAAGAGCTGTTGCCCTATGACGCGTGCCAAATGAAATTTCGCCGATTTAATACCAGCCTCCCAAAGGCCACCGAAATGGGGGGCATGCGGAGGATTGAAATGCCATTCCAGTGATTCAGCCGCAGCAGCGGATTGCATTAAAGTACTTAATTCTTTATTGGCGCCCACAAAATTGCTTCCGCAGTCGCTATAAAGATGATTCGGGCGACCGCGCCTGGCGATTAGTCGACGTAGAGCTGCTAAAAACGCTTCTGTGGTCAATTCTGAAGCTAGCTCTAAATGCAGTGCTTTAGTGCTCATGCAGATAAAAAGGCATAGATACGCCTTGTACGTTTTAGCACCTCTTATTCTACTCATGGTAATATAGAAGGGACCACCATAATCCACACCTACATGCGAAAAGGCGATTAATTGCGAAACTCTAACGCGCGGTAAATCACCCATAGCCGGCTGATAAGTTTTTGGACGTTGCCGCCAACAAATGTGGCACTTGGAAATTACTGTCCGTACTGCTCTCCGAGAGGACAAGATCCAAAAATTTTGAGCTAATATAAATTGAACGGTTTGGCAACCGGCGTGTAAGTATTTTAAGTGACACCATTCGATCAAAAGAGTTGTAAGTCGACTAGCGCGCGGAAGTAGATATGGATGTTTTTTATCGTAGGAAAGTGACGAATGCTGTAGCCGCCCTCCAACACGGAGTAGTCCGAATTCATCACGAAAAACACCTAATTTGCGTAAGGGTTTGGATAGCTTCAAACCTTTTTGCAGCTGTTCGAAATCTATCGAAAAGTCTGTGCGTTGCGTATGCCTCATTAAAAGACATAAGGCCTGATTTAATTCCATTTGTGTTAAGTGGCAATGTTTTCTAGAGGCCGAATTTTTACAATTGTAGATAAAACGAAGAGAGTAAGCTAAAATGCGTTGAAGTTTAGAGAACTTCGAAAAACGATTGAGAAGTGCGTCTAATGTATGTTCGGTCACGACAACGTGCAAAGTTATTTGTCTTTCTTCGGATAAGGCTTCCGGAGAAAGAATGTCTGAGTCGATAAGTCTAGGCCATGAAGTGATAGGTTCGTATAAGAAAGAGGGTCCATCCCACCATAGAGAATTACCTATAAGGTCCGATGGAAAAACTCCACGGGAACCGATATCCGCAGGATTCTCAGAAGATCGAACGTGTCTCCAATGAATGGGAGCAATTCGTTCCTGAATATAACTGACACGATTACTCACAAAGGTTTGCCATCTATGTGCAGAAGATCTAATCCACGATAAAGCGATAGTAGAGTCTGACCATGCGTAAATATTGCCAAAGTTAATTTTATCACGATAAGTTTTAGTGGTAAACGAAATTAAATTAGATAATGTGACAGCCGCGCATAATTCCAAACGCGGTATAGAAATGCGCTGCAGCGGTGCGACCCGAGATTTTGCGCAAATAAAATGAACAGAAATGGTTTTATCGCCATCATGTTCGAGAAGGTACACTACGCCGCAATATCCGTGCATGGATGCATCACAGAATCCGTGTAATTGATACGAGAGCGTATTGTCAGTTATGATACGACGGGGTACTTGAATACATGACAGGCATGATAGCTCTTCTCGGAAACGTGTCCAAAGTTGAAGTACATCTTCCGGCGGTGGATCATCCCAGCCGAGCCCAATATACCACAAACGTTGAAGAATGCGTTTTGTTAAAAACGTAATGGGCGTTAAAAATCCCAAGGGGTCAAATATTTTTGCTAATTGTGACAAAATTTGACGTTTCGTACAAGTATTTTCTATAGCCGCTACTTGATATGAAAAGTCATCTAGAGAGGGCCGCCAGTATAAGCCTAAAATTTTTAATCCGTTTCCTTCATCCCAAAAGTGAGGATCATCAGCTAAATAAGATGGGGGAAGACTAGCGAGTAATTTTGCTTCATTACTCGACCATTTGCGTAACTCGAAACCCCCTCGTGCGAGAAGATTGATCAGTTCCGATTGTAAATTTTGTGCGTGCTCTAAGGACGGACTGCCCGTTACAACATCATCTATGTAGACATCAGATTGAAAAACGGAGGAAGCGTTAGGGAAAGCAAATGCTTCGTCGTCCGCTAATTTTAAAAGAGTTCGTAAAGCTAAATAAGGTGCTGAAGAAATTCCATAAGTAACCGTCTTTAAACGATAATCTTGTACAGGCTCCTCTGGTGAAAATCTCCATAAAATTCTTTGAAAATCTGTTTGCGCAGGGTTAACCCAAATTTGTCGATACATTTGCTTTATATCAGCAGTGAAGACGATTTTATGAAAGCGAAAATTAAGCAATATAGTCATAATGTCCTTCTGAAGTTTGGGACCTACATGCAAAGTATCATTTAGCGTGGGGCAAGAAGGTAACTTTACTGAAGCGTTAAATACGACGCGTAATTTGGTAGAAAGCGATTGCGGTTTAAGAACACAAGAATGCGGTAAGTAAAAATATGCGTCAGAATTAATAGGACTAGATACCGGCTCCATATGCCCCAAATCCAAATACTCTTTCATGAAAGAGGCGTACTGTTTATATAAATCAACATTTTTTATTAAACGTCGCTCTAGTGCGTATAAAAATTGTAGTGCGATGGGGCGTGAGTTTTTGAAATGTGGTGCTGATTCGCGAAATGGCAAGTTAACAATGAACCGACCTTCTTTATCACGAGTAGTTGTATTACAAAATAATTTCTCACAGTATTCATCATCTGGTGAAATGGCGGTGACATTGGGTATATTTTCCAACTCCCAAAATCCTTTTAAAATATTATCTAGTGGTTCCGGATCCGTGGTGCAAAAAAGTGAAGTTATATGTGGAGGCAGCTTAGCTTTGATTTTTCCCATTAGAACATACCCAAAGATGGTGTTAAGACCCATGGGTTCATCTGTATTTCCAGTTATGTGACCATTCAGTAGGATTTGCGGGATCATATCCGCGCCGAAAAGTACGTCAATATCCCCTGGTGTGTGAAAAGTAGGATCTGCTAGTGTTAAATTAGAAATATGCGACCAAGAATGACCTCGGAGTTCAATAGTGGGCAAAGAGTCACAGATTTTAGGTAAAACCACGGCTATCACGTCTAAAACGGGCGTAGACTTGCCTACCGGACGACAGGTAGTGTTAATAACACTGGAATTTATTGAAGTTTGCATAAGTCCGAGACCACGTACTGATAAGGACAATTTAGATCGAAACAGCCCTAACATTTTACTACACTTTTGCGAGATAAAAGTAGTTTGCGACCCCGAGTCGATTAGTGCCCTAAATACATGGAAGTTACCGCTCCTATCAGCGAATTCTACTAGAGCTGTTGACAATAAAACCCCACTATTATGTGGATTTAGGCCAGTTAAAGAATGAGCTGTAGTAGTAGGAGGAAGCGAAGGCGAAGAATTTGCGAGAACTACTGAATTGGATGTAGATGGGTCACCCTGTATAGAGCTACCTTGTAAAGCAGGTACTCGAGGTCTATTTTCAAAGTGTAGCAGTGTATGATGACGTTTGTTGCATTTTCTACAAACTGATTTCGACTTGCATGTTCGTATAGTGTGCAACGAGCTTAAGCAATTTGTACATAAAATTTTATTCTTTGTAAACGCATATCTCTCGTCGGCAGATTTTTTCATAAAATCAGCGCATTTGTATAACGGATGAGATTGTTGACATAAAGAACAAGCAAGTACAGATTCTGAATTTGTAAAAAATACGGAACTATTTTGGCGATTGAAATTGGAAGTATTAGTGCGTGTTGAATGACTTTAAGGCTTTTTGTACTTAATAGTTGAGCTGGAAAAAGCAATGTTTTCCAACGCTCGACATTGATGTTCTACGAAATCAATAAGAGAATTATAAGTAGGAATTTCGGTACCCCTGAGTGACAGCTCAAATGCCGACACTGTCTCGTCGTCTAATTTTTCTAGCATTTTATTCAATAACACAAAGTCCCACTTATCTACAGGCAAATTAAGATTTTCAAGAGCGTTTAAATTTTCGCTAAAAACATCTAAAAGGCGCCGAAGAGATAGTGCAGTACGAGACGTAATTTTCTTAAAATTATCTATTTCTCGCCGATGTGAAGTGGCTAATAAGCGTTTATTGGTATAACGAGTTGCTAAGTTGTCATAAACTATTTGATAATTCTCACTAGAAAATGGTAAACTTTTAGCTGCAGTTAGTGGAGGTCCACTTAAACTGGAAATTAAATAATTAAATTTTTCCATGTTACTTAGATCTTGCCTATTATGAATTAAGGAGTCAAATGTGTCCTTGAAAGCTATAAAATCTCGTAAATCACCTGAAAAGGTTTTTAACGAAATTTTAGGGAGACGAACATTAGACTTAACACAATCAGTTCGCGATTCGGCAGGGGCATTTTCAAATAATTCCTCAAAAATTACTTTAACCGCGTAATATTCTTGATTAAAGTTTTCCCTGACCTTATGTTCAGCTGCCATGTCCGCACCCTCAGCCCCCGAAAGTACACTTATTAAATTTGTGTGATAATGCTTAAAATCAGAACTGATATCTGTAATATCCTGATATCTAATTTTAAATAACCGTCTGGAAGCTTCGTTATCAATGGCTGATTGAGCTGCATTATATAAATCGTGTAATAGTTCAATAGTTTCTTGACGTAATGCTCGCGTTTTCTTAATATTTTTTTCCATTTTTAAATGTAATTGAAATTATAGTGATGATTTACTTGAAATTGAGCACCCAAGCCTTTTTTAAGGGATGTATATATTTTAAAATACAATAAAATTAAAAAAGATTAAAGCAATTATAACCAATGAATTAATTTGTTGTAATACCAATATTTAAATCTTTGCAAGTAATTATAATAGAAGTATGCGTTTTTTCTCTACAAAAAAAATTGAATGTGCCTATAAAATTCACCTTGAAAATATATAAAATTATATAGGTAGATACAAATTATTAAATATTCTTTTATCAGGCTCGAAGTAAACCATAAAATGTATGGAAACCAATCGAAAATTATCTAATGGTATTTCCAAAGTAATAGTAAATAATGAATAATATGGACTGTAGTGATAACGTGTGATATAACTCACCCTAGTGATCCTTTGGACGGAGTATGCCGGCCGGCCAGTGTAATCGCTGTCCTCGAAATCCACGAAGATTCGTCACTTTACACTCAGGTTTAATAAATAGCGTTTTCAATAAATAATTAATTATAAATAATTGCGAATAGTTTTAAACTGCGTTGATTGACTTTTCACTCTCTTGAAGTCTGTCTTCTGATGGTCCGGTTTTTTATATCACATAAAACGCGCAAGATAAGTTTTTTAAAGAGAACAAAAATATATATGTTCAAAGTGAACCAAGTACATAGGCAACTCTATATACGTTTTATAACTAAGATAAACAAGCAAAGATTTAACTTGGGGATTACCTAAAATAATAATAATAATAATAATACCACTAATAATACTAAAAATAATAATAAGTACGAAACAATAACAGATTCCAAGCACTAGAAAGTGAAACCACACAACAACCTAAGGGTAAGAACAAAATACCCTCTGAGCGTTCCATCATAGAACAGTTTCCTTTCCCACCATTCGACCCCTCTGTATCCAACCCTCAGAATCAAATCTACCTTTATAAAAACACCTACAAGAAACGTAAATTTCCTAAAAACATCACATTCCAATCTAATCAACCAGATAAAATAAAAGTACATCCTTTTTATACTTACGATTCCGATTACGACAATCTTAATTTTCTCGATGAAATCATACCAAACCCTAAACTGACTTTTACTAACACTACAACAACAACCACAACGACCACTCTTACAACAATTAACACCTCACTAACAATGTCATCCTTAAATCTTGCGCCAAGAATGGCAACAACAGAAACTTATACATCCCCAACTCACGCAATCAATATTCCTAGTACCTCAAACCTCCCCACAATAACTACCCCCACACCAACCACCCCCGCACCAGAATCCCCGTCACCAATGTCGATCCAACTTAACCGGCTCCTCGAACTCTCTAAACACTGCACCTATTCAATAACACCCCAAACATCCTACCCTCACTCCCCGGTAACACCCACCACACCTACCACTCCTGAAGAAATAGTCCACACGTCAAAAAAAAGGAAAAAGACTCACAAGGTAAAATTCACTGAACAATGCACTCCCCCTAACATCAATCAAACTATAACCACCCCCACCGCCCCCAGCACCACCCCCGCCGCCCCCTCACTAATTATCAATCCTGAGACCACCACCACCATAAACACCAAAAACCAAACCACCAACTCCCCTAATAGAGAAACCACCCCAGTTATATCTATATACACAAACAATCATAATAAAATAATACATCTAATCAATGCCAATACCAGACAAAACCCAGTATATAAATATAACTCGAGATCTCTCTCCTGCTACCCTAAATCTAAACCGGATTTTACTATAATACTAGACCTTTTAAAAAGGAACGAAGTAGAGTTTCACTCATTTTACTCACTCCAAGACAGACCGGTCAAGCTGGCAGTAAAATACATACCACGCGATATTGATATTGAACTAATAAAATCCGAATTAGAGAACCAAAATATAATACCAATTAATACCTCCAGACTTACCACGACCCGTAATGGCATTAAAACGATCACATCGATCATAATTCTAACCGTCCCCATAGAGCAGTCGGATGCGGCGCGCTCCCTGACTGAGCTCTGCTCCTGCAGGGTAAACGTTGAGGAGTACGTTGGCCCGGCTGTTTCTCAATGCCATCGCTGCCAAAAGTTCGGGCATTCCTCGCAGCTGTGCAACCGTGTCCCACACTGCGTGAGATGCGGTCGCACACACGAGGATGAGACATGCAACACAGAGGAGTGCAAGTGCGCCAACTGTGGAGCAACTCATCCTGCTAGCTACCGAGGCTGTCCGGCCTACAAAGCAGCTGTGGCAAGAAGGCGGCAAACACAAACTCAAACAAGCCAAAGAACAAACACCCACCCTGCCAACACAAATACACAACCACCAAGAAATAACCCCTCAAACATTTCCTTAACCCAATTTCCACCTTTAAACAATAACCAAGCCTCCACTACCCAAACAACTGCATGGCCACTGCGCCAACAAAATCAACATCACGCGCATCAATCTAATTCTGATACACAAAATAACTCACAACCCGGCGACGATGACGATTTATTAAAACAAATTAGAAGCATCCTAAACATTCTCAGGCAATTTAATATCAAATACATACTCAAAACACTTGCTAATACACTAACCAAAATTAAAAACACCAAAGACTACTTTGACAAAATACTACTCATACTAGAATTCGTTCTACACTTATTCAACTAAACACACCCCAAACACAATAGCCTCCGAAACCAACCACACCCTACCCCAACCATGTCCTGGACACTCCATCAGTAAACAGAAGAGACACTGGCACATCTCAAAAACAAATAATTCAAACACACAATCAAAGATAACCAAACAAGAAAACATTACCACACATAAAACTATCATCAGAGAAAACATCATCAAACCAAAATACAAATTTATACAAAATACAACAGTCAGCTCTAAACAAAATAGAACATAATATAAATCAGCACCATTACTCATTACATAACAAACAACAGCACAAAACCATTAAACAAATCACTACCACTACTCACAACAAATCAACCATAAGCCATCAACCACTCATTTAAAACATTTATACACCTAAGGCAGCCAGCTCACAAAAGAGCAAGTTCAAGAAATAAAACTGTTTCCAACCTACGGCAAGCGCCAAAGAGGCGGACGCCGATAGCATCCCACTTGTTGGGAGCACTACTACGAAGACAAAAAGCCGCACCGAAGAGGCATAGATGCCGAAACACGTGTCTGTGGATGTTCTAAAGTTTTGTGTTACTGCTATATCGGTAAGTGCTTTTGTTTTGATTATCTTTGGGTTTCATTGAGCAGGATAATTTAAATTAAAAATAACATTATGATAACAGTTGTACTGTTCATAATGGGCATATTTTCTTTGTTATAATTGTTTTAAACTTATTTGTGATAAGTATTTTGTAAAAGTTTGAATAATTACTAGTATTTTCTGGTAATATATTTTCATTTGTTTCTATTGTTATAGAGCTTTTACAGTTCCAGGAAGTTGCATTTGCATATAATTATATAAAAAATAATTCTAAAATATGGACTTTCACAAAGGAATTAATAAATAAACATAAAACAAAACAACATAAACTGTATGAAAAATGAAAATAATGAAGTAATAAAAAGTGAAAAAGAATAGCAAATTTGGTCAACAATTTTGTTATAATCGTTGTCACAAATATAACAACAAATATTAAAACACCTAACACAAGTAACGCAATAAAAGAAAATAAAGTACAAGAGTCGATATTTGTCAAGCCAGTATTAGAAAATGATGTTTCAAGATTTATAAATAATTTAAAAAATGACACATCACCCGGTATAGGCGGAATAACTAGCAAAACAATAAAGCTCATCAAGCATAGTATAGTTCCAGCTTTAACAAAAATCATAAATATTTCATTAAATGAACGTATATTTTCGAAAATTTTCAAATATTCTCTGGTAATACCTATCTACAAAATCATTATTTAGTATCGTAGATGGCCTTGCATTTAAAGATGCAAAGTGATTTTGTGGTCTTAAATAGACTGGTGACTTCTATCTTTTAAGATCAGTTTGACTCAAATCGGACAAAAAACAAAATAATTATTGCGCTCTTACCCTCTTAAGTGAGACAACAACAAAAATTAAATTATTTTACGATTACTATACCTCCACCACACTACGTGGATATAGGAGTAATTGAACATTGTCATTTTAAAAACCGCTGCCTAAGGAATCACTACTTTCACATCCAGATTTTTCATTCAAGTCACTTTAAAGGAAACATCTTGACTAGATCTGCACTCTAGTACGTGGAAATTATTGGTCATAGAATTTTAATAATATTTGGGGCAGATGTTATAGAAAAGTTTGAGGCGTTGGTTTCCACTATATACGATAAAAATGACATTTCTAGGTTACCCTACTTATTTTCCCCAATTCACAACCTGCCACCTCCCACCCCTTCAATGGAATCATCTCAATCTGATGTCATTACAATACATAATATTTGTCCTAACTTTCAAGTGAATATCTCAGTTCTGTTATTTCTGTTATCAATCCCATTAATAGTTGAGCGGAGGTGGTGGGGTTTGAAAAATATTAGAAAGAAATCTAAGGCCTCGGTTTCTAGTATATACACCAAATCCCAAAGTTGATATAATACATACGTGTGCCAAATTTCAAGTGAAAATCTAAATTTAATTTTATCAACTATTTTAATAAGGGAATGGTGATGTTGGGGGATCGAGACTATTATAAAAAACCTGAGACCTTCGCTTCTAGTATATACACCAAGTCCCAAATTTCTGTAGTCTTACCAGCTTGCTTTCTTATTTTCCCCTATCTACCCCTATTTAACCTCCAACCCTTCAACGCAATCATCTCAAAATATAATCAAGTTCCAGATGTCGTTATAATACCTATGTGTACCTAATTTCAAGTGAATATCTCAATTTTATTTTATCAACTTCTGTAATAATGGAGTAGGGATATTGGGGGGTTGAAAAATATTATAAAAAAATCTGAGGCCTTGGTTTATAGTACATACACCGAATTTAAAGTTTCTGTTCTGTTATCAGCTTGCTTTACTTATTTTCAACTATTTAACCTCCAACCCTTCAACGAAATCATCTCAAGGTATAATCTAGTTCCACATGTCGTTATGGTACACACATGTACCAAATTTCAAGTGAATATCTCAATTTTATTTTATCAACCCCTTTAATAATGGAGTAGGGGTGGTGGGGGGGTTGAAAAATATTACAAATATTTTGATATCTTGGCTTCTAGTACATACACCGAATTTCAAGTTTCTATACACTTACCAGCTTGCTCTACTTATTTTGCCTTATTTACCTCTATTTAACCCACAACCTTTCAACGGAATTATCTCAAAATATAATCTAGTTCCAGATGTCGTTATAATATATACGTGTACCAAATTTCAAGTGAATATCTCAATTTTACTTTATCAACCCCTTTAATAACGGCGTAGGGGTAGTGGGGGGTTGAAAAATATTATAAATAATTTGATATCTTGGCTTCTAGTACATACACCGAATTTCAAGTTTCTGTACTCTTACCAGCTTGCTTTACTTATTTTTCCCTATTTACCCCCTATTTAACCCCCTACACTTCATCAGAATAATCCCAAAATATAATCTAGTTCCTGATGTCATTATTATACAGGGTGCGCCAAAGTTCTGAATTTGGTCGATTACGGCTCTATTTGAAATGGTGGAAATATATTGCTTATAGATTATTTTCTTGATTTTCAATTCTGAATAACCAGAAAATATGTACAATTATACAGGGTACTCCGTTTTCGTGGCCTGGGCAACAACTTCGTTATTTTAAATGGAACACCCTATATTTTTTTCCTTTATCGAGTTACCCATCTAATTATATTCATAACTCTATTAAGGTGGTAGGTACTTAAACTGAACCGTTTACGATATAAAAGAGATTTATTGACAAAAATTGAGGTTTGCGGATAAGTTTTTGAGTACCTCTGATTTCATAGACAAGAGAGTTATCAAAATTCTGCTTATACTGTTATGTTGGGCATATTAAGGGCTAGTAGGGTAGAAACGTTATTAACATTAATCTTATACAGAGTGCTGAAAAAATTGAGTTTATTTTTTTGCTAATAAAAAGGGCCGTAATTCAATTTTTTCAAATGGGACGTACTATTTTCAGTTCTGTCATCTAATGAAGTGTTAAATTATCTTTCCACTGATATATCATAGTAGGTATTTATCTTTAAGGGTTGCATAGATATTAAGGTTAAATATCTGTCTGACTGAAATTCACATAATTTTACATCACATAAATTAACTTTGACAGTATGACTTGTTGTTTGTCGTGCAAACTCAACTTTTACGAGCTGGCACGACAATCTTCAAAGCATACTGCTCATGGTGGCTCATGTAGACAGAGAGGTTATACATCCGTTGATGCCACGTGTTGAGTTTGTTCGCTCCGCGCCGAGGCGATGGTGTGGACCAAGATTAGTAAACATGAGTGAGGTAGCCTACTAACTTTTCAAGGTCGAATCAAGACGCCATATTGCGCATCATAGTGCCTGCCCTGTGTTTGAACAAAGTTTTTCTGTATGATTTCATATTGAAAAGGTGTAATTTATGTAACATTCCCGTGTTTTTCTTTTCGACCTAAGTTTTAGTGTTCTATATTACTCGTATTCAAAATGAAATCATACAGAAAAACTTTGTTCAAACACAGGGCAGGCACAATGACGCGCAATATGGCATCTTGACTCGCCCTTGAAAAGTCAATAGGCAACCTCCCACTTTACTAATCTGGGGTGTGGACACTGTTATTAACTTGACATCGCTGCAAATTATATCTATCGTTGTTTATCTTAAATCCATCGCATTCATTCACGTTGTAACCCGCTATGTAATTCTAGGTTTGCCAGGAGTGGAACGTGTTAGGTATTTGCACATTCTAGCTTGTCGTTAGTTTATGTTTGTCTATTGATTTGTCCAGTGAAGAAGTGTTTCAAAATAAATATGAATTATTCGCGGGAAGAAATGGTTGACATGATTTTTATTCTGGGGGAGTGCTCAAGGAACAGCCTCTTAGCATCCCGAGTCTATAAAACCACATATCCTGAAAGGAGACACCCTTTAGAACCTGCATTTAGTAATCTTAGAGACAGATTTATCGAAACTGGTGGTGCAGTACAAACCTCATGAATTAAGTTCCAGCAAGAAAAATGACTGTCAATGGACACAATTTTCATTATTATTCAGATGTCAATCCTCATTTATTAAAAACAGTTTCCCAACAGAGGTGGTCATTAAATGTATGGGGTGCTGTAGTAGGGCCGATTGTTATTGGACCTCATTTCTTTAATGGACCCTTAAATGGAAGAATATATCACGATTTTTTGGAAAATGAATTGCCGGTTCTCCTAGAAAACGTTCCTCTTGATATACGGCAAAAAGTGTGGTTTCAACAAGATGGAGCTCCGCCTCATTTTGCAGCAAATGTCAGAGAATGGTTAGATCGCAACTTCAATGATATGTGGATAGGGCGTGGCGCAGCAATAGCATGGCCTGCAAGGTCGCCCGATCTGACAGGTATGGACTTTTTTTTACGGGGCTATGTAAAGGATATAGTTTATCGCGACACTTCTACCACTGTTGATGACATGAAAAATAGGATCAGACGTGCCGAGCCGCCTTTGCATCCATTACTCCGCAGATGCTGCAAGAAATGCGTCATTCATTTAGGAAGAGGACTCAGATGTGTCTCGATCGAAATGGTGAACATTTTGAACATTTGTTAAAATAATTGTTTTTTTATTATAAGTAAATTCTTTATTACATACGTGCTGGTATTAATTTCAATTCTTTGTCCAACAATTCTAAGTAAAAAAATAATATTTCAGAAGGCTAATAATTAATTATGGAAAACTGCTTGTACTACTACACAATTAGTCTGATCCAGACAATTAACCTTAATATCTATGCAACTTTTAAAGATAAATACCTACTATGATATATCAATGGAAAGATAATTTAACACTTCATTAGATGACAGAACTGAAAATAGTACGTCCCATTTGAAAAAATTGAATTACGGCCTTTTTTATTAGCGAAAAAATAAACTCAATTTTTTCAGCACTCTGTATAAGATTAATGTTAATAATGTTTCTGCCCTACTAGCCCTTAATATGCCCAACATAACGGTATAAGCAGAATTTTGAAAACTCTCTTGTCTATGAAATCAGAGGTACTCAAAAACTTGTCAGTAAACCTCACTTTTTGTCAAAAAATCTCTTTTATATCGTAAACGGTTAATTTTAAGTACCTACCACCTTAATAGATTTATGAATATAATTAGATGAGTAACTCGATAAAGGAAAAAAATATAGGGTGTTCCATTTAAAATAACGAAGTTGTTGCCCGGACAACGAAAACGGAATACCCTGTATAATTGTACATATTTTCTGGTTATTCAGAATTGAAAATCAAGAAAATAATCTATAGACAATATATTTCCACCATTTCATATAGAGCCGTAATCGACCAAATTCAGAACTTTGGCGCACCCTGTATATACGTGTACCAAATTTCAAGTGAATATCTCAATTTTATTTTATCAATCCATATAATAACGAATTGGAGGGGGTGGGGGGATGAAAAATATTATGAAAAATTTTGAGGCCTTGGCTTGTAGCAGATACATCAAATTACAAGTTTCTGTACTCTTACCAGCTTGCTTTACATATTTCCCCCTATTTACCCAACAACCCTTCACCGGATATCTTCAAAAACAATCCAGTTCCAGATCTCGTTATAATATATACGTGTACAAAATTTGAAGTCAATATCCTAAACCGTTCCGGAAAAAACGTGCGGACAAAAAAAAAGTTACAGAGAGACAGACAGACAGACAGACAGACAGAATTTTTTTTCCACTCAAATTTCAAATCTCGACGTTTCATGACACTCTAAAAATTGAAAATTTTTTTGCGATTATTATACTTCCAATCCACTACGTGGATGTGGAAGTAAAACCAAATTGGTGTCTTAGATGACGAGATTTTAACTATTAACTAGCATTATTAGATACAATTTTATTTCCCTGTATACAAACATGCAAGTGGTAAACTAAGAGTCCAAGCATTCCTTAAACGTAAACCACAAATTGCATACAACGGTACATGATTAAATTATATATTTATTTGTTCAGTAAATTTTAATCTTAGTATGAAAATTTCAATGCTTATGAGAATTTCAGAAATATATACTTAATAAATAACTTGTTAATCCATCCGTGTCAGAAGATTCCTCATCGATCGTTTAATAACACCGAAGAATGAATATTCCTTGTTACCATATATGGAAAATATTAATAATCAAGTGTCTAAATGAAGAGACTCATTGAATATACATATTTGGCTTAAAAAGCATGTTTCTATATTTATTTAAATATATTAGATTGTTGTTTTGAAAAAATCTGCAGATTTATCGTATTTAGAACACTTTATTTCTTAGAGTACATGGACGAATGTGAATATCTATAATCTACGATTTTATCGGGCTCACTGTCTGTCCTTCAAATTATCGATAATAGTCTTTACTCATAATGTATTGTTAAGATTAAAATTTTAGTAAACTACTTAACAGAATGAGGAAAATTAGTCTTTGTTTGAGTTAAGGCACATACAGGCTTATAAGACAATTTACTATCCTAATAATATTTGCCATCTGTTAAATAAAAAACATATCTAAGACGTAATTCTAGAACTCCCTAAGACATCAAACTCGACATTTAGAATAGGTTAGGTTAGTTATCTCCCCTTTTGTTTTTTATCTTATCGCATCTATTTTTTCTTTTTTGTGGCTTTGCCCTTTGTGTATGTCTTCACAAAATGACAGACCCCTGGATAAGAATAGGCCCATTCTTGATTGGCGGTGTGGGTTACGTTATATTTAGGATATAATTAGTTAATTAATTAATAATAATTAATTTTCTTTAGACGTACAGAACTTGAGGTTTTCAAATAGTATCAAGTCATCTTCAAATAAACAGAAGTCTTGCGTCGGACGTAGTCCAATGAGAATAATTGTTTGATTAACATTTTGCGCAAATGCAACATAATGCAACTCTATGTGATTCCATTGAGATTAACTACACATCCAATATCTTTTTTATCTTTATTGTCTAAATGGGTACACGCAGATTGCAACGCCCGACTGCAACTTTCGATTGTTTTATAATAGTTTTTGTTTTAAATGTTTTTGTTATATAACTTAATTTTGGTAAAGTTCTCTCGAGCCTGACAAACACAGTGTCTATTTGTGTACAACATTTTATATGTACATTTTCGTATTACATCTACACCCACGTAGTGGTGTGGAAGTACAGTAATCCTAAAAAAAAATTTTTTAATTTTTTTCTTATTGAAATAGGTTTAGAATGTCGTGAAACGTTGAGATTTTAAATTTGAGGGAAAGAAATTTCTGTCTGTCGGTAACTTTTCTTTGCGCACATTGTCTCTGGAACGGTTTAAGACATTGACTTGAAATTTTATTTGCGTATGTACTATAATGAGATCTGGAACTGGATCGTTTTTTGAACATATCCGGTGAAGGGTCGGAGGTAAATAGAGTTAAATAGGGGGAAATAAATAAAGCAAGCTGGTAAAGGAACAAAAATTTGGGATTTGGTGTATTACTAGAAGTCAAGGCCTGAGATTTTTTTATAATATTTCCATTCCCCCGCACCCCCCGCGTCTATTATTAAAGGAATTGGTAAAATAAAATTGAGATACAATAATAATTATATAATAATAATAAATTGAATTTTCTCTATTTTGTCAAATGGAACACCCTGTATATGTTTCAACGACATGATGTAGAAATGAAAACCTAACATTTTTTGTAAGTACTTCCCTATGGCTAATTGCAACCAATTTCGTTTTATTGAGCAATAATTACAAAATTCAAAAATAAACTTAAAAAAATCGGTAAAGGTATTTACACACAACTTCCCTCGTTATTTGTGCATGGCGGTCACTCTAAAAAATTAATAATTACGAAATGACATTGAGAATAATAATCGGAATATAATTATTGCTATTATTACAAAGAAAACTTGATAAGTTTTGGTCAAAAAAATATACATATTGCTCATCCAACAGCAAAAGTTCAATACTAAATAGCAGGTGCCACATATGGCAGGCTTGCGCAAATACCTTTACAAATGTCCACCATGACTGAATTATTTCTTGGGATGACCACATTTTTCAATAAAAGTATAATAGGTGCATATGCCAGATATTTATTGCCATCTGTCACATTTTCAATCCAACATTTACGTAATTGAGTGGAAGTATAGTGGTGGTTAAAATATTTAGTTTTTTTTGAAATTTTTCAAAAATGTTGGTAAAAAAAATGTTCAAATTTTTTCTTCTGAAATAGGTTTAAAATGTCAAACGTACAAATTTTAAATTTGAGCAAAAAGGAAAGTTTCCTTCTATTCTACAGTAGTGATAAAAAAAGTTTAAAATTTAAAAATTATATGTATTTTTTAAATAGGTTTAGAATGCTATGAAACGTGAACATTTTAAATTTGAGCAAATAAAAAAAAATCGATCCATTTTAGTGGTAAAAACTTTTTGAAAAATGTTGGTGAAAAAAATGTACAAAAATTTTTTTTCTGAAATAGGTTTCAAAAGTCATGAAACGTGACACTTTTAAATTTGAGCAAAAAGAAGTTTCCATCTATTCTAGTGTTAAATTTTTTTCCAAACTGGTAAAATGATGCAAACATTTTTTTCCCGCAATTGGTTTGGAATGTCATGAAACATGGAAATTTTAAATTTGAGCAAAAACAAATTTTTCGTCAATTCTATAGTAGTGATAAATAGATTAAACATGTTTTAAATTTTTTTTTTATTTTTCAAAAACATTTTTAAATTTGTTTGAATGGCAACGTGGATGGTTTAAATCTGAACAAAGAAAAAAAATCTTAGTGGTAAAATTTTTTAAAAATAGTAAAAAAAAATTGTAATTTTCCTTCTAAATAGATTTAGAACGCTATGAAACGTGGAAATTTTAAATTTGAAGAAATTTTGGTGGTAAAAAAATTTTCAAAAATGTTGGAAAAAAATTTCAATTTTTTGTTTAATTTGTTTCATCTTGGTAAAAAATGTTTCAAAAATGTTGGTGAAAAAAATTTTCAAAATTTTTCAAAAATTTTTTTCCTGAAATAGGTTGAGCGTGTCATGAAACGTGGAAATTTTAAATTTGAGCAAAAAAAATTTTTTTCATCTTGGTAAAAAAATTTTCAAAAATGTTGGTGAAAAAATTTTCAAATTTTTTTTTTCTAAAATAGGTTAAGCGTGTCATGAAACGTGGAAATTTTAAATTTGAGCAAAAAAAAATTTTTTTCATCATTTATTCCCTTTATTCGGTCCACCCTGTATATTTTCCAGTGAAATTTCTACCATTTCTTCGCTGATAGTAGCGTCAACTACCTACCAAATTTGACTGCTCTCCGTCAAGTACTTTTTTAGTAAATGCACCAACAGACAGACAGACAGACAGACAGACTGACAGACTGACGGAATTGAAAAACCTATATTTTCGTAATCTACGTGTTCTGAAACGTCAAAATCCGAAAAAATTTCGGAGGGTGATTTTTTTCTCGAATACAATACTTCCCTTCAGTATGCGAGGGAAGTAAAAAGAGGTTCTTCAAATAACTCAGTAGAAAAACTTATAATAAATATTCCACATGTTGCCCATTTTGATTGACACACATCTCTATGCGCTTTTGAAAAGAGGTTCCCACTGTTCCTAAAACTGCCGGTGTGATGGATCTAAATGCAGTTATTATTCTTTGCTTCATATTTTGTACTGTTGTTGGTGTGTCTCTATAAACAATTTCCTTCACGTATCCCCATAAAAAGAAATCCATTTTTATAAGATCTGGGGATCTAGCACGCCATTTAGTGGGTCCATTTCTTCCAATCCATTGATGAGGGTAGGGTATTATTTAAGTGGTCTCTAACTGCATTTAAATAATATGGTGGAGCACCATCTTGCTGAAACCACATCCTATTTCGAATTCTTTCAGGGAGATTTATCAATAATTGTGCCAGATAATTTTCTAAAAAATAAGGATAAATAGCTCTTGTCAATGTGCCATCAAAGAAATGTGACCCTATTACATGTTCTCCAATAATTACTCCTCAAACTTTTATAGACCATATGAGTTGGTTATCATCTTGCATAAAAAGTGAGCATATTCCGAAGCATAATAATGGAAATTGTGCCTATTAACAAATCCATTTTTATGAAAAGTTGCCTCATCAGTGAATAAAACATTATTGAAGAAGTTGACATCATCATCTTGCATTTTACCTCTGGCCTAATAACAAAATTGTAGGTGCTTTTGAAAATCGTCGTCAGATAATTCCTGGTGCATTTGAATATGATATGTGTTGGAGACACACGGAAAGAAGCTTTTATATTTCTTATTTTTGAATAGTGATATTATTTGTTTGTCTTGGGAGCAAGGTTTCCAAGACTGTCACTTATGTCAGTTTTTGTAAGTTATGTCAGTGAAGTCAGTGAGATAAATAAAATATGTTATCGAATTGTTAATTAAAGGTGTTTTTAATTACCCGAATCAATTCGCGTCAAGAGAAGGCGGGTAGCTCTTCAATACTGTGACGCAATAATATGCATGAAACTTTTTTGTTTTTAAGATTCGACCCACAGACCGTCTACTTATTCCTACTAATGAGCTCACTTCTCTTTAACTAACATGGGGATTCTCAACCGTTGCCAGCATAACAGAAAACTCATTTTCTTCGTTCACAATACGTTTTATTCTTTCATTTTTTTTTTACATTCGACATTTCCAGTTTCCAGAAATCTATCGAGAAGGTTTTGGAAGCTGATAACATCAGGAATCCTTCTTTCAGGATAACGTTGGTGATGAATTCTATCTGGCTCACTCAAAACAAAAGTCATGTCTACAAGTTCCGCTTTATTAAAATTCATATTATAAAATTCCAAATATTTTAAATTTAATACAAATTGTAACTAACGAACAATAAGTGTGATAAATGCTCCGTTGTGCACGACAATTTATACCAAACTGAGGTTTTATTGCCTTTCGAATAACAAAAACGGCAAAAAAATTACAAAAAAACATTACAGTAAAGGACCTGTTAAATACTAATTACTCATTTCAATGGATTGTAATAAATGGTCCCACTAAATGGCTTCATTTCAAAATTGCATAATGACGTGTGTCAATCAAAATGGGCAACACGTCGAACACCTATCATAAATTTTTCTATTGAATTATTTGAGGGAACCTCTGTTTTTAAGTTTATTCTTGAATTTGATACTTATTTATTTATAAAACGAAAATGGTTGCAATTAAACATAGAGAAGTACTTACAAAAAATTTTCGTTTTTCATTTGTACATCACATCGTTGAAAAATATACAGCGTATGGTGTTGAAATTGAGAAAATTCACACAAGTTCCTAATTGAAAAATAATTTTTGATCATCCTGTACAGTTTTAGGAAATGAAAATGATTCAGAAACATTAATTAGATGTCTCGTAATCGGTATTCACATAAGTTTTTTTTAATACCCATAATTGCGACTTTGGTGATTTTTTTAATATCCATCTGCAGATTGCATTAAGTAGTGATTCCTTGGCAGCGGTTTTTTTATTAGTACAGTAACTTGGTGCTCTTAGTTCAGACTAAATTTACAGCAGTTTTAAATTCGAATATTTCGGAGAGTTTGATTCAAAATGGGTCAAATATGAAATATTTATTATAATTTTGAAAAAAGCGACCAATAGCGACCATTGGGAACGTGTAGATCGTCGAATTGTATTCCCAAAAAAAACCTATATGTAATTTTTTTCTTTAATACTCGCCGAGTTACACCGGGTTGAAAACGTTGATTTTTAAGCAAAGGACACTGATTCTTCAAAGGTTTTAAGCAAATTAGTCAAAGAGGATCACATTTTCAAAAAACGTTGTCATAACAAAAAAGTTAGCTTATGAATGAACAAAAATAATCCATGAAACAAAAATTTGTTTGGCTTATCGTTGTCGAGATACAGTTAACGTTAGATGCATTCAGACGTAGCGTTGAAAAGGTCACGCTCTTTAAACGTCATAACTCTGGTTTAGAAAAAAAAATTAACATGCACCTCGAACCAAGTTAAAGTTTATTACAGTAAATTGTCTTTTGGCAAATCTTGATATCTGAAAAATCAAAAATAAGACAAGGAAAATTCTGATTTTTTACATAAAAAAGTGCGCGTTTTTTGGTTCCAATAAATTCCAAATTGAAAAGAAATCCATATTATGTTTTCCCTCAAGCCTAACTATTATGCATACGGTCAAGTTTTTCTGACCGTGATGGATGCATTATCTAAAAGATTTTATATTAAATGCATTTTGAATATTTTTGAAGAAATGTTTTTTTTTCCTTTAGCAGGGATGGATCTTAGCAGAATGTAGCCAAAGACACAAAATTGTGGCAATAAAGAGAGGAAAATGTTTTTAAGATGGATATAGAAAAACTGACAACCTCTGTACTATCTTGACCTACCTGACCTTAAAGAGGATTAAAAGACCTAAAATGTTTTTGTCAATATTTTCAATATTTTCAATTATAAAGGAGTAATCAATTTTTATACTTTTTTTATATTCATGCTCATTTCTTAATTTTTTAAATTTCAATTCAATTTTAAAATTTTGACTTCAGGTTCGTAATCAGTAACCTCGAAAACATATGCATGCATTTTTTGAGAACTAACTCTTAATACTTGAGACAGTATTAAATTTTGAAATTTAGGAGTAGTTCTCACCCTATTAGGGGTAAAAGTACATTTACTCCTTTCTAATGGTTGAAGTTGATACCCTGAATTTTAGGAATCCGCAAAAAAAATGCCCAAGCCGCTACAGAATTAGTCCGAAGTTTTTGACAGCAAATAACTGTACTACAAGTCAAAAATGTTAGTAATATATGGCTCTAAAATTATAATAAAACAATTTATAAAAGACACGACAGTTTACGCCTCTCTCGTGATCAGTCTATATAAAGGATGTGGTCAGAATTCCACAATGTTATTTTAGAAATTCAAAATAAAAAATTCAAGTTAACGGAATTTATCATGTTCCATATGCATTCGTGTACGTCGCACCCTTAATATGGCCGATATAATAGGGGCACAGTGGAAAAATTAGGTGTATTTTGTTTGCCATGATCAAGTATACCTTTTTTTGCAAGTACTTTATTTTAGGACAATTATTTTTCTTATTAGGACCATCCCTAAAGTCAAATAATCAATAGTTAACGAAATACTGAGAATAAATTAATGAAAATTATATTATTATTGTTTTTGGGGTCGCTGATCACGAATGTGAAAAGGAAGAAATTAAAAATTTTATGTTGCACCCTCAATATGGCCGTTATAAAAGGAGTATTACGTTATATTTAAAATTATCAGTATAACAAACTTGAAATACACCTATTTACACATCCACCGACTTAAGAAATATGCGTGAATAGCAAAAAAGTATAAATACTATGAATATTCCTTGACAATTGAAGACATTGTGAGATTTTACCGCCAAGCGAACAATAAATATTGTAATTGGCTGAAACGAGACGCGCTCTTTTTTCAGTTATATCTTCTTTGCAATTAACGATAAAAACAATCCAAAGAAGCATTTTGAAGGTCTTTTAATCCTCTTTAAGGTCAGGTATAGACCAGGGAAATTAGATCAAATTTGCCCGGAATAGCCAAATTTTGAAATACAACTCGGATTAAGATGCGGTTTTCGGAATCGTTTTTGGAAAATATTTGGAAGAAAGTCTACATATACTGAGTAAGCTGTTCGAAGAAAATTTCATAGGGGTGCAATACATATGACATTTATATTATCACGGAAAGTTCTCTAACATCAGACATTCATAGCTCCGAACTAGGATTCTATAACTATCAGTTATTCAGAAAAGATCGTGACTTAGAGGCTATGAGAAAATCACGTGGTGGGGGCGTTTTAGTGGCAGTGCATGAATCAATTAATGTCCAAGTTATTAACGTTAATCATGTAGACTCTTCTAACAAATTCGATGAACTCTGGCTGCTTATTAACTATGGAAATCTAATGATGGTGTTAGGTGCTGTTTATATTCCTCCAAGATCTAATAAAGACAGTTATCAGCTCCACTGTGACTCGACAGAATTTATGGCATCAACTTATAGTGACGCGATGTTGTTAATTGTTGGTGATTATAATTTGCCTGAAATTACTTGGTGGAATGATGATCTAGGGCTTCTATCATCCGGTCACAATTCTTCTGCCAATTGTTTAATCGAATCCTTCCCATACTTGAACTTGTTTCAACTAAATACAATACCAAATGCTAATAATGTGATGTTGGATCTAGTTTTTTCCAGCAAGTCAATATTAGATATTTCTCTTGCCTCTGATTATTTAGTAAAATGTGATAAGCATCACCCCTCTATTGCTACCTTTGTGCCTTGTGATAAAGCATATCAGTGTTTGGAGTTTGAGGAGCTCATATAATTTAAAAAATTGTAATTTTAATGATATAAATGATTATCTTCTAAGTGTTCACTGGGACACGATTTTGAATGCCGAGCTAAATACTGCTGTTGAATTATTTTATCTAACCTTATGTGAATGCATTAATCTGTTTGTTCGTAAAATGAAAATATAAATTAATTTCAAATTTCCAATCTGGTTTGACAATGAGTTGAAACAAAATATTACAAACAAGCGAGCTGCACATAGACAATATAAAATTACTAGAAGAATAGAAGATTATAATCATTTCAGTTATTTAAGAGTAATTTGTAAAGAACAAGCTTCCATTTGCTATATTAGTGAAGTTGAAAATAGCATGCTAAGTGATTCAAGAATTTTTTGGGACTATATACGCGATAAAAATAAGGAAGATTTTATTCCTAACATTATCAGTTATCTTGATCAAACAGCCGAAGATGGAAAGTCTATTGCAAATCTATTTGCAAATCACTTTGCATCTGTTTATAATGACTTACGACCTGAGAAAACAAATAACAATATTAATTCACAGAGTATAGATGATGTTGTGAATGTTGTTAACATCAATAATTTATGTATAGGAATAACTGAAGTTCTAGACAAACTGAGTAATTTAGATTCTAAAATGGGTTCAGGACCAGACAACATATCAGCTTATTTTCTAAAGTCCTGCGCCTTTGCTCTCTCCAGACCTCTGTGGCTTCTATTTAACAAATCGTTATCCGAGGGAGTATTTCCAACTAATTGGAAAAAATCCTATATTGTTCCCATCTATAAAAAGTCCGGAGACAAGGGAATGGTTATTAACTATCGACCGATTACTTGAATTTCGCACATACCTAAAATTTTTGAATCACTGGTAAATGACTAACATCCAAACTAAAAAATTGTATCACTCGTAAGCAACATGGATTCTTTCAAGGCAGATCTGTAACAACAAATTTGTTAATATATGAAGACTATATCGTCAAATCTTTGGAGAAGGGATATTTTGTGGATTCAGTTTACACGGACTTCTCCAAGGCATTCGATAAAGTAGATCATACATAGCTTCTAAATGAATTATCACGATATATTCACGGCAGTCTTTTGAAGTGGCTAAAATCATATTTAAGTTATCGAGTTCAAGTTGTAAAAGTTAATAACTATTATTCTCATGAAATTCAAGTTAGGTCAGGTGTTCCCCAAAGAGCACACTTAGCACCTTTGTTGTTCAATCTGTTTATTAGTGATGTTGTAGAATGCTTCTTACATAGTCCAGTACTAATGTATGCGGATGACCTTAAAATATTTAAAGAAACTAAAGATCCCAACTCCATGGTTGAACTGCAACAAGATATTAACAGATTTCAGAATTGGTGTGAGCAAAAAGCTAACACTGAATATTTCAAAATGCAAATATATCCAGTTCAGTAAAGAGATATCCCCATCTATAAATAAATACGTAATTAAGGATACATCAATTAAAATTGTAGATGTAGTACGTGATTTAGGCATATATTTTGACTCTAAACTGACATTTGTGTATCACATTGACTTAATATGCAATAAATCTCTAAAAATTGTAGGTTTTATTAAAAGACATACTAAAGACTTTAGAAACATAGCTGCAATAAAATCATTATATATTTCATTGGTAAGAACTCATTTAGAAAACTGTTCAGTTATATGGTCTCCATATTTTCAAACACATATAGATAAAACAGAACGAGTGCAAAAAAGTTTCTTACGCTATGCTGCATATAAGACCAACATTGCTACTGAAGATCAAAATATAATCTAGTTCCAGATGTCGTTATAATATATACGTCTACCATATTTCAAGTTAACATCTCAATTTTATTTTATTAACTCCTTTAATAGTGGAGTAGGGGTGATGGTTGGTTGAAAAATATTATTAAAAAATCTGAGACCTTGGCTTCTAGGACATACACCGAATAGCAAGTTTCTGTACTCTTACCAGCTCGCTTTACTTTTTTCCCTATTTACCTTTACTTATCCCCCACTCCTTCAACGCAATCATGTCAAAATATAATTTAGTTTCAGATATCGTTATAATACATATACCTGTACCAAATTTCAAGTGAAAATCTAAATTTAATTTTATCAACTATTTTAATAAGGGAGTGGTGATGGTGGGGGGTGGAAACTATTATAAAAAACCTGAGACCTCCGCTTCTAGTATATACACCAAGTCCCAAATTCCTGTAGTCTTACCAGCTTGCTTTACTTATTTTCCCCTATCTACCCCTATTTAACCTCCTACCCTTCAACGGAATCATCTCAAAATATAATCAAGTTACAGATGTCGTTATAATACCTACGTGTACCAAATTTCAAGTGAATATCTCAATTTTATCAACTTCTTTAATAATGGAGTAGGGGTATTGGGGGGTTGAAAAATATTATAAAAAAATCTGAGGCCTTGGTTTATAGTACATACACCGAATTTCAAGTTTCTGTATTGTTACCAGCATGCTTTACTTATTTTCCCCTATTTAACCTCCAATCCTTCAACGGAATCATCTCAAAATATAATCTAGTTCCAGATTTCGTTATGGTACACACGTGTACCAATTTTCAAGTGAATATCTCAATTTTATTTTATCAACCCCTTTAATAATGGAGTAGGGGGTGCTGGGGGGTTGAAAAATATTATAAATATTTTGATATATTGGCTTCTAGTACATAATAATAATAATAATAATAATAATAATAATTTTATTAACCATGTTGATACAATAGTACATAGTACTATATGGCAAGTCAACAATAAAAATAATTCGTATATAACATTACTTATAAATGTACACAAACTACAATAAACATAAAGTGGCTATCACAAAATAAGGGTCACATAAAACATCTACTTCATAACTAGTATGAAATTAAAAGTATAGAAAGATGTTCTCAATTATGTAAAAACTCGTTTACGCTATAATATTCTCCTTCGAGTAACATCTGTTTTACTGCTTTTTTATATTTACCGTAATTTTGAATATTTTTTATTTCAATCGGTAAATTATTATAAAAAGAAATACAGTTGTATTTTGGTGATCGTTTAAATAAAGTAGTAAAGTGTCTAGGAATACTTAAGCAGTAACCATGTCTAGTATCATAATCATGATTTTCATTTAGCATCTCAAATAAGTTCATATTTTTTTTAACATGCATTAGGCACTTTAATATATATATACATGGTGTAGTTAATATTCTCTTAGTTCTGAAAGTATTTTTACAACTTTCTCTGTAATTCAGCTTAAACAGCAATCTAATAATTCTTTTCTGGCATAGAAAGACTCTATCAAGTTGTATGGAACTTCCCCAGCAAAGAATATTATGCGCCATATGTGAGTATGCAAGAGCATAATACATATTTAATAGGCATTCCTCATTTACAGTATTTTTCATTTGCATAATAGCAAAATATGCCTTATTTAGCTGTTTACAAACATGTTCTATGTGGGTATCAAATGACAACTTAGAATCTATATATGTACCAAGAAGTTTGGTACATTGAGTTACCGTTATGTCTTTATATAACGCTGCATTTTCAGGTAGTGGTTTTTGAATATTAAATTGAATGAAGACTGTTTTAGATTGATTTAGTATTAATTTATCTCTTTGGGACCAAGTGCTAACTTCCTCTAAGGTTAGTTTGACTTTTTCTTGGAGCTCCTCAAGTGTGTCAGATGCTATAGTGACGGTAAAGTCATCTGCGAACATAGTAAGGTGGCCATTTGTTATTTGCTCAGGTAAATTGTTAATATATAACATAAATAACAAAGGGCCCAAGACAGATCCCTGAGGAACTCCAAGTACTAAGTCTTGTACTTCAGACAAATCATCCCATAATTTAACCCTCAGAGTTCTGCCTTCCATGTACGACGTTATCCAATTTAATATGTTACCCCTAATCCCCATACTGTAAAGTTTTTGTTTTAGGAAGTCCTTATCTACAGTATCGAAGGCTTTCGATAAATCAAATTGTAATGAAACAAGATATTTACCTTTATCTAAATTAGAGTACACGTAATCTAACAAATGACAAGTTGCCGTTTCCGTAGATCTATTAGCGCGGAAACCATGTTGAGCTACATTTAATATATGATTTTTTTCTGCAAAAAAGTTGATTCGATTATAGACAGTTCTTTCAAAAATTTTTGCAACGGCGCTTAAAATAGATATTTGTCTATAATTCTCAGGACCCTTCTTATGAAGAGGTGTTATTAGTGCCTGTTTGAGTACATCTGGAAAATATCCCTCATTTATCGACAAATTAAATAGAAACGTAAGATGCTCGATAATATTGTCTTTAATCTGTTTGAGTAAATTAGCAGTTAAGCCATCAAAGCCAACAGACTTTTTATTTTTTAAGTTTGTAATTGTTTTATTTACTTCATCTGCCGTAATTGGTGCCATATAAATAGATTGTTCGTTGTAGGAGGATACTGTACAGGGAAGACACAGGTTTGAGCCGAAGTGTTGATGTAACATTTGGGATGCATTTGAAGCAAAAAAGTCAGCAAAAATATCGACTATTTCTTTTTTATTTGATACAGTTTTGCTCCCACATTTAAGACTGATGTCACTGTTTCTTTGTTGTTTCCGCCCTAGCTTATTGTTTACAATGCTCCAAGAAGTTTTTGTTTTATTAGTAGAATGATTTATTCTTTTTGTATAATAATCTTGTTTAGCATATTTTATATTTTCTTTATATTTACTCTTTTCTTCATTGTATATTTTTTTAGTTTCTATGGTGGGGTTCTGTGTCCATAACCAATATAGGTTTTTTACATGATTACCTTGATTGATTATGGCTCGAGTTAACCATTCTTTCTTGTTCAATGTGTTATTTGCGTAAATTGTTACTTTTTTAAACGGACAGCTGATATTATAGCACCATATCATAGTTTCCATAAAAAAACTGAAAGCCGCATTTGTATCTAGTAAGTACATTTCTTGCCAGTTTATCCTATCTAGTTCAAATTTAAAATGTGTTATATTATGTTCGTTATTACTTCGTGTATAATATGATACTTTTGCATTAGTGTTCTGTATTGGTTCATTCATGTTTATGCTCAGCATATGTGCCAAATGATCAGCAATGTGTGCATTGAATAATTCACATTTTATATTGTTACAAGGTAGATTTGTAACCATATAGTCAATGGCACTAAAACTTGTGTGCCCGTGAATATTTGTAAATATGCGAGTATAATCACTAGTTATAATATTTAATTCAAATGACTGGAAGACATCTAATAGTACGTCAGTATACTGACATTTTTGCTTCATATCAATATTAAAATCACCACAGAGTATAACATTGTCTGCCAAATTATAAGCAATATTGAGTGAATTTGTTAAGTTGCTAATAAACATGTATACATCTCCACTTGGTGGCCTATACGCCGAAATAATAATTATCTTTTTTTTCTTTATATAAATGCAAACTGCGCATATTTCAATATGACATTCAACGGATTGATGTTTTATTTCCATAACGTCGTTTACTTTTAAACTTTTTTCAACTATTATTAGAGAGCCACCATGAATATGATTTGTTCTCGCAAAATATGAACTTATTATATGATGTGAAAATTGAATATTAACCAAATTATCATGATAAAGTGTTCAGTCAAGCACATAACATTTATATTTAAATCTGTTAATAATTCATCAATTTCATCTAATTTACCAATCAATCCCTGTACATTTACATGAAATATTTTAAACATGAAATCAATATATTCAATATTACTACAAGTTGGAATATCATTTTTCAAATTATTCTGAATTTCGTTCTCGAAAAAATTTATATTTGTTAATAAGAGCATCCTTCGGCCAGTTATCAGTGTTATATGCTTCGTCTAATAAGTCATAATCGAATCCTATTTTGAAGGCTTCTGTTTTACTATTTTTCCACTTGGGAAGCATTTCTATTATACAATTATTCTGAGGAAAAATTAAGTCAATATGTTGCATCATCCCTTGTGAACCAGTACCGGGTGTTACGCGACCAACATATATCCATGATTTTCTGCTTACTGCCGTAAGGTTGGATTTACTTTTATTTCCAGTCCCGAAAACTGCATGCAGTTTTTTTGGTGGATTAACGTGTTTATGATGAGTTGGAGAGTTTTTATTGAATGTATTTTTTTCATTTTGACTGCCATTGACTTCTAAATTAGTTGAGCGTTTTGTTGAGATCTTATTATCAACTTTTTCGATATGTATGTTATTTTGTTTTTGGCGAACCATGTCGCTCTTATCATTCTTAGATTTTTTGTTAACAGAGGTTTTATTAAATCCAATGGAATTTACAGCAGCCCAGCTATTTACTGTTGCCTCGTTATTTGTCACATTTTTGTTGAAATATTTTTGTTTATCAACAGATTCTCCATTTGTTAATAAATTTATAAGTTCTATATTAGACTCACGTAAATTTGTTACTTCTTCTTGAAGCTTGGTCACTTTCTCATCAAGTTCTGATATAGCTGATTTCACAACATCACTGAACACTGATTTTATTATGTCATTGCTTAGCAAGTCTACGATGTCAATTTCACAACCATCACTATCTTTTGCATCACTAGACTTATTTGATCGCAAAAAATACATTTTATTTTATAAATATACTAATAATAATCGGTGTAAACAGATGTAAATAGGAGAACGTGTGTAGCGTACTATAATATCTCTAACTTCTCTATCTCTAACTTACATACACCGAATTTCAAGTTTCTGTACTCTTACCAGCTTGCTTTACTTATTTTGCCCCATTTACCCCTATTTAACCCCCAACCCTTCAACTGAATCATCTCAAAATATAATCTAGTGCTAGATGTCGTTATAATATATATCAAATTTCAAATGAATATCTCAATTTTATTTTATCAACACCTTTAATAATGGAGTAGGGGTGGTCGGAGGTTGAAAAATATTATTAAAATATCTGAGGCTTTGGCTTCTAGTACATGCACCGAATTTCATGTTACTGTACTCCTACCAACTTCCTTTACTTGTTTTCCCCTATTTACCCCTATTTAACCCCCAACCCTTCAACAAAAACATCTCAAAATATGATCTAGTTCCAGATGTCGTTATAATACATACGTGTACCAAATTTCAAGTGAATATCTCAATTTTATTTTACCAACCAATTTAATAATGAATCGGAGGGGGTGGGAGGGATGTAAAATGTTATAAAAAAATTTGAGGCCTTGGCTTGTAGTAGATACACCAAATTTCAAGTTTCTCTACTCTTACCAGCTTGCTTTACATATTTTCCCCTACTAACCCCTATTTATACCCCAACCCTTCACCGGATATCTTCAAAAAACAATCCAGTTCCAGATCTCATTAAAACATATACGTGTACAAAATTTGAAGTCAATGTATTAAACCGTTCCGGAGAAAACGCGCGGACAAAAAAAAGTTAGACAGACAGAAAATTTTTTTTTCGCTCAAATTTAAAATCTCGACATTTCATGACATTCTAAACCTATCTCAAGAAAAAAAAAATTGAAAATTTTTTTTGCGATTACTATACTTCCAATCCACTACGTGGATGTGGAAATAAAATTAGTATTTTTGGCTTAAAAATCAACGTTCTCAACCCCTTGTAACTTGGCGAGTATTAAAGCGAAAATAACATTTAGAGTTTTTTTTTGGATAGAATTCGATGATGTACACGTTCTTAGAGTTACTTTTTTTTCGAAACCCCTAAGTTGGGGTGAAACTAACCCCCTACGAAAAAGCACCCTTGTTCCTTTTTAATATTTCATATTTGACCCATTTTGCATCAAATTATCTAAAAATATTTGAATTTAAAACGGCTGTAGAATTATTCCAAACCGAAATCGCCAAGTGACTGTACTAAATAGTAGGAACACTTGATTAAACTAATATAACAATCAAAGACTCAACAATTAAGTAATTTCCGCAAATTCACAGTATAGGAGGGCATTGCTATCCTTTAAAAATATGCTGACATTTTATTACATCCAGTAATACAATTAAAATGACCGGACTACGACGATGGTGCATTCTACCACGTTAATGCGAACTCAACATTAGTACTTTGTTTTAACTTTAAGTTGAGTAAGTTTAATAAATGAACTTGCCGCTTTGTATGGAGTCCTCGATTAATAGGTGCAAACTCAGTTACAATATCGTGAACGTTCCTCCAAAGGAAATGATCAAAACTTCGTGCCTAACCGAAACCAGGAAACTAGCTCTTACGTGGTTGTTTATGGACTCGAAGAATGGTTGAAATTATAGTCTCGTGCATTTGCTGTATCGGTTCTTTAATTGAATCAGCAAGAGCTGCATTAGAGAGCAGTTAGCTTTACCCAGACCGTCATCTCCACATTTTTATCACAATAATAAGCAGGTACGAACTAATTCACAAGGAACTAATTATGGCTACAGAAAATAACTTATTACTTATTATAACTTTTGATACAAAATGAAGGTGTGTTTAAACGTGAATGATATTTTTAAGATGATTTTAATAGGACTTAACATGGCAATTATCAAACGCCAGTTTAACGAACATATTTCAGAAAATATTCATTAAAAACTATTTTTAACAACGGTGTCGCATAAATAAGAGGACTATGGCCAAAAATATTATAAACACGCTAGCAATTCACGTTTTAGAGTAGGTAATATATTTTTTAAATCCTTGATTCTCATTGTTATGTTTTAGAGAACATTTCAGAAGCCAATTTTGCGTGATTATACAGGGTGAGTCAATAGTGTATAGACAATCAATATATCCGCAGCCCACACAGAGAGAAATCGCTTGTGAACATTTTGCACAATGTTGTGGAACAACGTCTTGTTGCATTTTTTTAAACAATTGTAAAATCTTAGGGCACAACGTTATATAGTTTTGCACATTTTATTTGTGCATAAATCTTGTGCGTTTTATTTATCCAATATAAAGATTTAGTTACGATTAATTTATTGAAAACTTCGACCAACAAATTGGCGAAATTTAGAGTTAAATTTATTTATTTTTTCTCAACAAATCATAGCCAATTTAACTAAATTAATTGTTAATAGTATCCTCAAACTATATATTTTGTTGCCATTCTATTTACAATTAGTTTTAAGTAATTGTTTAAAGGATTTGCACAACTTGTGTAACATAAAAGTGTGATTTTATTTTATAAACGGTTGTTGACAAACTTGTGAAAGTAGGAGTCCCGATATATTTATTTCCGCTGAACAATAATAGTAATCTATGCCACCCGCACAAATTGCACAATTTAGTGACATACTATTCACAATCAATTTGGTGATATTGTTTTAATTGTTTCCTTTGTTTCACGTAAAGTTTATTGGTTAAAAATTGTACTGACTGCGCCGGCCATGCTACGCATATACGCGCAGGCAATTACGCATCAGATCCAGGTGATATTTCGTTAAGTGAAGACGTACACTTCCGAATTATACAAGTACTTACATTTGTGATGGAATTTGTTGAAAACTTATTAACCGAGTGGGGTTTCCTAGATATAATTCCATGCAGCATTCACAGAGGTAAGTAATTCACACAGAGTTACAGATTTGCATATATGTTCTCTTAAATTAACTTCGTCAACATATAAATATAAAAATGGTTTCTTGTTTATATGCGAAGAATGCATGATACCTATCTTCTAATACTTGATTTCGTTTACAGCTTGAGAGTAATTTCGTTTTCTTATGCGAAGCGACAGAAAGCTGTTCCTAAACTACTAAACCCAAAAGACAAACTTGTAAAAGAACTGCTTCAAAACGAAGATATTTTGATGGTAAGCAATACATTTGATTTTGGTGATGAACTGATAAATGTTATTTTTTTTAAGAATATGATAATATGCATGCTCTATTATGTATTGTTGTTCTGTTAAAATAAAATATTTATTCTTTAATTTTTTTTTATTGAAATCCTTTAGGAATACCTCCAATTTTGGAAACAATATTTCACAATTTGTGTTACAGAATACAATTAAAATGAAGTGAATACATATAGTGTGTGAAATGAGTGCACAGCGAACCAAAAAATATATACATAATTTGGAGATTATAGAGTAATAAATTGTGCAAAACTAACCCCGGTTCATACATTACTGAACAGCTTCTTTGAATTAAATGTATATATTGTGCAAAATGAATTACAAAGTTGACAAAATAAACATACAATTTGTGAATTTCTCATTTAGAAATTGTGGAAAACTAAAAACACATTCTCTTAAAAAACTAGAAACATTGTGTCACTTAAGAGCACAATTTTTTGTAAATATGTTTTACAAATGAAGAGGTTTAGATGTGAATGTTTGTTTAGGAAACCTTCAGAATATATTTAAAAATTTCACACAAATTATAGAAACTAACTTCCACAAGTGGAATAAAACTATGTATTTTTATGCAACCATAATTCAAATTTGTAACGAATTCAATTTATGTGATTTTTAAGTTTGTACAAAAATTTCACACAATGTTAATGCATAAACTGTACAAAATCATTGCCCCAAGAATGTATTATTTATTTGCACAAATTGTTCCTGTCACCATTTTAAGACCAATTTGGAGTACAATATTCTACAATTGTGGTAAAATATCACACACATTCTTCTCTGTGCACAGTGGGCTAAAAGCGAGAACTAAGTGGCATTAAATAACTTTAAACATCGACAATTTGAACAATCTCAGTTGGTTTATAACATATTATCTAACAAAAGAAAAACTAGTAATTTTTATAAATAAGATATGAGATTAATTATCGAGGTTCGAACTGCTCATTTCCAAAAAATAAGCGATTTGTGTATTTTCTTTCGTGAAAATTACAAGATTAAACTATATTTTCACATAGAAAGCCATCCGAAACACAATTCGGTCATGGCAACCAGAGACACCTTTGTTATAGTGACATTTCGAATAACAGGTCGAAGTTTATCAGTAGTCTGACAAAGTGTGGAGTAAAATGGATTATGGTAATCGTAAGTTATTATTATTTTTTAACTTTTGTAAATCAGTAGACAAAGTAAATATCCAAGTTCTTCCAAAGCGAAAAGTGCATTCTTCAATAGTTTGGAGTATTAGCTTTTCGGCAACTTGTTTTAGAATTTGCGGAAATTTGCGGAAGTTTTTTTTTTAATTTTTTTTAGGAAGTGTGTTCAACGCGTCCAGGAGAACCTTTTTTGAAAAATGGCATGAGTCTAATTCTCATAAAACTTTACTATCACTTTTAATAGACACCTCTGAAGTGGAGGCAGGTAATAATGAAACCCAGGAAGAGTGGAAAGGCATTGTTTCGAAAATTTCAACGAAAATTAAAGAAAGATGGGAAAAATGGGGAAGAAAAATGTTTTTTTTTAAGAAATATAGAAACTCGTTGAATGAGGACGATTTTCTTTTTTACATCACTGATGATGAATGGTTGGAATCAGAACAACCGAGATCGTCCGGACGACCACTGAAACCACTCGATGACGTTAAATACCGATCTAAGAACAAAAAATTGAACATTTGCTTTCTTCCAGTGTTCAGGAAATTACTTTTGCAGCTGAGGTTGCCATGCGAAATGATGGTAAAAGGGATGCAGCAAATTTAATCTAGGAACTTCGTTCAGCTTCGCCAAATCGCTCAACCAGGATCAAGCATATAAGACGGGAAGCAGAAAACAAGAACGTGCGTCAATACACCAGATATGAAGCTTTAGCTCTTTATGTAGATTGCAGGTTGACAAAGCAATCATACATTCATTTAAGAAAAACTGCTTGTGAAGCAGGACATTTACTGTATCCACCTTATAATGAGCTGCAGAAAGCAAAAAACGAATGTTGTCCGATGAGTGAATTTATTAGTGTGTGTGTGAGACCAAAGTAATAACTGTTATTATTTTTTAGTAGCAAAAAGTAAAATCCCCCACCTAAAATATAGTGGTGTAGAAGTTTTTTTTTTAAATCGTGATAAATTTATATTAATCAAGGTATTGTAATTCTGCAAAAACTATTGGTACTTAATAGCAAGAAGAAAAAATGAAAAGGTACTTACTCTCCCAAAAAGGAGAAGTTGTGGGCGTAAGTTTTAGTAATACAGATTTTAGTATATGACAAAGCATTATTTTAATGAAATGGAACCAGTTTTATAATATGTAGAAATTTAAAATTGATTTGCAAGATTTAACCCAAAATCGGCCATTTTAAATCCACCATTTTGAATTTGTAAAATCTCATAAAAGATTCGTAATCCTCGTCCCAAAAAACACCCGTACACCAATACTAAACTAAATCGAACTAAACGAACATTATTACCACCTACTTGTACAAAAAAGCCCACTGTGCAGCCGTCTAAAATAGGGAAATATGTTTCAAATAAAAATTGTCGGAGATTAAGAGTGATATATCCTAAGATTGTTTTAAAATCTATCAGATGATTCACATAGTTGTGACAACAGTAACTCTTAACACATTTTATAAAAAATATATATTTGCAGCATAATAAAATTCACAAAAACCGTGTTTTCCTAAAGTCTGTTAGATGACAGATTTGTATTCAGCACTCCAAAGTTGGTAAAACAAAATGGTTTCACACTTTACCAAGGACGGGCCAAAAAAGCCCTCTTTTAACAATGTTAAAAAATGGCTTTTTGGCCTATCCGTTATAAAGTGTGGAGGATGCTCCATCTGTTGTCATCCGAATTGGTTTAAGAATCGGGAAGACAGTAAGAAACAACCCTTATTTGGGGGTGTCATTGTAATTAATATTATGACTTGTAATAAAAAGTTATCCTTTAGTGAAGGAAATTCTTTCAAATTACTCAGTTTCGTTACGTAAGTAGAAAAAGAAGCGAACATTTTCAATTCACCTCCCCCACGTGTGAAGTAATGACTTCACAATAAAGAGTGATCGCCTGTTTTTGCATAGTAGATAGCAGTCCAAAAGAAAGAGCAAAATAAATCCTATAGGGCTCAAATTAAACTTTGAGAAATTTTAAAGTGAGCATATTTTAAACTTTTTTGAAAAAATGCAAAAATATCCCCTGTTTAAGGATAGAAAATATTTTAAAAAGGCAGCATATAATGAATATTAAAAAAATAATGCAACTGTTATTACTCAGATTTTATATTGTATGATTTTTTAACGGATATTATATTATTCTGTAGCGTATTCGGAAGAGTTTAGGAAATCGTCCTACAACCCTCCAACACCTTGTAATAATTAAAATACCAACCCCAGAAAACGAAAAAATTCATAAGTCCTACCCACATGGGATTTTCACTAGAATTATAGTTATGACTAGTCGAACCCATATCTACAGGGAAATTGAGCTACCACCCTCCTACCCTCTGTAATAATAAGAAAACCATCCCCAGAAATAGAAGTCCTAACCACATGATAAAATCGACATGTGATTTTAACTAGAATTATTGTTGACTAATCTAAGTCACATCTACAAGGAAATGGTGCTACTGTAGATGAACCTAATATCGCGCGTCTGATGGACATGACAAGGATTTTATATTAATTACACCAGAGCCGTGTCGCTGCTATGATATCTATCAACTCTACTCACAAGGGGGATTCAAGTTACCCTTTAGACTCCCTAAGACGAAAATGGGCAAAATTATACTTACTGTGATTGCTACAGTTTGCTCTTTTCGTCGTAATCTGATGTCGAGCGGTGCATTTTTACTGAATATATCTTATAATTAGCACTTTCTGAGAAACACTTCTTAATAATTAACACCGTCGATGGATTCTAGTGGATCAATAAGAAATCTAGTAAGCTATTTATATGAGTTCAATGGTTTCCCTGCTTGCATAAACGTACTAACGGCATTGAACCCAAATATACTTTTTTCCGTCGACTCGCCTTCGAGCGACTACTATGGCGATTCCCACCTGGGCGTGGATTAAAGATATTTTGAGTCCGTCGGAATCGACTCGGATATTGAATATTCTCCCCCACTTTCAGAATAATTAAATGAAGATTTTGGTTTTTATTGGAAAAACCATACCATTGATTTTTTCTTAAATTCTGACATTTAAAATAGCTAGTCGCTACACCCTGACTGAGAATTCCGCCCTGTGCAATGGTATTTTCGAAAAATCAAATTCGTAGTACTTTCGAAAAAAAATTATAATTCGTGGTATTTTCGAAAAGTTTGTCGAGAGGATCGGTTTTCCGCTCTGTGCAGTTCTCTTTGTTGCACTTTCGAAAAACCAAATTTGTGGTAGTTTCGCAAAATTAAATTCGTAGTACTTTCGAAAAAAAATAATTCGTGGTACTTTCAAAAAGTTAGTCGAGAGGAGCGGTTTTCCACATTGTGCAATTCTCTTCGTGGTACTTTCGAAAAAAATTAATTCGTGGTACTTTCGAAAAGTTTGTCGAGAGGAGCGGTTTTCCGGTCTGTGCAATTCTCTTTGTTGTACTAAAACCAAATTTGTGGTACTTTCGAAATACCAAATTCGTGATACTTTCGAAAAAATAAATTCGTGGTACTTTCGAAAATTTTGTCGGGCGGAGCAGTTTTCCGCCCCGTGCATCCTGAAATTTTTTGGTCATTTTTAGTGAAATAATTTTTTATGCAGATTTCGATAAAAGGCGATGCCAAAAGTGATTATCAGTCTTTTGTAAATTTGACAATGTTTCAAAGTCCATTTTTTCATGGGAATTTTGGAGAAGATTCCACTCGCTCCAGAGAATTTGTTCATACTCTCTCGAAAACCTGTTCCTAGATATGATATGTTCCTTCGAATTTAAGGCGTCTTTTATTCTGTTCCTCACATTATCCTTAGTAATGGCTTTCATCTAGTAAACACTTTCTTTTGCATATCTCTGTAAGCAAAAACCTAATAGCCTCAGATCTAGAGATCTAGGTGGTACGCGATTGTTCTTCCACTGTCAATTCAATCCAGGAAATTCATTATCTAAATATGCGTTCTGACCGCAAGACTGTTAATGCACAGAAGCACAATCCCGCTCGAAACATATTTTCTTATAACACTAAAATTCGAAATTTTCAGTATGTGAAGACTACGAAATTAAATAATTTGGATTTTATATTATGTCTTCTAAAGCCAAGTCACAGAAAATCTTCTGAAAATGATGTTCAATCGATCGTTTGTGAAGTTGAACATGAAACAGATTAAATTAATAATTATTGTAGATATGGAAGACTGACATATCAGTTTCAATTCACTAGATGGTAGAGAATGAGATAAACGATAGCGTTTATTTCATTATAATTAACCCCAAAAATTTAGACCTAGAAAAAAACACATATACTTATACAAATACACTGGGCACGTATGTGATGTCATGAGTATCTCGATGCAGAGAGTCACCTTACACTTACAAAGAAGTAAATCATCAATTCTTTCTTCTGATGCTAGCAAATGTATTTGACGCTAGAAATGTAGTTACTCAATACCACTTTTTGCCACGGATTGCAATCTGGTGGTTATTGACAGCTTGGTCATTAGCATCCACACCTTCCATTCCTCTATTGTATATTCTAAATACATTTGGCTGCTCCATATCAACCTTTGATTTATTTACCTTGCTCCATATTTTTACTTTTTGCATTGGCTCAATGGTATCATAATTGGTTACTATAGTGCAAATACTATATACAATATTTCTAACAAACAAGTAATAGCTCAGTATTCGTGTCAAACATGCTGTCATAAGTAGTTCTCTTTTCTTTTCCCATTTCCTCTACAGACTTCAATGGACATCTTTCAGTTCGATTTTGTCTCAAAGTTCCTGTACCTTTGAAACCCAGTAATTTCAAGCTGCTAGGTAATGGTAAACCGGTAAAATAATTATCGAAGAACAATGCTTGATACAATGTCCACATGAAAATTTTCATCATATGACCAGTAAAAACGCTCTCTGGGTAATTTTGGGTAATCAGTAAAGAGACGAATACAAAAGAATTTTTGTATTTCATCAATTGTGATGGTTAATGCGTTTATTTTTCTGTTGTGCGTACAACATTGTATAATCAACGATACGTTGTAAAATACTTTCATCTATCATTTTCTCAAATAAATCTTTTGAAGTAAGACCTTTTAGTTGATCTACAAGTTTTTCACGTCTAACTTCAGCGCCGTCATTCATTGTTTGCTGCCGGTTACTATAATTTGGATTGCATTTTTTCCACTTTGCTTCGGGAGCAGCTAGTTTATTTGTTTTAGTAGCAGCTGGTTTCTTTGCTTTACTTTTTTTGATGTTACAAAGTTTTCTTTTTTTGGCAGCAAGTGTTTTATTATCATTTTCATCCCATTCTGAATAGGATTCCTCTTCAGAGCTTAAATAAGATGGTAATCCAAGAAACTCAAATGAACCTGGTTCTTATATCATTGGGCATGTTCTGAATAACTAATAAATTATAATCATCAATCTCTTCTTCGTCTGTCAATGGATCAGAAGGAGGGGGTATTATTACCATATCCAAGTATTTGTTAGAACCGGACTCCAATAAATCAATTGCTTCTGACAATTTATCAATTTTTTTCTCTCCATAGAAATTATGCGAAGGGATTAGTTACTGCAAACTCAAGATCCATGTTGCCAAAAATATCCAAAATATAAGTTATGTGTAAAGCTAATGGTAGTGCCCAGTGTACTCACTTACACCGATGTTTACATCAAAACAACAAATAATTTAAAAAAAATCAAATAAAATAACTAAAAGGACAACTTCGGCTATTGTATTTTCAACAAAATGCAACACAACATTTACAAAATCTGCAGAGCTTAAAGTATAATCTTAGAAACACGTCCTTACTGTCATAACAAGGCAAACATGACTGAACATCATACTATGATGAGGTTATTATTCTTCCAGCTTTGTGAAATATGAAAACTTACTGTTACAGATGATCTAACAGATACCTAATATAAGCGTACCATGAAATTTAACCATTCATCTACCAAAATATACATAGTTGTGTTTTTGTAATTGTACTGTACCCAACTGAGTACAGTGGGCGTTAATGGGTTAAGTAATCGACAAATTCTGCGTATTTTTCTTTATTAGTATAAGGTCTGGACCAACATTCAGAGTGAAGCGACTATAATTTATGAACATATGCTTTTGGCAGATTTTATTCCTGACCGAAATGTATTGTTTTGGCAAATAATGTTGAATAATGTGGCAACGCCGCAATGTAAGATCAAAAATACTATATGCCTAGACAGATAGTTAAAAGTCAAATACAAATTTATGAAGAAATGTTGGGTGTTAAGAAATCTAGGTATTAGTTTGCCACAGAATCACAATCCCGCTAGAAACATATTTTCTTATAACACTAGAATTTGAAATATTCAATATGTGAAGACTACGAAATTCAATAATCTGGATTTTCTATTATTTCATCTAAAACCCAATCACAGAAAATCTTCTAAAAATTATGTTCAATCGATTTTTGGAGAAGTTGAACATGAAAAAGATGAAATTAGTATTGACGTGTTATTGTAGATATGGAAGACTGACATATCAGTTTCAATTCATTAGATGGTAGTGAATGAGATAAACGATAGCGTTTACTTCATTATAATTAAGTAATGGACAAATTCCGAGTATTTTTTTAATTAGTATAAGGTCTGGACTCACATTCAGAGTGGCTATAATTTATGAACATATGATCTTTGCAGATTTTATTTCTGACCGTTGCAAATGTATTGCTTTGGCAAATAATGTTGAGTAACGTGGCAAAAAAAATATATGCCTAGACAGATAGTTAAGAGTTAAATACAAATTTATGAAGAAATATTAGGTGTTAAAAAATCTAAGTAATAATTTGCCACCAGTTTGTAAAACATGTAGATTTACAAATTATTTTATGGCGTCACTCCCACAATTTTTATCTTTCCAATTTCAAAAAATTGTGGAGATTTTGGTTCCAAATACGCTGTTGGCTCAACCTGTACATGGAACTTTCTAGAAAAAATATAAGTTTAATTGTGGTTTAATTTTAAAGTATCTATCAGTTTAAGGTTGCCATTTTCAAGAGAGGTCCGGTGGAAAAATTTAGTATATATGGGGTTGAAAAAAAACGTGCTAACATATCTAGAACAGGTAAGTTTGCTTAATCAACAAATCTAGTAGGAACAGTTTTCGAGATACTGAGTGTTTAAATCCAATGCTATTAACATGTTTTCATTATAAAGTGTAAACAAAATAACTACTGGGTGGATGGAATTTTGTAGCTAGAATATTTTAAGACTTGGTGTTAGCTTAAGAAACATATTTTTCAATTGCATTTTCATACTGAAATAAAGGTATCAACTTTCAAACCAGAATATTCTCTTTGTATTAAAGAAGGAGAGTCAATAATGCCCGATTTCCGTCCCCTTCTTATTTGAAAAAAAAATAAATTGCAAACTTAATTGTGAACATAAATAATAATATAGCTTTTTAAAAAGATTCCAGCCTAAACAGAGACATCCCAGCCTCTCCAAGTCATTTTCATCCCTCCCTCCCATTTTCAAGTTTCTACGCTCCTATGTGGGATCGTACCTTATCTATTACCGTAAGTAGACTCCCGAGTCCTTCTTATCGCTCGAAACACATCTGCTGCTTGTTACTGGCCCAACACCACCACCACCACCACCACCACCACCACCACCACCACCAACACCACCATCTAATCTAATCCATTTAAGAAGATATATTTATGTTAACAATTAAAACTTAAGTTTCCAATGATTTTTTTCAAATAAGAAAGGGGGGGGGGAAATCGAGCCTTATTGGGCCTCCTGCTTTCATTGTAAATAATCCAACCAGTATAGTTGATGCAGTCTGTGATGAAATGTGATCAAATTATCATTTAACAACAAATCAAGTTAATTATGTCATTGTTGTGAAGCCACACAACGTAAACTATTTAAATTTACATAGGAACAAAGACTCCATATGAAGTATTTAAATACAATAAGTGCCTATTCTCCATTTTTATTTCATTAATACTTCATTTGTAAAAATTAAAAATATCTTCTGAATTAGAAATATTTAGTTATTTGAAATAATCGTATTCAGGAAAAAACATAATTAAATTATTATTATGAAAGACATTTTCTTATAAGAAACATGAACAGCAAAGCTACGTGGCCTATCATTAGTTCAAGGTCCTTTCTTTCTATATATCATCTAACATTACTATCCACTTCATATACAGGGTGTCCCAGAATTGAGTTCCTGGGCGGGAACCTGTGATTCCTGAGTTCATATTGAGCACGTATAACCCAACTTACCTTAGTCCAAAAATGCATCCCTGAGGAAGTACATCTACTTAAAATGAGACAGAAAGAAAGATTTTTTTTTCAATAATTTCCGTTGTATTAAAGATAAAATTTTCAAATTTTGATGGGAGCTGTACCTCTGTAAGTACTCTATGTAAACTTGACAACAACCAAATATCTTTTGTTTCTTAAATCTTTCTCATAATAATTAATGCTATATTTTTTTAATCGCCATGTAAAATTACGGAATTCTTGAATATTTTCGCAGAGCATTGAAAGGGCTGCAAAAAGGCACTCTTAATTTTTTTTGTAATATTAATCAAAATACAAGGAATTATCGTTTTTTTCCTCCAATTGTATTTAACATTTATTAACAATTCTAGAATAAAATGTTGTAATAAAAGATAAGTACAGTTTATTCTAAGAAATACATTAATAACAAATACTCCACATGACGTACACCTTTTTTTTTTTTTTTTTTTTTTAATCACTTATTTAACGTCGGCCTATTTCCGCTACCAAGGCCAATCACCGACGCCAGGAGACGAGCTACCCCCAACCTGGAAATTTTGCCGAACCTCTTCTCTATCGAAGAGTAGGGATCTTTTACTTGCCTAACATTTAATAGACAAGGGACCGACTGCTTTACATCCCCTCCGAAGGATGGTATATCCACTATGTAACCCCCGCCTAAAGTTACATACCTTCTACGCATGCGCTGATATACAAGCCGTTAGAAGACGGAGCGAGAACGCTGTGTTTCCCTGGAGAGGCTTACCCATCCAAGTACTAACCGCGCCCGACGTTGCTGCATTTGCGTATCGAAATACGAGTATATGCAGACGTCTCTACGCTCGCTCCTATGACGTACACCTGCATTAGTACACAAATTAATACTTTTCAAATTGCGTGTAATATCAACGAAAAATCAAGAATTATTGTTTTTCCTCTGTAGGTCATAGGTGCTTGTGAATCAGCAAACCTATCGCGTGTGAGAAACAAAAGATATTTAGTTGTTATCAAGCTTACATAGAGTAATTATAACTTATAGAGTACACCCCATGAAAATTGGAAAATATTATCTTCAATATACTTAACGGAAATTATTGGAATTTTTTTTTCTGTGTCACTTTAAGAGAATCTACTTCCTCAGGGATGCACTTTTGAACTAAGGTAAGTTGAGTTACACAGGCCCAATATGAACTCAGGAAGCACAGGTGTCCATCCGGGAACTCAATTCTGGGACACCCTGTACAAACACTCACTGTACTGTAGTCGCAACATAGGATGAGGCTTTTAGGAAGCACAGGTGGGACTTAATCTGTGCCTGGCGGCTTCTTCCTATTTGGCCACTACAGTACTTACCGCGATTGTCAGTTCTCTCTCAATGTTCTCTGACAAGGAATTGTCAACTCGGTGGCGCAGTATTTACGTGTTAGGTTTACGAGCATGGAATCCCAGATAATATTGGCCAGAGTATGGATGTTCAGTGGTGTTCTTAATGTGCCACCGAGATGGTAGAAGGGGGATAGATAGCTGTTGAGTTGCGCAACATGTGTAGTCGCTGTTATTTCTCCCGAGTTCGAATCTCATCTGCTGCAAATGGCAATGTCGCAGACAAATCGTCGGTCCAGTATTGGTTTGTTTTATCTCCTGAAATTGTAAATGTCTAAACATTGAGGTTAAATTTATTTATATGTATATTTTTTTAAATTTTAACATAGCAGTTTTAAATAATTGCATATTGATATTTTATATAAATCGCAGACAGTGTTTTAAAATTAATATCTAACCAACCTTTTGTACATTTTTCTAAAAAAACTAAAATTAATTTGGAGATAGGACAAATGTTCTTATTTTAGAACATTAAGCATAGATTTTGCAGGAGATAGAATATATTCATTCTGGTAGGGGGAGTTAGAGCAAAACAATAATGACTGTATGTAAATATTTATAATAAAATATTAAACAATATTATAGTAAGAAGTTTATTTTACTAAATCAAGAATACTAAAAAATTAAATTGTAATACTGTAATATATTCATAATGTTGGGGAAAATTTCGGGGACATTTAAATAGATGATAGGATGGACTACACTGCCTAATCTCACATTTAAATCCCCCAAGATTTTCCCTAATACCTTATATTATGTATTAATAATATTATGAAATAACCAAAGAAACAAAATCAGAAGTTAAATATATAATTTATATTTATGTGGATTTCTTTTTCTTTTCTTTTGGTTTAAAACTTTTCAGGACAGTATTTTTTTTAAATATTTGATCTTCTGCATCCATCGTAGATAAAATAGACCCCCAAATATAGCTTTTTCTGTTCCGACAGTGTGGACACCAATTTCATAGTACGGGAGACCGTAACCAAAAAAGCCTGTTATTCCCTAATGGATATGACGAGGTTTAATGGGTAGTTTTTTACAAAACAAACAGAAAATCTCTCTTACAAAAAGCCCAAAAATGGGGCGATTAATTGGGAAACAATTTTCCGTCCGTAACAAATCATGTCATTTTTTTTCATCGCCTAATGTCCGTTTTCAGTGGAATCTTGTAAAAAATATATAAAATAATAAGAATTCACACAGAACGGACATTTTGCATGGGGCGAAATCGGTAAAGTGAGAAAGGAGAATGTAAAGAAAATGCGTGTAAAAAAGTTACTCCCTAATGGCTAATTTTTGTTTTAAATTGAAGTATACGCCGAATACACGAGAAAAAAATGCTAAACGGACATTTCTCATGGGGCGTATTCACATGAAATGAAATGTACAGGGATCTGTGATACAGCGCGACGGCATCTGTATTTAGTGCTCTGCGCGTGCGCTCTGGCACATGCCACTCCACCCGGCGGTTGATGCTTGGAAAGACGCTACACAGCCAATATCTTGACAAGAGTCTAGAGAGACCGAAATGCGAAAGCTTCGAGCATGCGCATTACATTGTAAATGTGTAGAGTAGTATTATTATGAGAAGATGCTTGCAAAAAATGATGCGCAGAAACGAGTTTGTGTACATTCATTGATCTAAGCCAATGAGAGCGATTTGCGTCATATTTGACCTCGAATCCAGTGGCACCGTCAACCTGCAGTCACAGGGTCTGTGCTGCAGTGTACTTGTTGTGTTCGCCGTTTCTGATTGAATTAAATGAAATAACCTTATTTTCAGTAAAAAATGTCTTCATCGTAAACACCAGAGTGTGACGAGGTTTTAATCTACTACATTACACAGCTCCTCGACCTCGAAAATTTGATTACAATTATTACACATCCTTCTACCCCAGATGATGCTGTCACTGGTAAAAATATTCGCGCACGTTGGCTCCGCCCCAAGCATCTTCTCATAATAATACTACTCTAATAAATTCGTGCAAGTGGAGAAATGGAAATATTTCCTGTTATTTTGTGAAAAAAAAAACATTTTTTTGTCAGCGACGCTAATACTGCCTGCGGCGCTAATAATTATTAACAATTAGATTTCAAAATAAAAACCTACTAACCTAACCTAAAGAAATCACATGAAAGAATAAAATTATTATATAAAAAGAAGGAAAACCTAAAGAAATCAGAAAAGAATTTGTAAAAAAATATATTAATCGTTACAGAATTTTAAAAAAAATTGTGCGGACATATGAATTTGAACCCGGGACCCTTCGCGCCATAAGCTAAGATAGACAGATAGATAACAAAATTTATTTTTAGTTTAAACTTATAAAACATTGCCTCCCCGGATCAAAATCCGGAGCCAACCGCACAACCATGTCGAGCTAAGGCGTAACCTATGCGCTAACCATCTCGCTAGAAGTGAATGCTAGAGCAAAGAAGAAATACGCTTCGATTCCTATTTGGGACTGGGTGAAAATTGAGATTTTTTTTTCTAGCCCGACGGAAATCGATTTTTTTTAGCCCAGCCTCGTTGAAAATGTCCGTTGTAAATTTTTTGGCCTTTTTTAAACAAACAAAAACCGTTTCCGATAGAGAACGGACATTAGGGGGTAACAAAATTACACCGAGAAATTCTTCATATTCAAAATTTAATTACAGACAAACGCCCCACTTCAAACGTCCGTTTGTATTTTTTATTTACTTAAAATATTATCAATTAAATAATAATTTTCTTAACGGACATTAGGCGATTAGACCCCAAAAAAAATTGTTATAAATTTTTTGTTCCGACCTTTTCTTACTTTTTATTGGGTATTTTGCCACTGAAAAATATTTAAAAATTTTAATGAAAAAACCTCTGCGCCAAACGGATCAGACAGAGGTTGGTTCTTGAGTACTTAACTGTTTCAAAAAGTCTCACACCTAAAAATATATAAACTAGAACAATGTTATAAACTAAAAACTCAAAATCAAAGCTATGGGTAGTTAACGTTTCGGAAGAGAATCTACTTCCGTTCTCAAAACTTTTTTGGCCGTCAACCATGACAGTTCTTTGTTTATGTATTTCCATAGTCACGTGAGACATTAAATTATATTTATCTTATTTTTACTTACTTCGTCTCTAAGGATGGGCAACCAACTAGTACAAAAATCTATTGTTCTGCCTCACTACAAATTTCCGTTACCATGTTCTGTGTATATTTTTCATGTAAATAAAGACACACAATACGCAAACGGACATTAGGGAATTACATTTTTGAGCTTGTATTTTTTACATTTTCAATAAATAATTAAATAGTTTTCGCCCCACTAAAAATTTCCGTCACCGGGGACTTTTTTGTTGGCTATGTCATAATCTATCAATCTATATGGTCATGATTCATCAGGCGATCAGGCGAAAATCTTGGTTACGGCCTCCCGTACTATCAGTGAAGGAGCCATGGGGTATTTTTCTAATGTGTCTGTTTTTGTTTTTTTTCTTAAATTTGTTTTAGTTTCGTGTAGTATGTCAACTTGAAAATTGTCATCAAACGTATTCCTGTATTCTACTTCAAAAAGCTTATTTTTTTATACAAAATATTTTTCACCTTCGTGTACGGAATCAACTGATAATTAAGTTTAAATGACTTAAGTGCGTAATTATAATAATCAGCTGATTTCATTTGCATTACACGAAATTTAATTTTACCGTTAGGTAATTTTAGCAGAATCCGTAAAAGTGAAAGAGCTATGGATATCTAAGTTCCTTGTATGGGCTTCAATAACATTATGAGCTGAATCCACTTCCTGCAAACTGCCATGGTCAGATTCTGAAAACTTCTGCCCTATTATCATTACATTTTTACTTTCAGGGGAGTTTAACAAATTTTGAAGGGCAAATGAAATTATGCTGTTTTTATTCTAAGGGACACAGCTATCTGACCACAGAATTATTTTTGTCACGTCTTCAATATCTTTCAGCATTTCAATTAAAATTCATATAAGGGCATTGGCTAATTCTACTGCACCTCTTCCAGTATTGCCTTCATTCCAAATGACATAGTATACCGTTTTATTGAGGTTGCAACGAGCTATAAAATTGTAGCAATTTAGTTTTGATTATAAATATGATTGGATACATTTGACTTAGGTAGGGAGAACACTGATTCCATATCAAATGTCAAAATTGCAATTTGTTTATCTGTATTGCTACGATCACGATCTCTTTCTTCCTTACCTCTTTTCTTGTATGATAAATGATTCTCATAAGCCACAACCTCTTCTTCTGAAGGATTTGATATTTTTTCAAAAGCAACACATTTGTCGCAAAGATCTTTTTTGGGCTTGTGGAATCCGATATTGAAAGAATAATTGAAAATTTTCTCATATACGTGAAATTTAAGAGGTTCGTTCACTTTAAGAAGATACAACTTATACATTTTGGTTAAATTTAAATTGCTTTCCAAATACATTTTCTTGGAAGACGCTCTACAGTAATGTGATTCGATTGTAGGAAATGATCGAATATGATTTCCGATTTCTTCTTTCGTTTCTTCTGGAATGAATTTTTTTTGGGTTCCACATCTTCAATTAAGATGTCATGTCTACTGATTGATGTTTCTAGTTGATCGTTATTTTTCATGCAAATAATTACGGCTTGAGAATCTTCTTCTAATGATTCAGCCTCAAACTGGCATGTGTTCTATATTTATATTATTCACAGGGACGTTTGAAATATTTTGCGGGGAATTTTCTGCTAAAATATTTTTTTTAACCTTCTCTAATTGTATGCCAAATCTATTTTTTGTGTTTCCATCCTCGGATAATTCCATATCATAGAATATTTTATCCATTATCCTACATCAAACATAATATTCAAATAAAGTAATAAATATTCGAAGGTAAACCACTGGGGATTATTTTTTGTGTTTCCATCCTCGGATAATTCCATATCATAGAATATTTTATCCATTATTTTATCCTACATCAAACATAATATTCAAATAAAGTAATAAATATTCGAAGGTAAACCACTGGGGATTATGCGATTTAAAACTATGATGGTTAGTTGAGACAAATTTGAGTATTTTATATTGAGAACTTCCTAGGGACTTTAAATTACCTGATTTCGGAAATAAAAAGTTTAGAGTTTTAATGGAGCACCCTGTAAGTATATAACATTTTTATCCCATATATCATTTACATGGAATTAACAAAATAGAGGATTTAATTAAGTTTTATTAAAATAATCTGATACTCTTTAAGATATTGTAATAAAATAGTGTTATATATTTAAATTGTTCACTGGTTTTGCAATTTAAAATTCATAATTTTATCTTAAATAATAGGTATATCATCTAAAATGTATAACAAAAAACTTAAACATACTTCCTCAGTAGCCCCACTTCAATAATCTGTAATAATAATTTATATTCATAGAAATAATTAATACAAACAAAGCGAGTAGGTATGTCTAATGTCTTACTTTCTTTTTCAATTTACATTTAATTAGGTGATCTTACAACTGAGCAAAATTCTAATAATCAAGTAAAGAAAAAAACCGTTTTTAGTTACATTTGTGCATTAGGAGATAGCACACCGAAAGGTGAACTAACGTCACTCATACAATAATTTAAGAAAGTTTAATAAGACAAGAGTATAACCCATAATATTTACAGGCTCACTACTCGTAATTTCTTCTGAAATAACATGTCAAACATAACCTAACTAACTTTTGCAGGCGTCACCAGCAGAGCACGTGACATATTTTGAAGTTCCTCGTTGGTCAGAATGGAGATTGAATATTATTACATTTTCTTAAGGTTTACGGTGGTATAGAGATAGCGCAAAGTTCAATCAAGGAAGCACATAGAACAAACCAATATTGGATTTTGAAATACATTTAATACTACACATACACTATAATTTGAATCAAAGTATACTTATGTGAGATAGGACAAAACAATACTTAGATCCAAACAGTAAACCGAGGAGGTTCAATAACTCAACTTAGCAAAATATAGGAAACTTTAACTTTTTCAATTGGAGATAAAACAAAACAATATTCAACAACTGAAATATGTAAAAACTCCAAAACCAAGTAAAAGTGGAGATAGAACAAACCAATACTAGATCAATGAAATATCTACGTGTGTTCTGGTTGGGTGGTAGAGCAGCTATGACTAAACTCCACCAAACGTTACTATAAATAAGAGTACTATCAAAACCAACTTCGAGAAAAGAATGTTTTGGAAACTACCATCATGAAATACTGCAGCCTAAGAAATTACTACCTCCACATCCAGAATTCCCATTGAAATCTGTTTAAATGAAAGCATCTTAATATTATATTTGTATTCAGTATGTGGAAACAATTGCTCGTAGAATTTTAATAATATATCTGAAGTCGTGTGACCCAAAAACTCATAATCCAATGTACCACCTTAATACCTTTTCGACTAAGTTTACTAACTAATTCAATGGGGGTGAGGGTGCGAGGACTATATACGTATACCAAATATCAAGTCAATATCTTCATTTTATTTTATTAACAAATTTATTTTAGAGCAGGGATGGTGGTATGGGCGGAAAATGTCTCAAGGAAATTTAAATAGTTGGCTTCTAGTAAATTAAAATCCCAAAATGGATTTGTATAATTTCTTATTTGAAAATTCTCAATCAACAACTAGAATTCACACAGTCCCCTACGGCCATGCATGGCCGGCACTCTTACGGGATAGACCAGACACCAATGCTGCCTTACGTCCCCGGAGACATCGAGTCCGTTGTCGAAAACGAGAGGTGCCGAATTTATTGGACCTACTCGTTTACGACAGTCAGACAAATTCAAGCCAACAAGCCTGGCATAGTTCTCCTCGACCATCAACGCAGGGTGATGTTTGTGATCGAGTTCTCGGCACCCTGCCGAGCCAAACATCACTTTGAAATAGGAGGAAAAACGGACCAAATCCGTGATCTCCCGTACGAGCTCCAAGTGCTATACTCAGGCTACTCGGTCAAGATGGCAGTCCTAATAATCGGAGTACTCGGTGGTAAGAAGCCTACTATGCTGCTTTCGGAGCTAAAGATTATACCGGTCTGTCAGAAATCAGGCGAATGGCTGGCAGACCAAATTCAGAAGGCGGTTATCTTGGGGTTCCTTGGCCTACTTAGGGCACACGATTGTTGTATTTACAGTAGTAACTAACCCCATAGGTCGTGGGGAGTGACTGTAATTATGGCAACGGAGAAACCGTAAAAAAATAAAAATAACTTTTAAAAGACACATGAACCGGATACAAAGTTACAGACACCAAAGAGCTTATAAATTACCTGCTATATATGGATGACCTAAAACTGATGGCATCCAGTAAAGCCCAACTGAACAGACTATTATCAACCACCAAGGATTTCAGTAAACATATAGATATGGAGTTCGACCTAGATAAGTGTGCAGTGGTATCATTTAAGAGCGGAAAAATATAAGAAATGGAAAATATCAACTTGTACAACCAATACGAAATTGAGGCATTTGAGCAAGGATCCTTTTATATTTAGGAGTAGGCGAGAGCGACGGAATCGATCACGAGGGATCCAGTGGTAAACTGAAAAACGAGTGTATTCACAGAGTACGGAAAATACTCCGAACAGAATTAAATGCACGAAAAATATCAGTGCTATCGGAGCCCTTGCAGTCCCCGTGATTCATTACACAACATTACACATTACACAACATTACACACTCAAAAGCAGACATGTTTCGGGTGTACGTTCCAAGAAACAGAGGCGGAAGAGGACTTAAAGGAATAGAAGCGCCAGCAGAAAGTGAAATATACAGTCTATTTTTCTATCTAACGAAAAACTTCCAATCTAACTACCTTCTACATGCCGCTATGCAACACGACCATGTACAACGCCACTATTCCGTAACAAATGGAGCCCTAAAAACAGCTATGGAACTTAAAACGACCCAAGAGCCAAGGATGCAAGAAATGCCCCTCCCTAAGATAATAAAAGAAAGAATTAAGAGCCGGATGATAACAAGGGGGAAAGAGAAACCCATGCACGGACAACTAGCAAGGAATATGGACGGACAATCTTAGGATAGACAAACGAACCTCGTTCGCATGGCTTACCAATGGTTGTCTCAAAGCAGAATCTGAGAGCCTACTCATCGCAGCACAAGACCAAGTACAAAAAACGCGATATATTGAACACCGTATAATGAAAATCAGAAGGGATGAGATGTGTCGGATGTGCAAGGTGAGAAGTGAAACCGTTACACACATTATGTCTGCTTGTTCCATACTTGCGGAGAGAGAATGCCTAGAACGCCACTACCGCGTGTGCTGCCTGATCCACTATGAAATAAGCCGGTTTTACGAGTCACTGAACAAAACTGGTACCAACATAAGCCAAACAATGTCACCAATAGTAGCAAAGATGGAAAACCTACCATTCTCTATGATCACCCCATTAGAACCAATCGGACGATATCAGGCCACGGCAAGGAAAGAGCCCCAAATCGCCCTGATATAGTAATAAACAGTGGAAAAATTGCTTACCTGGTAGATGTAGCAGTACCCTCCGATATCAACATAATCAAGAAAGAAGCAGAGAAGAAACTGAAATACAAGAGCCTGGCTATAGAAATTCAGAGAATGTGGCGAACGAAGGTAATCACAATACTTATCATCATCGGGAGATAAGCTCTAGTGTGGATATTACAGAGAAACCACATTCCGCAACACCATATATAAGATACTCTCAAACATCCTGTACAACCGCTACCATACAGAAACGCTAGTAGGACAATATCAGAGTGGCTTCAGACCAGGACGATCCACGCTAGACCAAATCTTCCCCCTACGACAGATATTGGAAAAGACGCATGAATTCACCATCGATAGATCCCACTTGTTCATAGATTTCAAGGCAGCCTATGATAGTATCCTAATTAACTCTACGAAGCAATGGACGAATTCCAAATACCCTGTAAACTATTTCGACTAGTCAAAATAACGATGTTCAGAGTAATCTTCAAAGTAAGAATCGAAAAGGACACTTCGGAAGCCTTCCGAACTAACATGGGCTTAAGATAAGGAGAAGCGCTGGCGTGCCTCCTATTCAACATCGTCCTCAAGATACAAATCTGGAAAACAGGTAATGGCTTATGCAGATGACATAGACATAGTTGTCCGCGCACTATGGCCTTTTCCACATCAGCCAAGAGTATGAGAGTCGAAATTAATGTGGACAAGACTAAATTCATGGTCTCAAAACCAGAGAATAGGGCTCAAAACATATTCCAGAGCGTAGATATGGGAGAAGTCAACGTTGAAGCCGTACAATACTTCATTTACCTAGGGTTCCTTGGTAACTACTGAAAATGTGGTATCGGATGAAATAAAAAGAAGGATTATGCTAGCCAATAAAAGCTACTTTGGACTCAGCAAACACCTTAGAAGTCGCAATCAGCTTTGGAAAACTAAAACCCTAATATACTAAACTTTAATGCTCCCAGTTCTTATATGTGTCCGAGACTTGGCAAAGCAAATCGTACGTAAACCTTCTGTTGATATTTGAACGAAAAATCCTGCGAAAAATTTGTGAAAATGGCCAATGGGGCAGAAGGTATGATTTTGAACTATATGCAGAATATACAAAGATTGGTGCAACAAACTGGTAATGGTCTGCAATGAATAAGGACGAGGCTGAAGAAAGTCGATGCCCATCTAGAGCTACAGTACTATGTATAATGCTACATACGCGCACAAAATGTCCAAGTCAATATCTTAAACCTTTCCAGAGAAAACATGCACGCAAATAAGTTACAGACAGACAGGCAGATCGACAGACAGACAAAAATAAATTTTGTTTTCCAAGAAATTTTCAAGATATCTATATTATCTATATTAGTATTACAATATATATGAAATAATATAATTTCTCTCGCTATATGCGAATAAAGAATAAAAATGTTATCTGGATGAAAGAAAACTTTAAAATTTTTCAAAGTAAAAAGTAATTGAGATGATCACCAACTAAACTTCTACAACAATCTGAGGCCTTGTCTTCTAGTACATATACGGAATTTCACGTTTCTGTACTGTTACCAGCTTGCTTTACTTATTTTCCTCTATTTAACCCCCAACCTTCAACGGAATAATCCCAAAATCTAATATAGATCCTGATGTCATTATAATATATACGTATACAAAATTTCAGTGTCTCAATTTTATTTTATCATCCCCTTTAATAATGGAGTGATGGGTGATGGGGGGGATGGAAAATATTATAAAAAATTTTGAGGCCTCGGCTTCTAGTACATACACCTAATTTCAAATTTCTGTACTCTTACCAGCTTGCTTTACTTATTCTCCCCTATTTAATCCACAACCCTTCAACGGAATCATCTCAAAATATAATCTAGTTCCAGATGTCGTTATGATACATACGTGTACCAAATTTCAAGTCAGTATCTCAATTTTACTTTATCAACCCCTTTAATGGAGTAAGGGTGGTGGGGGGTTGAAAAACATTATACGTATACCGAATTTCAAGCGACAACTTGACCACCTCCCCCCTCCCAGAAAAAAAACCTATTTATTATTTGTGCGGTGGTGTGCTAGCTTTAAAATTGGTTGTGCTAGAGTGTGCTAGGTCTAAACATTGACTTGACTTGACTGACCCATAAAAGGAGCAAGGACAAGCATATACTTACTGGAACTGGAAAGAGTTGCACAAGAGCAAATAACAACGTGCAATGAGGACACAATTGGCCCAAACTCTAAATCTGTTTGAGACACAAATTAAAATTTGGTTCCAAAATAGAAGAATGAAGTTTAAAAATAAAGAAAGGAAGTTGTCACCATCGCAATCAGATGTAAATCATTCGTTCGCCTTCTATACCAACCGTGAGTTCACGCAGTCCAGCTCCCGTTAATAGGGGACCCAGGCTGCAGGGTAATAAATCGGAGCAACCTACCATTGTTGGTGGATTTCTACCTTGTTCAAGCGTCTTTTTAATCTCCTGCTCAAACACCTCACAATTCTTACCAGTCACAATTGAACAGTAGTATGTTTTTCAGTAATCAGTACTACACGTAACCACAAACGTTTCAACCAGAAAATACATATAGTGGACATATTTCACACAACAAGTAATTATTGTTATATAGAGCTTAACCAAGAACCCAGCCAAACCCTGGATCAGCCCACCTTATATGGTAAAATTGTGCCACCTTGCAACATTAAAGAGGAAATAGAATTTACTTAAACTGTACTTTTGAATGTACCAGCAAATATTGCTTGGTACGATGGTCAGAATTTGGGCAACAATACGTCTGAAAATAAAAAAATTAAAAAAAGTATATAAAAAAAATTATTTAAAATCTAACAAAAATAAATGTCTACGTTATTATCGTTATTATCTGCGCTAAATATGAATGTATCAACAAATGTTACCATTAACATTTGGACAACAATACATCCCTTGACATCCTGGATGTTCCACGCAGGCTCACCCTATCTTTTTTCAAAATATACAGAAAGTCCACAGTCCGTTTCTAGTTCAAATTTAAATAGCGATGAAGCAGGCCATGTATAAGTCAGTAAAGTGCATCAGGGATTTACAAAATATAATGGGAGCAGATAGTGGCAATCTACGTTATGTAAACATTTCTTGTTTCTTGTTTTTAACATAACTACAAGTTGCGAAGAATCACGTTGAGAGTGTAAAGTAATCGCCTACCGTTCCATAAAGCACATCTGGCTTTCTTTGATATAAAAATATTGCTGTGGTCCTTCAAAAACAAGGCGAAGATCATCGATATTATTGATCAGTATCGAAATTCTATTTCTGTTGCTTTACGTAATTAAACTCACAGCCAGCAGCCCAAGAGGCACTGAAAATTCAATTATGCGGTCTACTGCAAAGAGTAATATTCTTGTCTAAAAGTTCTAAAAATTAAATTGAAATCATGATCAATTGTGATACGAACATCATATAATTTTGCAAATCAGATATTTAGGTAAATACAATAATATTGTTCGTTCGACTTAGCAACATACTTATCTATTCAAAAAAATAAAAAGTAGTGCAATTAGGAACTAAATATTGTCTAAATAATGGTTGTGTCGTGGCATTCGCTTCTTCTAAATTTCCTTTTGCGACCTTATGCCACATATGTCATCACTTCTAAACAACGCCTGTAAAATGTACAAAATATTACGATTATCCAACATATTACTGGGAAGTAACATCTACGCTTGTGACATTTACGTCAAAGGATCAGTTAGAGGGTGTTTTTTGAGAAATGAAACGTAAGAATAAAAAGATAAAAGTAAACAAAATATTCCGCTAAGGTTTCGGCAACCTAATCTGTTTCCCTCAAGGCGTTTTCTGGAAAATCTTTTGTGCTGTGTATATTAACACCTTCAAGAATATGTTTGTTATATTCAACATTCATAGATGGTCATACTTAATTGTTGACATAGTTGATAGTTTTACTTTACACAATGTTAAGTATGAATTTTGCAAAATAAAAAAAAAACTGCATTTACATTATTACCTGTTAGTGTAACAAACATTACGTGAGTCATCAATACCTTTCAGTGGAAGATTGGGTGAACACAAGAATTGCATTAGGAACACTCAAATTCAGAAATTGAAGTTTTGTGAACACGTTTGTGAGGGTATTATACTCTTCGCAAATACAAAATGAAGAGCATGCTGCATTTGATCGGCACGTTTCTGAAACCGGTAATATCGCTCGTAGAGAAAAAATATTATTGTGTTGGTGATCGAATTCTTTCGATCAACTTTCAAAATGTCCGTCCGTGCGTCCGTCACGTTTCTTGCAAGCACGATAACGTAAGAATGAAAAGTTCGATTGTATTGAAATTTGGACAGTAAGTTAGTGTTAGCTAAGGGAAGAACCATCTATGTTTTCAAAAGAATCAATAAATGAATAAAAGATTAATTTAAATTTAAATGTCTAAAACTAATATTATTGACAAAAGAACTGCAAAGAGTATACTATAGAATGTGCAACAGTTATATAAAAAGTGCAGTAAATTGGTGAAGAGTACAATGGTTACCTTATTGGTTACCACGAGTCAGTGTACGCTCCCAATATTTTAGTTGTTCTTGTATTTAAAAATTTGGTTTTTGGTACAAATAAATTAGACAATAATAAGCTACTTTTAGACTAACAGGAATGAAAATATCACTTCCGGTTCAACCGGAAGTGATATCAACTTTTTTTTCTTAAATGGAATGACTATATTTTTGATGGTTTCTCATTAAGCATAAATTTCTAAGTGCAGCAGTATTTTCAGATGTAAAAAATTCCAAAAAATAAGTGAGATACGAACAATTATTTAATTTTTTCAAAATGGCTGCGTCAGATGAATGTGATGTAAGAAAATTACTAAGTAGGCTATGGAAATTATTAGTAAGGTAAAAGTAGACTTGTCTGTAAAGCAGAAAATAGCTCTTTGAATTACTGAGAGGTACCAGTATTTTTAGTTTTTTTTTCAAAAAAACGGAATTTCATTTTCATTTCCGTAGGGGTCCAATGGATTTTTTTTCAATGAAACTGTGCTATTTCTTTTATTAATCAGAAATAATGATTCATAAACTATAATATTTTCGCCAATAATCATTTCTTAACGATATCCTTCGTAATAATGGAAATATTTTTAAAAAGTAAACACAAATTAAACAAGAAATAATTTTAATAGGTATAACGTTACAACCATGAATAAATTACCAAGAATAACAAAACTATTTAAAACCTAAATTATAATAAACCATTATAAAAACTGTTCACCGTTATGATTAATACACAGAGTAACGCGACTTATCGTTGCACGTCTAACATTCTGTAATTGTTGACGTGTTATTGGTGCAATTTCGTGTCGAACTCTTTCTTCCAGATCTTGCCTTGTGGTTGGAGCAGTCATGTAGACTCTATTTTTCAAATGCGCCCAAATTTAAAAAATCGAGCGGGGTTAAGTCAGGCGACCTTGCAGGCCATCCGACTGGACCGTGGGTCCCAATCCAACAATCGGGAAATAAATGATTTAAGCAATCCCTAACGATAATAGCATTATGTAGTCCAGCCCCGTCTTGTTGGAAGTAAACCTCGTCAATATTGGAACTATTACATTTTGGAGAAATTCTAGATATCTTGGTCCAGTTACAGTTTCGTTAAAAATTATTGGCCCTATGATATGGTCGCCCAGTACGCCTATCCAAACATTGAAGCCAAACCGCTCCTGAAACAGCCCCTGTCTCATAATGTGAGGATTATCAATTGCCCAATATCGAGTGTTGTTTCGATTAAATTACCCAAGGTTTGTAAATCTCGATTCATCAGTGAACAAAATGTTTTTGATAAAATTCTCATTTCTTAATTGGTGTAACTGTAACCAATTACAAAATTTAGGTATTCTTCGTTGATAATCATTCTCGTACAAAAATTAATGCAATTGATATTTATAAGAACGATAGCCGTGTTTCTTTAAAATTTTTCTGGCTGATTCTTTGTAAACTGGTAATTCATGTTCAATTTATCTTATCGAAATGGTTGGGTCAACATGCACTAAAGCTAATACATTAAATTCCGTTTCTTCATCCACAATAAATCTTTCTTCAATTTTTACATTAGGTTCAGTTCTAAATTGTTGCTCCAACCGGGTGAAATAGTTTCTCGGAGGTTGTCTTCTTTCTAGATATCTCCGTCCATACAGACTTTGTGCTCTAGTTGCAATACGTCGAGTCTCTCCATAAATAATGATCATGTCAACTTTTTCGTCTCTTGAATTACTTTCAGCCATTTTATATTTATTTTCTTGTTTATAACAACTTCAATACACTTGCTTCAAAAATTAGTGGGTAAGTCAAGACTAATTCAATTGTTGCGAATGTCTGTCATTTTCATGGCTATCTGCAATTTTGGATTTAAATGTAGATAGGTACCTTATTAAAATGATTTGTTGGCGCTTACTTTTTAAAAATACTTCTATTATTACGAAGGATATCGTTAAGAAATGATTAATGGCGACAAAATTATAGTTCATGAATCATTATTTCTGATTAATAAAAGAAATAGCACAGTTCCATTAAAAAAATCCATAGGACCCGGAAATGAAAATGAAAATGAAATTCCATTTTTTTGAAAAAAAAAACTGGTACCTATTTAATTACATCGCATTTATCTGACGCGGCCATTTTGAAAAAATTAAAAAATTGTTCGTATCTCACTTATTTTTTGGAATTTTTTACATCTGAAAAAACTGTTGCACTTAGAAATTTATGCTTAAAGAGAAACCATCAAAAAAATATAGTCATTCCATTTAAGAAAAAAAAGTTGATGTCACTTTCAGTTCAACCGGAAGTGATATTTTCATTTCTGTTAGTCTGAAGGTAGCTTATTATTGTCTAATTTAATGTGTACCAAAAACCAAAATTTTAAATACAAAAGCAACCAAAATATTGGGGGCGTATATTCACTCGTGGCCACCCGGTATGACAGGAAGTCCCAAAAACCAAAGTAGAAAAACTACGAAACAGTTCATAATTAAAGTAAGTTAAATAGAAATAAATAAATTTGACTAAGGAATTTGTGGAATGCAGTAAAGAAATATAGTAATACCATTCATGAAAATTGTATGGACATTAATAAATTAATTTTAGATAACCCAGAGGAGGTTAATGATACAGTTGCTATTGATAATAAATAATTCTTTGATTTGTTTGTTGATAAAGAGGATATTTTCAGCCATGTTAGCACGGGCGTTGATCCTGTCAACGGCATAGATTTGCTTGGGATTACACAAGAAATGTCAATCTTCTTGGTCTAACATTAAAAATAACTTTTTGACTACACAAACTAATTCTGCTTACTATGTAAATGTTTCATATTTTAAATTATATGTTTCCAACCTACTTCGCCAAATAATTCGAATTCTTTGCAAATTATATGGATTAAGAATATTAGTAGAAATATATCGGCGATTGCTTGACCTTTTAAAAATATGTAAATGCATTTATTACCAGGATATAACTTTCTCAAAAGAATTATAAGCTTTTATTATAATAATGTTGTACTTCTCATTTTAATATATTCGGTACATACAATAAGAATGATTTGTACTTTCTTTAAATTAAATTATTTGTAAGATTAAATTGTTTTCCATTAATTACAATTTTACAATTAATTCACTTTATTTATTTGTTTTAGTGAAAGTTCATAAAATAGAAGGAAGAACATTAGATAGACCTTTCTGGTAAAGTAAGAACTTTGCCATGTATTACATTAGCCCTATTATGTGCAACATGATGGGGTTTAATTATTAACTTTTCACTAATGCTCTCTAGACTCACGTGATTAGCAGCACTATCCCAAACTCCTTTGTTTTACTTTTCTATTATTTATTTGTTAGTCTAATTAGAATCAACATTGCTGTGAACCAATTTCAATTATTCAATAATAAAAAATTCATAAATTGAACATTAACATTTATTTTTGTTTTGAAATGTAATATAATATATTTTCATCGCTATGTTCAGAATTTCCATTTATCAGGAAAATTCTAAAATAGGAATTCCTTCACGAAATATAGTACGAATTCATTTGAGGAGTTGTCATATTCAGTGGTGTTCTCAAATTTGGATGAAAACAATCACTAATAAGATTTCATCATTTTTATACTGAAACGTACTAGGTAGGGCTTTTATGCATTATAAAATTTAATGTATCAGAAGAATGCACTTTTCAAAGATCTGTATTATAGAAAAAAGGTAATTGAAATTATGTCTAAAATAAGTTGTTCGTGGGGTTGTTTCCAAGCAAAATGAGACAAGCTACATATTACATGATTTCATAAAACACTCTAAAATAGTTTTATTCACAGATATAAATAACAGTTGCGGGTGAAAAATTGTATGAGCCGTTAGACAAACCATTTTTCACGTTCTTTTCTTTACATTGTCAATTTTCTCTTCGGGACGCTTGGTGAATTACCGTTAGAATACTTTGCTGTTGAGGGATCTTCTTTTACGTTAAAAAATAATACTGTATAATCTACTCCTGCCCTCAGACGCTGTTCTGTCAACTGGGCCATGTGCTGGTAGAGGAGCCTATACTTCCAATGTTCAGTTCCCTCACAACCTTCGGTGCGGTTAGTTCGTTAATCTGATCACCATACAGTGCCACACGCGGCAATTTGAATTACAAAAGTAGTTTCATTATTCATCTAAAATGCATATTGTTGGTTCACGTTTTTAGAATATTATTTTTTCTTTGCGAAACACCCAGAAGGAAATTCTCCATAACTCTGTGAGTACCTTTAAATATTTTAATAACTTGCCAAATAATCTTACCTACACATTTAACCAAGCCCTTCGGATGATTTTTTTCTTTTCATTAACAGTAATGAATGATATAAAATTTGGTTTAATCAGCAAACTTTTATGATAACTACATATATCCTTTTCTTTTTTAAGCGTTTTTTATTATTCAGCTGTGGTTAAGGGAAGAAAAAATATTTTTATTCTTTCTCTAACTGCACAGGTTTGAAATAAATAAATAATTTATATTTATATCTGCCTAACAAATAGCGTGAGTAGTGCAACTGAAACAAAACACAAAATTGGAGAGGCAGAGCCCCAAAGAAGAATTAAAAAGTTTAGCATATGGACAATATCAAAATTTAAAGTATTTTCTAAGATTCTGTTAAGAAGGAGCTCGATTTATCGATAATTAAAATAAAATATATAATTAACTTTTTGATGTAATACTAACGGTTAGTTTCACAATTGTTGACTAACTGATTGTTAGTTTGAAGGTTCTTCGTTATCTTATGATTAAGAAAACCAGTAGAAGAGCTATTGGCAGACAAACAATAAATGGTTAATTAAGTTACAAGATTCCAAGCAGCTTGAGCAAATGCACATTTTTGTTAAATTTAAACCTCCAAGACACTATACCCAACAGTGCAAATTAAACTGGTTCTTTTCCAATTCAAAAGGATATTACATATTTTTGGAAACTTATAGATAGCAAGCTTAAAAATGAATTATTATTTGTTTTCTTGTAATTGCAATGAAACATATTCTTTATAGAATTTTGCAAACAGCGGAAAAAACTATCTATGAGAACTAAAAAGAAAGACTATCTGTAAAAAAATATTAATGAAAGAATGCAAATCATGTACCTGAAGTTTCGAACGTTCACTTGAACGAATTTCAAATGAAAAGAAAAAATTAATATCAACTGCAAATCGACTTAAGAGTAATTTTTCATTATTATATCGATTGGTACCAATACTCATAATGCTCCCTCAAAGCCTCCCTTACGTCGAACGTAAAGCGCACCCCTAAACAACCCCCGACTTAAAAAAATCACTAAAAATGCAAAATGGCCTAGACGTAAAAAAATTCTTTCTACATGTGCTACAAATAATATCCTAAGCATATCCCAAAATCCTCGTTCGGGGATAAGTGGCGGAACACACCCTTAGCCAACCCCTAATCAAAAAAATAAACACCATAAATCCTATCTAGCTTAGACCTAAAATTTTCCTGACTACACTTGCTACAAATAATGCCCTAAATATACCTTCAAAACCTCGTTCACCGCGAAGTGGCGGAACACCCCGTTAGCAACCCTTGAATATAAAAAATCAGCATTAAATGAAATCTGGGTTAAGTATAACATTTTGTAAGCTAAATTTACTATAAATACTACTTTAAACATATTCTCGATATTTCAATCGCACACAGTGTGCTTATGCACACCCTGCTTCAACCCCTGATTTTAAAAAATTCGTAAAAAAATCAATCTGACATAGACCTAAAAGTTTTTTCGACCTTCTAGTTGCCAACAATACCCCTAACATTCCCTCAAAGCCTTGTTCTCGCCGAACCGGCGGAACACCCCCTTAGCAACCCTTGTATATAAAAAATCAGCATTAAATGAAATCTGGGTTAAGTATAACATTTTGTTAGCTACATTTACTATAAATACTACTTTAAACATACTGTCGATATTTCAATCGCACACAGTGCACTTATGCACCCCCTGCTTCAACCCTTGATTTTTAAAAATTCATAAAAAAGTCAATCTGACATAGACCTAAAAGTTTTTTCGTCCCTCTAGTTGCCAACAATGTCCCTAACATTCCCTCAAAGCCTTGTTCTCGCTGAACCGGCGGAACACCCCCTTAGCAACCTTTGTATATAAAAAATCAGCATTAAATGTAATCTGGGTTAAGTATAACATTTTGTTAGCTACTACATTTACTATAAATACTACTTTAAACATATTCTCGATATTTCAATCGCACACAGTGTACTTATGCACCCCCTGCTTCAACCCTTGATTGTAAAATATTCGTAAAAAAGTCAAACTCGTAAAAAAGTCAATCTGACATAGACCTAAAAGTTTTTTCGTCCTTCTAGTTGCCAACAATACCCCTAACATTCCCTCAAAGCCTTGTTCTCGCTGAACCAGCGGAACACCCCCTTAGCAACCCTTGTATATAAAAAATCAGCATTAAATGTAATCTGGGTTAAGTATAACATTTTGTAAGCTAAATTTACTATAAATACTACTTTAAACATATTCTCGATATTTCAATCGCACACAGTGTACTTATGCACCCCTGCTTCAACCCTTGATTTTAAAAAAATCGTAAAAAACTCAAACTGACATAGACCTAAAAGTTTTTTCGTCCTTCTAGTTGCCAACAATACCCCTAACATTTCCTCAAAGCTTTGTTCTCGCCGAACCGGCGGAACACCCCCATAGCAACCCTTGTATATAAAGAATCAGCATTACACACATCGTAAAAAAGTCAATCTGACATAGACCTAAAAGTGTTTTCGTCATTCTAGTTGCCAACAATACCCCTAACATTCCCTCAAAGCCTTGTTCTCGCCGAACCGGCGGAACACCCCCTTAGCAACCCTTGTATATAAAAAATCAGCATTAAATAAAATCTGGGTTAAGTATAACATTTTGTTAGCTACATTTACTATAAATACTACTTTAAACATATTCTCGATATTTCAATCGCACACAGTGTACTTATGCACCCCCTGCTTCAACCCTTGATTGTAAAATATTCGTAAAAAAGTCAAACTGACATAGACCTAAAAGTTTTTTCGTCCTTCTAGTTGTCAACAATACCCCTAACATTTCCTCAAAGCCTTGTTCTCGCCGAACCGGCGGAACACCCCCATAGCAACCCTTGTATATAAAAAATCAGCATTACACACATCGTAAAAAAAGTCAATCTGACATAGACCTAAATGTTTTTTCGTCCTTCTAGTTACCAACAATACCCCTAACATTCCCTCAAAGCCTTGTTCTCGCAGAACAGGCGGAACACCCCCTTAGCAACCCTTGTATATAAAAAATCAGCATTAAATGAAATCTGGGTTAAGTATAACATTTTGTTAGCTACATTTACTATAAATACTACTTTAAACATACTGTCGATATTTCAATCGCACACAGTGCACTTATGCACCCCCTGCTTCAACCCTTGATTTTAAAAAATTCGTAAAAAAGTCAATCTGACATAGACCTAAAAGTTTTTTCGTCCTTCTAGTTGCCAACAATACCCCTAACATTCCTTCAAAGCCTTGTTCTCACCGAACCGGCGGAACACCCCCTTAGCAACCCTTGTATATAACAAATTAGCATTAAATGTAATCTGGGTTAAGTATAACATTTTGTTAGCTACATTTACTATAAATACTACTTTAAACATATTTTCGATATTTCAATCGCACACAGTGCACTTATGCACCCCCTGCTTCAACCCTTGATTTTAAAAAATTCGTAAAAAAGTCAATCTGACACAGACCTAAAAGTTTTTTCGTCCTTCTAGTTGCCAACAATGCCCCTAACATTCCTTCAAAGCCTTGTTCTCGCTGAACCGGCGGAACACCCCCTTAGCAACCCTTGTATTTAAAAAATCAGCATTAAATGTAATCTGGGTTAAGTATAACATTTTGTAAGCTAAATTTACTATAAATACTACTTTAAACATATTCTCGATATTTCAATCGCACACAGTGTACTTATGCACCCCCTGCTTCAACCCTTGATTTTAAAAAAATCGTAAAAAACTCAAACTGACATAGACCTAAAAGTTTTTTCGTCCTTCTAGTTGCCAACAATACCCCTAACATTACCTCAAAGCCTTGTTCTCGCCGAACCGGCGGAACACCCCCATAGCAACCCTTGTATATAAAAAATCAGCATTACGCACATCATAAAAAAGTCAATCTGACATAGACCTAAAAGTGTTTTCGTCCTTCTAGTTGCCAATAATACCCCTAACATTCCCTCAAAGCCTTGTTCTCGCCGAACCGGCGGAACACCCCCTTAGCAACCCTTGTATATAAAAAATCAGCATTAAATAAAATCTGGGTTAAGTATAACATTTTGTTAGCTACATTTACTATAAATACTACTTTAAACATATTCTCGATATTTCAATCGCACACAGTGTACTTATGCACCCCCTGCTTCAACCCTTGATTGTAAAATATTCGTAAAAAAGTCAAACTGACATAGACCTAAAAGTTTTTTCGTCCTTCTAGTTGCCAACAATACCCCTAACATTCCCTCAAAGCCTTGTTCTCGCCGAACCGGCGGAACACCCCCTTAGCAACCCTTGTATATAAAAAATTAGCATTAAATGTAATCTGGGTTAAGTCTAACATTTTGTAAGCTAAATTTACTATAAATACTAAATTAAACATATTCTCGATTTTTCAATCGCACACAGTGTACTTATGCACCCCCTGCTTCAACCCTTGATTTTAAAAAAATCGTAAAAAAGTCAAACTGACATAGACCTAAAATTTTTTTCGTCCTTCTAGTTGCCAACAATACCCCTAACATTACTTCAAAGCCTAGTTTATGGCGAACCGGCGGAATACCCCCTTAGCAACTCTTGTATAGAAAAAATCAACATTAAATTATATCTTGATTAAGTATAAAATTTTGTTAGCTACAAATACTATAAATACTACTCTAAACATATTTTCGAAGTTTCATTCGCATACAGTGTTCGGGTGCACCCCCTGCTTCAACCCTTAAAATAAAAAAATTCCTCAAAAAGTCAATCTGGCTTAGGTGTGAAACTTTCATTCTAATCACAAAGGAGGCTTCAAACATTAACCAAAGCCTCGTTACAGTTAAGACGCGGAGTACACCACTGGCAGCCCCCCATGTGAAAAGTATCACCACAAGCGCAATCTGGATTAGAGGTACAATTTTTTTGGTTACATTGGCAACAAATAATACTTCAAGCATGCCCTTAAAGTCTCGTTCATGGTTAAAGTGCGAAATTTCAATTTATGTACAAAAAAGGTAATAAAGAAGGTATTTGGCGTCTTTTATTGTCAAAAATATTTCCTAAGGAGTTAAGAACATGGACCAATCTCACTGAACATAATTGGTTGAAATTTGTCCTACCAAATAGATGATGCGTTGAAATATATTGTCAATGTGAAGTAGAGTTGAGTAGTCATGCTAACATGTGCTCCTGTAAAAAGTGTAAAACAGAGAATCCAGAGACAGCTGCAGTATGCGAAATGTGTGAAAATGTGTTCTGTGGGCCTTGTGCAGGCATTAAACCAACAGAAGCAAGAGTTTTTACATTAAAAAACAAAATACTAATGTATTTCTGCATAGAGTGTAAACCAGTGTTAACTGAAAAAATAAACCTAGCTAAACAAATTGTGCTATATAAAAAACTCATTGAAGATAAAGATAATATGATAAATGACAAACAAAAAATTATAGACATCCTTGAGAACAAAAAGAAAAACGAAAATATAAATACAAATACTGTTAAGGAAAAAACCATCAATAATGAAGCTGTCAGCAGTCCTCAACCAAAAACAGATGGCAATAATACAAAAGCCTACGAAACAGAACAAATAAAAATTATGCAAGATATCATAAATTTGGCTAAACCAATGCCAAATAATGATCCAGCATTGGTGGAGAATAAAATTGATAATAAAAATACAACTGATCAAGAACATAATAACTGGACCACAGTAAAGAATAGGAAAAACTGGAATAAGAAGAATTCTAACAAATCCAAACGAACTGTTTATATAGGCACAGGTTCAGTAACTGAGAATGATGAATTTACTGGCGGGGAGGAAAAAGACAAAAAAGCTTGGCTATTTATATCAAGAATACCAGACAAAATTGATGAACTTATAATAAGTAACTATATAAAGAAGAAAACTAACATTAATAATGACCAAGATATCATAGTTAGACATATTCCCACTAAAATAGAATCAGAAAGATCAAATAGTAAGTGTTTTCAAATTGGAGTTAAATATGACCTGTTAGAATTGGTATATGATAGAAACTTTTGGCCTCGAAATGTAGCTTATGAACGTTTTAAATTCAAGAAACGTTACAACAATGACAATCACACTCCCGAAGAGACTGAAAATGTTTTTTTAGAACCATAACTTCACAGAGTACTCCACAAGATATTAATGTTACAAATACATCAAGAGAACTATCCAATAAGAGTCTTTATAATTTTAAAGTACTGCATCTAAACATACAATGCATTAGAAATAAAACAAGTGAATTAGAGATATTTCTTAGAGACCATTATTATAAATTCTTGTTAATAAATGAGCACTGGTGCACAGATGACGAAATTAATTATGTAAGTATGAATAGTTATAAACTTGTATCTAAATATTCCAGAACCACATTATCCCATGGGGGTGTAGCTATCTATGCACTGAGGAACTGTACTTGTATAGCTTTGGAGCATATTAATAAACTGTCTGTTGATGTTCATTGTGAACTTGCGGCCATCGAATATCAGAATACCAGACTGATGACGTTATACAGATCCCCAAATGGAGATTTTGACTTATTTCTAGAAATACTGCATAAAGCACTCACTTTGTTATTAGAAAATAATAAAATAATAATTATTTCGGGCGATTTCAATGTTTATTTACATAACGATAATAATCGACAGACTAAATTGCTAATTAATACCTTTAGCTCTTTTGGTATCTCTCAAACATATTTCGGATATTCGAGAAACAAACACTGCCTGGACAACATTTTTACAAATATAGATAAAAAACAACTATCAGACAGCCTTCATAGAAACGAGACTGTCTGATCACTTAGGTATACAATTTGAAACAAATATTAAATTTACCACATCTTCAAAGAGAATTACTTATAGATCCATAACTGAACAAGGTCTCAAAGCTGTAAATAATCTGTTAGTTAATCAAAATTGGGATTTCTTAGATAATAGCACTATTCAGATAGACCAAAAATTTGAAAAATTCATCAGTCTCATTACAGATGCAATTGAAATATGTTTCCCTCTAAAATCACGTATAGCTAATAACGTAAATATATTTAAATTAAATTGGTTCAATAATGAACTCCGGGGGATGCGAGATCATTTGAATTTCCTCCACGATTTCTACAAAAGCAATCCCACTAGAGGTAATAAGCTCATATATAATAATTATAGGTCTGTGTACAGAAGGGAGATAAATGTCGCTAAAACTACATCCCATGAAAATTTTATAAACAACCATGGAAATCCTCAGCAAGCAATGTGGAAAATTGTAAATAGCAATAAAAATAGATATAACAATATTACAGGTAAAATATCTTGCGATGAATTTAATAACTATTTTGTTAATATTCCAGAGGACATTTTAAAAGCTATGCCTACAACAAACAAAGTATATTCAGATTTTGTAAAAACCGTAACGGAACATCAATTTAGCTTTTCCAACGTAACACCGCAAGAAGTACTTGAAGCAACAATTTTGTTAAAAAATAAGTCATGTAAGGATGTTTATGATATAAACACCAATATCATAAAGTCTATAATTCATACAATAATATTTCCATTGACAAAATTAATCAATATGTGTATATCAAACAAAATATTTCCAAACTGCTTAAAAATCTCCAAGGTTGTACCAATATATAAAAAAGACGATATCCATGATCCTTCTAATCACAGACCGATTTCTGTTATCCCATATTTTGCTAAAGTATATGAAATTATTTTAAAAATCCAGCTAGTAAATTACTTTGAAAGTAATACTCTTTTTAACACCAGCCAGTACGGTTTCAGAAATAAGTTATCAACCACATTAGCCATTGATAAATTAACTTCTCTTATAAATGCTGGTTTCGAGGACGGTAAATACGTATCATCTCAATTCCTAGACCTCACTAAGGCATTCGACTGTGTGTCTCATGACATCCTACTGAATAAGCTGAACTACTACGGCTTTACTACAGAAAGCATATTATTGTTAAAATCATACCTGTCTGGACGTCAGCAGTATGTCAGTTATAATGGGACTAGTTCTAGACTACTACCAGTAAAACATGGTGTTCCCCAAGGGTCCATCCTAGGACCAATTCTGTTCCTTATATATATTAATGACCTTCCAAACTCGGTAAACCAAATAGAGACTATTCTATTTGCTGATGATACTAATCTAACAGACATAAACGGAAACTTAGAGGAATTATTAAGTAATGTCAAAGACATACAGTTGAATGTACAAAATTGGTTCCTTGCTAACCGCCTGAATTTAAATACCTCAAAAACAGAGTCAATGATATTTAGTCTACGAAACATGGAGGAAATAGGCAACCCAATATACATTAAATTCCTTGGTCTACACTTGGACCCAAAACTATCATGGGATGAACATACGTCACATGTTTGTAAAAAAGTTTCTAAAAATATATACCTACTCAGATCTATAACAGGCAAAGTTACTCAAAATGCATTGGTAGCCGCATACCATGGTGTGATTCATTCAGTAATATCATATGGAATACTGGTATGGGGTCATGCTCCTACATCTAGTAGCGTGTTTTCTGTACAAAGAAAAGCTGTACGAATTATATCTGGACTTAACTATAGAGACGATTGCAAAGAACAATTTAAAAAATTAAATAACATAACTGTGCCATGCACTTACATATTACAATGTCTCATGTACATAAAAAACAACCTAAATAAATACATGTCTCGGAATGAAATACACTCATATGATATTAGGAATAAAAATGATATACATCAAAACTTTTTACGCTTAAAGAAAACTAGGGATGGCACTGGATATTATGGAATACAATTTTATAATGCACTGCCTCCAGCAATAAGACTTTGGAATGCAATTAAGTTTAAATCCAGACTTAAAAAATATCTTGTCACAAATGCTTTCTACAGTTTTGAAGAATTTCTATCAAGCGATTTATCCAAAATTTAATTTTTTTTTAAAAAAGTGGTCCTTAATGAATATCTCTGTTTCATCTTGTTAGTAATTACTAACTATTAATGTATTTTATAATTTTAAGTATTATTATATATTGTTCGTTGTACGAGTGTGTCTTTTTAACATTTTACATAATGTATCTAATTTAGTGTCTTCATTTTTTTTATGTATACATTTTAATTTTGATTATACGTGTTTTTTAAATTCTATTGTATCTACTATTTTTTGACTTGTGTAAACACTTTTGTGTATCTGACATCAATAAATGAAAAGTAAAAAAAGTAAAGTAAATAAGCAATCTAGTCAACGTGGACTTCTAGGGGTGGAGTAACTATTTCTTTGTCATAAAATTATACTGCACGACTCCGGCCATACACTATTCAGAAGCGGTCAGTCTCGTTTAGACGTTTTTGCGAACTTTTTTGTATCGCTGGATTTCATATGGAACTCCTACACCCCTAAACCAGATAAACTTTTTGGCAAATTTGTTAAAATCAAGGGTTGAAGCAGCGGTAATATTTAAAGCAAACGTGGATAACAAAATTTTCTACCTAAGTAAGCCAGACTTTGTATATATAATCCTGATTATTGCTATATTTATATTTTATAAAACAGCACACATTGTATAAGGGTTGCTAAAGGGGTGCTCCGCCACTTAGCCTTAAACAAAGCTCTGCTGGAAAGTTTGGGGTATTATTTGTAGCTGAAGCAACAAAGAAACTTTTACGCCTAAGCCATATTGACATTTTGGATAATTTTTTAAAATCGAGGGTTAAAGCTGGGGTGCATTCGGACACGCAAATGAAATTTCGAGAACATGTTTACAGTAGTATTTGTAGAATACGTGGCTAACAGAATTATATACTTAAACTGGATTTCATTTAATGCTGATTACTTATATACCAGGGTTGGTAAGGGAGTGTTCCTCCACTTCCCCATTATGTAGGCTTTAAGAGAATGTTTGGGGTATTATTTGCGACTAGAGTAAAGAAAAACCTTTTACGCCTAAGGCAATTTTTCAAAAACAAGGGTTGAAGCAGGGGGTGCATCCGAACATTGTGCGGGTAAAATATCGAGAATATGTTTAGAGTAGTATTTGTAGTAAATGCAGCTAACGATATTTTATACCTAACCCAGATTTCTTTTAAGGCTGATTTTATACATACAAAGGTTGTCAAGGGGTTGTTCCGCCACTTCCGCCAACTAGGCTTTGAGGGGATGTTTATGGCATTATTTGCAACTAGAAGGAGGAAAAAACGTTTACGTCTAAGACAGTTCGCTTTTTGACGAATTTTTTAAAATCAAGGGTTGAAGAGGGGGTGCTTAAGAACACTGTGTGCCAACGAAATATCGAGAATATGTTTAAATTAGTATTTATAGTAAATTTAGCTTACAAAATGTTATACCTAACCCAGATTACATTTAATGCTGATTTTTTATATACAAGGGTTGCTAAGGGGGTGTTCCGCCAGTTCAGCGAGAGCAAGGCTTTGAGGGAATGTTAGGGGCATTGTTGGCAACTAGAAGGACGAAAAAACTTTTAGGTCTATGTCAGATTGACTTTTTTACGAATTTTTTAAAATCAAGGGTTGAAGCAGGGGGTGCATAAGTGCACTGTGTGCGATTGAAATATCGAGAATATGTTTAAAGTAGTACTTATAATAAATGTAGCTAATAAAATGTTATACTTAACCCAGATTACATTTAATGCTAATTTTTTATATACAAGGGTTGCTAAGGGGGTGTTCCGCCGGTTCGGCGAGAACAAGGCTTTGAGGAAATGTTAGGGGTATTGTTGGCAACTAGAAGGTCGAACAAACTTTTAGGTCTATGTCAGTTTGACTTTTTTACGAATATTTTACAATCAAGGGTTGAAGCAGGGGGTGCATAAGTACACTGTGTGCGATTGAAATATCGAGAATATGTTTAAAGTAGTATTTATAGTAAATGTAGCTAACAAAATGTTATACTTAACCCAGATTTTATTTAATGCTGATTTTTTATATACAAGGGTTGCTAAGGGGGTGTTCCGCCGGTTCGGCGAGAACAAGGCTTGGAGGGAATGTTAGGGGTATTGTTGGCAACTAGAAGGACGAAAACACTTTTAGGTCTATGTCAGATTGACTTTTTTACGATGTGTGTAATGCTGATTTTTTATATACAAGGGTTGCTATGGGGGTGTTCCGCCGGTTCGGCGAGAACAAAGCTTTGAGGAAATGTTAGGGGTATTGTTGGCAACTAGAAGGACGAAAAGACTTTTAGGTGTATGTCAGTTTGAGTTTTTTACGATTTTTTTAAAATCAAGGGTTGAAGCAGGGGGTGCATAAGTGCACCGTGTGCAATTGAAATATCGAGAATATGTTTAAAGTAGTATTTATAGTAAATGTAGCTAACAAAATGTTATACTTAACCCAGATTACATTTAATGCTAATTTTTTATATACAAGGGTTGCTAAGGGGGTGTTCCGCCGGTTCGTCGAGAACAAGGCTTTGAGGAAATGTTAGGGGTATTCTTGGCAACTAGAAGGTCGAAAAAACTTTTAGGTCTATGTCAGTTTGACTTTTTTACGAATATTTTACAATCAAGGGTTGAAGCAGGGGGTGCATAAGTACACTGTGTGCGATTGAAATATCGAGAATATGTTTAAACTAGTATTTATAGTAAATGTAGCTAACAAAATGTTATACTTAACCCAGATTTTATTTAATGCTGATTTTTTATATACAAGGGTTGCTAAGGGGGTGTTCCGCCAGTTCGGCGAGAACAGGGCTTTGAGGAAATGTTAGGGGTATTGTTGGCAACTAGAAGGACGAAAAAACTTTTAGGTTTATGTCAGATTGACTTTTTTACGATGTGTGTAATGCTGATTTTTTATATACAAGGGTTGCTATGGGGTGTTCCGCCGGTTCAATGAGAACAAGGATTTGAGGGAATGTTAGGGGTATTGTTGGCAACTAGATGGACGAAAAAACTATTAGGTCTATGTCAGATTGACTTTTTTACGAATTTTTTAAAATCAAGGGTTGAAGCAGGGGGTGCATAAGTGCACTGTGTGCGATTGAAATATCGACAATATGTTTAAAGTAGTATTTATAGTAAATGTAGCTAACAAAACGTTATACTTAACCCAGATTTCATTTAATGCTGATTTTTTATATACAAGGGTTGCTAAGGGGGTGTTCCGCCGGTTCGGCGAGAACAAGGCTTTGAGGGAATGTTGGGGGTATTGTTGGCAACTAGAAGGACGAAAAAACTTTTAGGTCTATGTCAGCTTGACTTTTTTACGATGTGTGTAATGCTGAATTTTTATATACAAGGGTTGCTATGGGGGTGTTCCGCCGGTTCGGCGAGAACAAGGCTTTGAGGAAATGTTAGGGGTATTGTTGGCAAATAGAAGGATGAAAAAACTTTTAGGTCTATGTCAGTTTGAGTTTTTTACGATTTTTTTAAAATCAAGGGTTGAAGCAGGGGGTGCATAAGTACACTGTGTGCGATTGAAATATCGAGAATATGTTTAAAGTAGTATTTATAGTAAATTTAGCTTACAAAATGTTATACTTAACCCAGATTACATTTAATGCTGATTTTTTATATACAAGTTTTGCTAAGGGGGTGTTCCGCCGGTTCAGCGAGAACAAGGCTTTGAGGGAATGTTAGGGGCATTGTTGGCAACTAGAAGGACGAAAAAACTTTTAGGTCTGTCAGATTGACTTTTTTACGAATTTTTTAAAATCAAGGGTTGAAGCAGGGGGTGCATAAGTGCACTGTGTGCGATTGAAATATCGAGAATATGTTTAAAGTAGTATTTATAGTAAATGTAGCTAACAAAATGTTATACTTAACCCAGATTTCATTTAATGCTGATTTTTTATATACAAGGGTTGCTAAGGGGGTGTTCCGCCGGTTCGGCGAGAACAAGGCTTTGAGGGAATGTTGGGGGTATTGTTGGCAACTAGAAGGACGAAAAAACTTTTAGGTCTATGTCAGTTTGAGTTTTTTACGATTTTTTTTAAATCAAGGGTTGAAGCAGGGGGTGCATAAGTACACTGTGTGCTATTGAAATATCGAGAATATGTTTAAAGTCGTATTTATAGTAAATTTAACTTACAAAATGTTATACTTAACGCAGATTACATTTAATGCTGATTTTTTATATACAAGGGTTGCTAAGGGGGTGTTCCGCCGGTTCAGCGAGAACAAGGCTTTGAGGGAATGTTAGGGGCATTGTTGGCAACTAGAAGGACGGAAAAACTTTTAGGTCTATGTCAGATTGACTTTTTTACGAATTTTTTAAAATCAAGGGTTGAAGCAGGGGGTGCATAAGTGCACTGTGTGCGATTGAAATATCGAGAATATGTTTAAAGTAGTATTTATAGTAAATGTAGCTAACAAAATGTTATACTTAACCCAGATTTCATTTAATGCTGATTTTTCATATACAAGGGTTGCTAAGGGGGTGTTCCGCCGGTTCGGCGAGAACAAGGCTTTGAGGGAATGTTGGGGGTATTGTTGGCAACTAGAAGGACGAAAAAACTTTTAGGTCTATGTCAGTTTGAGTTTTTTACGATTTTTTTAAAATCAAGGGTTGAAGCAGGGGGTGCATAAGTACACTGTGTGCTATTGAAATATCGAGAATATGTTTAAAGTCGTATTTATAGTAAATTTAACTTACAAAATGTTATACTTAACGCAGATTACATTTAATGCTGATTTTTTATATACAAGGGTTGCTAAGGGGGTGTTCCGCCGGTTCAGCGAGAACAAGGCTTTGAGGGAATGTTAGGGGCATTGTTGGCAACTAGAAGGACGGAAAAACTTTTAGGTCTATGTCAGATTGACTTTTTTACGAATTTTTTAAAATCAAGGGTTGAAGCAGGGGGTGCATAAGTGCACTGTGTGCGATTGAAATATCGAGAATATGTTTAAAGTAGTATTTATAGTAAATGTAGCTAACAAAATGTTATACTTAACCCAGATTTCATTTAATGCTGATTTTTTATATACAAGGGTTGCTAAGGGGGTGTTTCGCCGGTTCGGCGAGAACAAGGCTTTGAGGGAATGTTAGGGGTATTGTTGGCAACTAGAAGGACGAAAAAACTTTTAGGTCTATGTCAGATTGACTTTTTTATGAATTTTTTAAAATCAAGGGTTGAAGCAGGGGGTGCATAAGTGCACTGTGTGCGATTGAAATATCGACAATATGTTTAAAGTAGTATTTATAGTAAATGTAGCTAACAAAATGTTATACTTAACCCAGATTTCATTTAATGCTGATTTTTTATATACAAGGGTTGCTAAGGGGGTGTTCCGCCACTTCGCGGTGAACGAGGCTTTGAAGGTATATTTAGGGCATTATTTGTAGCAAGTGTATTCAGGAAAATTTTAGGTCTAAGCTAGATAGGATTTATGGTGCTTATTTTTTTGATTAAGGGTTGGCTAAGGGTGTGTTCAGCCACTTATCCCCGAACGAGGATTTTGGGATATGCTTAGGATATTATTTGTAGCAGATGTAGAAAGAATTTTTTTACGTCTAGGCCATTTTGCATTTTTAGTGAAGTCAGGGGTTGTTTAGGGGTGCGCTATACGTTCGACGTAAGGGAGGCTTTGAGGGAGCATTATGAGTATTGGTACCAATCGATATAATAATAAAAAATTACTCTTAAGTCGATTTGCAGTTGATATTAATTTTTTCTTTTCATTTGAAATTCGTTCAAGTGAACGTTCGAAACTTCAGGTACATTGCAAATCATAGTTTTTCTTTTTAGTTCTTATATATAGTTTTTCTGATGTTTGCAAAATCCTATAAAGAATATGTTTCACCACAAACAGTAAAATATTGAATACTAGGGAAAACCTCTCAAGCTAAGGTAATGGTCTTGGAGATACCTTGCACTTACTTGTTATATTTGTAACATAAGTTTAATCTTTTTATCTTCAGGCCTGATTTTTTTGTTGGTAATTTTTTTCTGATTTTGTGTAATCTGTACCTTTAAATAAACCATCTATGTCAAAATAAACGAAATATGTATAAACGTATATTTTAAGTTTGTACATTGTGATGTCTGCAGTACAGAAAGATGTAAAATAAAAAAACCTGAAAACTCCTATTTATATGTCTGGCAGATTTCCCTTTTTCCACCAAGTCAATTAGTCGTCTCTAATCTTTACTTTATTTTAGTCAATTTTTCATCTAAAATAAAATGTTGATATTATAACAAGAATAAATATAAATATACCAACAACACTGGAGACCCATGCACATGCTCATGTACAAATTTAAACAACACTCTGTCGATTTGCACATTCTCATATTCATCCAATTTATCAAAAATAATCAGGTGCACTGATCTATTTCGTTTTATTTTACACCTAGCTTTTATTATCTACCCATTCTACATCAACATGAACATTATTACAAAGTATGTGGCCAAAATACTCAAGAGAATAATGAAATAAACATAGCTAACCTATCAAAATATTGTGACAGCTTTTTAACCACTAGGGGGCGATCCGAGTATTTCTATTTTGAAGGAAAAATATGAGAAAGCGAACTCGATTAAAATTCTAAATTAGTATTCCAAATACAGAAATATCTTAATGTAATGCACATTACACATCCCGAAGTACGTCAGGTCTGAGTGGGTTAAGGATTTAATTAGTAGCTTTAAATTCTCTCAAAGAGCATAGATTTGAATATAATATATTCTTTATAATATTTATAGCTGCCTATCAAATATCGAAGTAGCGCAACTACAACTTTTAAGCGTAACAACAATATTAATATTTAACACAAAATTTGAGACATAGATTTCAAGATTATTATATGAAAAGAAATAGAATATAACAAAGGTATATGAATGTTTTACTTTTTAGAACCATATAATGTTCTAAGTTTTAAGGGTAATTTTATTGAATCTATTCCAAAGCCATCAGAAATACGGGAATACTGACACAATGAATGTCAATCATGGTTACCGGTTGATCTCTTAATATCCAAAATGAATCTACGGAAAATTATGATTATAAACTTTCGTTTATATTTGTTTATATAGGTAACTTTTCAGGAAGTGGTCATTATATAACAATTGCTAAAAGTCAATATTATATATTTAACAATAAAAATGAAGTAAAATACAATCAAATTAATTTTTTCCATCTGAAGTGTACGATTTAAAGATGCTAAGTGAATTTTCGATCAGTAGTGATGATACTGAGACTTCCAGTTTAAAACACGAAGATGTTGTCGAAGATTATGGTGAAGCATGAATGCCAATATCGTATGAATCTTTTAATGAAGATAATACTACCGATATATAAGAAATGAGAATAGTGATGAAGATAATTTGATAATACCTCTGACACTAGTAGTCTTAGCAAATGATATTGTACCGACCATAGTCTTAATGATGATACTGATAATACAAATTATATTAGCAATAGTAGTGTTCAAAGAAATATTTTAAAATTATCTCCTGAAAGAATTCTTGAAAAAAAAGAAGAGATAAATATTTTAATTGGATATCTAGAAAGGACTTTGTGCTTCCTGGAAAATTTTGCGACGAATTCTGGGATCCAGCTAAAACAACAGTGCGTAAATTTTGATCTAATTTCTTCATCAAGGAATTCGAAAAAGTTAACGACACTTGCGTTTTAAGAATAAACTATCATAAAGTTAATAATAAATCTAAGAAAAATTGTTTCAATTAATAATGCTACCTGACTTCATTCTTCTTGTTCTAAATTTTATTTTACTGTTACATCATCAGTTCCTAAAATTCCGTTTGAAGATAAAATTGTTAAATTTTATGAAAGTTAAGAAACTCATCATAAAGATGAAATACACAGAATATTTTGCACAGGACCTGAAAGAATAGAATTAGCAAATGAAATAGAAAAATCTAAAGGTTACTTCGTTAGACGTGGTACACAGAGTATTCAGTGAAGTCATAAAAAAAAATTATTTAGAATCTGATTCTATATCATCATATTTATATCATACAAAATAAGTACCATTATTGATCCACCTTCTTATTTAAAGAGGAGTCCTATTGTTCTATATTATGCTTTGATTATTGAAGGACTCATCTTTCAAGAGAAGTAGGCGCCTTAGTATTTTATTCCAAATGAACACGATATAGGATCAATAATTAACTTTTTAAACATATTTCATAAAATACTAGAAATTTTAACAGCAAAGCGAATCGATGGAATTGAAACCGATTTTACAGGCTTATTAAAAATGTTTTAATGGTATGAGTATTTATTATTATGGAAAAAAATTATCAAGAAACTGAGGAGAAAAGAACTTTTGAAGACCGTTTAACTATTTTACATATTTGCTAATCACATATGATTTCAAGCGTAAAACTAACTTACAAAAATATTTTCGAACGAAAAAATTAATAAAGAACCAAAAACAATCGCGTTTCACCTAATTACTTTCATGATTTATTTTTAAAATCTTGAAGAAGCCAAGGAATATATTTTATTATTTCATAAATTATTCTCATTGCCCTCAAAATGCAAAGATTTTTATGATTTCTAAATCCAGACTTCAACAGTATTTATCTTAGCAAATACTTTTTAAGCAAGCGATTTTGACAATGTAAAGGTATTATTCAAGATGGGAACAACCAGATATGTGGTACTCATTTTCAAAGATTATATGAAGAAAATTCTGCTTCCGTAAAAATGATAAACCTACGACTAGCACTGTGCAGTAGTTATGGAAAGAACTTTTACAACTTGATATTATGTTAGGTGCAGAAAGCAAGGATAAACTCATATATAGTCTTTCTAGACTCGGTAACGATAAAAAGTAAGTAAAATACTATCAAATAAAGTTTTTCAATCTGAAGTGTACATTTTAATATATGAAAAACTAAACGTAACTAAAACTGTAGATGAATTAAAAATTATTCGTAGCTATAAACAAAGTTTTAAAGAAATAAATAACAAACAAATAGATTCTGGAAAGGTATTTATACTTATGGGCGTTTAAAAAATGCCAAGTGAATTTTCGATCAGTAATAATTATACTGAGACTTCGAGTTTACAACACGAAGATGTTGTTGAATACTATGGAGAATCATTAATGCCAATATCGTATGAATCTTTTAATGAATATAATACTAGCAATATATTAAGCAATGAAGATAATTTGATAATACCTCTCACACTAGTAGTCTTAGCAAAAGAAATCGTACCGAGCAGTCTTAATGATGATACTGGTAGTACAAAATCCATTAGCAATAGTAGTGATAGCAAAATGTTAAAAGAAATATTATAAAATTTTCTCCTGAAATAATTCTTGGAAAGAAAGGGATAAATATTTTAATTAGATATAATTTTGAGAAGAATTCTGGGATCCAGCTAAAACAACATTGCGTAAATTTTTACCTAATTTCTTCATCAAGAAACTCGAAAAAGTTAACAACACTTGCGTTTTAAGAATAAACTATCATAAAGTTAATAATAAATCTAAGAAAAATAATAATATTTTATCAATTAAAAATGCTACTTGCCTTCATTCTTCTTGTTCTAAATTTTATTTCACTGTTACATCATCCTAAAATTCCGTTTGAAGATAAAATTGTTAAATTTTATGGAAGTAAAGAAACTCATCATAAAGATGAAATACACAGAAGATTTTGCACAGGATCTGAGAGAATAGAAGTAACAAATAAAATACAAAAATTTAAAGTGGTTCGCATTGACAATAAAAATGTTCAATTCATTCCCGAACGTATCTTGGATGCAGAAAATTACACTAAGGTTGTTCCGTTAGACGTGGTACACAGAGTATTCAGTGAAATCATAAAAAAAATTATTTAGAGTCTGATTCTATATCATCATATTTACATCATAAAAAATAAGTACTATTATTGATCCACCTTCTTATTTAAAGAGGAGTCCTATTGTTCTATATTATGCTTTGATTATTGAAGGACTCATCTTTCAAGAGAAGTAGGCCTTAGTAATTGCAGATTTTATTACAAATGAACACGATGTAGGATCAATAATTAACTTTTTAAACATATTTAATAAAATACTAGAAATTTTAACAGCAAAGCGAATCGATGAAATTGAAAGCGATTTTACAGGGCTTATTGTAAATATTTTAATGGTATGAGTATTTATTATTATGGAAAAAAATTATCAAAAAACTGAGTAGCAAAAAACTTTTGAAGACCATTTAACTATTTTACATATTTGCTCGTCACATATGATTTCAAGCGTAAAACTAACTTACAAAAATATTTTCGAACGAAAAATCTAATAAAGAACCAAAAACAATCGCGTTGCATCTAATTACTTTTATGATTCATTTTCAAAATCTTGAAGAAGCCACGGAATATATTTCATTATTTTATAAATTATCTTCATTGCATTTGAAGTGCAAAGATTTTTGTGATTGTTTAATAAAAATAGAAAATAAAACTAAATCGATTAATGTAAAATTAGAAAATCCTGATCATGAAAAGGATGACAAAAAAATTGAGAGTAAGCATTATGTTTACGACGATCATTGCTTTGATATTATTAGTACAGAATCAGAAGATGAAAGCGACGGAGAACCTGATGAATTAAAAATAAAGAGATCTGTTTAAAAAATAAAGCAATCTCCATATTATAAACTTTTCTTTGAAATATATAAAAATCGAAACATGCAAAATTACTAATGAAACAAATAGTTTTTACAATGTAAAATTAACGAAATTATTTAACTCCATATTTCACAAGCAGTGGTGGTCAAAATTATTCTGAGAATTTTAGGTTAATAACCTTCTTATCACCTCTTGGGGCACAATTTGTAAATAAAAATGTTCATATTATCATTATCTGCGAATATATGTGTTCAAAAATGCAAAGAAAAAAAATTTCTTTTCGCTGCTAAAATCAGTCTTGTGTTGTTTATCTGTCTACACTTTATTTAGAGATATTTTAGAAACGAAATTGTGTAAGTTAAAAGAACTACAAATTTGACATGTATAGAAATTCGTGTTAAATACATAACGATATACATAATCAACATGCTAGGCCAAAAATATGAGAAACATATTGACCCGATAATTGGAAGATTCTCAATCTTTGTACTATTACATAAGAAGAGAGTGGCAAATAGGTGTGATAACTATATACTGATGACGTTAATGTCACAGACTAGTAAAATAATACTGAATATTTCTAAATCCAGACTTCAACATTATTTGTCCTAGCAAATACTTTTTAAGCAGGCGATTTTGACAATGTAAATTGGGACAAGATATGGTATGATTCAAGATGGGAACACCCAGATATCTGGTACACATTTTCGACGATTATATGAAGAAAATTCTGCTATCGTAAAAATGAGAAACCTACGACTAGCAGTGTGGAGTAGTTATGGAAAGAACTTTTACAACTTGATATTATCTTAGGTGCAGAAAGAAGGATAAACTCATATATAGTCTTTCTAGACTCAGTAACGATAAAAGTAAGTAAAATACTATCAAATAAAATTTTTCAATCTGAAGTGTACATTTTAATATATGGAAAACCAAACGTAACTAAAACTGGAGATGAATTAGAAATTATTAATAGCTATAAATATAGTTTTAAAGAAATAAATAACAATGAAATAGATTGTGGAAAAGTATTCATATTTATAGGAGATTCAAAAATGCTAAGTGAATTTTCGATCAGTAATAATGATACTGAGACTTCGAGTTTAAAACACGAAGATGTTGTTGAATACTATGGTGAAGCATTAATGCCAATATCGTATGAATCTTTTAATGAAGATAATACTAGCAATATATTAAGCAATGAAGATAGTGATGAAAATAATTTGATAATACCTCTGACACTAGTACTCTTAGCAAAAGAAATTGTACCGATCATAGTCTTAATGATGATACTGATAGTACAAATAACTTTTAATTGAATATCTGGAAAGGACTTTGTGCTTCCTGTAAAATTTTGGGAAGAATTCTGGGATCCAGCTAAAACAACATTGCGTAAATTTTGATCTAATTTCTTCATCGGGGAATTCAAAAAAGTTAACGACACTTGCGTTTTAAGAACCAATTATCATAAAGTTAATAATAAACCTAAGAAAAATAATATTTTATCAATTAATAACCTGCCTTCATTCTTCTTGTTCTAAATTTTATTTTACCGTTACATCATCAGTTTCTAAAATTCCGTTTGAAGATAAAATTGTTAAATTTTATGAAATTAAAAAAACTCATCATAAAGATGAAATACACAGAAAATATTGCACAGGACCTGAAAAAATAGAATTAGCAAATAAAATAGAAAAATTCAAACCCCTTCGCATTGAAAATAAAAATTTTCAATTCATTCCTCAACATATCTTGAATGCAGAAAATTACACTAAAGTTGCTTCGATAGACGTGGTACACAGTGTATTCAGTGAAATCATAAGAAAAAATTATTTAGAATCTGATTTTATATCATCATATTTATATCATAAAAAATCAGTACTATTAGGAAACTAATGAAAAATTTGTACCAGGTTGCATTCAAGGTTTCGCTTGTGATCCCCTACGTGTTATAAATGCAACGAGTTCTATTAGTGCTAAACCTTGTTATTTAAAAAGGAGTCCTATTGTTCTATATTATGCTTTGATTATTGAAGAATTCATCTTTCAAGAGAGGTGCCTTAGTAATTGCAGATTTTATTACAAATGAACATGATGTAGGATCAATAATTAACTTTTTAATAAAATAAGTACTACAAATTTTAACAGCAAAGCGAATCGATGAAATTGAAAGCGATTTTACAGGCTTATTGTAAATGTTTTAGTGGTATGAGTATTTATTATTACGGGAAAAATTTATCAAGAAACTGAGGCGCAAAGAACTTTTGAAGATCATTTAACTATTTTACATATTTGCTCATCACATATGATTTCAAGCGTAAAACTATATTTACCAAAATATTTTAGAACGAAAAAAATAATAAAGAACCAAAAACATCGTGTTGCATCTAATTACTTTTATGATTCATTGTCAAAATCTTGAAGAAGCCTAGGAATATTTTATAAATTATTCTCATTGCCCTTAAAATACAAAGATTTTTATAATTGTTTAATAAAAATAGAAAATAAAACTAAATCGATTAATGTGAAATTAGAAAATCCTGATGAAGAAAAGGATGACAATAAAATCAGCACAGAATCAGAAGATGATAGCGACGGAGAACCTGATGAATAAAAAAAAAGATTAGTTTCAAAAATAAAACAATCTCCATATTATAAACTTTTCTTTGAAATAAAAAATAATCGAAACATGGAAAATTACTAATGAAACAAATAGTTTTTACAATGAAAAATTCACGAAATGTTTTTCAAATTATTTAGCTGCATACTTATTTAATACGCGTTGGTGGTCAAAATTATTTTGTGAATTTAAGGCTAATAGCCTTGTTATTAGCTCTTGGGTCATAATTTGTAGGTAAAAATATTGATATTATAATTACCTACGTATAAATTTATTCAAAAATAAAGAAAAAATTTTTTTTCGCTGCTAAAGCCAGTATCGTGTTGTTTATCTATCTATATATTTAAAATTATATTAGAATCAATATTGTATAAATTAAAAGGACTACAAGACTTATCTACCTATAAAAAATTTGACGCGTATAAAAATTCTTGTTAAATACATGACGAAATACATAATCAACATGCTATGTCAAAAATATGAGGAACAGTTTGACATGATAATTAAAAGATTCTCAATATTCGTACTATTATATAAGAAGAAAGTTGCAAATAGTTGTGATCATTGTATATTGATGGCGTTAATATCACAGACTAGTAAGTTAATACAGAATATTTCTCAATCCAGACTTCAACATTACTTGTCTTACCAAATACTTTCTGGGCAAGTGATTTTGACAATGTAAATCGGGATATGCCATGGTATTATTCGAGGTGGGAACACGCAGACCACTCATGTTCGACGATCATATGAAGAAAATTCTGCTTTCGTAAAAATTAAAAAACTACGATTAGCAGGGTGGAGTAGTTATGGGCAGAACTTTTCCCGCTTGAGATTTACAACAAAACACAAATTAGGATTAAAGAGCCAGCCAAACATTTTAAATACAGGTGACTGAGTTATAAGCAAAATAGTTCGCCTTAGAATTCTTATGGACAATACCAAAGAACTGCGAATATGTATTTCACTGAGGAATACAGATAGCAAGATTAGAAACTTGTCCACTGAACAAAATTTGGCATGTCGGAAATATCACAGAACGGACAAAGATTTGTTAACGACCTAGTTCCCTCCATCTATTTTTACACCTTTTAAGGAAACGGACAGATGATTTCAAAATGTGGATCTGTGAACGTTTGCTACGAATTTCCTGGACAATCCATCCCATCAACAGTTCGATTTTCCAAGAAATATATCTCCCAAAACGACGCTCCACCATAGTATTCTTCCAAATTATCCAATTATTTGGCCACATCAATCGAAGAGATGACAATGCAGAATGGTTTAATAGTTCAGGGAAACCAAATGTCAAAATACGAAGAGCCGATGTTCAAGACGCCAGACGGATGTCACCAAAAAGCTGACGGGAGAGAGATTTGGTGAAACCGCGCGCCTAACAGACGTGCTATACAGCAAATGGAGACTACATAGGTCAATGCATGAATCACAAAGTGTCACAAGGCATTATGAAGAGAAAGAGAACTACATAACGTCAAATTCATAACGAAATTATTAATTAATACCCATACAATTCTGCTTCTGGCACACTATTCGCTAATTGCTACACAATGTGCTAAGACTCATTCAAAATTAGCCTACTATCAGGTATAGTATAACTTATCGTTAAACTAAATATTCTGCGGGAATAAGAGTAAGTCGTGCTCCATTTTAAAACTAGTTAAGTAAGTGTAGTGGTCAGTATCTATATAATGTAGTGGGACTCACTTAAGATGAAGATACCCCCATATCTCACTTATCTGATATCTGAATATTTTGAAAAAGTGGTGAATCTATACCTATAAAGTGAGTCTATGGACATAAATACACTTTATTAATCAGAGCCGTCTGATTCTAGGATGGAAAAGGAGGATCGATTTTCAAAAAAAGTATCAGCGATTTTCAAATGAAAAAATATATTCTTCATTTCTTGCTCAGAATAGTGTACTGTACTAGTTTGATTGATTTTACAACAAAATAATTATTTATTCAATAAGGCAAAAATTTAATTCGTACGTGGCTATCGTTTTTCTAACAAATAATCTTCTAACTAATTGAACTGAGCCTGCGGTAGGTTCTTGATGAAACATATTAAATAAAATAAGTATTAAGTACAATTGGTATTACTGTTTCACAATTTTTATTCAATTTTCTCTGACATATCTCTGAGTTCTAATAACTAAGCTTTGACCACTCTAACATATACAGGGTGATTCATGAAAAACGGGTACTACACGTTTCTTGGGATCCGTTCAGTTTAGAAATTTGAAAACGAAAATATTTCCATGCATGTGTTACTTGCGTTTATGCCGCAAGTAGCACGTAATTTTGTTATCTTAAATAGAACACCCTATATTTTATATCACATTTGGATGCCTCATCAAATTTTAGCCTAAGTTTATGTACCATAATATGCTCTTAAACCTTCTTTTCAAACTCATATAAGTACCCTATGATATACCTAAATATTGTTTTACATTTTCACAATATCATACAGGGTACTTTATTTTCACAACCTCTTGTATATTTTCACAGAATTTAATAGAATGTTGAATTCTGCATCGATTGATATTAGCATTCGCTATACCTATATCTCTCGGTTCTTTTATTATGGACGAAGTTTTGTAAAATGTATACAATCCGTACTGTGTAATGTACATACAGCTACCATACATAGTAGGCAATGAAAAATTTCAGAATGTTTTGTTTTATCAATGTAAACATCGTGTTAGTGTTACCGCGTGGCAGTGAACACGAACGTGACTTTCGTTTTAGTCAGATTCGCGCACAAGAACACTGCACAATTTAATTTTGAAATGATTTTATTTTACTTGGCTCGGCGAAAAAGTAACACACTGTATCGATTTTACACGAATGATTAAAAGTCAAATTTTCTGGAGTCAAAATAACGACATATTACTATTCACGTTCTAACAATACATTTATTTATAACTAAGTATGATTAAATTAATTAATTATGTTGATTGGTAACACTTTAGAGTAGAAATTTGCCTTTTGTTGTTGTTGTTTTGTCGCGTAGCTGGATTCCGAACTGACTGACTTGCTTGACTCGACTGACTTTTCTGAATCCATGCGTTGAGCGCGTCTTGGTTTATATAATATAAATCAAAGCTTCTGGAAGTGTTCGAGAATCGAAAATTCCAGGCGTTCTAGTTGTTCTAGATGTTTCCGGCTTAATCCGAAAAAAACTAGCTCTTAAAATTTGCAAGCCGCGTTCAAAAATTTGCATTCCTGTTGAAAATATTGAACTTTAAATTTTGCCTAAAAGTCTCTATGTGTAAGTTCGAGTGGCCAGCAGTTTATAAATTACGCGATTTTATTTATTAAAGAGAGGTGTACTTTGACACCAGCAATAGCACAGAAACGTAGTATTTGTTTACTTAGAACAGATTTCTCTGAGCATGTGATTGTACGTCTTCAAAAGAATTACGATTTTTTAAAAGGATTATTTGAACTGACCAAGCTACATTTTCCAAAGAAACAATTTTTAACAGACAGAATCTACACCACTGGGCACAACAAAATTCTCATGAAGTGCGAAAATCAAATTTCCAGGACAAATTAGTTTGAATGTTTTCTGCTTATTAGTAGATGACAAGTATAAGTATCATATCTACTAAAAGAATTTAAATAGTAATAAATACGTGGTAATATTGTAATAGTGGTTGTACTTTTATTAATAATTTGCCCCTAAATATTTTTAATTCTATTTATTATCAAATGGATGGTTGCGGTCCACATAATACATGGGATGTTGGAGTTTGTGGGAGGGCAGTCACAAAGAGTGACCGCAGCACCTAGGCCCCATTGGACCCATTGTACATCCTCCCGAGGCCTCCAACCATCCTAATCTTGTGAAGAAGGTGGTGATGTTGACTAAGGGAAATATCTCTCAAGTCGTCTAAAGTAGGCCAACGTTCTCCCAAAATGGATTCTCTGCTAGAGGAGACTGCAGGGCACTCACAGAGTACGCATTGGATAGTCTCGTCTTCTTGTTCACAACCTCTGCATAGGGGTGTGTCGTTTAGCTTCATGTTAAAAAGGTGCTTTCTCATCTGGAAATGACCAGTAAGAATTATTGTCGCGAAGTGCAGATTTTTCCTGGACATTGCCAGGTAGGTCATCGTTGTATCCTTGTCGGGGTATCTAAGCAGATCCCTGGCCAACTGACAACTATGAGTTTCATCCCACAGTTTTTTAAATTTTCTGTACATGGGATGTGTATGACGAATTAGCGGCATCGATCGAATTTGGCTACCGAGGATCTTGGAGATAGCCAGCAAGTTCTCCTGATTTGATGTCCTTAGACTTTTACTTTTAGGGTAATATCAAAAATATTGTATATGCCGCCCCGGCTACTATTAAAGAAGTTCTGAGAAACAGAGTACGGGCTGCATTTCAACAAACACATTCACTAAGCCACTATAAGTGACGTAAATTTCAGGATAATGGTTTGTCAGCAGCAAAGTGGAGGTCGTTTTGAACAGTTGTTGCGTTAAATATTTATATTCAATGTTTTCTCTTATTTTGTAAATTTTATTCCAAAGAATTTGTTATAAATCTAATATAAAACAATCTCTTGTGTTTGGTGTTACTATCTTGATAAATAAACAAATAATTATGAAATATCTACATGATTATTCTCGTTTGGGATAAAAAAGACCCAAGTTAGGTGACTTGTATCGGATACCAACAAACAGTGCTGACTTTGCATGTACACTTTACAAAAATTCGGTCATAATAAAAAAACAAAGAGAGATAGGTATAGATAACTGCTAATATCAATTCATGCAGAATTTAATGCTCTATTAAATTATGTGAAAATTACAGGGGATTCCATTTGAAAAAAAATTCTTTTGGACTTTCCAACTTAAACAATGTTCGACTGTGAAAATGAAATACCCTGTATGATATTGTGAAAATATAAGACAATTTGTAGTTAGATCGTTGAGTACTTGTGTGAGTTTGAAAAGAAAGTGTCTAAATCGGGCATACGATAGAAGATATAGATTATTTTCCGAAGGGTAGGAACCGTCAAAAATCTCCAAAAATATTAATTATCTCGAAAGCTGGTAGGTTTAAGAGCATATTATTAAAACAACAAAGTTAGGTGCTACTTCCGGCATAAGCAGAAGTAACACATGCATGAAAATATTTTCTCTAGATCTGCCATATCCAACAACCCCATTGGTAAAATTTTCAAATTTCTAAACTGAACAAATTTCAAGAAACGTCCAATACCCGCTTTCCGTGAATAACCCTTTATATATGGCATCACAATTTTCACAATTTATTTCGTATACACCCGCTTTCTCTGTATCTTCAGTTTTTTCTTTGTTATTATGAACCCAACAAGCGACCTAAGTTGTTTTTATTTCAGGATATAGTATTCACACCTATTGTTACATTTTGAATTGCTAATGTGTTTTACAAATTTAATACTAAGCCACTTTTTATTTTCTTTGGGTGCGTTATAAAAATATGTTTTCATAAGTTTTCTTTGTTTATTCTTCATTGGCTTTTTTATGGGAGACGTGTGACATCCATTACTTTTTGCAATTATTTTAAGGGTTCTAATTTCTTTTTTAAAACTGGCTTTATTCAACTTTAATGAAAATAATCTGGACATAACTGTGAACAGGTGACATTTTTATCTTCCAGGATTGATTACAATTTGTGTGTGTATCAGTACAATGTAAGAAATACACAAATTAAATTTCAAAACACCCCCATAATAGGCACCGTCTGAAAATTAAGTATACCTAAAAGTTGAAATTAAAATTAAGTTCTTAGTAGCAAGTATATTAGAAATAAGCAATAAAATGATAATTATGTTACCTACACCTTTCAAATCTTGAAAGTATAAAATATTCATATATTGGTCCTATATAGGACCAATATTCATATATTGGTCCTATATCATATATGAATATTGGTCCTATATAGGACCAATATTCATATATTGGTCCTATATGGAGCATATATTGGTGCAATATTGGTGCTACTAGGGTAGTAATATAAATATTTTGTTTGTGGTCAGTTTTAGGTTTGTTGTTAAACTCTTTGATAATCGTTGAAAGGCCGAAACATATGTTAGAGAAACCTGAATATAATACATGTAAGAAAAATTGTGAAACAGTAATACCAAGTGTTCTTAATATATTCTTTCTAACTAATCGGCAATAAAGACCTAATTAAGCTATGAAAAAAAATTATTGTAAGTATCAATTTGTTAATTTTTTTAAATAAAAAAAGCTAATTAAGGTAAAATCAATTCAAACTAGCATAATACGTTATTCTAATAAAAGAAATGAAGAATACATTTTTCCATTTGAGAATCTGGTTTATACAGTGTGTACCGCTTTTATACATCCACCCTAATATCTCAGTTGTTAATAACGCGATTTTCTTCAAATTTAGGTAGTAATTATATGTTGGAAAAATGAATTATTTGGCATAGTAAACATTTTCATTTTTCATTGGCGTGCGGTTTTAGGGGGTAAAAATAGATCGATTCTTCGCCAAAAGGATAATAGGGCTTATTTTAGTCAAAATTTTCTATCATATTTGGATTCAGCATGTCCAAAAACCCCTTAATTCATATTCTCCATGATCTCAAAATCGGATTATGACAGACACGAAATATTAATTAATTTCTTAAAAACATTTATTACATTTTTTGCTATAACAAACCTAAAAACATTTTTTTTTTTATAAATTCTGGTCTCCTCAACATAACCATCTTCCAATGATAGCACACCGTTTATCGTAAATGTTACCTCGTCACTAAGCACTATGTTCTTTAAGTTAAGATACTTAACTTGCAACCATAGGCATTAATCAAAAGTGCTTTGAACAACAAGTTTTTATTTGATATTTGGCGATTCATAAGAATTGTCAAAAGTTAAATAGTGTTATTTAATTTATCAATCTTACTGATAATGGCAGAAAATCGGAGAGTAGTTCTTATAATTCAAGAAAAAGTTGAAATTATCCGCTTGGTTGGTGATAATGAAAGATCTACGCGTCAGATTGCTCGAATATTTAATCAACGTCATCGTGATCGAGCATCAATTTGGCACAAAACGGTTGGTGACATCAACAAACTGTTTGCAAGAACCGGAGCCATTTCCAAAAAAAAAAGACAAAGAAGGTACAATTTAAATTTACGGTAATATCCAGACGACGAACGCATTTTAACAGAATTTCGGAACAATCCAAATGGTAATATAAGGGCAGTTGCGAGAACACTAAACTTAACCAAAAATAAAATATGTATGAAACGCAATAGCATTAGGGCATTTAAACCAAAATTTTTGCATACTCTCTCAGAAGGTGATTTTGAACGGCGCGGCGGTTTGAATTTTGCCTATGGTTGCAAGGTAACTATCTTAACGATAGATTTTTTTTAAAGAACATACTGTTTAGTGACGAGGCATTTACCACAAACGGTGTGGTATCTAGTCAAAATTGTAGATATTGGGCAGCCAAAAATCCCAACTTTGTAATTAACTGTAAAAACCAATACAGTGAAAGAGTTAACGTGTGGTGTGGCATATTAAACGAACAAATTGTTGGCCCCTTTTTCCTTGATAACCTCAACGCAGAAAATTTTCTAAATTTTTACAAAATGATTTAGACGATTTTTTTATGGAAATTCCTTTAGCACAGATATAAAATGGATACTTTCATTTAGATGGTGCCCCGGCGCACAACACTAATAGTTAGAAATTTTTTAAATGAAAATTTCCCTATGAAGTGGATAGGTAGACATAGCCCTTTAGAACCGTGGCCCCCTAGTTCGCCTGATATTATCTCTTGTGACTTCTTTCTATGGAAGTACTTGAAAAAAAAGTGCATGCTACTCAGCCGCGTAACAAACAAGGGTTTTGCCGTAGGATTTTGCAAGTGTGTCAAGAAGTTACTTCCCAAACTTCAAGAAAAGTGATTGAACGGTTAAGAAGGGTTGTTGAAAAGTATATTTTATTGGAAGGTGGTTATGTTGAAGAGATTAACATTTAAAAAAAAAATGTTTTTAGGTTTGTTATAACAATTAAATAAAATTATAAAAAAGTAAAAATTTTTTTTAAGAAATTAATTAAGTTTTCGTTTCTGCCATAATCCGTTTTTGAGATCATGGAGAATATGAATTAAGGGGTTTTTGGACATGCTAAATTCAAATATGATAGACAAACTTGTCTAAATAAGCCCTAATATCATTTTTCCGAAAAACCTACCCTATTTTACCCCCTAAAACCGCACGCCACTGAAAAATGAAAATGTTTACTATGCCAAATAATTCGTTTTTCCAACATATAATTACCACCCAAATTTGAAGAAAATCGTATTATTAATAACTGAGATATTAGGGTGGATTTTTGAAAATTGGATAAAAATATTTTTGGTTGAAAAAATTGTTTTTTTGACAGCCCCTATCTCAAGCACCTTTAAACCCACTGCGATGCAATCTTGTACAAAGAGGTTTATAAAGGTGTTGATTAGGAATATCTTACTAGTACTTCTCTAAAAAAAATCGTTAATACTTTTTCTTGAAAATCGACTCCATTTTTCCTTCTTAGAGGCGGCTTTGACTAAAATCAAAGGTCATTACGTCCAAAAACTTACCTTATAGGTAAATATTCACACATACATTTCTAAATACTCGGATATCATATAAGCGAGATATCATTCATTTCATCTTAAGTGAGTCACACTGTATGGAAATGGTGCATAATAATTTATCCACAGAGTTATGTTTACAGTCATATTTATAGGTGTTTAAAATGATATCAATATATTATGAGCGTTAATTAATTTTACTGTACTTCTTATTATGGTAGCTAGGTAGTAAACATGGGATATGCTAACTCTGAACATATATTAATCTTCTGTACTTTCAAATAATATCTGTGAAAACTCTTTTTATACAGTGTGTGTTACTTAATATGGAGAAACCTGATGATCTTCCTTACATCTTTAGCATTAGCTATTTAAAAGAGTAATTACAGAATCCCTCTGTTTTTGGGTAGCGGTTTGCGAGCTTGGGAAAAATCGTAAAATGATTTAAAAAATCGAAAAATGCAGTTGGCTTTGACATACGCTATTGTGCAACAATGAAAAATACACATCTCAAAGTAGGCCATGACGCCATTAATTCCGTTATTTTTTTCTCGTTCCAACGATATAAAACATGTCACAGAAATTTTAACCGATAGTGTCAATATTTAATATTTTACGAATACCACAATTCATATAATTGAATCGTAACAATCAGCTGTGCCATAATAGTAAAAATTCACTTTATAATAATTATAATTCCGTAATTATTTATTACAATTTAATACAAACCAATAAATATCTCATAAATAAAAATACAAGTACAAAACGAACATCCAAAGAAAAAAACGAAAAACTATGTATAACAGTACTACCTACTACTATATTGAAAAGAAATTGTGTGTATTTATTTTTCTAACTACAAATGCTCAAATTATGCACCATGCATTCTGACACATAAGCGTGCTCTACGAGACACGTCACGCATTACATTTTGGAGCATTTCAGGAGTAATTGCCTCACATGCGTTTCGAATTCTGGTTTTGATGTCCACAATATTTTCAGGGGCAGTTTGAAAAACCTTGTCTTTAATGTAACCCCAGACGAAAAAATCCAAGGGAGTAATATCTGGTGATCGAGCTGGCCATAGAATGGGTCCATAGGTGCCTATCCAGCTATCTGGCATAACTTGATTTAAATAATTTGTACATATTACAGCAGTGTGAGGTGGAGCCCCATCTTGTTGAAAATATGAATAATTTAATCTTTCTGCCACTGTTAATTCATAAAGAAAATCTTGAAATTCGTTTTGCAGGAAATTAAGGTATCTACGAGCGGTTAATTTGCCATCATAAAAATAAGGTCCAATTACTTTAGTCCCTAAAAGACCCAACCAAACATTCGTAGAAAATCTTTCTTGGAAAGCAGTCTCTCTGCACCAATGTGTATTTTCTCGTGTCCACTTATAATGCATATTTCTATTGAAAAATCCATTATTAGAAAAATTTGATTCGTCCGACCAAAGAATTTTGCTACATATCAGCGCGTCATTCCTTTTCTTATTTAATAACCATCTACAAAATCTTACTCTCCTTGACTTATCTCCCTCATTTAAATATTGAACTTTCCTCATTTTGTAGCATCGAAATCCGTTTTTTTTTCAATATTTTTCTTGCACTGTCTTTTTTTATGCGACAGTTTCTCTGAATTTGTCTCAAAGAGGTTTCCTCATTTTGGTTAACATAATTCATTACTCTATTCACTTTTCTTACATTATCCGCAACATGCGCTCGCCTTACTACTTTTTTTGAAAATGAACCGTGCGTTTTTAGATTTTGAACTAACTTCCTAAACATAGTTCGATTTGGCTGCGGAGCATCTGGAAATCTATCTCCGTAAACCGTGACTGCCATCTCAGCATCAAAATTGCACTGACAATAAATGCTAATCATATCGAATTTGTTATTATTGGTGTACACCATAATTACTGATATAAAATTTGTCTTAGAACTCGACAACGCAACATACAACATACAACAGTGACAATCTGTCAAATTTATTAATAACTGTATACATTGTTTTTCACTAATTATGGCACAGCTGATTGATACGATTCAATTATATGAATTGTGGTATTCGTAAAATATTAAATATTGACACTATTGGTTAAAATTTCTGTGACATGTTTTATATCGTTGGAATGAGAAAAAAATAACGGAATTAATGGCGTCATGGCCTACTTTGAGATATGTATTTTTCATTTTTGCACAATAGCGTATGTCAAAGCCAACTGCATTTTTCGATTTTTTTGTTACACGTTATTATTCTTATTGTCTTTGCCGTCATCTTTCATTCCTTTAACTTTTTTCGTATCTCCTCAAATAAGGAAGCTATAACCGTTTGTGGTTTTCCTATTTTTCAGGTTTTTGTAATATATCTCATAAAGTAGGCTATGGATTTCAAATTTCTTTTTACTGAAATATAGCTCACAAAAAATGGGATAACTGTTTCTAAAACGTTATTCTTCTACAATAGATATTAAGCGAGATATTTGGTGTGGCCCTCGTAAAATAGACAGTCTGTATAGTTAGATATAAAAAAAAATCAAAAATATTTTTAGAAATTCTGAAAATAAAATATTTAAATGCCTCTTTTGGTTCTTAATGACGATTAATTTGAGACCTACTAAATATTTTTACGATTTCTCTCAAGCTGGCAATCCGATACACAAAGACTGGCGGAAACTGCTTTTTTTGCTGTCCCTCTTTCGCTTGTACTCCTCTAGATGCATCATCTTATCTAGTTGCAAAAACTCTAGTTTGCAGCATCGACCTGTTATGATGAAGAGAAGATACGGAATTTCAATATTTTGTTTAACTTTAAAGTTATGGAATTTATTAAGAAAAATGGTAAAGATTAAGAAAATATGTTATAGAAATTAAGTTTCATTCCTAAACTAGAATATCGATTTTTTTAAAGAAAGCTCCAGGGAAAAAATTCGTAATCAATTATTTACATTTTTAGTACAGGTACATAAGTACAGAATACTATTTATATTCGTATTTGATCCGTCATAATACAAAATTAAACAAATGTAGGGAACATTAGTTTTATTATTTTTATGGAAAACTATATTTAGCACAAAAATGAGCTACAGGATGCGACTGGAACTATCCCACCAAATGTTACAGCTCGCCAATATTCTTGACTAAAGATGACGGTCTCGGATGATTAGGGGTCGAGCTTGAGCTCTTTGCCCCAATCATCACTGTACCGGCCTCGTAAGGGGTGGGCCTGCTTTTTCGCCAATGCGGACGGTATTGGCGATGTTAGCAAACCTCCCTTGGTCCTGGCTGTCGGACCCTACCAGCTGGGTTGTTTCTTCTGGCGCTCTTCTGTCTTGGTCTTCTTTCTTCGCTGGCATGTATAGGCTCCCGGGAGCGTCTTTTGTCTGTCGTGAGATTGCTACTATCATGTTATTTCTTGTCCATGTTCCTAAGATGATTTCTCACGGGGATTGCTCATTAGAAGGCCTGTCATCCGCTCTAAATCAAACTTTTCAAATTCTAGAGGCCTTGATCGGCAACCTTTATCGAGTAAGTTATGAACTTTTTCACTTTTCTTTGACTTAGAGTATTTCTCTAGTAGATTTTTTGTCATTTTAGATTCCCTTACGCACTGCAACTCTTAGATAAACTACAAAATAGTTTGGGCCTGAAGGATGGGGCTTCAGTATAGTTTTTCGTTGCCTTCCTTTCCCTTGTGACTTCACAACCACATTAAGGTAACCTTGTATTTCTTGGTGAATAGATTTACAGCATAGACTTCTACACGGAAGATGTTTGGGGCCCTGTCTAGGGTTCTGGCTAACCGTCAACTAATTCTTGCTACGCCCACACCAACCCCTTCAGCCATTTACGATACATATGTATAACAGATGAGTGACCGTTTATACATCTGCTTTGACCTTGCTCATTTGATGGATCTCAATCAGCACAGACAATCAAAGAGACAATGGAAGTTATACTTGGATGGCACTGAGTCAGTGGCTTTGGTCAAGGACTCCAATTGGATTAGCTTTAAGATTCTTAGGTGACCAACCAGACCACCTGATTTGAATTTGAGTACCTACCAGCTGCAGACTTAGGGCACTAAATTCTGCTCATTCATTTACAGATATAGTGGAAGTAGGTCCAGCATTGCTTTCATAACTTCTGTGGAGTAGCAGCACACTAAACTGGCAAGGCGTGCAATTTCTGCAACTTCCCTTGAGTTGACGTTTTAACTCTTGGCCACTATGCATATGACTTCTAGCCATCATTGGTCTCACAACTGAAAGATAAGATCAGTAGATCATACAGATAGGTCTTTGATTCAGGATTGCTTCTAGGTAATGACTTCATTGAAAAAAATCAGTGCAGCTCCATTTCATTACCATATGTAGGACCGATCAATCAGAACTGAATTAAACATAAGTAAAATTTGTGAAGTATCATAATAGAATGTTAATAGGAGCGTCTGGCCATCCTCGGATTTCGATACAAAAAGGCAGCAACTCGAAACGCGGTTTGTACTTGAATGGGACTCCAGAGAAATACAGCGTTCTCGCTCCACCTTTTAACGGCTTTTATGCGTAAAGAGTGTGCAACTTTGGACATGGGTTGCATAGCGGATATACCATTCTTCGGAGGGGATGTAAAGCAGTAGGTACATCATCTATTAAACGTTAGGCAAGTAAGAAATTCCCACTTGTCGATAGAGAAGAGGTTCGGCAAAATTTCCAGATTAGAGGTAGCTCGTCTCCTAGCATCGATGATTGGCCTGAGCGCAAATAGGACGACGTTAAATAAGTCAATAAAAAAAATTAATCAATATTCGTACTACACAACGTTCGACTTAATTTATTGGTAGTTATTTATACATCTGGTTATAAATCTTTTGGGAATATGCAAATCATTTTATTTACCATAATTTTATTTTAATTATATGGAAAGTTGTTGTCGGTCCGGTATTGTTATAGCATTGTATTAAGTTTGGATTAAAGTTCTTATTATCCTCATACTTATGCACGTTGATAAGCTCAAGAATACCTGAATAATATTACAACTACTTTAAATTTCACCAATTAATAATGCATATGGGAATAGGAAGTCATCGCTATATATATTCAAATTCACATAAAAAGTAATTAGTTAGTGCCAGAACATTTTGATAATTATTGATGTAATTTATTGGCAAAAACTGAATAGTGTTTTATAAATGGAAATATTGCTAATTGGCTGATTTATTACATTAGTCAATATTATTATTTGCATAAACTTTACTAAAGAATTCCGCTATTGAATTTTTACAATTAATAACCAGAGAATACTTTATTTCATATGATTTTTCTTGGATCTTTGTCCCAGAAGCACATCACTGAAAATTTAATCATATCAGTCGTATTCCATAATCTGGTTGTTATACTTTTTTAAATTTATAAAATCGCTATGGTTTATATCAACTGAATATTGATTCGTGATTTTTAATTCCCTCGCATACTAAAGTATTGTAATTGTGAAACAATCACTCGAGATTTCTTCGGATTCTCACGAAACTTAAGGTCCTTCAATTCCTTGAGGTCTGTCTGTTTGTCTGTAGATGTATAGTTATCGTACCCTATATACTAGGGTGAGCGAAAATGTCAAAGTATGAATTTCTTAATCTAATAGTGCACAAAAGTTGACTATGTTATTTGTTAAGATTTTCATTTTTTACCTTTTAAGTTCGGAAATTTTTTTCTACGTCCCCAGTGGTCTTAATTATTTAGAGAAGTCTGATATTTAACTACATGTTATACATGGTATAATTAGTTTCATGTCATGGAAAAAAACTGGTGGTAAGGAACGACAAGACAACCAAAAAAACCTTATATAACATGGGGTCTAAAACTTATAGTTTTGGAGAAAAAAAATGAACAAAAATTGCCAAAATAATTAATAACATAGTTTGAGAACTGGCATACTCTAACATTCGTGCAAATAAGTATGGTGCGCCTAAGAGATCATCGAAAATCATGCCGACATAGCAGTTAAAAGCGACCAACAGAGAACACCGCCATGTTTTTTGCTTCTTCACGGCCAAATTATCTTATTACGCGTGGTATACTCTCCCTTGTAATATTCTGAAGTAATAATTTCAATTTGTGTCCGTACTTGGTAAATAACGTACCACACGATGCGACCTACCCGTTCCTTGATTTTGTTTGTTGCTTTTGTTCTTTTTTGAATTTTGTGCCACTAATGTTAAGATTTATTTTATTGACTTATCGTTCAAGTCGTTAGTACTTGGTTACGTAAGACACTACTTCTCGTTCGTGCTTTTTGTGTCACTTTTTGGATTTTGAACCAAGTTTTTCTTTTTGTTTTCTTTGTTGATAACGTTAATTCACAGTTTAGGGTGGTGTCTTAAAACGCAGATTATGGACATTATGGGAGATTGCACTTATCCAGAGCTCGCGGATATGCACTTGGTGTATGAAGATAGTGTTGGAAGTGCAGCTGGTGCGGAAGAGTCTTAGAACAATTGCAACAACGTATTTTAATGTGCATAAAAACCATAAAAAATTATCCTAATTTACCAAATGTGTTGAACGGAGTGCGTATATCCTTAGTTCTATGTGCCGAAATATGTACACGTGGAGAAGGAGGTCATCTCGAACAATTTTTGTGAAACATTCAAAATAATTGTTCAGTTATTAGGTGTTACCTATTGGGCATTAAAGGTACGATTATTATTAGTATTCGCTGTCTTGTTTTGATCTGTTTATTATTGTTTACATTGATTTTCATAGAGACCAAAGACTCGATTTTTAGTTTTCGATACCAGATTGGGAAAAATTATGGGCTCAATTCGTTAAAAAAATTAGATTTTTTCGTAACTTAAAATACACAACTATTTTCAGTTAACGTATCTCGGACGTCTAACTGTTCGTTTTCCAATTTCATAAAATAATTACTTACTAATTTTTTTAAGCTTTTAACATGATGTTAAAAATGTTAATAAACCAACTTTAAATTTTATGAATTCTTATAAACGACAATAAAAGCTACAATAACTTTGTTCCAAATTAAAAAACACATGTAAGCAAATCCTATTTAAACCCCTGCGGCCATGCTATGCTAGCGTTGTGCCGAAAGAGAAGGAATTATTTACATTTTCATAATTAAGAGGTATACAAAGTTCGCTACAAGTAATCCCATCAAAGTGCCGCACTTTGCGGCGGGAACACAAATCGGGTATTACAGTTTTTTTTATTATTTCTAATATTCAGAACTATAATATTCATTGACCCTGAAAAACAGTGGTTATCAAATGGTTCCTACCTTAACATTGAAAATGTAAACCCAGGTCAGTTTTTTTCAAAGTGCCCCTAGAGAAAAAAGTCATATAGGTTTTTTGTTTGTCTAGTCAGTCCCTATTACCAGTTTTTTTTAATGACATGAAACTAATTACACCCTGTATATTATATATTTGTCATGACCAGAAGGTACAATAACTGGATCTAATACCACGCAGAACTAATTTGATAAATTTCTCATTAACTATGTAAAATATCTTTGAATTTTGATAATTCTCCACAAATCCACAAAATATATACCTACGCTTCCATGTGGTTTGATATAAAATCTCATCCCTCTTGTAAAGGCGGTGCAAAGCACCTTTGGCGCATCATCCAGTTGTCTCACTATGTGAATAAATAAATGAAAATTGTACAACGAAATGGATTCTTCGGTTACCACCAAAATTCGTCTTGTCACGATATTGAACTATAGTGTCCAAATTTGAGAACTTCTGAATTCTGAAGGGAAGGAATTTTGTCTCCTCTAAATTCTGAATCAAACGACTACTTTGAGCTTATCAACTGGCAACCCATTACCTTCTGGACTCCCACCGAAGACCTAAGAGAACTTATTAACCACCCTGACCTACTTACAGTAAATTTTGGTTTTGAAGTATCCTTGTCATACACAGTGTGTTGAGCGGTCTGTAAAACTAGTTACAGGAGTATCTGCAGCAGTTTGTGGCGCCGATGCAAGAGATGGTTTCATAAGGGCGCAAGTTGATTCCAGGAAAACCATGCCTTGCTATAATACGAAATCAGAATACTTTATGAATAAATAACAAATTTTAAGAAACCCTAGTACGTAGTACTCTAAAGCTTTATTTACGATAGTTGTTTGTATAACATGCATCAGAATTTAAAATTTTTAATCCATTTTAATATTCCCTCTTCCAAATCAGGTTTTTTTTTACTTCCCTCGCATACCGAAGGGAAGTATTGTATTCGAGAAAAAATCACCCTCCAAGATTTTTTCGAATTTTCAAGTTTCAGATCATGTAAATTACGAAAATATTGGTTTTTCAATTCCGTTAGTCTGTCTGTCCGTTTGTCTATCTGTCTGTCTGTCCATTGGTGCATTAACTAAAAAACTATTTGACGTAGAACAGTCAAATTTGGTAATTAGCTGACGCCACTGCCACCGAAGAAATGAAGACTTTCACTGGAAAATATACAGGGTGGACCGTCTAAAGGGAATAGATAATGGATTTTTTTTTTGCTAAAATTTAAAATTTTCACGTGCCGTGACATTATAAACCTATTAAAAAAAATTAGAAAATTTAAAAAAGAAAAAAATTTTGAAATTTTGAAAAATTTTAAATTTTTATGTAAAATGGATGATGGAAAGAAACTTTTTTTGCTCAAATTTTAAATTTCTACGTTTCGTGACATTCTAAACATATTTCAAAACAATATTTCTTTCGAAAATTAAAAAAAATGAGTTTTTTGTAAAATGCGTGACGGAGAAAAAATTCATTTTGCTCAAATTTAAAATTTCCCCTTTTCATAATATTCTAAATATATTTCAAAAGAAAAATTATTTTCGAAAATTTTAACATAATCCTTTTAAAAATTTTTACCACTACAATAGAATAGATGATGGAGAAACATTTCTTTCTCCAAATTTAATATTGCCACGTTTCGTGACATTCTAAACATATTTCATTTTTTTTTTTTTTAACTAAAAATTAAAAACATTTTTGAGTTTTTTATAAAATGCACGATGAAAAGAATGTTTTTTTGCTCCAATTTAAAAATGTTTCGTTTCATGACATTTTAAATGTAGTTAAAAAAATTGTTTCGAATATTTTAAAGACATATATCTTTTAAAATTTTTACCACTGCAATAGAATATATGATGGAGAAAAAAACACTTTTCTTCAAATTTGAAATTTCCACGTTTCACTACATTCTAAACCTATTTCAACAAAAAAAAAATTTTGAAATTTAAAAAAATATATACATTGAAAGTCTTTTTTCCCCACCTCTATAGAGTAGATGATGGAAAAAAAGGTATCAGGTTTTTTCTATTAATAATTTCTTAGTGTGACCGTCCTGTATGAACAAAGAGGGAAGTTCTGTGTAAATACCTTTACCTATTTTTTATTAAGGAATCCTTGACCTACGTTAAAACCAAATGTATAGTACTTTATTTTAGGACAATCTGAATATGGTAAGTATTGTATAATGTAGCTAGGTAGCTATGTTTTAGAGTTAAACTAAGAAGTGTATACTTGGTGTTATATTAAAGAACGCTAAATTGGTAAATGTTCAAGGTCGTTGGGAGGCAGATAGATTTGACGTATACTCACCAACTTTGTCACAACACTATGTAGTACAAAGAGTAACATCTCTCCAACGGGATATCTTTTAATGTTTTCTATAGCATTTCCGTAAATCTTAAAAAAATCATAAATTCAAGGTCACTGGGGAGGCAGAAGATGCTGACCGATTTCGACAAACTTTCACCACTATACTAAGTAGTGCATTAGACAACTTTTTTGTGGTATCATATTTTGATATCGAAAAGAAATTTTTTAAGTAGGTACGTCTTGCACTTCGCTCTACTATATACCCTTAGTTTACCAAATATACAGGGCGGCCATCTAACAGAAGAAATATTAATTAACAATAATAAAGTGTCAAATAGAAAGAGAGAAGTTAGTTATAATTCCTGTATAGATTTTTCCTTAAATATCTTTATAGCTCATATCGCAATAAAATAAAACAAGATTGTTTGTTAAGAATTGCAAAGAAAACTGGACCAGTCAAAACCTTTTCGTCAATCTGTTAACTTGAAAAAAATGAAAACAATTCATATTGGCCATTTTTAAACAATTAACAAGTGAAATAATAATTGATGCATTTCAGCAATACGTTGGGGAATAGTATATTATTTTAACGAGCGATGATGTAAGTAACAACTCACGCAGATGAAGTTTGCTGTCATTCATCAAGTGAGTTATCACCATTATCGAAAGTTTAATACTATGCTTTATCTACAATTATGACAATAAATATTAACACAATAGTTCATCTGTACTAACCGAATTCATCATTTTTGGCACAATTCTTACTTAACTTGATTTGACCATGTCCAAACTATTCAAATATGTCAAATCACCTTCCTACCCTCAATAATAATGGACCATTCTATTTTATTTTGTGCTTTTCATCCATTGCACAGGTTAGGCATGAAGTTAAAGGTGATTGGGTGTACGCAGTGATTTATAATATATCACTTGTGGGGTGTTATAAATGGTTTATAGACATTGTTACTTGTTCAAAAGCAGTTCATTAATATATATATAATCTAATACAAGTAGATAAATATAATTATACTGGAGTTAACGCCAAATTTCAATCTGAAATGTTTACAACTCTGAAGTAAAATAACAAAACTGAAAACATACAAATAATATAATCGACTATTCACGATTATATTATATAAGTGCATCATGTCGTTGAACATATTACTTCCTTTGCTTGCCGAAGGGAATTATTGTAATCGTGAAAGAAAACACTCTACGAAAAAAGTAATGTCTTTAATTCTGATGCATGTAATTTTAATTATCAAGCTATACTTTTAGTGCTCACTCAAAAAAAAATAATTACGAAGCGATGGTAATAAATGATATTTGGCTTGCAGCTAACATTATTACTGAGGAAGAAACCAGATATACTTTTAGCGAAAAATATACAGGGTGGTCCCCTCTAAAAAAATTATTAAGAAACGCTGAAGGAAAATATTATTGTAAATATTGTTGCACTATTGTTTGGAAGAAAGCCTGATTATATTGATTATAAAAAAAAAATCTACATGGTGGTCATCCAGCAGAAAGTAAATAAATAAAAGATTCTAAATAAAGATGGAAGTTTCTATAGTCCTTTATTTCCCTCGCTTACCGAAGGGAAGTATTTTGTCTTACTTTTCAGTAGCGGAGCTAGGGTAGGGCGCGGTTGGGTGGCCGCCCAGAGCGCCTCGCCAATTCTGTCCGCACATCCAGTCAGTGCTGGATAATCCCTTACACCAATTACGCAGGGGCAGCAGGCAGAATCAGAGTAATAAAATTGAAATTTGTATTTTCTACCGAGATAAGTAGGTGTTGTTTCGTAAGAAATACTACCCTCCCGCTTTTCGAAATAGCAACCGAGAGAAAATGTTATGGTAGGGAATATAACCCCCCGCTTTTTGAAATCTTCGCAAGGAGTGTGATGCCCTGCTCTGCGAAACTTTAGTGGAGATAAATATTGTATTGTCGATGAGCTGTGGTTACTACCACCGGGCCCCGATTTTCTCTCGATAGCCCTGCTAAATCCGGCACTGTTGCTTTTACCACTACGACCTAACATCATATATGCCATAAATAACATTATGATCATCAAATTCATTTTTTATTGTATATTGGTTACGAAAGGCCAAAAAAATGAAGAGATAGGTATAGTCTATATACAGCAAGATTATGATTGTGTCCTGTTTGGGGTATCACCGAGAGTATATTCCTAAGTTTTGGACCTCGAAAACCTTGTGCTACTTTTTTATAAACAATTAAATTTTTGTTTACTGCGTTTTTTGACCTTAAAATATGAATAACTCCGGTTCTATAAGTCGAAATCGGGCAAACGAAAAACCAGTCTCTTTGTAATAAAATTGTCAATAAATCTCCGTTAGTTTCAATTCTCTGAAGCACGTACATAACCTACAAAAACTGAAAAAACAATAAAAAAACAACAACAAAAACATTTTTTTCATTTTAGTCCCCAAGACCGGCAACTAGACCAATTTCCATCAAACTTTCAGAAAATATATTTTTTGATGTAATAAAAATGTTCTGAAAAGTTGGTGTCAAAATATTGAACCCATAGGGCAAAATTGCATTTGTTATCTAAAATTTGAAATGCCCGCCATTTTATGCCATTAAGCCCAAAATGAAAAATTTTCATTTCAAAATGTAGATCTCGACGCCAGCTTTCTAATGTAATTAAAAAAAAAAATTTAATGTAATTTTGGTTACTTTTTTACATTTGTTTATAACTCAAATAACAACAATCACAATTTTTCGGCCATTTTGAAAAACAAATTAAAGTTTTTTATCAGAGCTGGTAGAGAATTTTGGGTCCTTTAATTTAAAAAAAAGAAAGTTCATATTTGCTAACGCGAACTCGAGATATTTAACTTTTCTCATTTTGGTCAATTGTTAATTAACAAATGCATATTTTGAGGTAAAATGTGGACATTATAATGTAAGTATTGTTAATTGAGCTAAAAAGTGATTTTTTTGATTTTTTCATAAAGCTCAGTTGCAAAATGCAATAACTTTCTTGTTTCTTAAAATTAGGAGGACTTTTCTTTTAAATACATTATTTTTTCCCTCGCAATGCGATCGTCAACTTAATTTTTTGTTAATAATAATAATAAATATTTTATATTTTTAAATTTATTACAACCAATGTTTGCTGCTAATGTATAAACCTATTTTACCTACGGAGCGAATAGTTGCTTATAAATGAGGAAAAATGTTTACATTTTCTTTCTCTTTCTTATTCCCCACCAGTTCCATTCCTTACAGCTTAGATCGGTTGCCGTGCAGTATTGTCTGTTTACATTTTTATATTTGAGAAGCTGTAAATTAATTTAATATATGTCTGATACCTATGGGGCACGTTTAGGGTTAGACCGTTTGGACATGTTAACAAGTACGACACTGATATTTCACTTAATACAAAATTTAATAACAAAGTCTAATTGTCCACACGAATGATACAAGTAAATAATACAGTATTAATATCACCATAAATTTAGTAAAACAAAGGAACTAACGATCCGCTACCCGCAATAATCAACTCTTAACTCTTTCACAGGTAATCATAGAATGCCTTTCTGTCCCCGGGCTAGCTGATTTCGTTTCGTTCGCCCTAAGCGTGTTCCTATGCCCATATAAGGAAATACATAGCATCTTAAACTGTTATTGGTTGGGATAAGTCAACCTGAATGTTTACATTAACAAAAATAATAAACAGTCATAAGTACTAGTGAAGGGTTCCTAATAATCATAGGCGGGGAGAAATTAATTTCGATAGCGCTGACATATAAATTAAAAATGTCTTCGAGTGAAAGTGAGATTATTAGGTGTTTAAAATATCACAAAAGTTTTGTGTGGGTGGAATCTAATAAAACCTATGGATTTAAGTGATTTAAGATTTCATTATTTCCAAAAACTTACATTGAAAATCGGTTGTAGTTTGAAAAACCTTCCTCCGACCGAAGAATCTACAAATGAACATTTAGTGAGAGTGTATCTTCAAATACAAAAATGGCTGGGAGATGAAGAAATACATCCACGATTGTTTGGTTGGGAGGGTACAATTAATGGTTTAATGCCTATTACAATGAGAAAACAGCCAATACCACAAAAAATTCTTGAAATTCTCGCTTGTGAATGTAAAGCCGGAGATGTCGATGCAAGAAGTTCGGACTACAATGTACAAGTTTGTGTGAATATTGTGGAGGCATTAATTGCAGAAATTGTACAGAATGCACTGTAGTCACTGAAGAAGAAAATCGCGAAGTTGAAGAAGACGATATAGATGAATCAGACAAACATTCAAGCTGTACCGTGTAAGAATCGGAACCCCAAAGCGACTGCGAAAGCTTGCAAGATAATGTACCCGATCTTCGTGTTCAAATTCGTGATGAAAAAGAAAATGGTGAAAACATTTTATTTGAAACAGGTTCAGAGAGTGAAACTGAATTGTACACGTTACCAAGCAAGAGATATAAAATACATTAATTACGATTTTGTATATTTATAAGAATAAAAATGTTTATTTAAAAAAAAAATGATTTTACCATATTATTAATCCTCGACTTTTTCTAACAAGTATTTATATTACAATATTTACTATTTCCTTTTTTAAATAAAACAAGACAATATAAATTTAATCTAAGTATTCATATTTATATAGAAAGATATAAAAAAAATTATACAGGTTTATACGTTAGCAAGCGTTGGTACATGTGTACATATGAATTTGGATATAAAAAATACTCATTTTCATTATTAACAAAAAACTAAGTTAATGATCGCACTGCGAGGGAAAAAATAACGTATATAAAAAAAAGTCCGCCGAATTTTAAGAAACAAGGAAGTTATTGCATTTTGCAACCGAACTTTATGAAAAAATCAAAGAAATCACTTTTTAGCACAATTCACAATACTTACATTATAATGCTTGTAAATAATTTTCTATAAAACTTAAATATTTCTTGAACCTATCATATGAAATGAATAGGTTTCAGAATGATACAGTCTAAATTTTAGCTCAAAATATGCATTTGGTAATTAACAATTGGCCAAAATGCAAAAAGTTAAATATCTCGAGTTCACGTTAACAAAAACGAACTTTCTTGTTTCTAAATTAAAGGACCCAAAATTCTCTACCAGATCTGATAAAAAAACTTTAATTTGTTTTTCAAAATTGCCGAAAAAATTCAATTGTTGTTAAAGTTATAAACAAATGTAAAGAAAGTAACCAAAATTACATTAAAAAAATTTCTTTTTAACTGCACTCGAAAGCTGACATCGTGATCTACATTTTGAAAGAAAAAAAAAATTATTTTGGACTTAATAGCATAAAATGGCGGGCATTTCAAATTTTAGATAACAAATGCAATTTTGGCCAATGGGTTCAATATTCTGACACCAACTTTTCAGGGTCTTTTTACTACATCAAAAAGTATATTGTCTGAAAGTTTGATGCAAATTGGTCTAGCTGCCGGTCTTGGGCACTAAAATTTAAAAAAACATTGTTTTTTTCTGGTTTCTTCAGTTTTGTAGGTTATGTACGTACTTCAGAGAATTGAAGCCAACGACAATTTATTGGCAATTTTATTACGAAGAAACTGGTTTTTAGTTTGTCCCGATCCGACTTATAGAACCGGAGTTATTCACATTTTAAACTAAAAAAACACAGTAAAAAAAATTTAATTGTTTATAAAAAAAGTAGCACAAGGTTTTCCAGGTTCAAAACTTAGGAATATACTCCCGGTGATACCACAAACAGGATGAAATCATAATCTTGCTGTATCCAGATTGTGCAAATTAAAATGCTATTTTTACTGCACTATAAGTCTTGCTACCAAAAAACCTGATGGATAGACGGGCAGACTTGATTTGATTTTAATTTTTTCTACGAGTGATATTTACGATTTTATGAAAATGCCTGGCAAGTATACTGTTCGTGGCTGCGAAGAGTATATAGTAGTATAAGAACAGATTTTCATGCTTAAAATTTAGAAACTGTAAAAAAGGTTATTGTAAAAACAGGTAATCGATAACGTAACGATGTGTGGAACAATCATTTTGCAAATAAATATGATTTAACACAAAAACTGATTAACGGTATAATATGACTTATTTTAAAAATCTTACAATACATATTAGCGCGAATTAATCACCATATATTGTAAGAGCAATACATTTGGTATGTGAAGTGAGAAGTTTATTTATCTGATTCATTTGTCGTTGCTATCTGAAGTCGACTTTCAACAATTTCTTTCTCGCTCATTTTTACACGTACAAAAAACAAAACAAAACACAATTATTGTAGAGAGTTTCCCGTAGAATTACGCAATATTTTTTGTTCAGTTCAATTTTTACCAAATTTCAGTAAAAAAGTAGACAACATTTTTTCGAATTTTTCAATAATTATTGAATATTGCTAAATAATTTATATTGAGGGGTGCGAAGAAATTACATTTCATAAAAACTGACAAATTTTCAAGAAATAGCAAACATTCCGAACGTGTGCAAAAAGTATATACAATACATATATACAATATCAGCCGCTCGAGCAGCTGTTTGTGCGCGCGCGCACACACAAACGAATATTTTTTTAATAAAAATTTGCGTTCCTTGAATGAAATTTTTTCATGCTCCCATTAATGGAATCAAAAAACAAAAAATATTGCGCTATTCTACGGGAAACAGAATTGTATGTTTTTCCAATTTTTTGTACGTGTAAATATGAGCGAGAAAAAAGTTCTTGAAAGTCGGAGAGTTTCGCATTTTTTCGGCATAATATTGGCCATAACTTTTTAGGAAGCATTTTTTTTGAAAAATCATAAAGAATAAAAAGTACCTATTTATTTTCACCAATTTTAGCTAAACAAAAAATATTTCCAGTCACTGGAAAATGTTTTTTCTTAGTAAACAAATTAATTGTTTATAATAATTAAAGGCCCGCATAAATCGATTTTTTTTATAAACATTATCAGGAACATCTAATGAACAAATTTCAAAAGATTTTATTCATATTACGTTTTTTTTAAATTTAGTCACTCGAAGAACGCAAAATTGCGATGAACCGCAGGCCTATTGTAAGATCGTGAACTAAAGATCTTGGGTATTTTCTATTTATTGTTTATTTACCATATAAACAACTTTTATTATTACAGTTTAATCGCATGCTGTTATACCACAGTCATATTTTTATTAAGTGTATCTATGAGAAAATATTCTATATAGCTTTTATATTAGCAAACACGTAGCAATATTTCTAACGCAGAACTTAATTCACAAATACCTAGTAAATTTACTCAGTGGGTAATAAACCGCAATTTAAACTTCATCACTACCGAGTGAGCTTCTAAGTGATGACAGCATTGTTTGTGAATTCACTTTATATGAGTTGATACAGTATTAAGGCAGCTTCGTGTATTTAATTGATTATCATGCACATGCTAGGCGTCTACGACAAGGGGAGCAGTAATTATTACTTTTATTAACTGGTCTACTTTGTCATGTTAACTATCATCCGTAACCAGTATAATATAGTTTTACCGTAATTAATCATTAACATTGACAATTAACTAATAATAACAATAAATGCTTTATTCTTTATGGAAGAACATTATACATAAATAAATACCTTGTCAGATTAATACACAAACAAAATAATATCTGAATCAAATCCAGCGATGTATCTACGAAGTGGTGAACTAATTTGGTAAATACACCTATACCTAAATATATTTAAAAAATGTGATATGATTTAACATAACTCTTCGATAACACAGGCACACAAAAAAAAGTCCTGATACAGGAAGGTGAAGTACCCACTGGTACGTTTTTCGGTGTGCTAAAAACGAATCTCAGGTCAGAACTGACCCATCACCCTTAGATTTCACATCAGCACACCCTAGCACTCCCCCAAATGGTAAAATTTTCACATCATATAAAAATTCAAAATAAATACCTCATTCTACGTTTTTCGGTGTGCTAAGAACGAACCTGAGGTCATGATTTACCCATCACCCTTAGATTTCGCCCCAGCACCCCCCAGAACCCCTCCAAAGGGTGAAAATGTTAGTTTATATAAAAATTTAAAAATAAATATCTCACTCCACGTTTTTCGGTGTGCTAAGAACGAATCTGGGGTCATGATTTACCCACGACCCTTAGATTTCGCCCCAGCATCTCCTAGCTCCCTCCCAAGTGGTCAAATTTTTACATCATATAATAATTCAAAATAAGTATCTCATTTTACGTTTTTTAATGTAATTTAATAGCATTAATCTTGCTATATCTTCCCAACCCCCCCTTCACCATATGGTTATATTTTGACCATTATAACGTTGTACCAGTATTAGGATATGACAATTTTTTATTTCCATGCGATGAAATCAGGCAACAGAATCATTCCTTGAAAAAAATGCTTCTATATTAAAACACATACAAATAAATTTAAAATGCTTGGAAGATATACTGTATTATCGGTGTCAATATGTAGGTAATTACCAACGGGCACATATTGACACCGATAATACAGTATATTTTCCAAGCATTTTAAATTTATTTATATGTGTTTTAATATAATGAAGTTTCTGGACTGTTATTGACTTAAAGAAGTTTTCCCACAGCTATGAAACTTGTAAAAAGTGAAGCATGTGGATTGTCTAAATATGCTTTTCACCCCATGGAGTTCCAAAATAGGGTGATTTTTGAGAAATATATACATACATATATATGAATTTTAGCGCCTTTTCGCCTTTTTCTTTATTTTGAGGAAAAACTATGCATGTTGGTGAAAAATGTAAGGAGAGCAAAGTTGTACACCACAAAATTTCGTACAAATTTTGTCTCTACGTTTTCATCCAAATTCCGCATAGTTTCGCCGCTAGAGGGCGTGACAGAGATATATACATATATAGAGTTTTGCACGTTTTCTTTATATTTTCAGCCAAAATTATGCATTTTGGTGAAAAATATCAGGAGAGCAAAGTTGTAGAGCACAACATTTCCTACAAACTCTGTTTCTACGTTTTTTTTGCATAGTTTCTGCACTAGAGGGCGCGAAAGAAATATATGTAAATAGACTTTCGCGCTCTCTAACGGTGAAACTATGCGGAAATGCGGAATAGAAACAGAAACGAAGAGGCAAAACTTGTATGAAATTTAATGCTTTACAACTTCGCTCTCTTGATATTTTACACCAAAGTGCATAATTTTGGCTGCAATCTAAGAGAAGCGCAAAAGTCTCTTCATATATAACTTGCGCGAAACTATGCGGACAAGACGTAGAAACAAAATTTATAGAAAATTTTAGGCTCTCCTGCTGTCCTGACATTTTTCACTAAAATGCATAGTTTTTGCTCAATATTGAGAGAAAAGCGAAAAGCGCCAAAACCCATATATTATATAATGTATATATTTTCAAAAACCACCTTTTTTTAGAACTGCGGGAGGTGAAAATCATGTTGAGATAACCCAAATGCTCCACTTTTTACAGGTCTCATAGCTGTGGGAAAATTTACATAAAACAGCGATTTTTTGACTAATTAGAAGGAACTAATATGTGTACCAAGTTTCAAGTGAATATCTCAGTTTAATTTTATTAGGCCTTTAGTAATGGAGTGGGTGCTAGAGGGGTTGAAAAACGTTATAGAAAATCTGAAGCTTTGGCTTCTAGTATATAGGTACACCAAATCTCAAGTTTCTGTACTCTTATCAGCTGTCTTTACTTATTTTCCCCCATTTACCCCCATTTACCGCCCACCCTTCCACGGAATTATTTCAAAATATAATCCAGTTCCAAATGTTGTTATAATACATACGTGTACCAAATTTCAAGTGAAAATATCATTTTTAGGTTATCACAACCCATAATGGAGTGGGGGTGGTGGGGGAAGGATGGAAAATATTATGAAAAATCTAAGGCCTTGGCTTCTAGTTCACTCATCAAATCCCAAATCTTTGTACTCCTACTAGCTCGCTTTACTTATAAGTTCAAGAAAACAGTCCAGTTCCAGACCTTGTTATGATACATACCTGTTTATAATTTCAAATCAATATCACAGATATATGTATACCAGATGCGACAGCGAGAGAGAGGGAAGTACATTGTAAGACAAGGGTTACCCTCATACCAGTAAGGGCCCTTCGTGGAAATTCGTGGTCTCGACACGTCCCGATGTTTGCGTGTTTCGGAAAGGATACATGTTAAGATTGATATTTCTGTGTCATGAAGAGATGTATACATTTAATTTATTATTACCCAATATAATTAGAATACCTGGACTAATCTCAGTTACGAGATTGACCGAGGCACGCCGAGGAAAGTCAATCTTAACATAAACATGGTGACTATTTAAATATTATTTATTGAACTGTCACTCTGATTGTGTCGTGCGGTTATAGTGTTTATTTGTGTTATATTTAAAATATTGTTTTATTTTTTCTAATCATTTTTGGTAATTATGTTTTAAATTACTTTAAATGTATATAATTATTTTTTTATTAAATACATATATTTACATAACCCATTGGATTTCTCAAATGTGCTGATATTTATATGTTTAGTACCACCTTTCTTTTGAAATTAACAGACAGGAAGTCAGACAGGCCGACAGGCCGGCGGACAGACAGACAGACATTTTTCTCGCTCAAATTTAAAATCTCATGTTTCATGGCATTCTAAACCTACTTCAACAAGAAATTTTTTTGACTATTACTGTCCTTCCGCTCCACTAGCATTTTAAAGCAAAATATGTGAAATTAAAGGTACTAACATATTTATTGAATACCAATACCATTACCATTATGACAAACAATTAACAATTTCAACACCTGAAACGTTCTATTAATTATAATAAAGAGTTCGGAAACTTTACTGAAAAGCGGAATCTAATTTTGTTTGATATCCTCGTAAGGAAAACCAAAAACGAGGGAAAGTATGTATTATTCTAAATAGGGAAGTATATTCCCAATGTTATTTTTTAGCCTTCACGAAAGTCTTTACCCTTTAAAAATGACACAAGAAGCTAGGCATCTAGCACATTAAAGTTTATACTCTTCAGCAAAAGGCGAGGTGATAAATACCTTCGGATAAACTATTCCCTATATAACGACTACCAATAAAGTAGGGCGTGAGTCGGTAAAGTTTAACATTACACAACTTAATGCAGTGGATTTCCTGGTATAATAAAGTATTTGATGCGCGATTTTATACAACAAATTGGGATAGTTATATCTTAGAGAATTCTAATTTAAATTTTTTTATGTATTTTTACCAATTTGATATTTTGTTATTTTCGTATACTATTGAGAATATTTTATGAGTATGTATATAATACACGGGGTATCCCAAAAGTATGGGGCAATACTTCGAAGGGTACAAAACAAAACTAAACTAACCCTTAACACCGGAGGTGCCGCCTGAGAGACATAAATGTAAACATAAAACCGCCCTATTTTCAAATTGGTAACGCCCACAAGTGTATCACCTCATGTATTCCTGGATTGATTGGTCAGTGATTTGTGTACAGAATATCAATAATTTGCGAGTCGAAATATGGCAGTTGTTTAGAGATTTTTTTAGCGGGTAGTCGGGCAGACGGCACCTCCGGGTATACGTGACAAATTTTGCGGATAGACTTTTTTTATAAGATACAAAGATAATAAAAAAATTCCAGAAAAATCGACATTTACAAAAGAATTAGCCAAGCAATTAGTTAAAGAACGCATGAAAAGGCGAGTAGCCAACGTACATATACCTAGGGAAATAAGAGACAATATTCGTCAAAGTTTTGGAATTTATGAAGATCGTGAGGAGGCAAATTATAATCGTGACATTCTAGAAAAAAGAAAACTATGACATTTATGTCCAAGGAAGAAAAATCGCATGACAAAATATCTGTCCTGTGCTTCCAATGCAAAAAGCCTGTATGTTTGCAATGCATGAAACCCCCATGTGTGGAGTGTACTCAAAAATACTAAATTTCAAGTTGGCTGAAACATTTATTTTTTCATCTTTTGTAGTGTATTATTTTTTTTACTTTACCTGTCCTTTGTAAACATGCAATAAATGCATTAAAATTGTAGTTTTTTATTTACTAAAGAACACTGAACATGTTGCTAATATAAGCATACTTTAACACAATTGGCCATGCTTCTGCAAATTTTGCAATATATTAAGTTATTACCTAATTTGACAAATCTTGGCACCTCTAAGATTATCTAGAAATGCGGGTTCCAAAATGTTTTTAACATTTTAGATTTTTGGCTATAATATCGTTTTTAGTCTGCCAGACGGCACCTCCGAGTTTATACTCCACAAGTCGTACCTCCGGGGTTAAGGGCTAAAATTATTTATATTTTTTTTCCTTAGAAGTTAAACCTTCAAAGAGATTCTTTTGATACCTTCCAAACTATTCTAACGACAATAATAAATTGAGAACCCCATAATATGTATGGTATCTGAGTAATCGATCTATATTCATGAAATTGTGTCAAATAACAGTTCTTGTAGTGTTGATCAATAATGGTAATGAAACCAAACTCATTTAAATTAGAACATGCAATGTATAAACCTCTGAATAATGTAATACTTGGAGAAGCACGCTCTTCATATATTATTTTCAAAATGCCTCGGACGTCTGCTGAAGTGCTTATGGATAAAGTTCAAAAATCTCTTCTAGACTGGTCCAGATAATTTAGGTTTCAAGAACCTGAAGCTCAGTGATGTTAGAAATTACTACACAGAGGTTGTGAAACATCTCTACTGCAGAGACAGTCAAAAAATTATTGCAATGAGACGATACCTATATTTACATCTAAAGAGGCTTGAACTATTCCTACCAAAGAATTTATTTTCCTTTGCACAACCATCTGAATCACGTGAACCCATTTATGGTGGTCGTTTCAGATGGTTATACATTCAAAGTGCGTATTGTCGCACTTTGAGTGGATAACCACCTGGATGTATTGACATCAGAATGCAAATAATGGTTCATTAATTTAGACATGAATGCTTATGAGCAATTTTTGCACCTGGCGATATATTTTCTGGATTTTCGTGACACAGTTGAGTACCTAAGTGAGACGAATTTTGGAATAAAGGAAATTCGCAGCTCACTGAGCAAACTAAGTCTCCGCCACATCACGAGAGGTCGCATGTGGTTGAACTTGCTAACGGTAGAACGAAGGAAACATACCCAGCATACTTCGATAAAGTATTCGCAAATAAGTCCATTCTACATCTTCGTGATGACTTTAGAATTGCGACTATCTTACATAATGCCTAATACTTTCGAGTGATGTTCGATGTGGAAGATGGAGTTGTCGAATCTCGTACCTATAAGTACTGAAACTATGGAAGAATTTTCGTCATTCACTCTTTCCAATATATGTATCATTGTGTTAAGATCCTTCCAATTGCTTTTCAATCCAATATTCGATAAGATCCAATCAAGATATCATGACCAAACTGTATATTTTATGTATGTACTCGTTTTTCGTATCCGATCCGGCCACGAGGCAATATCTGGTTACTACTGAATGGTAAATGAACTGTTGGATGTTGAACTCATGTTATGTCTGTCATATGGTACATGGACAATGGCAGAGGCTTGCACAATAGTAGTTACCCTGAAGAGTTAACTACGAGAACATGCATTTTTCTAGAAGCCTCAGATAATAATTCAAAAGATTAAAGTTGATGACAAAATTCCTTATATTTTTTGTGTAAGTCTAATCTGTAGCAAGTTACGGCGGAGTAAATTTTATAAGAAGATATTATTGAGTAACAATGACAGATACCGCGACCTCATTGAATTTAATTTCATGCAATTGCAAAGAAGGATGCGCCGGAGCATATTCATGTGATAGCCCATTTCTCATTAAATAGCATATAATACATAAAGTATAATTTTTCTAAGATGACACTATCGGCAATAAAACGCCAAACGAAGAGAAATGCATATCTCACCTTTTCTCGCGCCTATTTGAGCAGAGAACGATTGCAGCCTGTTTGTAGATACACGTGGTTTCATTTCTTGTCTTGCTCTTACTCAAGAATTAAATAAGGATAACTTTTGAAAGTGTAAATATAAAATTGATGTAAGTACAGATCGGGATTTAAAGTGTTTTACATGAAATTTTTAAGAGTTCGTATTTATAAGGACATTTTATTACTGACATATTATCAAGACTATTATCTTTTTTGTTTTGAAAATATTCAAGAATATTTAAAGCCAACTTGCGACTTTGGGAATTTAACACCTCTCCGGGCATTTTTTAAAGTCTAATAAACATGTACGACAAAATCACAATACACAATAAACAATCACAATGAAACTGTAAATCTCCTTGTATTATAAACTCATTATAAAAACAATTAAAATAAATTCAATCAAAAGACTTTAAATCTCTACCTGTACTTGCTACAATTATTTGATTATATTTACACTTTCAGAAGTTATCCTTATTTAATTCTTGAGCAAGAGCAAGACAAGAAATGAAACCAAGTGTATCTACAAACTTATGGGCGAGGCTGTAATCGTCCTCTGCTCGAATAGGCGCGAGAAATGGTGAGATATGCATTTCTCTTCATCTGGCGCTTTATTGCCGATAGTGCCATCTTAGAAAAATTATACTATAGTAAGTATATTTGATTCAGCCTTTCGCATTTTGGGATGCAGCACTACTAATAGTTTTACCTGTAAATTTTGAGATGAATTACTTTTTAAAAGCTGGGGTGAAATTTTTAGATTTCTTGAACAATTTTCTAAAAGAGAAAACTTGATTTCACTGAAACATGCACAAAATACATTTTAAAAGTAAACATCTAATTCGGCCTCACTATATATCGTTAAGTTGTAATTTTCATTATTTTCTTCCCCACTTTGTGACGGCACACGAAGAATTTATGTCAAATAATAAAAGAATTATGTTGGCATAACTTGAATACCTAGTAAATATGATTTCGAGTAGATAATATTGTTTAATGTCATTTTTATTTAGAATCCAACGTACATATCTGGCATACACGCACACCACATGAACGTGTATATCAAATGCAAATTTGCATACAAAACCTAATTAACATTTACATGAACACTGCTGGGTGCCGATAGAAAATTTTGTATAATTGGAAAAAATAATATATACAAGGCTTTACAGTTTAATTCTGTACAAAATGATAATGATTTTAAAAAACAACAAAGATGTACGAAGCAATGTCAATTTATAATTCAGTTTCAATATTAAATTTGATGTTTAATACTTCCACATCCACGTAGTGGAAGTATTTATAGTAATCGTAAAATACACTTCAATTTTTTTTTGTTGAAATAGGTCTAGAATGTCATAAAACGTCAATATTTTAAATTTGAGCGAAAACAATTTTCTGTCGATTTGTAACTTTTTTTGTGCGCATATTTTCTCAGGAACGGTTAAAGATATTGACTTTGTCACATATATGTATTATGACGAGATCTGGAACTAGAATCAATTTTGCACTAATACCGGTAAAGAGTTGGGGGTTAAATATGAGTAAATAAGGGAAAATAAGTAAAGCAAGCTAGTACAAGTACAGTAATTAGGGGATTGCTAAATGTACTAGATGCCAAGGCCTCAGATCTTTTAATAGGATTTTCCAGATAACCCAAAACCTCCACTTCATTATTAAAGGGGTTGATAAAATAAAATTGAGATACTCACTTGAAAGTTGGTACACATAGGTTTCATAATGAAGCTAAACTTATATCTTTGGATAAAAATAAAAATGGCGGGCCTGACGGGATACCACCTGTACTTCTACTAAATTGCTCGTCAACACTCTCGGAACCTCTTAAAATTTTATTTCAAAAGTCTTTATGTAATATATGAAAACAATTAAACTCATTACCCCAAATTAATGTTTTATTCTTTACGACTGTCAATACATGAATGAATCCCGATATTTATCAGATAATATAAAAAGGTATACAAAAACACACTATAATAAATACGCCAGTCTATATACTAGGCGGAGTACATTACATTTCATCCCTTTCAGAAATTTAATAATATATAAATATACACAGATAAAAATATCTCTATCAATTCTAAAAAGATACTTATAAAATAAAAAGAACATTCTAAATTGTAAGGAACATCTTATCTTTTAACTCTAAAGATAAAGAAACATCAATACCAATATATGTACATTCTTTTTACCATTCCCACTTAATATAATTTCTTATAAATATATCACAAAAAAGGCATGTTTTATTTTAATTATCTACATACAATCTACAATTTACTTTTTAACCTAGTTTAAAACTTAAAATTCTTACTATTTTAAGAATACCATCTTAACCTTAACTATGTTGAAACCATTCAGGTGCTTTTAATTGACTACGTCGGCGTAAGTCATATTTATTTGATTCACTATTTACATTGGGTGAGCTATTTAAATCATTTTCAACTCTGGGCGTCAAAGATGAAGTTCGATCAGGCAAAATTTGATCTAAATGTTTTTTCCACAATAATCCCTCGACAGTTTTTACTACATAAACCAAATCTGATTTTTTGTCTACTACTGTTGCAATAACCCATAGTTTCGTTCTATTATCCTTTACTCTCACCTTATCACCCACATGAAATATTTGACTCCTGTTACCTGAAAAATTTTTTACCTGTCTCTCTTGATTATTATAAACGACATTATTTACTAAAGGGTTAAATAAATCAAGTTTTGAACGTAATTGCCTACCTAATAACAATTTCGCCGGGGTTTCGTTAGTGGTACAGTGGGGAGTATTTCTGTATTGAAAAAGTAACCTGTTTAAACTAGTTTCTATATTTTTCATATTATTTTTGTTACGTTTTAAACAATTCTTTATTAACTTAACACAGTTTTCAGCTGCACCATTACTACGCGGATGATACGGTGGTATAGTTGTATGCTCAACTCCATTTCTTTTAAGAAAATTTTGAAATTCTTCCGAGGTAAAAGGCGTTGCATTATCTGAAACGATTTTAAGAGGGATCCCAAAACGTGCAAATGATTCACGTAATTTACAAATTGTTGCAGCTGAGGTGGTGCTCATCATTTTGAAACATTCGACCCATTTACTGTGAGCGTCGATTATTACTAGAAAATAAGTATTTGCAAAAGGACCTAGAAAATCCAAATGTAACCTTGACCAAGGTTTATCAGGCCAAGACCACGGATATAAATGGCTTTGACTTGGTAAATTTTTGTATGCATTGCAAATTTCACAATTCTTTGTGATAATCTCAATATCATGATCTAATTTGGGCCACCATATATATGCTCTAGCTAGAGACTTTATCTTTACAATTCCTAAATGATTACTATGTAAATCGTTTAAAATTTGTTTTCTAAATTTTAAAGGAATTACAACACGATATCCCCACATTAAGCAACCATTCTCTATAGTTAATTCCTCTCTTTTATTAAAATATGGTTGTAAATCTCTCTCACGTTCGCTTAATTTAAGGGGCCAACCGTTTAAAACATACTTTGCTACTTTACTATTAATTACATCTTTTCGATTTTCTATTTTCAGTTTATTTACATCCAAAACAAAATTATCCTGTTGATTTATTAAATTCAAATACGATATTTGACCTTCTTGTTTTTCAGATCTGACATTTCTTTTTTTTATTAAACGTGACAACGCATCAGCCTCATTTTTATCCGATTTTACGTACCGAATTTCAAAGTTGAAGCTGGATAAAAATAAAGCCCATCTTTGTAGACGACTTGCTGCCATTAATGGAATGCCCTTTTTATTTCCGAAAATTGACACAAGAGGTTTGTGGTCAGTATTCAATATGAAATTATGTCCATAGAGATACTGATAAAATTTTTTTATTCCCACAACGATAGCATATGCCTCCTTGTCAATCTGGCTCCAGTTTTTTTCACCCTTGTTTAACTTTTTTGAAGCAAAGGCTATAGGTTTTTCTGTATTATCTGGAAAAATATGGGACAAGACAGCCCCTACTGCTACCGAACTGGCATCAACCGTTAATTTAATAGGCAATTCGTTATCATAATGTGTTAGAACTTGTGGCGATGTTAAAATATTTTTAATCTTAATAAATGCATTTTGACAGTCTACATTAAAGTTCCAAGGTACGTTTTTCTTTAGCAAATTATACAGAGGAAACATTAGGGTTGCTGCATTTGGAATAAATCTGCAATAAAAATTAGCCATACCTAAAAAGGACTTTAATTCAGTAGTGTTTTGTGGAAAAGGCACATTTTTAATTGCCTGGACTCTCTCTTCACTCTTATGCAATCCTTCCGCATCGATAACATGACCTCAGTACGTTACAGATTTTTGCATAAATTTACATTTTTCTTTTTTTACTTTTAGACCACATTCTGCTAATCTTTTGAGTACCCGCTCAAGCCGCGCTAAATGCCCAGCTTCTGTTTCTCCAGTTATTAGAATATCGTCTAAGAAACACGCTACACCCGGTATATCAATCAAGATCTGCTCCATTATTTTCTGAAAAAAACTGGGAGCACTATTTATGCCAAATGGTAACCGCGTATATGAAAACATACCTTTGTGTGTGGTTATAGTGGTAATTTTTTTACTTTCTTCATCTAATAAAATCTGTTGATATGCATCTGAGAGGTCTATCTTTGAGAACATTGTTCCATTTTTTAATTTACCAAAAATATATTCGATTCGCGGAAGAGGATATTGAGTCGTTTCTAATAATGGATTAACTGATATTTTATAATCACCACAAATTCTGACTGTATCATTTGGTTTTAAAATTGGAACAATTGGCGTGCCCCAATCCGAATACTCAACAGGTTCTAAAATTTTTAAGTTAACTAGTCTTTCTAACTCATCTTCTACTTTAGTTTTTAATGAAAAAGGCACTGGACGAGGTTTAAAAAATTTAGGGGTGACTCCCTGTTTTAGCTTTAAAGAAATTTTACCTTTATTAAAAGTACCTATTCCTGGTTTGAAAATTTCGTCATATTTATTTAATAGGGATTTTACTAAAATGTTTTCATCTAATTTGTTTATATTCGTTAAACCCAAATGTAATTGTTTTAGGCCCATTCTACCCAATAGAGGTAATCCTCCATTTTGTATAACATAAAGTTCTAAATTTACTTTTTTGTTTTCATACTTAGCGCTTAAATAAATTTTACCTACAGGTTTGAATGTACGACCAACGTAATCTTTAAAGCATAAGTCATTCTTTTTCAAGGGAACATGTTGAAAATGTCGTAAATATAATTTTTCGGATATAACATTATGTTTTGCCCCTGTATCAGCCTCAAAATCTAAAGGAATATTTCCCACGATTAATTTTACAAAAATTGGTTTACAATCATTTTGAATTTCAATATTATTTATTTCTTCGACATAAAATAAATTTTTATCATCAATGTCACTCTGACTACTAGATTCGGAATGGAATGTTTCTGAAAGATAATGTGACTTTTTTTGTTTAGATGATAAAAATGTATTTTTTGTTTCTGATCTGTTTTTATGTGGACATACTGGTGCTAAATGGCCTGAAATTTTACAGATATTACATACATAATTTTTAAACCTACATTCGGCAGTAACGTGATTATTTCTGCCACAAACACTGCACTTTTTATCACCACTTTTTGCATTTCTTTTCTTACCACCACTTCCCTCGAGGTATCTCTCATTATTTCCTCTAATGCGGTGAATTTCTGTGGATGAACAGGAAGCTTCCGATTTTTCCCGCATCACTGATTCTTTACTTTGAGCGAGTTCCAGCAGTCTTGGAAATTTTGCCTGACTAGAAGTAGCATTTTCTTCCTTCAATCTCTCCTTAATTTTACCTTCAGACATCCCAACTACAAATATGTCACGCATGACGGTCTCCAGCATCTCTTGGGAAAAGGAACATTTATTAGCCAAGCTGCGTACTCTAGCTGCCCACTCACTAACACTTTCAATACTTTCTTGACCTGCATGATATAGTTTTTCACGAGCGCTGAACAGAGACTGCACTGGGGCGCAGTGAATATTTAATTTGTCTAATAAATCATCTAGTTTCTCATTATCAGGTTCCTTAGGCACACATAAATTTCGCAATAATATATATGTTTCGTCACTTAAAGAACTTATCAAAATGGCACGTTTTACATCGTGGTCGGTAATTCCATTCGCCACGAACCATTGTTGTAGTTTTATTTTGAAAACTGAAAAGTCATTATTCAAGTAATTAAATTCACTAATTTTTCCAATCACCGGTTTGCTCGTCGCCATTGTAATATATGAAAACAATTAAACTCATTACCCCAAATTAATGTTTTATTCTTTACGACTGTCAATACATGAATGAATCCCGATATTTATCAGATAATATAAAAAGGTATACAAAAACACACTATAATAAATACGCCAGTCTATATACTAGGCGGAGTACATTACACTTTAGATAAAGGTATTGTTCCTACCGAATGGAAAACCTCTACCATTACACCAATATTTAAATCGGGTAACAAAGCCAACATCGAAAATTACAGAGGAATCGCAATTATTTCCTGTATTCCGAAAGTAATGGAATCTATACCTACAGATGACCTTTTCACCATATTCAATAAGACAATAATCAATGAACAACATGAGTTTTTCAAGGGACGGTCGACGGCTACGAATTTGGCGATATATCATAACTACCTGGTGAACAACCTTGAACAACGTGAACAAGTTGACGTTATCTATACGGACCTGTCTAAAGCCTTTGACAGCGTCTGCCATGACCATGTTAAAATCTGCGATAAAGTGTCCAAAATAATAAGTGTTACATCAGGTGTCCCTCAAGGCTCCCATATTGGTCCAGTGCTCTTCTTGCTTTTTTTTAATGATGTAATTAATGTATTTTCAACCTGTAAAGTTCTTATGTATGCAGATGACCTAAAATTCTATTACGTAATTAAATCTCTCGATGATTGTCTCAAAATTCAAACAGATCTAGATAACTTTCTAAGCTGGTGCCTGAAAAACTACATGTGTGTGAATAGCAACAAATGTAAAACGGTCCGTTTCTATAAATGCAAGAATCCTCTTATCTATAATTATAATATTAATAACATTATTTTAGAATCCTCTAGTACAATTTGTTACCTTGGTGTTACCTTCGATAAAGACCTCACTTTTATTGAACATATTAACAATGTTACACTCAAAGCTCTGAGACTATTAGGGTTCATTAAAAGACATACACAACAGATAAGCGACCTAAATGCTATAATGACTTTATACCACACACTAGTGCGTAGCATATTAGAATATAATAGTGTCATATGGTCTCCACACTATACTTCTCACATATATCGTTTAGAGACTGTGCAAAATAGATTCACTAAATTTTATGTTTATAAAATGGGTCTGCCATACCAAGCTTTCAATTCTCACATAAGATTAGACATAACGGGTTTAAAGTCGCTAGAAGATCGTAGAAAACTTGCCCTTCTCTATTTTTTACATAAATTAATCAATGGTTCTATCGACTGTCCATCTCTCTTAAGTAAAATTAATTTTCATGCTGCCCCGTGCAACACCCGTCACAGGAGACTATTTTTTATCAGACCTCATAGGACTAACTATGGACAACAAGCTTTTTGCGATAGAATGGCCGCCAACTTTAATGACAATTTCGCTTCATATGATCTGTTTGGCACCAGCTTATATAGTCTCAAAAAAGCTGTCATGAGACATTAATTAAATGTGCTTTTTTATCCTTGTGTCCTTTCATCTTTATTATGTTATATTAATCTCTGTATGTGTGTTAGATATAGGTTTTTTTAAAATTAGGTATAAGTTATTGATGTACCATGTACCAATTGGAATTGTATTTTATTCTGTAGTGTACTGTAAATAAACAATAAACAACAATAATAACATCTGAAACTAGATTATATTTTGAGATGATTCCATTGAAAGGTTGGAGGCTAATTATGTGTAAATGGGGCAAATAAATAAAGCAAACTAGTAAGAGTAGAGAAACTTGGTATTTGGTGTATATACTAGAAGTCAAGGCCTCAGATTTGTTAACCCCTCCACCAACCTCCTCCATTTTTAAAGGGGCTGATGAAATAAAATTGAGATATTCTCTGGAAATTTGGTGCACGTATCTATTATAACGACATTTGGAATTATATTACATTTTGAGATGGTTCAGTTGAAGGGGTGGGGGTAGGTAGGGATAAACGGGAGAAAATAAGTAAAGGTAGTAAGAGTACCTACAAAACTTGAGATTTGGTGTATATACTAGAACCCAAGGCATCATACTTCTATATAATATTTTCAAGCCAGCACCATCTCCACTCCATTATTAAGGGGTTTGATAAAATAAAGTTGGAACATTCACTTGAAACTTAGTACACGTATATATTGTAACGGCATCTTTCCGTTGAAAGGGTGGGAGCCGTAAATAGGGAAAAATAAATAAAATCAGCTAAAAAGAGTCCAGAAACTTCATTTTTGGCGTATGTGCTAGAAGCCAAAGCCTCAAATATTATATTATTAAAATTCTATAGCCAATTATTTCTACATAGTAAAGTGCAAATATGGTGCAGATGTTTACCTTTATGGAGAAATCTTAATGTGGAAGTACCGATCCCTTAGTCAGCGGTGTTTTTTCATTTATCTATTTACAATCCAAGAGCTTTCATTAATTAAAGGATGGGACATTTACGGATAGATAATTTGAATTAATTAAATCTAATATACACAAGAAAATAAATAAAACTGAGAATATTTCAGAAGAATTGTTAATATTTCATGGTGTAAACAAATGATAATTAATTATTGATTAAATAAAACATGTATAAACAATGAAACAAAATATATTTTTTAGATATACTATATCGAAAAAAATAAATAAATAAATGGAGGCTGGAAAGTGATCTCGATGACACCCCTTATGCACTAAATCCCGAGTTTCTGAACTCTTACTAGCTTGCGTGAGTTATTTACCCCTACCTATCCGCCAACCTTTCAACGGGATAAGCTCAAAATATAATCTAGTTCCAGATCTTGTTACAACACATACGTGAACCAAATTTCCAATTTTATTTGACACGTGCCAATCTTTAAAACATAAATAAACGGCGGTTGAAAAGTGATCTCGTTGGTACCCGGTATATTAGAAGCCAATATCTCAAATTTTTTTATGACATCTGCCACCTCCACAACCATACCCATTAAAGGGGTTAGCAAAATAAAATTTTGATTTAGTGTGTGCACACGAACAAAAGTTCTCAAAACAGTTTTTGGGATCAGTCACCCCCATTACTATCTTGGGGCATTATTGTAACAGTATTAATACTTAGATATTAAAAAGTGTTTCACCTATGCGAACGGCAGGTAGTTTTTTGTTGGAGAGCATAGGGTCGTGGATGAGGAGTTTGGACACTCAAAGGGCGCCACCTTCTGGATAATTAATGTCGTGATATAAATAATTTTGCCAGCCAGGAGCAAAATTAAGTTACTAGCAATTATGCGATGGAAATATTAAAATTAACTAATAATATCAAGACTTACTTTACAACTAATGATCAAACTTAAGATCATGTTAAATATCCATTAAACATTAGGGATATTAGTACAAATAACAGAACCGTGTAGACATTAAACATTTATTACAACACAAGTGAGATGTAGAACAAAAACACATAGAAATAAAATTCCTAGTCACTAGTTAAACATGGCCCATACGCAATAAAGAAATTCTGTATGTTTGATCTAATAAAACTTCACTAAAAATCTAGCCTTGCACTCTGACTGAGATTCTCTTGCAACTACGACTTATTTGATACCCACAACATTGAGTTCTAATTTATAACAGCGAATTAAAAATTTACTATGAATTAAATTTACAGCTCATCACTGAAACATTAGCTAATAGACAAGATTTCATGAGCTGACAACTGCAATGTTCGCTACTTACACTTAGATGGTAACGAATGTTCTAAAATAAGTATACTTTATTAAAAATAATTCATATGTAACATAGTAGAAGGTGAACGAGCCTCACATAGTACCATACGTTGCCTGCCTTCACAGTAAAATATTAAATAATTCATTATTATATATATATATATATATATATATATATATATATATATATATATATATATATATATATATATATATATTAAACAGCGTGCTTCCAGAGGGCAGAATATATTAAAATAAAATATTTCTGTCAATCACCTCTGTGAATCCTTATTTTCATAAGGATAATAAACCAAACTGAAAATAATTGCGAGTCTGGCCGCGTTAAGTGTAGAAATCACATTCTACAAACAAAACGCTTTGTTTTGATTTAAACAAGCACCAGCCGAAAGAATTATTCCTAATTAAAGGAAACTCTCGTACCAGCCGTCTCAGACTAACTTGCATACTGCAGTTTCGCACTTCCTGGTGCTCATCAGTGCAAGGCGAGCCCGAGACGACTAGTACAAGAGCCTGGGTTAACCAAGTGGCCAGATCGACGTTGTAAAACGACGAAATGGGGGAGGCTCCATCTAGCGACAGCTGCCTGTTGAAATCAAAACAATAATATCCCGACATGGGGCACGTAATAGTAAACAGCGTGCTTCCAGAGGGCAGAATATATTAAAATAAAATATTTCTGTCAATCACCTCTGTGAATCCTTATTTTCATAAGGATAATAAACCAAACTGCAAATAATTGCGAGTCTGGCCGCGTTAAGTGTAGAAATCACATTCTACAAACAAAACGCTTTGTTTTGATTTAAACAAGCACCAGCCGAAAGAATTATTCCTAATTAAAGGAAACTCTCGTACCAGCCGTCTCAGACTAACTTGCATACTGCAGTTTCGCACTTCCTGGTGCTCATCAGTGCAAGGCGAGCCCGAGACGACTAGTACAAGAGCCTGGGTTAACCAAGTGGCCAGATCGACGTTGTAAAACGACGAAATGGGGGAGGCTCCATCTAGCGACAGCTGCCTGTTGAAATCAAAACAATAATATCCCGACATGGGGCACGTAATAGTAAACAGCGTGCTTCCAGAGGGCAGAATATATTAAAATAAAATATTTCTGTCAATCACCTCTGTGAATCCTTATTTTCATAAGGATAATAAACCAAACTGCAAATAATTGCGAGTCTGGCCGCGTTAAGTGTAGAAATCACATTCTACAAACAAAACGCTTTGTTTTGATTTAAACAAGCACCAGCCGAAAGAATTATTCCTAATTAAAGGAAACTCTCGTACCAGCCGTCTCAGACTAACTTGCATACTGCAGTTTCGCACTTCCTGGTGCTCATCAGTGCGAGGCGAGCCCGAGACGACTAGTACAAGAGCCTGGGTTAACCAAGTGGCCAGATCGACGTTGTAAAACGACGAAATGGGGGAGGCTCCATCTAGCGACAGCTGCCTGTTGAATGTGATTTCTACACTTAACGCGGCCAGACTCGCAATTATTTGCAGTTTGGTTTATTATCCTTATGAAAATAAGGATTCACAGAGGTGATTGACAGAAATATTTTATTTTAATATATTCTGCCCTCTGGAAGCACGCTGTTTACTATTACGTGCCCCATGTCGGGATATTATTGTTTTGATTTCAACAGGCAGCTGTCGCTAGATGGAGCCTCCCCCATTTCGTCGTTTTACAACGTCGATCTGGCCACTTGGTTAACCCAGGCTCTTGTACTAGTCGTCTCGGGCTCGCCTTGCACTGATGAGCACCAGGAAGTGCGAAACTGCAGTATGCAAGTTAGTCTGAGACGGCTGGTAGGAGAGTTTCCTTTAATTAGGAATAATTCTTTCGGCTGGTGCTTGTTTAAATCAAAACAAAGCGTTTTGTTTGTAGAATGTGATTTCTACACTTAACGCGGCCAGACTCGCAATTATTTGCAGTTTGGTTTATTATCCTTATGAAAATAAGGATTCACAGAGGTGATTGACAGAAATATTTTATTTTAATATATTCTGCCCTCTGGAAGCACGCTGTTTACTATTACGTGCCCCATGTCGGGATATTATTGTTTTGATTTCAACAGGCAGCTGTCGCTAGATGGAGCCTCCCCCATTTCGTCGTTTTACAACGTCGATCTGGCCACTTGGTTAACCCAGGCTCTTGTACTAGTCGTCTCGGGCTCGCCTTGCACTGATGAGCACCAGGAAGTGCGAAACTGCAGTATGCAAGTTAGTCTGAGACGGCTGGTACGAGAGTTTCCTTTAATTAGGAATAATTCTTTCGGCTGGTGCTTGTTTAAATCAAAACAAAGCGTTTTGTTTGTAGAATGTGATTTCTACACTTAACGCGGCCAGACTCGCAATTATTTGCAGTTTGGTTTATTATCCTTATGAAAATAAGGATTCACAGTGGTGATTGACAGAAATATTTTATTTTAATATATTCTGCCCTCTGGAAGCACGCTGTTTACTATTACGTGCCCCATGTCGGGATATTATTGTTTTGATTTCAACAGGCAGCTGTCGCTAGATGGAGCCTCCCCCATTTCGTCGTTTTACAACGTCGATCTGGCCACTTGGTTAACCCAGGCTCTTGTACTAGTCGTCTCGGGCTCGCCTTGCACTGATGAGCACCAGGAAGTGCGAAACTGCAGTATGCAAGTTAGTCTGAGACGGCTGGTACGAGAGTTTCCTTTAATTAGGAATAATTCTTTCGGCTGGTGCTTGTTTAAATCAAAACAAAGCGTTTTGTTTGTAGAATGTGATTTCTACACTTAACGCGGCCAGACTCGCAATTATTTGCAGTTTGGTTTATTATCCTTATGAAAATAAGGATTCACAGAGGTGATTGACAGAAATATTTTATTTTAATATATTCTGCCCTCTGGAAGCACGCTGTTTACTATTACGTGCCCCATGTCGGGATATTATTGTTTTGATTTCAACAGGCAGCTGTCGCTAGATGGAGCCTCCCCCATTTCGTCGTTTTACAACGTCGATCTGGCCACTTGGTTAACCCAGGCTCTTGTACTAGTCGTCTCGGGCTCGCCTTGCACTGATGAGCACCAGGAAGTGCGAAACTGCAGTATGCAAGTTAGTCTGAGACGGCTGGTACGAGAGTTTCCTTTAATTAGGAATAATTCTTTCGGCTGGTGCTTGTTTAAATCAAAACAAAGCGTTTTGTTTGTAGAATGTGATTTCTACACTTAACGCGGCCAGACTCGCAATTATTTGCAGTTTGGTTTATTATCCTTATGAAAATAAGGATTCACAGAGGTGATTGACAGAAATATTTTATTTTAATATATTCTGCCCTCTGGAAGCACGCTGTTTACTATTACGTGCCCCATGTCGGGATATTATTGTTTTGATTTCAACAGGCAGCTGTCGCTAGATGGAGCCTCCCCCATTTCGTCGTTTTACAACGTCGATCTGGCCACTTGGTTAACCCAGGCTCTTGTACTAGTCGTCTCGGGCTCGCCTTGCACTGATGAGCACCAGGAAGTGCGAAACTGCAGTATGCAAGTTAGTCTGAGACGGCTGGTACGAGAGTTTCCTTTATTTAGGAATAATTCTTTCGGCTGGTGCTTGTTTAAATCAAAACAAAGCGTTTTGTTTGTAGAATGTGATTTCTACACTTAACGCGGCCAGACTCGCAATTATTTGCAGTTTGGTTTATTATCCTTATGAAAATAAGGATTCACAGAGGTGATTGACAGAAATATTTTATTTTAATATATATATATATATATATATATATATATATATATATATATATATATATATATATATATAAACTTAGAGCTTAACTTATAGATAGATTGTGGTATAATTTACTTTAATGTTTAAACAAAAAGTCACTGAATAAATCTATAATAATTTCCTTTAAAAACATATAGCTAAAATGAAACAAAAAAACCTGACTAGAGCTTTATGTGACTGCTGCAGCGTGACCTGTTCTGCTGCGAACAACTCTCCAAGCCAAAACTTCTCTAAACGTCGGCAAGACCCATACATAACTAAACTTCTGAGTAATAGACTTCCTCCTATCACTACTCCTCTAAATACTAGGCACCATATAACCAAAATTACAGTACCAAACAGCTGGGATCTTACATAAACTGCTAAATTTCTTGACCCACACAAATGGTCTCTGGCCTAAACCAAACATATACCTATCCAAACATAAGTCTGTCCAAACATAACTAATTTCCAAATGGTCAGTCCCAAACACTCTCACATAGAGAGTATTACATAACCTCACGAAACACCTGACGTCAAAATTACGGCAACCAAAAGAATTCCTTCCAGGAATTTACAAAACGCTCGCGGCAAAGCAGTGAAGATCACTGGGTACATCAAATCAAATCCCAACAGTGTTAGCCATGTGAACCCCAAATTCTTCAATACAAAATCGCGCCGTCCCCCTACGTCGTGTTCTCGTCAAGACGAGAGCACCGGAAATCTGCTAAAATTTCCTCAGTGTTGTCAGCTGGCACAGTCTTAGAATATTTTCTTCAACCAATAATAATTCACCACCAAAGGAATTAATGGTCAAGAGACTGAATTTCACAGTTATGTAGCACTTAAACTCTAAGAAAATACGATCAACGCCACTGACTCAAATTATCTGAAAATAAAACATATTTAATTCCGAAGTCTTGCATTCTCGCAAGTAGGCAACACGCTAGACCAACCAACGCATGCGTTGTTGCATATCCATCTACTCCACGGAAGTGAATAAATTAGAGCCTAATTGATGTAAACAAACATAAATACTGAGTTATTGTTAATGTAGCACTTTTAAATGCTATATTATAATATTTTCACAGTCCGAATATCAAAGTGTTTTCCTTTAAAGATGCGTGAATGGGAAATCTGTATGTGGAAGTAATGATTCCTTAGGCGGCGGTATATTACTTCCACTCTCACGTAGTAGAGTGGAGTTTCGATTTGACTAACGTCGTGTACAGACATATTATAGGACGCTCCCGAAAAAAGCGCTAAAAAAGGCGGTAAAAACCCCGGTAAACTCGATAAAATTGAAGTCACCGGTAGACCAACAATTTCTGCGTGAAGTCAAATGAATAAAGTTCATATGGAATCACTAATTACTGGTACGGTGTTTTGTAATAGTACCAAATAAAGCGAACAAGTGCAAGTTCAGTGCCTCTACCTATACCCAAGTGGTCATATTTCTATCTAATATGATATTAAAAAAAATTCTTTGTTTTGTAATTAAACAAAAAATATTTGTAACTAATATCATTTACAAAAAAACTGGGAAGAGTATCCTATATAATGTGCAACAATTGTATAAAAAGTGTAGTAAATCGGCGAAGAGTATAATGGTTAGCTTGTTGTTATTCTTGAGTGAGGACTTTGCCCTCGAAAATGCCGATCCTTAGACACCCTGTAAATCTATCATAGCAAATACTGCTTATTCGGTGAGAAAATTTTACAGGAATAAATACTTGAATAACTGAAATAAATGTGTGGGTGTTTGTATTTAAATCCTGGCCGTACGTATATGGTCAAATACACATTCTAATTTGAATATAAAGTCACGAACTAATATTATTCCTCTTCATGGTGTTTGCCAGCAATAATTTACCTTTATTGTATCTATTATGATAGGATTCTGGTATTTGACAATGTATATACAATTTAAATGAAAATAATATATTGAGTTATAAAATGGATATTAATATTTACACAATCAGTACTTATCCCGTCAGTTATATATTTGACAAAAGAAATAACTGTGAAAGCTGAATGATGTTCAGTGGAAATAAAAGAAATCACAGTTGAAGAATATCGAACTACTGTGTAATATAATAATAATAATGATAATAGATTTATTTATTTGATGCACGTATATAAATATGAATATGTCTACACTTATCCATAAATAGCAATTATAAATGCAATCCACTATTCGTACCTCAATGCCAATTAATATAATAATAGACTAAATGACATGTATGTAAATTAACCCACTTAACTCACTAAGGTACTATATGCTTCTTTGTGGATAAGTACTACAATATATACATTATGGTGGTCCTTATTTTCGAAGGTCGACATTTCTTTCGCACCCTCCCAAATTAGTTCTATTTTATAAAAAAAAGATCATATAAAGTTTCAGCCTGATCGGATAAGGGAAATGATGCCCCTTGCCCTTAAATATTATAATAAACATCTATGTAAATAAGAAATCAATTTTATTTGATTATCTCGTATAATTTTGATTCTAAAAAAAAAACGTGACAAACAAAAGTTGTAAATCTAGTCAAGGGGAACAACCAGGCGTTAATTCCACCTTTTCTAGGTACTTTACCTTAGTGCGGACTAACATCTTGCATGCGCAAAGAATATGTTCCGCAGTTTCTATGGCTGTATCACGGTATCTGCACATATCATTGTCTGCTTTGCCCATATTCTTAAGATGATATCTCAAGGGGCAATGGCCTGTCAAGAGGCCTGTTATCAGCCTTAAGTGGGCCTTTTCGACTTAAAGAAGTATTGTGGCATACTTTGTCGAATAAATGATGGACTTTTTCGCTTGCCTTTGGCCTGGTGTATTCCTCCAGTAGGACTTTTTCTGCTCTTTTTCCCATTTTAGGATCTCCTCCATTATGTGTCCTTTGAATAAGCCACAACATTTAAAGCAGGATGATGTATCGCGAATCCTTAATTCTAAAAAAACTACGCTAGGGGAAAAGCAACTACGGTACGATTGCATAAAATTTCTCGAACTAACAGCGGCATTCCCCGGAGAAGCACCAAGTTGCCGGGGAAAATCACTTAGACCATTTCATGCCATTCATGCAGGCATCCATCCATGAACTAGCACCCCGTTACAATAGATACAACTCTAATACGGGAAAAATAAATGCGTTCATTCGAGATCTGAGAAGAGAAGGTTTTTGGGGGGGGGGGCAGGAAACAATTGCAGCAACAGCAAATATGAAAAACAGGACAATAATAGTACATCAAGAAGAAGGAGAGCATATAATCTTCCATCCTACTAACCAACAGGGAAGAGAGAACACACCACTAGAGATAGTATATAGGAAGCACGGAAACGAAAGAAATCACTACGATAGCGTGATTATTGCACAAGAAAAACATGAAGCAGAACAACCAGAAGAAACATACGCTCGAACTGGGGCAATAACACCCCGCCCAGAATTAGAGGAAGCAACGCACATAAACATGTACCAAATATCACAAAGAACAGAGGAAGCCAACAGTCAAGAATTACAACACGATGACATCATCCTGGCGACATGGAATGTCAGAGGCTGCATAACGAGAGAGAAAAGAGAAAAAATCGATGAGGCTCTTATGATGGAACACATACACGTTGCATGCATACAAGAGACACACATGATAGACGGAACTGCAGTTACTCAAAACTACAAATGGCATCTAAGTGGAGGGGACAAAGAAAAAACCAGCAGAGGAGTCGCATGGGCAATAAGACGGAACACCCCTATCCAGATAAAGACAAGAAAAGTAAACGAAAACATAACCATGGCAGACTTACAAATTGGAAAGGAAAACATATGCATATTAGGAGTACATGTGTTCTCCGACAAACGGGCAGGACGAGTATTCAGACAGATCACCCAAGAGACTAGAAGAAATAGGAATAGAAAAATGAATATAATAATACTAGGAGACTTCAACGCGCATATAGGAAAGGACGACCAAACACATAAAGACAAGAATATCATAGGAAAAACCTTACTTCACACATGGACAAACAATAATGGAAGCTCGCTAAAAAACTTGGCACATCTGTTCGATCTAACAGTTAGAAACACATGGAGTAAGAACCTAACCTGCCTTAATACCTGGAGTAAAGGAAACATCAACTCTCAAATAGACCATATCCTAGTGGATAGAAAAATAAGTGACAGCGTCAAAAACATTAAGGCAAAACAAGCAACAAACGTCAAAACAGATCACAAAATATTATATGGAACACTAGTAATAAAGAAACAAGCAAAAAAAAGATACAACGAAACATCAAATGACACATGGAACATCTCACTGCTACAGAACGAAGAAATAAAAAAGAAATACCAGGAGGAGATAGAAAAACAGTTAACAGGAAAAGAACTAAATTGGTGAACAATGGGTTTAAAAATGAAAATAGCGGCGAAGAAAACGTTGAAAAGGAACAAATCCCCTATGAACCCAACAAGAAAAGACATGAAAAGAAATTACGAAAACTAAAAAAATAAAGGCCACAGGAAAACAATATACACCAAACATAGACAAAAAGATAATAGAAGCGGGGAAAGAAAAAAGAGACGCAGAGAGGAGGCACGAACAGAAAAAATGCAGGGAATTCTTCGAAAACATAGAATCCACTCCAGCAGGACAGAGATTAAACCAAACTTTTAGACACCTTAAAAGATACAAGAGAAACAACAATACGCAGCCAATACATACCACTGCAGCATTGGGTCAGGAAACTAGAAGAAGGAAACGCGGAGAGAAGTCAAATAGAACCAATACAAGAAATGGACCACTGGCCACTGGGAAAGCCACCGTCAAAAGACGAACTACTAGAAATAATGGCCAGAGCTAAAAGAAACACGGCCCCGGGAATAGATAAAATAAGTAACGAACTAGTATACTATGGACCGGACAACATAAAACAGCTAACCCTAGAAATCATCACCAACGCATGGACGGAAACCACACCCCTGCCTGAGGAGTGGAACACAACCATACAGATACCGCTCCCTAAAACCAAATCACCACAAAACGTGGACGATTACAGAAGAATAACACTCTGCAGTGTAGGGTACAAATACTACGCACAATTCCTCCTCAGAGAAATGGAAAAATACATCGGCGAACTACCAGATTATCAAACGGCATTTATCAAGGGTAGATCAACAGACGACCATATGTACACCACCAGACGGATCCTGGAAGAAAAGTGGAAAGAAGGAACCAAACTATATATAGTCTCAATTGACCTCCAAAAGGCATTTGATACCATAAGGCATGAGGCTATAGTCAACACTTTGCTCAACAGGGGAGTACCGCACTACTTAATAAACAGAATAATAAAAGCATGCCTACACGAAAACACTGCAATACTATGGTTTGGACAGACGACGGAATCAAAAATGAAGAATATAGGAGTCAAACAAGGATGTCCCCTATACCCCCGACTCTTCACCACAGTCCTGGACCAAGTGATAGAAAGCACAATAAAGGAGAATCAGAATTTCAATGGAAACGATGGAACGATGAAGCCCCCCATCGTACTTGCATACGCCGACGATATACTCATCATCACCGAGGAAGAACAAGACATCGTTAAATTTCTAAGAAACATGACACCACATCTGGATTCCTCTGGAATGAAAATAAACTTCAAGAAGAGCCTAATAATGGTCCGAGACCCATTGACAAAAACAAGTCCAACAAGTGGGGAAGAATACAAAATAGGAGACTACACCCTGAGAACCACGAATAGAATGAAATACCTAGGAACATACCTAACGAATCAACTAAAAAGGAGGGAACAGTAAGGGAAAGAATCAAAACAGCCCACAGAGTCACAAGAGCTCTACTACCCTTCATTGAGGACAACAAACCACCATGGTGCCTAACCAAAAAGATATACACGACCATTATAATGCCTACGATGATATATGGAGTCAAAAACGCAGCAACGACAAAGGCCAACAGAAGAAGCCTGAGAAGAGCTGAAATGGACATTATCCAACTGCTAGCAAAAACAGGAAAACCACAAAAACGACAGAAAACGTCAACATTACTAGAGGGAAGAACAATAATCAAAAGAATAGAATCATACGCAATGAAATACTGGGGACACGTCCAAAGACGGGACTCGACACATCTACTAAAGAAAGCGCTGCGAATGAACAGCAACAAACTGAAAATAGGGAGGCCATGCTACACATGGATAACAACAATCGAGAGGATTATGAATAAGCTAGGAAAGGATTATACACACTGGGAAAAGCTGGCACAACAAAAAATGGAATACAATAAAGAAATATCAAGGATATACACACTGCCAGACTCAGAAACAGAAGAAACAGAAAACTCAGAAGTAGAATAGGAGAGAAGATGATCACAGACAGAAACTAAGAAGAAGCATATCACAAAAACCTGAAAGTAAAAAGAACACGAAACCCTAAAAGAAGCATCTCACAAACGCCTACACTTTCCATCCGATGAAGACAGAAGGAAAACAAGAAGAAACATCTCACAAACACCTACACGCTCCATCTTATACTCCTACCCCATGCGTCATGCGGCTCTCAAATCTCCATGCACCGGAATTGGCAGCAATGCCCACCTTACGCTGGCAAATCAATCAATCAATCAATCAATCAATCAATCAATCAATGAAGCATGGTCTTGTGCTCCTACTAGAGTCTCTGTCCAGGATTCACCAATATCAAACCATCGATACATTTGCTTTTTTATCCAAATTTGCCAACTGAAACAAAAGAAAATATGGTTATAGCTTTAGATCGCGAACCTGAGTAGGATGAAGATTCATAAATGTTAAATGAGCATCAATACGAGAGGACAAAATCTCTCAAATCCTTAAAAACGATATGAACAATTCGTTTCAACTGAAACGAAACAACTTTTCAATAAATTTGAAATCAATAATCAATTTTTGCAAATAGAACCAGCAGCATGGTATGAATATGACAGTTTGACTAAAGCGTTGAAAATCGTGAGTAAATTGCGAGTTGTAAACGATGTAGCAGAGAAGGTAGTAAAATTAATAGAAGAAGATTATCATATAAAATCATCAAACCCTTTATATTCTTGCGAATTTGGCGGCTAATGTGTATGAGAAACATAGGCTCAAGTATTTTGAAATATATTTAACAAATTGGCCACATATATCAACCCTTCAAAGTCACCCCCCTGCATCAAACTGCCTCTCAAAATGTTTTTCAAAATTCAGTCAACAATGTGTAAAAATATTAATGAAATCTTTGCATTCTTTCGATAACCTGAATTCTGATTATGCTACCAATTAACATCCTGAATTCAGGTTATCGAAAGAATGCAAAGATTTAATTAATGTTTTTACAAATAGTTTTTCTTTTAGTTATAGATAGTTATTTTTTCTGTTTTTTGCAAAATCCTATAAAGAATATGTTTCAATACAATTATAAGCAAACAAATAATAATTCATTTTTAAACATTAGTCAACAAGTTTCAATGAAATTTGTCAATGACTTTTTTCATTTTATTGATATTGATAATAACTGATTATTTCGAGATGTTATGAATCACTCGACATCTCAATTTTATTGAAGTATTGCGTGAAAGCACGAGTTGAATATAGGGGTGAATGGGGTAAATCCACTGGAGAATCTCTCAGACAATTATAGAATAAATAAATCTTAGAATGCCATTTGGTTTCGAAAATATGCCATTCTGAAGAAAAGCGTAATTTTTTATAGGGTTAGCAAACGTATTCTTGCATATTTAAACTTTTAGCCGCTGTAAAAAATTCATTAACTATTATTTCATTTTTATATAGGACACGTTGAAGTATTTGTACTTTGTTAGAATAAAAGTTACCTTCGGTTGGTCATAGCGGCAAAATCAGTTTTTTCAAGATTCTCGGAAATGACCGGAAATTGAAAACGCTGCGGCCAAAAATATATTAGAAAGTATTTTTGCAGTCCTTATTTCATGACATAAAAGTGCCTTAATGGCACACTCTAAATTAATAAATAGTCAGTACAGCGATCTCGTCGATATACCGAAGAAAATTGTAATAAATACAATCTATAGAAAACATTAAATTTAAAATCCCATATTTGTGAACCTTTTTAATAAAATTTGCATTAAATTCAATTAGTATTTATTTCATAAAACACTCTAACATTTTTTTATCATCACAATATTACTTTACTCCATTTTATGCCAATCCAAATTTCCATCACAATTTCGACAAACCCACCTTCACAAAAAATAACAAAATTTTATATAAACATACATATATATCTCTATCGCTTTACATAAATCTAAGTTCCGATTCAAATTAAGAATTTAAATATTCTACTTTCTGCCATTATTACAACAAAAGTTGTAACATTACAAAAGTTCATATGAAATAACATGTTCTTATATCTTACTGCACTTCCCAATTACATGATATCTCAATGACTGGTATAAACCTTCGACGCTGGTGTAATTGCAAGCTATACCTAGCCACTTTTGAGACTAACTGTTACTTTTCTTTACCGTTTTCTACCTAAGTTTTACTACTATATTCCAAAAACATTTGAAAATTGGCCATAAATATGGTACAATACACATCACCATATAAAACATATAATTCTTGAACACAATTTTTCACAATATGTCTATTCGCATTTCCATATTTAATTAATAAAAGTAAAACATCTAAAACCATACGGGTTTCCATAAAAACACACCTTCAATAAGTAAACTGTTAAATATGAATCTTACTATTATAAAACCGCTGCCTAAGGAATCATTACTTCCACATCCAGATTTTTCCTCCAAGACACTTTAAGGGAAACATCTTGACTAGATTTGCACTCTAGTATGTGGAAATTATTGGTAATAGAATTTTAATAATATTTGGGGCAGATGTCATAGAAAAGTTTGAGGCGTTGGTTTCTACCATATACAGTAAAAACGAAGTTTCTAGTTTACCCTACTTATTTTCCCCTACTCACAATCTACCAACTCCCACCCCTTCAATGGAATCATCTTAATCAGATGTCATTACAATACATACGTGTACTAACTTTCAAGTGAATATCTCAATTTTATGTTATCAATCCCATTAATATTGGAGCGGAGGTGGTGGGGTTTGAATAATATTAAAAAGAAATCTGAAACCTTGGCTCCCCAAATCCAAAATTTTTGTACTCTTACCAGCTTGATTTACTTATTTTCCCCTATTTACCTCTACTTACCCCCCACTCCTTCAACGCAATAATGTAAAAAAAATAATCCAGTTTCAGATATCGTTATAATACATACGTGTACCAAATTTCAAATGAATATCTCAATTTTATTTTATCAACCCCTTTAATAATGGAGTAGGGTATTGGGTGGTTAAAAAAATATTATAAAAAATTCCAAGGCCCTGGCTTCTACTAGATACACCGAATTTTAAGTTTCTGTACTCTTACCAGCTTGCTTTCCTTATTTTCCCTATTTAACCCTATTTAATCACCAACCCATCAACGAAATCATCTCAAAATACAATCTAGTTCCAGATGTCGTTATAATACATACTTGTACCAAATTTCAAGTGAATGTCTCAATTTTATTTTATCAACCCCTTTAATAATGGAGGAAGAGTGGTGGGGGGGGATTGTAAATATTATAAACAATCTGATCATCAATCATTAAAATTATGATTAACAATAAGCTATTTTCTGCAAATTGGGTGATGTTATTTAACTGAAAATATGTGTAAGTTGTACATAAATAAATACTACAGGATTGTTAAGACTATTTTTGGATAAAATTTGATTATAAGTGAGATATCTCCTAATTTGGTGCTTTATCCCCCTCCCCACTAGCCTTACGTGGTGTACCCTCTTAAATAGCGACCATTCGTTTTCGGATGCATACTATGGACTATATGGATTGTAAACATCTGAATTGCCTAAAACAAAAATATACGTGTGTCTACTTTAAAAGCCCTTCCAGATATGGCTTGGCCACGGTGTCCCCAGGAAGTTACCAAACTCTAAAACATCTTTAAAAACCTAAATAAAAGATCATTGAACTGTAAATAAATTTTCCAGCCTTAGAAACGAAAGTGTGAAAGAGATCAGAGAAATACTAGCAGATACTACCCCTAGAAGTGGACACAAAGCAAAAAATACGGATAAAAAAAATTAATCCAACAGAAAGCCCATTTAAAAACTCACCAATTGTACTCAAAGGTACAACTCTCTCACAGAGATCTAACTAAATAGGTCAAACAATTTATTAACAATGGGTTTTATGTTAAATATGCTCCTAAAACCACTCTGTTATACATAGCAAGCGCGGATAAATACTTGAATTATAAGGAACAACTTGTAAACCAGACGTGAAGTGTTACACTTATACGTTCAAGTAAGACAGAGATAACAGAAATTAGAGTAGTACTGGAAGATAATTACACCATCAGTATTAAGCAAATCTTCAAGATGCAGACCGAAGCTGTGCCATTATACTTAATAGTTACGAATAACGAAACAACTCTTTAAGATCTACAACAAAAATGTCAGATATATATTACAAACAAAAAAACCGCTGCCTAAAGAATCACTACTTCCACATCCAGATTCTTCATCCAAGTCACTTTAAAGGAAACATCTTGACTATATTTGCACTATAGTATGTGAAAATTATTGGTCATAGAATTTTAATAATATTCGGGGCAGATGTAATAGAAAAGTATGAGAAGTTGATTTCTACCATATACGCTAAAAATGAAGTTTCTAGTTCACTCTACTTATTTTCCACTATTCACAACCTACCACTTCCGACTCCTTCAATGGAGTCATCTCAATCAGATGTCACTACAATACATACGTGTACTAACTTTCAAGTGAATATCTCAATTTGATGTTATCAATCCCATTAATAATGAAGCGGAGGTGGTGGAGTTTGAAAAATATTAGAAAGAAATCTGAGGCCTTGGTTTCTAGTATATACACCGAATCCCAAATTTCTGTACTCTTACCAGCTTGATTTACTCATTCCCTTCTACGAAATCATCCCAAAATATAATCTAGTTCCAGATGTCGTTATAATACATACGTCTACCAAATTACAAGTGAATTTCTCAATATTCAATCAACCCCTTTAATAATGTAGTAAAGGTAGTGGAAGGGTTGAAAAATATTATTAAAAAATCTGAGGCCTTGGCTTCTACGACATACACCGAATTTCAAATTGCAGTCCTTTTACCAGCTTGCTTTACTTATTTTTCCCTATTTACCTCTACTTACCCCCACTCCTTCAACGCAATCATGTCAAAATATAATTTGGTTTCAGATATAGTTATAATACATAAATGTACCAAATTTCAAGTGAAAATTTAAATTTAATTTTATCAACTCTTTTAATAAGGGAGTGGGGGTGGTGGGGGGATGGAAAATACTAATAAAGAAACCTGAGACCCTCGCTTCTAGTATATACACCAAATCACAAATTTCTGTACTTTTACCAGCTTGCTCTACTTATTTTCCCTTATATACCTCTATTTAACCCCCAACCCTTCAACGGAATCATCTCAAAATATAATCTAGTTCCAGATGTCGTTATAATACATATACGTACTAAATTTTATGTGAATATCTCAATTTTATTTTATCAACCCTTTTTAATAATGGAGTAGGGGTGGTGGGGGGCTGAAATATATTATTAAAAAATCTGAGGCATTTGCCTCTAGTACATACACCGAATTTCAAGTTTCTGTAGTCATACCAGCTTGCTTTACTTATTTCCCCCTATTTACCCCTAAATAACCCCCAACCCTTCAACGGAATCATCTCAAAGTATAATCTAGTTCCAGATGTCGTTACAATTCATACGTGTACCAACTTTCAAATGAATATCTCAATTTTATTTTATCAACCCTTTTAATAAAGAAGTAGGAGTGGGGTGGTGGGGGTTGAAAAATATTATAAATAATCTGATATATTGGCTTCTAGTACATACACCGAATTTGAAGTTTCTGTAGTCTTACCAGCTTGCTTTTCTTATTTTTCCCCATTGACCCCTATTTAACCCCCAACCCTTCAACGGAATCATCTCAAAATATAATCTAGTTCCAGATGTCGTTATAATACATACTTGTACCAAATTTCAAATGAATATCTCAATTTTATTTTAACAACCCTTTTCATATTGGAGTAGGGGTGCTGGGGGTTGAAAAATATTATAAAAAAATCTGACGCTTCGGTTTCTAGTATATACATCGAATTTCAAGTTTCTGTAGTCTCACCAACTTGTTTTACTTATATTCCCCTATTTACCCCAAATTAACCCCCAACCCTTCAACGGAATCATCTCAAAATATAATCTAATTCCAGACGTCGTTATAATACATACGTGTACGAAATATCAAATGAATATCTCAACTTTATTTTATCAACCCCATTAATGGGGTAGGGGTGGTGGGGGGTTGAAAAATATTATAAAAAATCTGAGGCCTTAACTTCTAGTACATACACTGAATTTCAAGTTTCTGTACTCTTACAAGCTTGCTTTACTTATTTTCCCCTATTTACCCCTATTTAACCCCCAACTCTTCACCGGATATCCTCAAAAAACAATCCAGTTCCAGATCTCGTTATAATATATACGTGTACAAAATTTCAAGTCAATACCTTAAACCGTTCCGGAGAAAACGTGCGGACAAAAAAAAAGTTACAGACAGACCGACAGACAGAAAATTTTTTTTTCGCTCAAATTTAAAATCTCGACGTTTCATGATATTTTAAACCTATTTCACGAATAAAAATTTTTGAAAATTTTTTTGCGATTACTATACTTCCAATCCACTACGTGGATGTGGAAGTAATAGATTGGGAAAGTAAGAAAAAGAGAGGTAATTACACAGTGTAGGTGATGTCAGTTATTGGTCATGCCACTAGCAACTGCCTTAGATGCGTTAAATGTACTAGTGCACATTGGACGAGAAAATGTGAGAAGAATAACAATGAGATGGCAAAATGTGCAAATTGCATAGGTCCACAGTGTAAAATTATAGTAATAATCGTCATAATACCGCGATAGAACTACTATAACTATATTGTTAATTTTCTTTGCTACAACATATTCGTGTTGCCGTTTATGACCGAGGAAGAGTATGAACTGTTCTTAGAAGGGAACCACTTATTTGTTATTGTTTTGTTTATATACTTTTTACCTAATATGATGACGATATACTTCGAAGATCTACTACAAGGTTGGATCCCTGATGATGAGGAGGAGGCTGAAGATCGGTAAGAAGTTAAAATGAAAATGAGTGATAATTTCCATTGATTTATCCACTATTTGTTATTAACTGTTCCACGTTTACTTTTGTTATTAATATTATCGTATACTGATTATAAAGTGTAATTTTTTACCTACCCCAGCTAAATGCAGATCAAAGCAATGGCACATATTAACGTTTCTCAGAAAACTAATAATCCGGGCCACATCAATTTAAACCTCGCATTAAATCCTAACATTCTGATAACAACAATTGACAAGGAGTAACTGTTATTTTTCGTAAACATATTGTTAATTTTCTTTAGCTACAACATATTTGTGTTTCCGCTTATAACCGAAGAAGGGTATGCACTTTTCTCAGAAAGGAACCAGTTATCTCTCATCGTTTTGGTTATATACTTCGTATCTAATATGATAATTATATACTACGAAGATAAGTAAGAAATTAAAATGGCAGTGAGTGATAACTTTCCGTTGACCTACTTCCACTACTTGTTATTAACTGTTTCATGTTTACTGTTGTACTTAATATTGTTGTCGTTTACTGATTGCCAAGTGTAATTTGTTACCTACCCTAGCTAAATGCAGATCACAACAATCAAAAAATAATTATGGCAGATATTAACGTTTTTCAGACAACTAATAATCCGAGCCGCATCAATCTAAACCTTTCATTAAATCCCAACGTCTCGATAACAACAATTCATAAGGAGTAAGCTTTATTTTTCGTAAATATATTGTTAATTTTCTTTGGCTACAACATATTCGTGTTTCCGTTTATGACCGAAGAAGAGTATGCACTTTTCTCAGAATGGAACTACTTACTTGTTATCGTTTACACAACCTACACAAACCTACACAAAAAATAGTTGCAACCGGAAATTGATTTTCCAGCCTTAAAAATGAAACTGGAAATAGATCAGAGAGATAGTAGCAGATACTACCCCTAGAAGTGGAGACAAAGCAAAAAATACGTACAAGTTAAAAAGAAATCCAAGAGAAAACCCGTTTAGAAGCTCACCAATTGTACTTAAAGATACAACAGAATCTCACAGATATCTATCTGAAGAGGTCAAACAATTTATTAAGAATGTGTCTTATGTTAAATACGCTCCTAAAAATACCCTACTATACACAGCAGGCGCGCATGAATACTTGAATTATAAAGAATAACTTGTAAACCAAAACGACGTGAAGTATTACACTTATACGTTCAAGCAAAACAAAACACATACTTCTGACCTTTGTGGTCTTTCGGAGATAACAGAAATAAGAGAAGAGCTGGGAGATAATTACGCCATCAGTGTTAAGAAAATCTTCAAGATGACCAAAGTTGTACCATTATAGTTAATAGTTACGAAAAAAGAAACAACCTTTAAATATCTACAACAAAATGTCAGATATATATTATACACAAAAATAGATTTGGTAGAAAAAAACGAGCAGATAATTACACAGTATAGGCGATGTTAGTCATGCCACTAGCAACTGCTTTAGAAACTTCAAATGTTATTTAACGATTATAGTAAATCTATAATCGCCATAATAATAACGTTATAAGAAGTAAACGTTATTTTTCGCAAATATATCGTTAACTTTCTTCAGATACAACATATTCATGTTTCCGTTTATGATGGAAGAGTATGCACTTTTCTAAGAATGGAACTACTTATTTGATATCGTTTTGGTTATATACTTTGTATCTAATATGATGATTATATACTTCGAAGATCTACTACAAGGTTGGATCCCTGATGATGAGGAAGAAGCTGAGGATCAGTAAGAAGTTAATATGATAATGAGTGATAATTATCCGTTGACCTACCTCTGCTATTTGTTGTTAGCTGTTCCATGTTTCTTTTTTTATTAATATTGTTGTTGTTTATTGACTGTCAAATGTAATTTGTTACCTACCTCAGATAAATGCAGATCACACCAATAAAAGAATAATAATATATTAACGTTTCTCAGAAAAGTAATAATCCGACCCGCATCAACCTCCCATTAAATCTTAACGTTCTCATAACAACAGTTGATAAGAAGGAAACGTTATTTTTCGTAAATGTATTTTTAATTTTCTTTAGCTACAACATATTCGTTTTTCCGTTTATAGCCGAAGAAGAGTAATGCACTCTTCACAGAACGGAACGACTTATTTGTTGTCGTTTTGGTTATATTTTTTGTATCTAAGATGCTGATGAACTGGGAGCGTAGAAAAAACGAGAGGATTATTACACAGTATAGGCGATGTCAGTCATGAGGTCATGCCACTAACAACTGCAGTGTAGACTACTATGTCTATAAATACCGTTTTAACCAATTGCAAAATCTGCTAAAAATCAAAATGAATTAAATTCTAAAACAGCAACAATTGCTAATTTTGCTTCAGCACCATAACCAAATCGATAAAAAATAAGCAATTCTGAGAAAAGTACATATTCTTCTTCGGCCATAGCGAAAACACGATAATAATATTTTTGCAAAATAATTCTGAAACGCCCTGTTATGAAATTTCTTTCAAATGGAATATGTTTATTTTAGAATCATTTTCAAATAATATAACCAGATAATGTAAAAAATATATATTGTAATGACATATGCCATTAAATTACAGTATCTTCTATGATGAACATGTTTCGTATAGTCGTATTAACTTTGAACGTCTGGATGACCGTAAGGTAGATAATATATAAAGTGCTATTATAATAAATGGTCCTTTCATACTATTACAATGTACAAACAGCATAAATTAATTTTTTATTGAGTACCACTGTCAAAACAAATTATAGTAGAAATTAACGTTGCAGAGCTTTATTGACGCATCGACATACAAATTTCTATTATTTGTCATTCAATAAATGAAGGCGTGTTTTCTCTCAGTAGTGTATGAATCAAATGTATATTTTAACATTTACTTTTTAAATAATTAGTTTTAGTATTTATTTTATTCTATGACCATTTCTTGGCAACATGTAAATGTTTCTATGAAAGAAAATAAAGTTTGTAAATACGTGTTTATAATATATTACACCAATCAAAGAAAGAAATTCTTTGTAAATAACAAATTGAGGAAATTCAAGAGACTTCTAACGATATTTTCGTAAATATTTGTGGGTGGTTACGAAAGTAACAAATCATCGACTCACATAACGGTTTTAAATGATTATAATGGTTGTAGTTAAGCAAACAGAAGGATATTGATGAGAAGTATATTAACCTCATTGAATTCAATATATTTCCATCACCTAAAATATTGTTTAAAAAAACGCTTTCTAACGAATCATTACTTCCACATCCAGATTTTCCATCCAAGTCTCTTTAAATGGAAACATCTTGATACTATATTTGCACTCTAGTAAGTGGCAATAATTCCTCGTAGAATTTTATTAATATAATATTTGAAAGCATCTGCCTTGAGGTGGTAATGGAAGTGGTTGATGCCAAATTTTTTTAAGAACGTTTGTTCTCATGAACACACTAAACATATTTTATTTTGATAACTCTTTTAATAATGGAACGGGGATAATCCAAGAGGTGGTGGAGGTCAGATAAAATAAATAAAATTGAGACCTTGACCTCTAGTACATACAACAAATTCCAACTTTCTGGACTCTTCCTTAAAGGTTTTAAAGACTTTCTTGAACGCTTCTCATCATCATCATCATCATTTTGTAATTCAAATTACTTCGTAGTGAGTGAGGCTTGAACCAGTCTCCCCACATTCTATTACTAGATTGCTTTACTTATTCTCCCCCTTTTACAATTGCTTAGCCTCCAACCTCTTGAACGGAATCATCTCAAAATATAATCTAGTTCCAGATATTATTAGTATACTTACGTGTAACTTTCTAGTGAATATCTCAATTTTATTTCGTTAGTCCCTGTAATAACAAAGCGGGTGTGATGTTGGGGTGGGGTTGAGTGGCAAAGGTTAAAAAAAATAGATACCTTGGCTATATAAACTAAATACCAAGGTTCTGAACTTTTATTAGCTTAAGTTACTTATTTACCCCTATTTCACCTCCAAACCTTCACTGAGGTAAACTCAAATTATAATCTGGTTCCAGACCTCGTCATAATACACCCGTGTACCAACGGGTATACCACCATTGCCACAGGTGATTTACCTAAGAAATCAAATCCAACGATATGTAATCTAATAAAATATGTAGGTATTTTCTCGAAATCTCTACATTTCGCCGAGTTATCATAAAAAAAACCGCTGCCTAAGGTATCACTACTTCCACATCCAGATTTTTCATCAGTCACTTTAAAGGAAACATCTTGCCCAGATTTTCACTCTAGTATGTGAACATTATTGGTCATAGAATTATAATAATATTTGGAGCAGATGTCATAGAAAAGTTTGAGGCGTTGGTTTCTACCATATACGTTAAAAATGAAGTTTTTGGTTTGCCCGACTTATTTTCCCCTGTTCACAACTTACCACGACCCACCCCTTCAATGGGATCATCTCAATCAGATGTCATTACAATACATCCGCGTACTAACTTTCAAGCAAATATCTCAATTTTATGTTATCAAAGACATTAATAATGGAGCGGAGATGGTGGTGTTTAAAAAATATTAGAAACAAATCTGGGGCCTGGTTTCTAGTACATACACCAAAACCCATATTTATTGCTGGTACTGTTACCAGCTTGATTTACTTACTTTCACCTATTTACTCTTATTCAACCCTCAACCCTTCAACGCAATCATCTTAAAATATAATCTAGTTCCAGATGTTGTTATGATACATACGTGTCCCAAATTTCAAGTGAATATCTCGATTTCATTTTATCAACCCCTGTAATAATGGATTAAGGGTGGTGGGGGTTGCAAATTATTACTAAACAATATAAGGCCTTGGCTTCTAGAACATACTACACCCAGTTTCAAGTTTCTGTACCCTTACCAGCTTGATTTACTTATTTTTCCCTATTTACCACCAATTACCCCCCCCCCCCACTCGTGCAACGCAATCATGTCAAAATATAATCTAGTTTAAGATATCGTTATACGTGTAACAAATTTGAAATGAAAATCTAAATTTAATTTTTTCAACTCTTTTAATAAGGGAGTGGGGGTGATGGGGGGATGGAAAATATTACAGAAAAATCTGAGACCATCGCCTCTAGTATATACACCAAATTCAAAATTTCTGTACTCTTACCACCTTGCTTTACTTAGTTTCCCCTATCTACCACTATTTATCCCCCAACCCATCAACGGAATCATATTAAAATATAATCTAGTTCCAGATGTCGTTATAATACATACGCGTACCAAAATTCAAGTGAATGTTTCAATTTTATTTTATCAACCCGTTTAATAATGGAGTGAGGCTGGTAGAAGTATATAATATAAATAATCCGAGATCTTGGCTTCTAGTACATACACCGAATTTCAAGTTTCTGTACTCTTACCAGCTTGCTTTACTTATTTTCCCCTATTTACCCCTATTTGACCCCCAACCCTTCAACGGAATCACCTCAAATAAAATCTAGTTCCATATGTTATTATAATACAGATATGTAACAAATTTCAAATGAATATCTCAATTTTATTTTATCAACTCCTTTAATAATGAAGTAGGGGTATCGGGGGGTTGAAAAATATTATAAAAAATCTGAGGCCTTGGTTTCTAGTACATACACCAAATTTTAAGTTTCTGTACTCATACCAGCTGGCTTTACTTATTTTCCTCTATTTAAGCCTATTTAACCCCCAACCCTTCAACAGAAGCTTTTCAAAATATAATCTAGTCCCAGATGTCGTTATGATACATACGTGTACCAAATTTCAAGTGAATATTTCAATTTCATTTTATCAACCCCTTGAATAATGGAGTAGGGGTGGTGGGGGTTGCAAAATAATATTAATAGTCTGTGACCTTGGCTTCTAGTACATACACCGAATTTCAAGTTTTTGTACTCTTACCAGCTTGCTTTACTTATTTTTCCTTATTTACCCCTATTTAACCCCCAACCCTTCAACGGAATCATCTCAAAATATAATCTAGTTCCAGATGTCGTTATAATACATACGTGTACCAAATTTCAATTTTATTTTATCAACCCCTTTAATAATGGAGTAGGGGTGGTGGGGAGGGTTGAAAAATTACATAAATAATCTGAGACCTTGGTTTCTAGTACATACACCCAATTTCAAGTTTCTGTACTCTTACCAGCTTGCTTTACTTATTTTCCCCTGTTTAACCCTAGTTAACCCCCAACTCTTCAACGGAAGCTTCTCAAAATATAATCTTGTTCCATATGTCGTTATAATACATACGTGTACCAAATTTCAAGTGAATATTTCAATTTTACTTTATCAACCCTTTTAGTAATGGAGAACCACCCCGGTGGGGTGTTGAAAAATATTATAAAAAATCTGAGGCCTTGGTTTGTAGTACATACATCATATTTCAAGTGTCTGTACTCTTACCAGTTTGCTTTACATATTTCCCCATATTTACCCCTATTTGCCCCCTAATCCTTCACCGGATATCTTCAAAAAACAATCCAGTTCCAGATCTTATTATAATATATACGTGTACAAAATTTCAAGTCAATATCTTAAACCGTTCCGGAGAAAGCGTGCGGACAAAAAAAAAAAGTTACAGACAGACAGACAGACAGACAGACCGACAGATCGACAGACAGAAATTTTTTTGGCTCAAATTTAAAATCTCGACGTTTCATGACATTCTAAACCGATTTAATGAAAAAAAAATTTTGAAATTTTTCTTACGATTACTATACTTCCAATCCACTACGTGGATGTGGAAGTAATACCTAAAAATAAAGCTTTTTTCAAACTTTCTCTTCTCGTGAACTATAGTAGATAAGGACACGAAATCGATGAGATATCTTTTGGAATGTTTAGTACTTTATTACATATTTTTCCTATTTTAGAGTAACAATAAATAAGTACTATTTTTAAAATACAAAAAAATATTCATTCGCTATTTTCACATAGTTATATAAGAGTGACCACTTTCGGATTACTCTCAAAAAAGAGTTAGTAAATACTTTTTTTATTCCTCAAAATTTCAGTCAAACTGGTGGAACATACTGAAAAAAAAAACATATATTTGGTGGTACCCATATTTTATTTTTACCAAGTAGGATCTAACATGTTCGTGACGATCTGGAGAAGTAAAGCATGAGTCTTGTGCGTGTTATAATTGGTTTCCAGTTAGAAGCCCCGAGACGTATCGGTGTGACCATGAAGAGGGAGGAACCAGTTAAACCGTGTTCAGTCAAAGTATGTGTGAAATTTGAGAATAGAAAAGACGGAAAGGGTTAGTTTGCTTGCAGACGTGTTAGTGCAAGGACTTGGTGGACGACAACACGTTCTGTCGTTTCAAGCAGATGCTAAGTTCTACAGAATTTCCACTATGAAACAAATTGTTATTAACGTTCTATGCTCTAAATGTAGGCTTATTCAGTTAAAATAACTTTTTTACGGCCACTAAATTTCCTCAGGACCCTCTTACAATTTTTACAGTTCGACATTTTTAACGCAAAAGCGACAAAATGAACGTATTGTTGCCCATCAAGCCCTTGCACTAATAAGTCTGCAAGTAAACTAACCTTTTCCTACTCCTTAATCTCACACACATTTTAACTAAATGGGATTTAATTGGTTCCTCCCTCTCCATCCTCATACCGATAGGTTTGGTGGCTCTTAACCGGGAACGGGTTATAATCAGAGTTTAATAAATAGAGAAGACAAGCCGTCGATTTGCCGGGAGTCGTGATTTGGTTGCCTTGGAGACGGTAGGCTCTTCGTCATTGTCGCACACCTCGTACCCTGTCTCTCCACTGTTTTACAAAGCAACACAGCCTTACCCGGCGCGTTTGATTTCACAAATACCGTTAATTTTGAATCTTTGTTTTGAATAGCGTTCTGCTTTATTTACAATTACACGTGTTTTCTCAAATTTTTCTTCTGTTTATAACGTTTAATCTGTTTATAACGTTTAACTTGTATTTTAAATTTTTTCTTTGTGACAATGGTTTATAGAAATGTAAAGTTTGTAGAAAAATTAAGTCACCCATAAGTCCCAGGTTGGTATACACCTATTGTCATCTGTCATACTGTCATTGTATTGCAATCGTCACCTCCCCTCATGTACTGTGCGATAAAGAGAGAACGAACTGTGTGAGAAGGATGAGAAGCCTACAGCCTACCGCTGCGTATACATTACGCTTATGGAGCTTGTCTCCTCTATTTGTTAAACTCTTTGGTTATAACATTTTGTACCTCTAGATCGTCACGCGGTGAATATGTTAGATCCTGTCCCATGTCCTGTATTATGGTTATCATATAAGTAAGTAAACTGAAACAAATAATTATAGCTGTAATGGTAAATATAAAATAGGTGGTATGTTTTTTTTTCAGTATGTTCCCCCAGTTTGGTTGAAATCTAATTATGAGAATAAAAGAAGCATTCACTAGCTCTTTTTTGAGAGTAATCCGAAAGTGGTTACTCTTAATATAACTATCTGAAAATAGGGAATGCATTCCTTTTTGTATTTTAAAGATAGTATTTACTGTTAATTTAAAATTGGAAAAATATATAATAAAGTACTAAACATTCCAACAGATATCCCTTTGATCTCGTGTCCTTGTCTATTATAATTCAGAAGAAACAAAAATTTAAAAAGCTTTATTTTCAGGTATTTTTATAACTCGGCGAAATGTAAAGATCTGGAGAAAATACCTACATTTTTCATTTACTCCTTCACTAAGCTACATAGCTGCATACATATCGTTGGATTTGATTTCTTGAGCAAATCACCTATGGCAATCGTGGTAGACCCTTTCAATTGAATATCTTAAACCGTTTCAGAGACAACGTGCGCACAAAAAAGAATTTATAGACAGACAAACCGATCGACAGATAGACCACACCGACCGACGGGCAGATCGACCGACAAATGGAAATTGTTCTCGTTCAAATTGAAAATCTCGACGTTTGATGACATTCTTAACCCATTTCAACAAAACAAATTTTTGTTTTTTTTTCCACTAAGCGGATGTGGAAGTAATTACTTGTTACTGTCATTTATTATATTATTATTACAATGTGAACTTCATTTATATTCCTAATAAAACTACAGGCTTAGATTGGCGAAATTTCAAGCAGAAAGAAAACATCGCCGATAAAATAACTTGTGACTGTCATGTTTGCAATGTTTCTATTGTAAAATATTTAAAGATGTTGAAAGCAGGCTATGTTGTGCTGACAAAGCATTATTTCATATTCATGAACCATTTTTTGCCAAATCAATATATGTTGGTCAAATAATTCATGTTTTGAAATTAACAATTTTTTTAGGTACTTATTGTGTCTTTAAGGTCTTCTTAAGGTCTCTTAAGGTCTTTAAAAAATGCCGTTGGAAAATAGAAGGTCGCAAAATATTATAAGGGAACTTTAGGCAAATAATGGAATAATATATTTATTTATCATTATTTGAAAAATGATAAGCGATTACTTTTGTATTTTCTTCTAAATGATTTTATTCGACATTATCCCACTATAACTATAATATCTGAGGATTGTCATTCAGAGTAGATACCAGTTAGCAAGAGCGTTCACAACAATAAATAGCAATATTTTTATAGTTTTCAGGTACGTATTTTGACTAAAGTAACAGTTATTTTTCAAAATACTCCTTACGTCATTAGATTTACAGTTGATAAATTGATGGGTGAAAAACGCTGGCTTGTCTCGTTGAATATCTGTATTTATATAATTCATCATGTTTTTAATCAGCTGAAGATGTTTGTTTCATTTCGTATTTTACTTCTACATCCACGTAGTGGATTGGAAGTATAGTAATCGTAAAAAAATTTTCAATTTTTTTTTTCTTGAAATAGGTTTAGAATGTCATGAAACGCCGAAATTTTAACTTTGAGCGAAAAAAATATTTCTGTCTGTCTGTCGGTCTGTCTGTAACTTTTTTTTTTTGTCCGCACGCTTTCTCCGGAATGGGTTAAGATATTGACTTGAAATTTTGTACACGTATATATTATAACGAGATCTGGAACTGGACTGTTTTTTGAAGATATCCGGTGAAGGGTTGAAGAGTAAATAAGGGTAAATATGGGGAAATATGTAAAGCAAGCTGGTAACAGTACAGAAACTTGAAATTTGATGTATGTACTACAAGCCAAGGCCTCAGATTTTTTTATAATATTTTTCAACCCCCCATTAGCCGTGGTCCATTATTAAAGGGGTTGATAAAATAAAATTGGGATACTCATTTGAAATTTAGTACACGTATGTATTATAACGGTATCTCTAACTGGATTATATTTTGAGATGATTCCGTTGAAGGGTTGGGGGTTAAATAGGGGTTAATAGGGGAAAATAAGTAAAGGAAGCTGGTACGAATACAGAAACTTCAAATTCGGTGTATAGACTAGAAGCCAAAGACTCAAATTTTTTTATAATATTTTTTAACCCCCTGCCATCCCTACTCCATTATTAAAGGGGTTGATAAAATAAAATTGAGATATTCATTTGAAATTTGGTACACGTATGTATAACGACTTCTGGAACTAGTTTATATTTTGAGATGATTCCGTTGAAGGGCTGGGGGTTAAATAGGGGTAAATAGAGGAATATAAATAAAGCAAGTTGGTAAGAGTACAGAAACTAGAAATTCGGTGTATGTACTTAAAGCTAAAGACTCAGATATTTTTATAATATTTTTCAAGCCCCACCACCTCTACTCCATTATTGAAGGGGCTGATAAAATAAAATTGAAATATTCACTTGAAATTTGGTGGAACTAGATTATATTTTGAGAAGCTTCCGTTGAAGGGTTGGGAGTTAAATAGGGTTAAATAAGTAAAGCAAGCTGGTATGAGTATAGAAACTTTAAATTCGGTGCATGTACTAGATGCCAAGGCCTCAGATCTTTTTATAATATTTTTCAACCTCCCACCACCCCTACTCCATTATTAAAGGTGTTGATAAAATAAAATTGAAATATTCACTTGAAATTTGGTACTCGTATGTATTATAACGACATCTGGAACTAGAATATATTTTGAGATGATTCCGTTGAAGGGTTGGGGGTTAAATAGTGGTAAAAATAAAATAGATAGGGGAAAATAAGTAAAGCAAGCGGGTAAGAGCTTAGAAATTAGGAATTTGGTGTATATACTAGAAGTGATGGCCTCAGGTTTTTTCATAACATTTTCCATGCCCCCACCACCCCCACTCCCTTATTAAAAGAGGTGATGAAATTAAATTTAGATTTTCACTTGAAATTTGTTACACGTATAACGATATCTTAGATTATATTTTGACATGATTGCGTTGAACGAGTGGGGGTAATTGGTAAATAGAGTACAGAAACTTGAAATTCGGTATGTGTCCTAGAAGCCAAGGCCTCGGGCTTTTTAGTAATACTTTTCAACCCCCCACCACCCTTAATCAATTATTAAAGGGGTTGATAAAATGAAATTGAGATATTCACTTGAAATTTGGGACACGTATGTATTTAACGACATCTGAAACTAGATTATATTTTGAGATGATTCCGTTGAAGGCTTGAGGGTTAAATAGGAGTAATTAGGGGAAAATAAGTAAATCAAGCTGGTAAGAGTAAAGAAATGTGGGATTTGGTGTATATAATAGAAACCAAGACCTCAGATTTCTTTCAAATATTTTTCAAACACCACCATCTCCGCTCCATTATTAATGGGTTTGATAACATAAAATTAAGATATTTACTTGAAAGTTACTGCACGTATGTATTGTAATGACATCTGATTGAGATGATTCAATTGAACGGGTGAGACGTGGTAGGTTGTGAATAGGGCAAAATAAGTAGGGTAAACTGAAAACTTAATTTTTAACGTATATGGTAGAAACCAACGCCTCAAACTTTTCTATGACATCTGCTCCAAATATTATTAAAATTCTATGACCAATAATTTCCACATACTTACTCGAGTGCAAATCTAGTCAAGATGTTTCCTTTAAAGTGACTTGGATGAAAAATCTGGATGTGGAAGTAGTGATTCCTTAGGCAGCGGTTTTTAAATCTTGGAGGGACCTTGTCCCATAAGTAAGTCTCTTCTTTAATATATATTGTGAAACGAGAAGCTTTTAACTTTGTAATTCCAAGTTTAGTTATCTTTATCATGTAAAAATAAATATGAACTATAAGAATTCGATATAAATATTATTTATTAATACCACAAGTATCATATTCATATAACTTTCTATTATGTACTTGAGTTACCGAAGGTTGAGAATTTAATCATTAACTTAGAAATGTAATGTTAATTTATACCTGTTTGTACGATATTTTGCTCCGATATTCGATTGGTGTATGAACTGACATGCATACTTCGCATAAATCTATCACATTCTAAAGATATACATACCAGCTTAAAAAAAATCTGTAAATGTATTTACACAAAACTTCCCTCTTTTATAGAATATTACACTGAACTGAACTGTGAATATTACATATAATCCTATATCGTTTCTCTATTACTTTTTTTCTTATTACCACCCGATACATTATTTTTCATTATAACTACTGCCGATTTAATTCCTAATATGAATTTCCCCTGTCCTTGTTACTCTTTACCAAAAAATAAATTAAAAGTGTTGTTGCCGATTTTTTTGTAAAAGTAGTAAGAAATTAGCCACATTGCGGAAATAATACTCTTGATGTAATTCACCCGCAGCTATATTTGTTATTGCAAATTACCGCAATGTTCATAATTGTTTACTTATGTTCTAATCGTCCGATTTGAACTTTCCACAGCTCATTTTACTCGGGAATACTTGTACTTCAGTTAGATTGCTCAAAATCTTTTTGCATACACTTCAATGGTTACCAAATAGACTCCCGGTATCCGTTTTATCGTAAGTGCAAATTTTTGCAAAATATGATGTTTTGCAAAAAAAAATTAATTTGCTTAGAACTTTGGACCAAGGCACATTATTTATTTATTAACAATAAAATTTGCAAGCAACAGTTGCAATAACTTTTTAATTATGCAAATTAAAGTGAGATTCAAACGGCATTCGATTCGTCGCAAAAAAAATACGCTTTTGTGGACCATTTTAAACCATTTTAAGCCGATATATCAACGTTGAGACTTGTAATTAACATTTTTGATAAATTCGAAACGAAGGCTACATGTCGACTCTTTACTATCTGAAGTTATTTTTTTTTATTTTTTCGTACGTATTACACTAAAAATAATTATTATGGACCACTACGACTGCTCGTACAACAGTACGCATGTTCACCAATGCTTAAACTGGTCTAAAAATGGTCCACAAAGGCGAATTCAGCGTATTTTTTTCGATAAATCAAATGCCTTTGAACTTCATTAAGATTTGCATAATTAAAAAAGTTATTGCAATTCTTGTTACTTGCATATTTTGTTCTTCATAAATAAATAATGTTACCTAATTTACTTAATACATTTTTTTGTAAGAATATGTAGTACTGACCAAACCATGTAATTCCTGCCAAAAATGTGCCTTGGTCCAAAGTTATAAGCATATTAAATTTTCTTTGCAAAACGTCATATTTTGCAAAATTTTGCACTTGTGATCAAACTAATATCGGGTATTTATTTGGCAACCATTGAAGTGTATGCAAAAAAAATTGTGAACTCTAACTGAAGAATTCGTACAGTTATGCAACTTTGAATACGGAACTTGTAATTTGCAAAAATTCGCCAGTTTTTACTACGCAAAAATAGTTTTAATTATTGAAGCATAATGGGACCGATTTCCTTTAATAGTACATGCATTCTCGAGTAAAATGAGCGTTGGAAAGTTATAAAAAAATGGTTTATAAACAATTATGAATTTTGTGGTAATTTTGCAATAACAAATTTTGCGGCGGGTAAATTTCATCAAGAGTATTTTTTCCCGTAATATGGCTTTATTAACACTTTTATAAATTAAAATCACTGGTCTATAAGCCATTCCAAATCTTATTTTTTGCAATATTTCCTTAATTAATTACTTTTTAACCTGTATATTTCTCACTATAAGTATATTGGCTTTCTTTCTTGGCGATAGCATTAACTATATTCCAATCTTTTCTGGTCCCCTCTTTGGTAATGGGGGTAGCAGATGTCAACAATTTCTTTTGAGAACTTTTGTTCTCGCACACACATACTAAATCACAATTTAATTTTATTAACCCCTTTGATAATGGAGTGGGGGTGGCAGATATAAAAAAAATTGAGACTTTGGTTTCTAGCATATACCGGGTGTAACAGGATCATGGTATATATCATGGTTTTCTCCTTTAGTTTTGAAAACAATTGATTGAAATTTAGGATATACTACATACATAATAAGCGACACTTTTTGATATACAATTGATTTCTTTTTCACTTCCGGTTTCGCCGGAAGTGACACTAACTTTCGATTTTTAAAAGGAGCACCCTACATATTATTGCATTTTTGACTTCTGCGTAATTTTCTGAATCCAACGATGCCAAATAAGTGACATTTCAAATATCAATATATAATATAATTTTTAGTTTTCCATTTAAGTGTGCCATGACGGTTCCGATTTATTCTAAATGACCCGTGTACTGCTACAAAAATCGAAGGCCCTTAAACTAAATTACGTGGTTCATGGGCAAATAAAATTCACCAAAATTGTTTTTGGGGCAAAACTCAATTTTCTCAAACGGAACCATATCGGTACCGTAGTACCGTTTATTAGTACTATTAATAAGGTATTTTTTTATATGTCGTATTAAAATGTGCGATAAATACAAGCAAGATTAGGTACAGCTGAAAGATAATAAGAAAATACAATATTGTTCTAATTAAATGTAAGTAACTAAGGTGGTATTGAAAACAATGAAATATTTAGCTTGTCAAACATTTGTTGGTTTAACGATGTTTTTATTGTGTCTTTAAAAATCGTTTAAATTTCTTTTTAAATGCTGCAAATATATACAAGATGAAAAAGTGGACATGTGAAATATTTATGGTAAAAGTAAAAAAAATGCAATTGCAACTATGGACCTTCAAGGCCGGCGATATCCTGATGGACAATGTCCAGCGAAAAATTATTTTAAAAAGTGTTGAAAACCAATTCCGAAGAGAGCCCAACAATGATCCCGAAGACAACTTCAAGACTGTTTCTTTAAGGCAAGTTGGGTTTGAATTGAACATCAGTCACCAAACAGTAAGCAAATTTTGCACAAATACCACTATAAATCTTTTAAATACCAATTGTACCAGCATTTGTATGAAAGTGATTAAGAACATAGGATGGAATATTGTAATTGGATTTTGTATAATAACGTGCAGGCAAACAATTATTTTTTGGGACTGATTTTATTTTCGGACGAGTCAAGGTTTACAAGTTTGGGACAATTTAAAATACGAAATATTGGTCACAAGGAAATAAAAATTTAGTACGGGAGGATAACTTTCAAAAGCTGTTAGATTTCAATGTTTGGCTTGGAATTATCGGTAGTAGAATCATTGGTCCAATAATATGTGAAGGACCTCTGACTGGCGCCAGATACTTAAGATTCCTGAAGAATGAGATTAAGGACATTTTAGATGAGTTACCTTTAGATTTAGGACAGGGAATGTATTTCCAACAAGATGGCGCTCCTCCCCATAATTCAAGGATAGTAATTGATTACCTTCAACGGAGATGCGGTGAAATAATTTCGACGAATGGTCCTGTTCGGTGGCCTCCAAGGTCACCCGATTTAACGCCAATTGATTTCTTTGCTTGGGGTGATTTAAAAAATATTGTCTATGAAACCGCCGTTACAACCCGTGAAGACCTGGAGCTACGAGTAAGACGAGCAATTAATAGCATAACGGCCCAGCTATTGGCGAACGTTCTTCGAGAAACAGCAATCCGAGTTCAGAAATGCATTGACGTTAATGGACAGCATTCTGACCAACTGCTGTAATGTTTTGTGTTAATTTTTTGTATTCCAAAACCACCTTATGTGTAACAAGGTAATTAGAATAAAATTGTATTTTCTTATATTATTTTAGCTGTAATTTTGTTTGTATTTATCGTACATTTTAATACGACATACGAATAAATTACTTATTAGTAGTACTAATAAATGGTACCACCGTACCGATATGATTCCATTAGAAAAATTTTGCCCCAAAAACCATTTTGGTGAATTTTATTTGCTCATAAATCTCGTAATTTAGTGTTTTTAACGGGATTTAGATTTTTGTAGCATTACACGGGTCATTTAGAAAAAATAAGAACCGTCATGGTACACTTAGAGCCGTATGCACAGTCGTTCGCCAGCGACTCGCTGAATTTTCGCCGTTCGCCAGATGAGAATTCCATTGATGGTCAGTAGCATCTCCCAGAGATATTATCTGTTTACGTTCAAGTAAGAAATAACCAAATTTAAGTTGTTTTCGAGAATATGCTATTATTATTATGTAATGCAAATTATGCTCTGTTCTTTCGCCAGCAACTCGCTGGGCGATTCGCTGGCGAAAGAACAGAACGACTATGCATACGGCTGTTAAATGGAAAACTAGAAATTACATTATAAAAAAAATGATGTTTGAAATGTCACTTATTTTGCATCGTTGGATTCAGAAAATTATGCAGAATTAAAAAATGCAATAATACATAGGGTGTTCCATTTAAAAATCGAAAGGGAGTGTCCTGTTTCTCCGGAAGTGAAAAATAAATCAGTTAATTGCATGTCACGAAAAAACACAAAACAAATTATACATAAAAAAACACATTAAGAAAAAAAGGTTTTGTTTAATAAAACGTACTAAAAAAAACCGAAATTATAAAATGTACTTAAACGTAAAAACATATTTTTTTTATTGGTACCCTATTTTGCTTATGTGTAAAGAGTGTTTAAATCCAACTTTTAAAAACGCGCGTGTTTTAAAGTTACTATGGCATTAACTACAACCCGAGTCAACTTTTTGATTATTGATCTAACAGAATTTTTTGCGGTATTAACCGTGAATCTGCTTTCCTATTTAAGTAATCAATGTTAGAACTCATTTTAAAGCAATATACAATCAGTAACAACTGTAGTGAAAATAATTATTGTTATTACTGTTATTCTTATATTTTTGGACCTGGTGTCGTCAGATTTGCTCCATCACGTCAGGATTTTCCCCTAACCAAAAACGGGGACGTAGGGGGGTCTACCCGAATGTATAAAATGTTTTTGTTTTTTTTCTGTATAGCTGTGCTATTAAACAATATTATTCTGTGGTATAATGTAGCATAATGTAGCTTACATATATTTTAAAAGCTTCTATTATTGTTATTCTTATGTTTTTGGACCTGCTGAATCCAATGCTGCCGTCAGAATTACTCCATGTCAGGATTTTCCCTTAACCTCAAAAAATAATTAAAAGTCAGTGAAAATCTTAATTACTGAGGGGGAGGGTTAGTGGAAAAATCTGACGTGATGGGGGCAAACCGATCCTAGGAACGTGATCAGCGGCTCAAAGATCGCGGTGGTAGGGGGTCTACCCGAATGTACAAAACAATTTTTTTGTGGAGCTGTGTAGACCTAGCCACTTAAACAAATCTGCGATATTTGAAAGACAGTTTTTCCAGAATGTCTCTAATCTACATAATTCCATTCCCTCTACAATTATATATTTTTCTGTCTCTTCCTTTCCCAAGTATGCTTATTTTTTATGTATATCTCTGTTTAAAATTTGTCGCCCCTTTTTTCAGATAAGTAGAACAGCTTTTATAGCGGCCGTACTGTACTAAACTGAACTTACCCCTTTCATGTACGGCTTATCATCAATAAAGTGAATTATTGTTATCATTAAATAAGAAGATCTGATATAGGACAAGTAACAGGAGGACCAATAGTTTCCATTTCACACATTTTAAAATTCAAAGATTCGTGCGCTGTTGACAACTGAGCAAATCTATATATTTCATCAGGTTACAATACAAAAGTTTACAGTTAAATATTTTTTCTATTTGTCCAATTGAGATCCGTAATTTAAAAAAAATGTATCATTCATGTACAAGTCCACTATTAAATATGTTTACCTCATGGTTCTGTATTATGTGACAGTATTACAAATAACACTATTATTTACTCTATTCAATTCCGCAGGCATTCTAAGAGCACGATACGAATCAAATTTAAATTTATCGTTTCATTTTATCGAGATTTAGATAGTTAATATCACGACTTTTGTGGCGTACCAAGATCGAAATCAGTTGACTATGTCTATTTTTGCACCAGTGTATCTGCACTAGTTAATGCTTTATAGCAGTCAGTGGTGTGAACTAATAATACTTATCAAACTTGCGGTAAAATATAACTTTATTACGTTTCTACATATTTTGCAGAGAGGACAATATGTTGAAAAAATTTTCCGAAAGTATCCTTCGGGGTGTGAAAATGGGTTTATAATTTAAGTTGTTCCAATTTGTATGAAATTTGGTACAATTTTGCGCATCGGACATTAATATTAATGATAATATAATGAAGGTCTCCATATTATATATACAGGGTGTCCCAGATTTAAACGGACATACTCTAGTGGAAGGTAAAGCACACTCAACCGAGTTCAAGAAACCCCTATACTTACCGTTGAATGTGAACCGTTCATGAGATACGGGGTGTCTTATGCTTTTTGTCCAGAACTTCAGTCCGCCATATTTTTAAAATGACTGCACATATTTAGATAACATTTGGTATACTCTTTTAGGTTAATGAATAGCTTAAGTGATTTTGGAAAAATTCCAGGACCCACCACCATTTTTTTAATATGGCTCTTAGGGTCATTAACATCACATTGTATATTATTTTTTGGTAAATGCTAGTAAACTTTTAAAAATCCTATGAAAACATTAAATACAAAAGTTTGCAATTTTATTTTGACAACATAAATTTATTTAGAACTTTAAATAATTGAAAAAAAAATTAAAACCGGTGCAAATAATTAAAACTATAACAGGTTTTCAAAATAAATGCCCCCAGCGTCAATAAATTTTCGAGAATGTTTTAATATGTTTTTCACTGACTTATCAATCACTTCCGGGTTATTTCTAATGTTATCACATACATGTTTAAAAGTGAATTATTTATTATTTGTTTGCTTATGGTAATGAAACATATTCTGTATAGGATTTTGCAAACAGCGGAAAAAAAAACGATCTATGAGAACTAAAAGAAAAACTATATGCAAAAAAAATTAATGAAATCTTTGCATTCTTTCGATAACCTCAACCTGACTTCTGGTTTGCAAAATCCCATAAAGAATATGTTTCGTTGTCACATACAGTAATATTTTATTCTAGAAGCTGTTCTCTTGTATTGAACTCTTCATTGTACACCTCTGACTTGAGATGACCCCATAAAAAATTATCTAAAGATGTAAGATCAGGAGATCTCCGGTGGCCAGTTTAAAGGACCAATCCATCTGTTGGTGAAATGCTGGTTCCGGACCGGTACAGAAAAATGGGGTCCGCACCATCGTGCTGAAAAAACCACAAACCCCTAGTATTGAGGCCTTCTAATAAATCTGGCAAGATATCTCTAAGAAAGTTTAAATAAACTTCACCAGTTAACCTTTCTTCAAAAATGTGGGGCTCTATTAGATAATTATTGTAAATACCACACCACACATTAATATTAAATCTGTATTGGGAATGTTTCTGAATCACTGCATGTGGATTTCCGGTTGCCCAAACACACTGATTTCTACAGTTGTTAATTCCATCACGTCTGAATTGGGCTTCATCCGTGAATAGAACTCTCAATATTGTTATTCCGTGACCCTAAGTTCACCTACAAAATGTTAAGCGGGGAACGCCGTCGCCGTCTTCTAGACATTGAACTGTTTCAACATGAAATGGATACAAATTTTCCTTCTTTAATGTTCGCCATACTTTTGTCTTAGGTACTGTTAACTCATTACTTGTTTTTCTAACACTTATGGATGGATTATTTTCCACAACCTCTAATATTTGCTCTTCTTGTGGAAAAGCTCTGGGGACATGTTCATGCTTTGTCATTGACGGAAATTGTCTATGTTCCCTGCTAAATTGGTATACTCCCGAAAACATTTTATGATCTGGTACACAGTGATTTGGAAAACGTCTTTGATACTCTCTTTTTGCAACTCTCTCACTTCCGTCGAAAAAGCCATACACAAAAATAACATCCGCATAATCTTCATTAGGTACTAAATTGAAACGGCATCTCTGTTTTAATAACTGATTTTTTTTATCACTTATTCCAATAGTTACTAAGAGCGAATAGCAATTCTTATTTGTAAAGTTACACATTTGACATGTGCCTACTTGGGATTTTTAATGCAACAATATCATGTGTTAATACCATCGTTTTATTACTTATTTTTTATTCTTGAAATAAATGGAATGTGCTTTATTTTGGACGGAAAAAACACTGAATGTCAAAACAAAAACCAATAACAACCTCTTCTATGGGGTATTTAGCTAAAATTAATAAAATAATGTTGTTAGCAACTGGATTGTGTTATTTGTAGAATGTCAAATTTGGTCTTTCAATACTTTTGAAAATTTATTGTAAAATAACCATAAACGTGCCATCAAATATTATGACATTATTTCATAAACTGGTCCATAGGCTTTTTAAAAGTTTACTAACATTTACCAAAAAATAATATACAATATGATGTTAACGACCCTAAGAGCCATATTAAAGAAAATGGAGGTCGGTCCTGGAATTTTTCCAAAATCACTTAAGCTATTCATTAACCTAAAAGAGTATAATATGTATACCAAATTTTATCTAAATATGTGCAGTCATTTCAAAATATGGCGAACTGAAGTTGTCGTCAAAAACCATATCTCAAAAACCGTTCGCATTCAACGGTAAGTATAGGGGTGTTTTGAACTGCTGAGTGTGCTCTACCTTCCACTAGAATATGTCCGTTTAAATCTGGTACATTCTGCATATGTATTGATACCAGAAGTAAATTAATTATAAATACAGCATTTAGTGTAAAAAAATGAGGAAAGGGAACTTGGAGGAATGATAATACACCCCTTTATCGGAATTCTTGGAGTCCTCCTAATAGATGGCTTGACTCATCCACTATATTGAAATAATTAAAGCGTAAATATTTTAAAAATCTAAGTATCTCAAGGAACGTTTATCCTAGAACTGTACGATGGGGTCAAGATAGCTTTTTACGTCTTAATTCACGTCCAATGTACGTATTCTCACAATGAGCAAAATGCATAATTTTTTTAAATATCACAGATGAATAGATCACTAAAAACATTATTTTTCCAGTAATTTATTTTATTTAATGTTCTAATTAAAGGTTAAAAAAATTATTTACCGCAGCTGTCAATTTAACTGCATTTAAATGGAGAAGTTTCCGCGCTACTTGTGTGTGAGTCAGCGGGCACATCGCACCGACCGAAAACGTATTGTGATTGCGAATGTGTACACATTATTTATGTTGTATTATGGAAAATACAAAGAAAACTAGCTATGCTGCCGAGCTATGAGACGAGACGACCGAAATGCAGAATTATCGTCATCCTCAAGATTATATTGCTGCCAGGATCATTTTGATGTAAATTTACCCATTAAAACTAATTATTTTATAATATTATGAAAATATGAACCTAACCCTAATATTATTGTGATAATTTGTTTACATGTCATGGTGAATTGGTCACTTTCCTATTTATAGGAATACAAAAGTTTACTAACTTCTGTTAATAGAAACCTTGAATTAAAATGCATAAATAATAAGAACGGTGGAAATAATGTAAGCTGTCTCGACGTTCTACGTATTATCCAGTTATATATTTATATATACCTATGTATGTCAACAGTTATTTACTATTAATGTACCTACCTACTTATAAGTATGTACTTCCCTAGTAGCACCAATATTGCACCAACATTTAATCCATATAGGACCAATATATGAATATTGGTCCTATATAAGACCAATATTCATATATTAGTCCTATATGGATTCTATATTGGCCCAATATGTTGTGTTACTAGGGTTAGTAAGTGACGGGAGGTATTTATTATATAAAAAAGTAAAGTATTCTAAGATGAAAAATATTAATTAATATAACATTAAAACATTGCCTTGTTTACCTATTTTGAGGTTAGGTACATAAATAATTTGTTATATTTAACTACAATAAAAGGATAAAAATTGGCACAATTGAATTAATGTTTAGAATAATGAATGACACATACCTTGTTGCTTTAGTACCTCTAGTTTCTGCAGTACTTAATAGAATCAGTATTAGTAGCAAAAATGTTTGTCATCATAAACACATCAGCAACGGGTAAATTGTCACTCTGGCCCCGTAAAAACCCACTGTCCGTCATTTTTAGCACTTAATAATTAAAATAAATAAATAAATGAATGATTTCCTTTATGACAATATCAATACACATTTACAAAACCCAAAAAAATTTACGATTTAACGCTTTGCAGATAGACTACCATTAGACATTATGCCGAATGACGTCAGACCAATAGCGTGTGGTTTTCAGTCACGTGGATATGTTCCCATAAAATTTTGAATTTCAAAGTCATTTATTTAGGCTACACATTTTTTTATACATTTTCGTCATTACTTTCCCAACTTAAGTAACATATATAACGAAAAAATAATAAATAATTGCATTTCTAAAATTCATACATGTTGCTCATTCCTTATGTGAAGTTTTTGATAAGACTGTATAAGTTAATGTTAAAAGAACTCTCAATGTCGGCTTTTATTTAGAAGTATAGACAAAAAATGAAAAATTAAGTACTGGATCTAATGAATAATCCAAATGGATATTTTTCAAATTACAACGAAGTACATTGCGAAGATTGCGATTTTAAAAATTGTTCCCTCAAGACAGTTCTTTGTAAATAACTCGACAACTATTACATTTAATGAAAAAGTAATAAACATAGAACAAAAAGAAGTTTAAATGACTTTTTCTTTCACTTCTATATGATAAATACTTCTAAAAATATGGCAGTTTTCATATGGCACTTGAACGTTTAGAAGTAGAGGTAGTATAGTGTATAAAGTTGATACATCTCAAAACCAGTAAATTATAAGTGTATATGATATGATAGTAATTAAAATCAGGTGCAAAATTTTCAATATGTTGTTACGAATTCCTCGCCCTGTCTTACATTTATGGAAAGTGGTATGACACAGAAAATAAGATTATGAAATTACAGGTATTTTGTATCTTGTTTATTTCTGTACGATGAATATTTTAGAAATGGCGCTGGAACGTTTATCAGTCGAGACATAATGTTTAAATCTCAAATATGTCGGAAACAATCAGTATGATGTTAAAAATATATATATAACAGAACCTAAAGGACTTGAACTACTCTTGATATAATTTATTTTCAATTTAAAATTTTTGCGTACTAGAATGAACAAAATATTATCTTAGAGGTTTTAAAGATCGTATTTTCGGTAGAAACTTAATGTCGTTTCTGGTAAATTAAAAAATCTTGCTCTGTTTTGCATCAAGATAGGAGTATCTGATGCATTGGTGGACATATTGCCCGTCCTTCACGAGACTGACAGATAAATTCAAAGTTCGTTCGTATGGGAGGCGTGTTTTCAATTATTTCTTATCTTCGTCATGCCAGAATATATTTTAAAGTTGTACACCACAAATTTTCCGACAAATTTTCTCTCTACATTTTTGTCCGAATTCCGCATAGTTTCGCCGCTAGAGGGCACGAAAGAGTCTTGCGCCTCTTTTTATATTTTCAGCCAAAATTATGTATTTCGGTGAAAAACATCAGGAGAGCAAAGTTGTATAGAACATATCATTTCTTACAAATTTTGTATCTACGCTTTTTAAATGTTTTTTCGAATTTCGCATAGTTCCTGCGCTAGAGGGCGCGAAAGAAAAATATATAAATACATTTTCGCGCCTTCTAACAGCGAAACTATGCGGAATTCGAACAGAAACGAAAAGATAAAATTTGTAGGAAATTTAATGCAAAGTGCATAATTTTGGCTCAAAATCTAAAAGTGGCGCAAAAGTCTCTTTATATATAACTTTCGCGCCATCTAGCAGCGAAACTATGCGAAATTCAAACAAAACGTAGAAACAGAAATTGTTAAAAATCTGTATGCTCTACAGCTTTGCTCTCCGGACATTTTTCACCAAAATGCATAGTCTTTTCTAAAAATAGCGAAGAAGCGCTAAAATTCATATATATATGTATGTATTTTTCAAAATCCACCCTTTTTTTTGAAGTGCGAGGGTGAAAATCATGTTTAGACAACCCAAATGTGGGAATATTTCCATAAAACAGCGATTTTTTGACTAATTTGAAGGGACTAATAATAGAAATGAATTACTAGTAAACACTCTATATTTTTGTAGAATCTGCATTTATAATGAACTCTTATTACTCTCTTTTATTTGCAAATAGACTTTAGCTTAAATGGCTATGGAATTAGAGGTTTCAATATTTCACTAGTCGAAGAAATTTGTATGGCTAAGAGGTAACCATGTATTGCAAATTTGACAATCTATCGAGAAAAGTAGATTGCTTTAATAACTCCTAATTCACGAAATTATATAAGCTAGCTCACTATAATCGGAGGTGTTATCGCTTCACTTATCTCTGAAATTTTGAGAAATTATTTACCCTGCTTTAGACGATGATGTGAAGTAAATACCTTAAACCCTAGAAGGAACCCATAATTTCAGATATAGATGAAGCGGTAACACCTCCTACTGCCGACATACTAATTATACCTACCAGTGCATACAGAAATTCTGTTGTGTGTAATATGCGATTCTACAATTGTATTGTCTTGAATGAAAATCAACCTTTATCATTTGGACAACTTTTATGGCAAATTAGGTATCTCGAATTCATGAGAAGTTGCCAGCCTCGTAGTACTTTGCATCACATAGAGGCAGAAAATCCGACAGATTACGCATCCCGTGGTTTGTTTCTCAGGAACTCATCTCGCATTCTTTTTGGTGAACAGGCCCTCTATGGTTCCAGTTACTAGAAAACTTGCCACCAATGTTAAAAATCTGGCACCTGACGAGGCTCAAGAAAACCGTTTTGAGGAGATAGATTTTATGCTTCAGACTGGATTGCTGGGGCTTTATGTGAGACAGAGATGCACCATGCGCTACTACTTATTTTTGGGGTAGTACAAAGCGAAACCTTCAAATCAGAAATTGGAAAATTGAAGATACGTAAGCTGTTTATTGAACCATTAGAAAGTTGTGTTCGTTCATAAATAACGATAGTGTTAATACAAATAAATCAATAAATATATTACCAGAAAACACTAGTAATTATTGAAACATTTACAAAATACTTATCACAGATAAACTTAAAACATATCTCCTCCTTATACAATTATAAGAAACTAAATATGACCATTATGTACACATGTACAGTACAACTGTTATCATGTTATTTTTAATTTAAATTGTCCTGCTCAATGAAACCCAAAGATAATCAAAACAAAAACACTTACCGATATAGCAGTACCACAAAACTTTAGAACATGCACAGACACGTGTTTCGACATCTATGTCTCCTTGATGCGGCTTCTTCTAAAGTTCACAATCAACTTAAACATGTAAGCAAATACTCGTGTTATAACTATCAATGGATTACCAAAACAGGATAAGTATTAAAAATTCTAATTTAATTTTTAATATCCTGTTTTGGTAAATCATTGATAGTTATAACAAGAGTAATAAACCACACAGTTCACGATCAACTGAAATATGTAAGCAAATACTCGTGTTATAATTATCAACGGATTAACAAAACAGGATAAGTATTAAAAATTTAAAATAGATTAACAATCTAATTTAATTTTTAATATTCTGTTTTGATAATCCATTAATAGTTATAACACGAGTAATAAAAGAAGTAGTTGCTTACATATTTCAGTTCATTGTGAACTTTAGAAGAAGCCGCACCGAAGAGACATAGATGTCGAAACACGTGTCTGTGGATGTTCTAAAGTTTTGCGTTACTGCTATATCAGTAAGTGCTTTTGTTTTAATTATCTTTGGGTTTCATTGAGAAGGATAATTTAAATAAAAATTACATTAGGATAACAGTTGCACTGTACATAATGGGCATATTTCTTTTATATAATTGTATAAGGATATATGTTTTAAACTTATCTGTGATAAGTATTTTGTAAAAGTTTGAATAATTTCTAGTGTTCTCTGGTAATATATTTAATCATTTGTTTCTATTGTTATAGAGCTTTTGCAGTTCCAGCAAGTTGCACTTGCATCTAGTTATAATGATAATTATCCCTTTATGGGGAATTTCCTAAATCTAATTTTAATTTTTAATATCCTGTTTTGGTAATCCATTGATAGTTATAACAAGAGTATTTGCTTACATATTTCTGTTGATTGTGAACTTTAGAAGAAGCCGCACCGATGAGACATAGATGTCGAAACACGTGTCTGTGGATATTTTATAATTTTGTGTTAGTGCTATATCGGTAAGTGCTTTTGTTTTGATTATCTCCACGTTCCATTGAGCAGGATAATTTAAATTTCTTAAAAAATGTTTTCTTAACCGCTTCTCAAGTCATCAAGGTAACTCCTTGAAAATCCAGAATGATTTTGTGTAAGGTAAAGAGAAACGAGGCCCTACAGTTTATAGTGGAGTCCGAACCACATCTTGGGGATAATTTTATAATTAAAATTATTTCGCGGTGAGCAGGGATTGAACCTGCTTCGCTAGGTATGCCAGTATGCAAGCTAGACGCGCTAATCCACTGAGCTACCGTCCCCGTATATTAAAAATAACATTATGATAACAGTTGTACTGTACATAATGGGCATATTTTCTTTCTTAAAATTGTATAAGAAGGAGATATGTTTTAAACCTATCTGTGACAAGTATTTTGTAAAAGTTTGAATAATTACTAGTGTTCTCTGGTAATATATTTATTCATTTGTTTCTATTGTCATAGAGCTTTTGTATTTCCAAGAAGTTGCATTTGCATCTAGTTATATTGATAATTATCCCTTTACGGAGAATTTCGTAATCCATTGATAGTTATAACACGAGTATTTACTTGCATATTTCAGTTGATTGTGAACTTTAGGAGAAGCCGCAACGAACAGACATAGGTGTCGAAACACGTATCTGTGGATGTTCTAAAGGTTTGTGTTACTGTTATATCGGTAAGTGCTTTTGTTTTGATTATCTTTGGGTTTCATTGAACAATGAACAGGATAATTTAAATTAAAAATAACATTATGATAAGAGTTGTATTGTACATAATGGGCCTATTTTTTTCTTATAATTGAAGGAGATATGCTTTAAACTTATCTCTGATAAGTATTTTGTAAAAGTTTGAATAATTACTAGAGTTTTCTGGTAATATATTTATTCATTTGTTTTTATTGTTATAGAGCTTTTGCAGTTTCAGGAAGTTGCATTTGTATTAGTGTTGTTATGGTGGGTAGTAGGTTGTGGCATTATGACAGGACATTATGTACTGTCAGCGAAACATACCATCAACTCGACATGTCAAAGGTATAATAAGTGTTTTCATATTAAACTATCTTTCCTGATTCCCCCATGTATGACCTCTCACCTGTTCGTGATTTTGCAGATCTATTTCTAGTGATACTTGCAAATATCGGGGGGTTAAAAGTATGAAATCGCATATCTGTATCGTGATACTACGATACTGACAGTATCGTATAGGTGTTTCAGAATCTCATTAGCCGCGAAATGCGCAAAAGGCAAAGTTTAATCTGAGTTATAAGTATGTTTTTGAAGACACTGGAGGCTACTTTGCTGTATACATAAACAAGAGCTCGGGATAAATTGTAAACAATAAATATAATATTTTTAAGAAGTGTAACTGAGTCAACAGGACGGATTATGTCTCTGCGCATATGAAGGTCACGGCTCATGGGGTTTTAAAACACCTCTAGTATCATATATCTGTATAGATGGCTGCCTTGCCACAAAGGAATTGCATCCGAAACTGGTGTCACAATTTGCCACCAGATGTATTTCTTTGCAGGTCTTCAACCATTCATTGCCCGATTGGTAAAAATTCTAAAATTAGAGTTATTGATAAAACTTTAATAAGGGCTATACAAGAATTTCACCTTGTTTAATATACCACTATAACTATACAATTTTCGATATATATATATATATATATATATATATATATATATATATATATATATATATATATATATATATATATATATATATATATTATCATAAACATTTATATTTCTCTTTAAAGTAAGAATATTTCGACTCAAGGAGTTACCGAATTACAGGTTCGAATAGTTCACCCTTACGAAGAGTGCAGAGGTGAACGATGCGTATCTCAGGTGTCCATGAAGAGGCTTAGTGTTCTATCAGGTTAAGTAGGTTGCTTGTTTTCATCATTCCAAACCCACGAAATTACATAAGCCCGTCTACTACTATAAAAAATGAAATACCCTACCACACAGAGATGTGCAAAACTTCTGGAGATGTGTGGTAAAATATTGTAGATATTTTCCTTGACTACAGTTGTATCCGTCCAATCAGCTTTGGCTATAAAGTTATACTTCACCTTCAATACAAACACACTCATCAATAATCGTTATATATCGTGAATATTCATATTATCATACGTTGGCATCGTGCTATTGAAAAATTGGGTCATAACTATGAAAAAAGCACTCCTTCTTAATTCAACTGTATCGCCTATTTTTCTAACGTAAAGCAATCTAAATATTTAATGAAATAATAAATTCTATAAATATTTTGTTGACTACTATAGTAGGGTCATACATTTCGATTCAATGTACCATAATAATATGCGCGAGTAATATGTTTTTTAAAATCAGTGGAATATGTGATAAGCTATCGGCCATCATTATTGCTTTAGTCTGTTGTTCATTCTGATCTCAATACGATCGTTTAAAGACAGTGGTACTTGGTAAGCAGCTAATATTGTATGTTATTTTATCAAATGTTATATAACACAAATTGTATAAAAACTTAAAGGTTAGATCAAAATTAAATAAGGATATATTTCTGTCTAGCATATTAAAGAGGTGACACATATTATATGGTAATGTTGGTATATTTCATTTTGTACTCAAATTGTAACTGCTTGTTTTATCCAATATATTATTATAGATTATAATATGTCAATATACGTATATAAAATGGTTTCTTCTTTTGTTGGCCTCTTTGAGATGGAAAGTTGACGTTCTCAATTAAATTACATCTAATAGCAGTAACAATATGGCAACTATCCTACATATAATTTATAACAATAACTCAGTCTAGCTATTGCGTAAAAAAATTAGAAATCATTTTCTTTGTTTTAAACCATATCTATCAATAAAAATATGAATTTTACTTTAGCATGTTTTGTAAAGAAGTTGTTATAACTAATTTAATTAAAACATTCCTTGACTAATGAAAACAAATACTTAAATTATTAAAAATTTTGTTTTAAATAAATTCATTCTATAAATGAGATGGTATCAAAAAATGTATTGAAGTGACTAATTACCTTCATCTTTAATCAGCATACTGCATCATAATTAGTACTTTTTATCTTATTTGCTCTCATTTACATGAGTTAGACAACGCACAGGTTTCGCTCAGTGGACATCTCTATGTTGATTTATTCTATATAATACATGTATAAATATTTGTTAAAAAAGTCTTCTTATTTACTAAATAAACATTATTATTATTTGTTATAAATAAATATTTTTAATTTAGTAATTCATATATGCATTTAAAGTATAATGTGAGGCTTGGGGTGGCTCAAAAAATCAGGTTTAAATTTTCTTTCATCTCATCCCCCCCGATTTGTTTAAAGTCCCTAAAAAAGTATCTTAAAATTTGAGCAAATCGGTTGATTTTGCGTGCCTCCGAGACCGAAACATAAATCGCACACAAGTTCACTCTTCGGAATTGGCTAGAGAATACGAAATAGTGAAAAGCCCGCTCTTCGCAATTGGCCAGACAATACGAATTAGTAATTCTTTTGTATATTAAATCCCTTTAGAACCCTTTTGAGGAACCCCAAAGTGACCCCTGAGAGCCAGAGTGGAGTATTGCATGTTTCTGATGTTTATTACTGTTTCTTTGAGATTTTCCTTGTACAAATTATTAATTATTTACCACAAACGTTGTTGAATTGTAACATTATGAACTCTTGTAGTGATTGTTATGTTATGTTATGGCAGGTGGTTCATGTTGTTTATATATCCATCAATACCCATATTTCTTTATTGATAAAACTAGTTTTATTAATGACAATTGAAGATGCCACTTTCTCACTTCTTCTGAACCCTGAAGAAAAGTGCGCTTAGTAAACGAAACGTTGGCGAAAGAATAAAGTTGTTTTATTGTCATAAACCGACGATTCTTCCCCACCATTAAATATTAAACATCCATACCTTGACCAGAGTACGGACCCGGGAGTCCTTAGCACTGCGCCACTGTGCCGAATTTCACAATTGTCCAAAAGATTCAAATTAATACTACTTAATTAACTTTTTTAAATTAAACCCTTATAAGAACTATTGAGCTTCAAGATGACTCATTAGGGGCAAAAGTACAGTATCGCGTGGGAATAAGTAGTAACGCACGTATAAATATCAAAAGAAATGATTTTCAAATTTCTTATGTTAACGGACTCCAAAGAATTATCACATATATTGACTAATAGTCCATTGAAATGATACATTGACCTTGCATTTTGGGCAGGGCAAGATTTTTTTTGATGTGTAGAGAGGGGGTCAGGGTGAGTATAAAACTCGATTTTCGGGGATTGAAAGACCCACGCCATCTTGAAAAAGGAGATGTAAACAGTGCTTCTTTGATATCTTGAGAACCGTAAGTTTCACAAAAAATGTTCTAAGATTATAGATAATTGCATTCTCTACAATCTTGGTCTGAACACGTGAAATTGAACATGCAACGGTTATAATTAAAAAAACCGCTGTTTAAGGAATCACTACTTCCACATCCAGATTTTCATCCCAGCCACTTTAAAGAAAACATTTTGACTATATTTGCGCTCTAGTATGTGGAAATTATTGGTCATAAAATTTTAATAATATTTGGGCAGATGTCATAGAAAAATACTAGAAAGTTATTTGAGAACTTGGTTTCTAGTACATACACCAAATCCCAAGTATCTGTACTCTTACAGCATGCTTTACTTCTTTTGCCCCATTTACCTCTACTTACTCCCTCCCCTACTCCTTCAACGGAATCGTGTCAAAATATAATCTAGTTTCAGATGTCGTTATAATACATACGTGTACCAAATATTAAGTGGAAATCTGAATTTAATTTTATCAACTCGTTTAATAAGGGAGCGACCGTGGTGGAGGCATGAAAAATATTACAAGAAAAAACTGAGGCCTTCGCTTCTAGCATATACACCAAATCCCAATTTCTGTACTCTCACCAACTTGCTTTACTAATTTTCCCTTATTTACCCCCATTTAACCCTCAATCATTCAACGGAATCATCCCAAAATCCAGTTCCAAATGTCGTTATAATACAAAATTATATACCAAATTTAAAGTGAATGAGATATTCATGGAAATATTATAAAAAATTTCGAAGCCTTGGCTTCTAGTACATACACCAAATTTCAAGTTTCTGTACTCTTACCAACTTGCATTATTTATTTTCTCTTACCTCTAGTTAACCTCCAACCCTTTAACGGAATCATCTCAAAATATAATCTAGTTCCAGATGTCATTATAATACATACGTGTACCAACTTTCAAGGGAATATCTCAATTTTATTTTATCAACCCCTTTGGTGGGGGATTGAAAAATATTATAAAAAAATCTGGGGCTTTAGCTTCTAGTACATACACCGACTTTCAAGTTTCTGTACTCTTACCAGCTTTCTTTACTTCTTTTCCCCTATTTACCCCTATTTACCCCCCAAGCCTTCAACGGAATAATACCAAAATATAATCTAGTTCCTGATGTCACTATGATATTTACCGAATTTCAAGTGAATATCTCTATTTTATTTTATCAATCCCTTTAATAATAGAGTGGGGTGTGGTGGGGGGATGGAAAATATTACAAAAAATTTTAAGGCCTTGACTTCTAGTATGTACACGGAATTTCAAATTTCTGTACTCTTACCCGCTTGCTTTACTCATTTCCCCCTATTTAGCCCTATTAGTCCCCAACCCTTCACGGGATATGTTAAAAAAACATTCCAGTCCCAGATATCGCTAAAATATATATGTGTACAAAATTTCAAGTCAATATCTTAAACCGTTCCGGAGAAAACGTGCGGACAAAAAAAGACAGACAGACAGAGAGACAGACAGACAGAATTTTTTTTTTTTCGCTCTAATTTAAAATCTCGACATTTCAGGAAAAAAATTTTGAATTTTTTTTACAATTACTATACTTTCAATCCACTACGTGGATGTGGAAGTAATATACTAGAATTATCAAGAAAAATATATTGTAAGTATTATAACTTTTATTCTATTCATTTTATTGAAAAACACGTCAGATGTTTTTTGTAGATCAATTCATGGCAAACCATTTCGTCATTTTTTAAATTTCTTTTCTTTGGAGAGGTGCAAAGGGATCAAACCAAGTACTCGATTCAAAACGCCTGAAAGAGTACACGAAAAAACAGCAGTCTGAAACTAATTTCTTGAGTGGCTGATTACGAAAATTGGGGTCCCGCAATTCTAAAAGTGGGGGAATACTCCTAAAAACACCAAAAAAGCCCTTGTCTTTCGAAACAATTTATAGTGGAGTCCGAACCACATCTTGGGGATACTTTTATAACTTAAATTATTTCGCGGTCAGCAGGGATTGAACCTGCTTCGCAAGGTATGCTGGTATGCAAGCTAGAGGCGCTAAACCACTGAGCTACCGTCCCAGAATATCGCGTTGGTTGATTAAACTGAAGAGAACAAAAAACTTCAGATGCAGATTCATCATCCCTTTATACCGCAATAAAACCCTTCTCCACCCTTTGAGATACTAGAAACCTATAAATTATCAAGGACTCTTTTTGTTTCTTTTTCAAGGAATTTTTTTGATATTTTACCCGCTGTGTATGCTACCGTGCTGGACGAATGATGTTTACTCGCATATGCAATAATTTATTAATAACTATTAATTGATTGTTTTGGAAGAATTAATTTTGTTTATAAATTTATTCTAAGAAAACATGTATATAATACATGATTTTATATATTCTCGGTACACATAACTGGTTTCAATTAAAACATTTTGTACTGAGATTTCAGTCAGTGAAATACGTTAACTGATAAGACGACTCGTGCCAATATATTAGGTAGCGGATGCTGGAATGGTACCCCATATGAGTACAATTCAGAGTTAAAGCACTCAAGAGCTATTTGGGGAAAAAATGAGTGCGCTTATTCCTCAGATTTTGTTTATGATAAAACGAACATTCCAATAAAAATAAAAACACGCTTTAAAACCAACTGGAACTATTAAAAAATGCATTAAAGAGAAGAAACTAATGTTAATAATAATAAAAATAATAATATAAGAATGACCTTCGCAACTAGTAAGTGCGAGACTGTTACTGTTGCCTGAAATGGTACTTGATGGGGACACTGTGGTAGGAGCTATGAGACAAGGCTTAGACGTATGTTTAAGACTTAACTCAATTCGTTCAGTTAAAACAATTAACCATTATACTTGTACTTGGTTACGCTTTGGGCGGGGGAGGGAGGTGTGGGTGGGTGGAGGAGTGGATAGTAAACTGGACGCAGACATACTTGGATAGTATAAGGGTGACATTAAATAATTTTAGAATTCGCCACCCGAGAGCCTCGAAAGAACGAACAACGCTGCCTAGGAATAAAGGCGAAAGGGGCATTGCGGACGTACTTACCTCATGCAGCCGCAAAATGGAAGGTCTGAGGAGTTATTTTTACCACTCTGAATTCAGTTTACACAGATCCGTTATAGAAGCTGACGATGAAAATACACCTCTCATCTTACAACAAAGAGACTAATCGACATTTTCAAATATGACATCAGATGAAATGAAAATGGTACAATGGTCTGGCAAGGAATTACATGGTCGTTACCACAATGACCTGAGTAAAGACCATATTAATAAAAGATGGTTCTGTAGGATGGCTAAAATGCGGGAAGTTGCATAACCGAGACAGAGGGCTTTGTGGTGGCTATACAAGACCAGGTAGTAAGCAATAGAAACTACAAGAAATGTGTACTTAAAGGAAACTTGCCAACAGATGTAAAACATGCAATGCTCAAGCGGAAACTATCGAACATACATTGTCTGAATGCACGAACTTGGCAGCAACAAAATATTTGAGAAGACAAAGTGGCTGCAATAGTTTATCTTAAGGTCGTCAAATTACATAAAATTGTATTCGGCAATGACACAAATAAGCCAACGTCCGTATTAGAAAACTATTTTATTACCAGGACAACCTGCGATGAGGGAAGAAAGAAATAATAATAATGACAATAACAATAATAATAATAATAACAATTATGTGTACAAAGTGATTGAGTGACTTTGGCTTGAAAGGAGAAATGGAAAGTTTAATAATAGCAGCGCAGGACCAAGCGCTGATAAGAGATACCACCAGAGGATGATCCTGAAACAGCTAGTTTTCAGGAGAGGAACATGTCGTGGTGCTGGGACGTACTTCTTTGACGCCATCGATATACACTCACCGACACAACGGAGTGGCCGGTTATGTGTACGCAATTTGATATAGGGTATCGCAAAAATATTATGAGCATACTCCTGAAGAAGCTGTTAACATCTATAATGTCACACTTACGTAGGAAGTGTCTATCAAAACCTACATGCGACAGGTATAGTCAATAGGGTGGAACGAAAAACGAGATTTTTAATTTTTTTTCGAAAATTATTACCACATAGTTATCAAAAGGTGCATTTAGTGGTTATTAATAACTGTGCAAAAATTGAAAACGGTACTTTGTTATTTTCAGATTCCTCAATGGGTTCAAAATATTAGAAAAAAGCTCTCTTTTTACCATTTATTTTTCTTAGTTATTTTTCCATTCTTTGGATATTGGTAATGCCATGGTCACCAAAAGGTGTCTTAATGTACCACAGATCACTGTGCAACATGTTTAAATAATAATAATAATAATAAACGTTTTTATTATTTTCTTTCAATTTACATTTTAACGCAAAATGCTATTATTCACACTTCAGTTTGCTCAAAGATGTCAAAATATGCTCTTCTAAGCTATTTCTTCCAAAAACATAACTTATTGATCGAGTTGTATTTATTATTTTTTTCTCTACATTCAACAACTATAGAAGGATGAACATCAAGTAAAATCAGACGTTTCGTTTAAAAAACACACACAAATCGTCATGGAAAAACAAACAAAAACAGAACATGTTTAATATTTCAGTTATTATCCATTTTTAAAGTAATCTAATTTCGTTTCTAATGATGGCAATGTTTGTCTTGATTTTATACAGGCTTGAATGAAGCCAGTTTGGTTTTATTGGCCACAGACAGCTGGTGAAGCCTCATATGCACGACGCACGAATCGTTCAACAGCTTCGGTATCGCAAAGACTATGAAAAATCAGAAAAACTTATGTCTAACGCTTTGGTATACTAAATTATCGTGTAGCTGCTGTCTTAACAGTCTATACCGTGAAGACACGTTAGATACCATCTTCCTTTTCATACTGATAGTAAAGCTGAACAGGTGACAGATGTGCATCATTAATAATAGTGAAGCTTCTACATGATGCCATTTTTCAATGCTCTGGATGCTGGCATTTCTTTCCTTTCTTCTGTCATTTTCATTTTCTTGGTTTCCAGGGTCACAGTATTTTTTCTAGATTCTAAATTCTTCTGATTTTGCTTGTAACGTCAATGAAATTTTTTTAGTTTATCCCAGAAGTAAAAAACAGTAGGAATTGATCTGCCTTACCAAATCTCTTAAATTTTCGGTACATCTTTGAGTCTTTCATGAACACCTATATCTCTCCCAGCATATTTATATTTTAGACCATTCTAAACAAATAAATAATCAAAGTAAAGTCTTTGTGAGTAGGTAACACAAGGTCACTTAATATTTTAGATTGACCAAATATCTTGCAAAGAAGTTGACTTATAGTTGCCATAATAACGTAAATATTCTAGCACTCAACGAACAATCGACATACAACCACGAATCACGTAAAAACCCACAGAAAACACTCAACTAAAAACAATGCTTAGTAGAAGTATTCAAACAAATGAAAGTAGGCTTGAACTTGTTACCTTCCCACCCCAGTCGTAGATGCCTGTCGCTTGGATTTCGATCGCGTTATTTGTCGCGCAATTCCCATAAGCGGCGCGATTTTCAAAGACAATGAGGAACCGAAAAATATTAGAATAAACCAAATTGATTTGGAGGAGCTTTTTATCATACTTTAATAAATATTTCAAATACTGTGTTTACCAGGAATATTTTTTTGTAAATAAACCAGGGCAGGCAATAAAAACCTATAAAATCACCAACATTTCTATACTATCGGTCCCGTGAGGAGTCTGAAGATGCTAAGATAGGTCGATAAGATTTTGAGAACGATTTTTATTTATCCAAATGCACATTTTGACACCTATGTCAAAACAATTTAAGAAGAAAGAATTTTTCGTTCCACCCTAATAGTCAATGTGAATCGACCGGATGTCGTCGTGCATAATAAGAAGGAGAAATCCTGTTTGTAGATCGATGCATCCATTCCGAAGGACATCAACATGATGCTCAAGGAAACTGAGAAGTTGAGCAAGTACAGAGACCTCCAAATAGAAGTGAACAGGATGTGAAATACAAAGATCATAATCGTGCCAGTAATTGTAGGGACCCTCAGAGCTGTTAAGAAGATCCATGGTTGGAGTCCCTTGTTGAGATGTGGGCTCTGTTCTGTTGAAGGGCCCAATAACCGGGAACGAGCTCCAACAGTCCAATAGAGCTGCATTCCTTTATGTAATGCCAAAGGATCGGTAAAATCACCCCCCCTCCCCATAAAGAACTGTGCAATTCCATGTTAACAAAAATTAATACCTGGGGTGCCCGATGAGAAAAATTTTCTGTTTTTTTAAGTACTTGGGCACTCCACCTTGAGCACTTTTACGTTTATTAACATAATTTCCATTATTTTCTTATTTTTAGCGTATTATTTGACAACTTTTAGTTGGTTGGAGTGTTTTTAATATTTTTAAATTATTTATTAACTTTCATTTTAGTATTGTCCCAAAAAGATCGGTGCCTTTTTTCGGTAAAATTCCCTACCCATAAATGACCAAAACCTATTCGTCATCTTGAAGTCACCATTTTGAATCTTGACTAAATATTTATAATCTGCTACCTCAAAAATCACCAGTGACCGACTTTCAGACGAATCAGACCATAAATTATAAAACTTATCTGCCACATTCACGCCGTCATTTTGAATTTCTGAGTTTCCAGAACTTATTTATAATCTTTTACCTCAAAAATCCCTAGGACTCAATAATTTGATATTAAATGACAATAAACTGTTTGCCATCTTGGATTTTTCTACAAGAATTATCAAATTGTATTTACATGCATACATATATGCAAAATTTCAAGTCACGACAAATGAAGTGGGTGACAATTGAGTTGCATGATTTTATTGAATATAAAGTTACAAAGTTACAGGTCAAGCTAATAAAAATGTTAAAAAGGAGTTGTTCATGATTGAGTACCAGAAATATGTCAAAGTCTAGCTTCTCGATTAGTACATTGATTGTTATACACTAATAAGAATATCACATAATATACCACACATATTAGACAATCTTCAAATTCAAATCAAAGCTGCACATGTTTTGAAAATCTACTATACGACGATATCAAATTTCATTTTAGACATCTGGAATTGCTGTCGAGATATTGGTCTGGCCACCTTAATGATACGATTTCTTGTATCGTCTATAACTTTCGGCTTTGTCGAATAAAAATTACTTCATAAATGCCACCAAAAAGTACAAGGGTTCTATGGCACCGCTACAACCGATATAACGACATTGGAGAGCATTGTTTAAAAATTCACAAATAATAATACCTAAGTGTGAAGAAGCTCTATCTTGGAACCCAATATTGTGAACGACTGTACCGAACAAATGTTGTATGCCAGAGACAATTTGATTCTGTGACAGTCGTAAATGTCCTGCTGAGGTGAGGTTTCTTTCCACAAAAAAGGTCCTATTAATTGGTGACCACAAATCCCAGCCCAAACATTTAATTTCTGAGGACGTTGCGACTTTCATAATACCAATACTTAGGTATAGTTATGACGATTAAGTTACCATTTAGCATGAAAGATGCCTCACCAAAAAAATGATAAGTTATAGAAGTTTTAATTTTCATCAACACATGTCATCACTTCGTCGCAAATCTGCATACTTCTGCAGTGCCGGCTTGAGCAATATGGGCGCCCGGGCGAGATTTCTACACCTCTCTGCTATCCAATTCACATAAATGTGAAAAAAAATAAAATAAAAATAATAAAGAAAACATTAAATAATTATTTATTTTTTAAAACCACAATTTTTTGAATAAAATTTTACTTTCCTGGCTTTCCTATCAGAAAATGGTCTTATTAAGTCATCGAATTTTATTTTCGATTGATAAAGTTGCTAAATTAATTAATCTAGATTGAGATATTGTCGATGACAGACAGGTTTTTATCAGCTTAAGCTTGGAAGAACTCCTCTCTCTACCATGTACTGTTACAGATATAGTTATTAATATTCTCAATACAATCCATACATTTGGATACAGTTTCTGAATATTGCGATTTTCAATTAAATTCAAAACGTAGCTATCTACGTTACTTCTGTGAGTAACGTCATTATTAAATGTTTTAAATGTTTTCTTAACCGCTTCTCAAGTCACCGAGGTAACGCCTTGAAAATCCAGAATTATTTTCTGTTAGGTAGAGAGAGGTAAGTATTATTCGGATAAAACGGATATCAAGGTTATGAGTTCATTACACAACAAAAAACCATCTATATCTGATTTTGACTCAAGAGTTAGTTTTAATTGAAAATCATCACAGAGACTGAGAAGTTCTGGTTTTTCTGGAATCGCCTTCAGCGCTCCTTCACCCCTGGCGCCCTGGGCGATCGCCCAGCCGCGCCCTACCCTAACGCCGCTACTGCACTTCCGTAAGTGACCCTCCGCTAGTTCCTATACCCAAGTAATTTGTTTAAAATTATGCTGCTTTTTGGTATCGAATTTGGGGAATTTCAATTACTGATTGCAGAACTCCAAAACTCATCATTAGTTGCAGTCTTAGGCCTTCCCGATCTCTGTCAATCTTTCAGCGTTCCAGTTCCTTCAAACCGTGATACTGTTTTCTCAACTATCTTACAAATATCTACTCCAATCGAAAATGTAGCATTGAACAAATTAGCTACATCGATGTAAGATTTAATACGATTCCCATATCCTCGCATCATAAGCAATATTCCTTGATAGGGCTGAATGTCCTGTATTCTTGAATCCAGAATTTAATATCAATATATGTAGTATCATCTTGGAAAATATCTCCTGAGCAAGCAATCTTTCTTAGAGAACGCGTTACTGGAGAACAATTACTCAGTATACGACAACTTAGCCCAAAAATATCACGAACTACAGTTTTAGTCAAAAGGCTTAAAACACTCTGTAACTCAAAAACAGTTAACCTTCACAGGTAAGTTTGAGGGTATTTTAAATGTGGCTGAATGAGCTCTATCTCCTATTACATTACGTCGGTTTAAATTTGGAACAACTTACATATTATGCGCATATAAAACTTTACTATTATCTAAAACTAAACTAGTTACAATCGGGCATGGCCGACTGTGAACTTATTTATATACCAGATTTCTTTGCAATTGTGTTAGCTGTATGCTAATTACACAGGCGCACACAATAAGAAAAGTGCTTTGAACTCGGGACCCGACATAGTAATCCCTATGTATGTATTTTGACGTGCTGAACGTGCTATTTAGCTCCATCACCCACCAATTTTTAGTAAATCGCCAATGTAACAGAAAACCTGAATTTTTTAGGTTATTGCGATTACTAAGAATTGGTGGGTGATGGACCTAAATGAACATAGAATTCGTGTTCAGCACGTCGGATTACATAGGGACTACTATGTCGGGTCTCAGGTTTAGATCAGTTTCTTTCTGTGTGCCTGTGTTATTATCGCCCCTCTTCATCATATTTTGTCATAATTTTTTTTTAGAGTCTCCACCCTGTAAATTTTTTGGTAAAAGTATATTCCATTTCTTCGTTGGTAATGATGTCAGCTACATACCAAATAATATTTTTCGTCACCAAATAGTTTTGTAAATATAGCGCCAAGACCGATAGACAGACAATCAAATAAACACACTGATGAAATTGAAAGACCATTATCTTCTTAATACACATAGTCTAAACCGTGAAAGTATAAAGACATCTTGCAGTGCTTCTTTTCATGATTACAATACTTCCAGAGGGAAGTAGAAGCCCTGGTTAGATGTAGCTCTAAAATTATAATACGGTATATGCAAAACCTCACAGCTACAGTCGCAAGATTTAAATCAAATCATGGAAGGTTCACTGCTCACTTGTGTAAAATAGGTGTTCTGTAATGCCCTAATTGTATATGTGGCGAATTTGATGATCTTAATCGTATATTTTTTAACTGTCGAAATAACCAAGTACATACCGAGTGGCTCTGTAATAAACTAAGAAAAAAAGTAATAATAGACCCGATGTGGCTACCCACTATATTGATCACAAACGACTTTTTAGTATTTAAATTGATCACATATTTCTTGGATAAAATTAATATAAAAATATAAGTGGAATTTATAGCTTAGCTTCGTCTCTCCTACTGTCTAACCATTGTAGAATAATAACCTATTATCCTAGGTCTACCTGTGTATTTCTTAAAATGCCCCGACCGACCCATGGGCAAGAAGTGTGTCACCCTTGTTGTAGATCCTGTTGGTTCATTCATCGCGTCTTAGGTTTCGGTACCGATGTGGTTAGGGTATATAGGTATAGTTTATATAACAAAAAATAATAATGGTTTAATGATAATAAACAAAAGTGAAAAATAATTTTCCCAGGCCAAAGAGCTAGAGGAAAAAAATGCAAAACCTGGCTGTTTACACGCGTTTATTGATCACCACGTATAACGGTTATGGCTCAATTTCAGTGGGAAATCTTCTACCATGTACATAATGTCTTCCTTTAAAAATAAAAAAAATGAAGTCTAACAAAAATGATCACTGTGAGGTATTCACTGTCGGCAACGCCCGACTGTAGCTTTCATTTGTTTCATAACAATTGCTTTACAACTACCCCAATAGCCTTCTAAGATTGATATTTGATCTAGATTACGTCAAGTTCGTTAGAATTTGAGAATTGTACTATATATATTGCAATTTCTATATATTTTATTAGGGAGCGAGCGTAGGTACGTCTGTGTATTTAGAGAAGAAAAATGCAGCACCCGTTAAACGCCGTTAGTACTTGAAAGAATAACCCAGCTCAGGGAAATACAGTATTCTCGGTCTATCTTCTAACGGCTTGTATATCAACGCATAGTAGAATGTATATAACTTTAGGCGCGGGTTACATAACAGATATAACATCCTTCGTAGGGAATGTAAAGTAGTAGGTCCCTTGTCCATTATATGTTGAAATGGCATGGAAGAAACCAGGCTATTTTTATTTGTATATCTTCCAAATATAGAATACAAATTTAGGTCTTACAGTTAACATGTTTAATAGGTATATACATTCGGCAATGCCCGACTGCAAATTTCATTCGTTCCGTAAGAGTCTTATTAAACACATTTCGGTAGCATATTAAAGCTAATTTAATATACAGGGTGTAATTAGTTTCATGTCATTAAAAAGAACTGGTAATAGGGACCGACTAAACAAACAGAAAACCTATATGACCTTTTTCTCTAGGGGCTCTTTGAAAAAAACTGACCTGGGTTTCCATTTTTAATGTTAAGGTAGGAAAGATTTGAGAACCACTATTTTTCAGGGTCAATGGATGTTATAGTTCCGAATATTAGAAATAATAAAAAACTATAATACCAGACTTGTGTTCCCGTCGGTAGAAGTGCGGCACTTTGATGGGATTATTTGTATCGATTTTTTTATACCACTAATTATGAAAATGCAAATAATTCCTTTTCTTTCGGCAAGCAAGCATAGCATGGCGGCAGGGGTTTAAATAGGATTTGTTTATATGTGTTTTTTAATTTGGAACAAAACTATTGTAGCTTTTATTGTCGTTTACAAGAATTTATAAAATTCAAAAGTGGTTTATTAACATTTGTAACATTGTGTTAAAAATTTAGAAAATTAGTAATTGTTTTATGAAATTGAAAAACGAACAGTTAGACGTCCGAGATACGATAACAGAAAATAGTTGTGTATTTTAAGTCAGGAAAAAATCTGATTTTTTTAACGAATTGAGCGCATAATTTTTCCCAATCAGGTATCGAAAACTAAAAATCAAGTCTTTGGTCTCTATGAAAATCAATGTAAACAATAATAAACAGATAAAAACAAGACAACGAATACTAATAATAATAATCATACCTTTAATGCCCAATAGGTAATACCCAATAACTGAACAATTATTTTGAATTTTTTACAAAAATTGTTCGAAATGACCTCCATCTCCACGTGTACACATTTCGGTACGTCGAACTAATAACATACTTACTCCGTTCAACACATTTGGTAAATTAGGATAATTTTTTATGGTTTCTATGCACATTAAAATACGTCGTTGCAATTGTTTTAAAGCTCTTCCGCACCAGCTGCATTTCCACCACTTTCTCCATGTACCAAGTCCATATCCGCGAGCTCTGGATAAGTGTAATCTCCCAGAATGTCCAAAATCTGCGTTTTAAAACACCACACTAAACTGTGAATTAACGTTATCAATAAAGAAAACAAAAAGAAAAACTTGGTCAAAAATCCAAAAAGTAACACAAAAAGCACGAACGAGAAGTAGTGTCTTACGTAACCAAGTACTAACGACTTGAACGATAAGTCAATAAAATAAATCTTAACATAAGTGGCACAAAAATCAAAAAGAAAAGCAACAGACAAAACCAAGGAACGGGTACGTCGCGTTATGCGTACGTTCTTGACCAAGCAAGGACAAAACTGAAATTATTACTTAAGAATAGTTCCGTTCCGTTCTCAAAACTTTTTTGGCCGTCAAGTAGATTCTCTTCCGAAACGTTAACTACCTATAGCTTTCATTTTCAGTTTTTAGTTTATTACATTGTTCTAGTTTATATATTTTTAGGTGTGAGACTTTTTGAAACAGTCAAGTGTTCAAGACCCAACCTCTGTCTGATTCGTTTGGTGCAGAGGTTTTTTCATTAAAATTTTTAAATATTTTTCAGTGGCAAAATACCCAATAAAAAGTAAGAAAATCTGAATATGCCACAAATAAACAATTATAGGCAATATAATCATATTTTCACCACATAACAACTAATCGAAGATCTTACTGAGTACATTTATTTTATAATTTATTATAATTGGTAAGAATTACATGCACCATTAAACGTAATATTATATACCGTTCAGCATGTTTGAAGCGCATGTGCTCGAAAGGTAGGAAGTAAAGTGCTTATCTAGTGATACATTGATGAGCCATAAAATGCGGATATTGGATTTTCTCCCGGCGTTTTATGATAAATCACTTAATGCCATTTAATCCTGCTGTTCATCGTAAGACAATGTTAATTTATTCATGCCCGTCGGTATTGATAAATGGAGTGTCCGGTCTTGCAGGCCATCGTATGATATTTCTCAGGTGGATTATGGTCTGTACGAAGTTACAGTACTGACAATTTATTGCGGGTTTAAACTGAGGTATGCGTTTTAAAGTACTGACGTATAATTTACATTTATTATCCTGAATAATTAATTGTTACCGTGAACTGCCAGGGTGGTAACCTACAACAATGAAGTGTTTTGTGGCTATGCATGAGATAAAGTTAATAAAATTAATTGAGTGAAACAAATGCATTATGGCATAGTTAATGTAAAACTATTGCGTTAAATCGTTGATGTATTATTGAAAACGAAATTACGTTATCTGTACTAGGACTAATCGTAGAACACACGGTCTAGCCTATTGTGACACTTGTATACTTCTTTCATAATTGTTCTTTAAAATAATGTTACTCTAACACCATTTCAGAAATTACAAATTCCACAACAAAAACCGCTGCCTAAGGAATCACTACTTCCACATCCAGATTTTTCATTCAAGTCACGTTAAAGGAAACATCTTGACTAGATTTGCACTCTAGTACGTGGAAATTATTGGTCATAGAATTTTAATAATATTTGAGGCAGATGTTATAGCAAAATTTGAGGCGTTGGTTTCCACTATATATGATAAGAATGACGTTCCTGGTTTACCCTACTTATTTTCTCCTATTCACAACCTTGCCACCTCCCACCCCTTCGATGGAATCATCTCAATCTGATGTCATTACAATACATAATAATTGTCCTAACTTTCAAGTGAATATCTCAGTTCTATATTATCAATCCCATTAATAATGGAGCGGAGATGGCGGCGTTTGAAAAATATTAGAAAGAAATCTGAGGCCTTGGTTTCTAGTATATACACCACATCTCAAGTTTCTGTACTCTTACCAGCTTGATTTACTCATTTTCCCCTATATACTCCTATTTAACCCCCAACACTTCAACGGAATTATCTCAAAATATAATCTAGTTCCAGATGTCGTTATAACATATACGTCTACCATATTTCAAGTTAATGTCTCAATTTTATTTTATCAACCCCTTTAATAATGGATTAAGGGTGGTGGGTGGTTGAAAAATATTATTAAAAAATCTGAGACCTTGGTTTTTAGGACATACACCGAATATCAAGTTTCTGTACTCTTACCAGCCCGCTTTACTTTTTTCCCTATTTACCTTTACTTACCCCCCACTCCTTCAACGTAATCATGTCAAAATATAATTTAGTTCCAGATATCGTTATAATACATATGTGTACCAAATTTCAAGTGAACATCTAAATTTAATTTTATCAACTATTTTAATAAGGGAGCGGTGGTGGTGGGGGATGGAAACTATTAATATATTAATATAAATAAGACGATTAAATAAATAAATAAATAAAATAAATTATAAAAAACCTGAGACCTTCGCTTCTAGTATATACACCAAGTCCCAAATTTCTGTAGTCTTACCAGCTTGCTTTACTTATTTTCCCCTATCTACTCCTATTTAACCTCCAACCCTTCAACGGAATCATCTCAAAATATGATCAAGTTTCAGATGTCGTTATAATACCTACGTGCACCGAATTTCAAGTGAATATCTCAATTTTATTTTATCAACTTCTTTAATAAAGGGGTATTGGGTGGATTGAAAAATATTATAAAAAAATCTGAGGCCTTGGTTTATAGTACATACACCGAATTTCAAGTTTCTGTACTGTTACCAGCTTGCTTTACTTATTTTCCCCTATTTAACCTCCAACCCTTCGAAGGAATCATCTCAAAATATAATCTAGTTCCAGATGTCGTTATGGTACACACGTGTACCAAATTTCAAGTGAATATCTCAATTTTATTTAATCAACCTCTTTAATAATGGAGTAGGGGTGGTGGGGGGGGGGTTGAAAAGTATTGTAAATATTTTGATATCTTGGCCTCTAGTACATACACCGAATTTCAAGTTTCTGTACCCTCACCAGCTTGCTCTACTTATTTTGCCCTATTTACCTATATTTAACCCCTAACCCTTCAACGGAATCATCTCAAAATATAATCTAGTTCCAGATGTCGTTATAATACATACGTGTACCAAATTTCAAGTGAATATCTCAATTTCACTTTATCAACCCCTTTAATATTGGCGTAGGGGTCGTGGGGGGTTGAAAAATATTATAAATTATTTGATATCTTGGCTTCTAGTACATACACCGAATTTCAAGTTTCTGTACTCTTACCAGCTTGCGTCACTTATTTTACCCCATTTACCCCTATTTAACCCCCAACCCTTCAAAATATAATCTAGTTCCAGATGTCGTCATAATACATACGTGTATCAAATTTCAAATGAATATCTCAATTTTGTTTTATCAACCCCTTTAATAATGGAGTAGGGGTGGTAGGGGCTTGAAAAATATCATTAAAAAATCTGAGGCTTTGGCTTCTAGTACATGCACCGAATTTCAAGTTACTGTACTCCTACCAACTTGCTTCACTTAGGTTCCCCTATTTACCCCTATTTAACCCCCAACCCTTCAACGGAAACATCTCAAAATATAATCTAGTTCCAGATGTCCTTATAATACATACATGTACCAAATTTCAAGTGAATATCTCGATTTTATTTTACCAACCCCTTCATATTAAAAAATCTGAAGCCTTGGCTTCTAGTACATACACCGAATTTCAAGTTACTGTACTCTTACCAGCTTGCTTTACTTATTTTTCCCTAGTTACCCCTATTTAACCCCAACCCTTCATCAGAATAATCCCAAAATATAATATACTTCCTGATGTCATTATTATATATACGTGTACCAAATTTCAAGTGAATATCTCAATTTTATTTTATCAACCCCTTCAATAATGTGTTGGAGGGGGTGGGGGGATGAAAAATATTATAAAAAATTTTGAGGTCTTGGCTTGTAGTAGATACATCAAATTTCAAATTTCTGTACTCTTACCAGCTTGATTTACATATTTCTCCCTATTTACCCCCCAGCCCTTCACCGGATATCTTCAAAAAACAATCCAGTTCCAGATCTCGTTATAATATATACGTATACAAAATTTGAAGTCAATATCTTAAACCGTTCCGGTGAAAACGTGCGGTCAAAAAAAAAGTTACAGACAGACAGGCAGACAGACGGACCGACAGACCGACAAACAGGCAGACAGACAGAAATTTTTTTTTTCGCTCAAATTTAAAATCTCTACGTTTCATGACATTCTAAACCCATTTCAAGAAAAAAAATATTTAAAATTTTTTTTGGGATTACTATACTTCCAATCCACTACGTGGATATGGGAGTAAAATTGTGTCGGAACAAGTATCATTCCAACACACTGTTATGGTACGGCTTTCGATGAATCAGGAGCTGTTAGTGGTTCGGTTGCTATGGTTACGTCAAACAAAAGGTATCTTCGCATTTGACGTTTTGAACAGTTTTAAAGTTTTTTTTTTTGTATAATTTATAAAATCTTGTTAGAGAAAGTATAGTCTACAACACATTCCACACTCGTGAACGGTAGTCCTCGCCCTCGGCTCGGCCTCCAAACTTTTCGCTCGTGTGAATTATGGGCCATTCCATAACTTGTTATAGAATATACTATTCGCTAACACCATTTCAGAAATTACAAATTCCACAACTAAAAAGTGTATCGGAATAAGTATCATTCCAACACAGTGCTGAAACAATATCGACAAATCAGCAGTCACCACATTTAACGGTTACGTCGAACAAAAGGTATTTATTTATAACTCCACATTTGACGTTTTAAGAGTTTTGAAGTTTTTTTGTATGATTTCTAAAATATTGTTAGAGAAAATATAGTCTACAACATGTTTGGAATGGTATATTCCACACTCGCGAACCATACAAACTTTTCGCTTGTGCGGAATGTGGGTCAATCCATGACTTCTTGTAGAATACAGGGTGATTCGCTAGCAATGCGTCATAGCCTAATGGCAGATAGCACTTCAAGGCAAGTCTATGTCAACAGGGAAAAAATGTTTTTGGCCAGTGGTTAAGACGATACAGGGTGTTTTATGCATTTGGTCTGAAAATTCAAAGAGCTTTTCTGCAACGGTTGGATGTAATCAAATGAAATTTACCAGTAACATTTCACCGCAGGGACTTGTTATATTAGCCTAATCGGTTTGAAAAATTCAGGGCCGAACTTGGAAAGAATCTGCCCTCCTCGCTTTTGACCAATAAGTACATTTTTCTATTACATTTTCAATTTTGACGGCACACCTAAACCGTTTCGGCAAAAAAATCACAAAACAATTTAGCGCATGAGGACTTTCACAAAACCCGGTCACGATGTAACTAAGAGAACATAACCTATCTATTAATTAAGAAAGATACCTACACAGTTCTATTTTGAAATTGAAAAGAATAGTAACCCAATAATAATAACAATAATTATTTTGACGATTTGGTGTTCTATCTAATTGTATCTCGTTTCATTCGTGTTTCAAAGATGACAACTAAGTTTACAAACGCTGAATTCGCTCATATCATTTATGTCTATTGGTTTTGCTATGGTAATACACGGGCTGCCGTTAGGGAATGTCAGCAAAGATTTTTTGGTCTACGAATACAGTCGCGCGGCACCTTCAGCAGAGTTTTATAGTTCTATCGAGAACATAGTAGATTTCCTGGAAGTAACGAAAATATAGAGGAAAATATAGAACGAGTAGTTAGACCGGCCCAAGAAAACATTGTGGAGATGGCAGAGCAAAATCCTTCAACACGCACTAGAAGAATGGCACACGTGCTAGGTATTCCTGAAAAGCGTGTATGGAGGGCATTAAAAGCGGAACGGCTGTATCCTTACCGCATCCAAAAGATCCAGCGTCCAGGTGATGAAATCGCACGTCTTACGTTCTGCCGTTGGATAATTCCTCATCCACGAACTTTGCCCAAAATTCCTCTCAAGGGCGAGGCGGGCGAGACGAACTGTTGAATTCTAGGAATTCACACATCTAGGACCACAATATTCCTCACAAAGGACCGCACTTTTTTCAAGTCCAATTGACTGGAGAAGTCTACTTAGTCTAGTCTTTCTTCCGGAACATCGTGCTCAATTTATTATTGGCGCAAAATTTGAATAGGAGAGGTCTTCATTTACAGCATGATGAGGTACCGCCGCATTTCTCACTCCAGGCCCGGGAGCACCTCAACAATTAGTTTCCTACCCGCTGTTCTTGATTATTATGTTTGGGGCCACATGAAACAATCGGTGTACAGCACAGAAATTACCACTAGAGAGGAACCTCATATACTACATTTGAAGCATTGCTAATGTAATATTATGATGTTAAGTTAAGGGTTATGACATTTATCTGTGCATTCTATATCTATGAAGGCTATGCCCATAATCCATTCAAATTTTATCATTTTATCTAGATTACGTAAAATAATTCGGAGGTGTGGTATCGGTTACCGGTTTAAGTGGCGCAATCGCTCGCTGCTTGAGTTCGGCACTTGGATGGATGGCCAGTATCTCGTCTCGCTGTCCTGGCTAAGTGGTAGAGTAGCAATTAGATAAACTTCGCTAGGAAATTAATATAAATAAGGCATTAAAATAAAAAAATAGAAAAAAACAAATAAAACATTTCACAAGCACGACCCTGTTTTTCTCACTAGATATGTTATTCGCATTTATTATGTGCAGTCTTCGAAGGGATAAGGATATGAAGCATTTGAATGGCCTCTATCAAACTGTACTATAAATAATGCTCGGTCAAATTACTAGTCCTGATGCGCTAAATTGTCTTGTAATTTTTTTTTCCGAAACGGTTTTGGTGTGCTGTCAAAATTGAATCACTACTCTTATAGCATTTTTTTCTGAACATTCCGAATCCGCTAATAGTTTTCCAGAAACGCGGTAGAAAAATGTACTTATTGGTCAAATTCGAGGAGGGCAGATTCTATCCGAGTCCGGCCCTGAAGTTTTCAAAACCAATTAGGCTAATCTGACAAATCCCAGCTGTGAGATGTTACTGGTAAATTTCATTCGAATACATTCAACCGTTGTAAAAATATAGCTCTTTGAATTTTTAGACCAAATGCGTAAAACACCCTGTATCTTCTGCACCACTGGCCAAAAACATTTCTTGTATGTTGATCTAGACTTGCCTTGATGTGCTCTATCCCCCAATGGGCTATGGCGCATTGCTGGAGAATCACCCTGTATACTATTCTCAACCATCTCAAACACAGATTTCAGTTGAAAATAGAAAAAGACCTAAGCTGTAACAATTCAATTGCTACTTTCCCAAAGTTTAAGAAATAGTAATAATAATTAGCAGATGTTGTAGTCAGGCGCTGTCGACTGCAAATGCCTATTTCCCATGGTCGTATCTTTTTTATTTATTTTTTGCCCAGAATATTTATTTTAATTTATTGTTGTAATCTTAAATTTTTAGTTCTAACGGCAAGGTTAAGTTGGGCAGCTGTATGTTAGACTTCGCCTATGTTAATGAATTAATTTTACTTGTATTTTTTCCCCTATATTCCGTAATCTATGTTCGCGATTACGTTATTGCTTTTTCTCCTTTTTGACGGCACTTGCTGCTTTTTATATGTTTTCATAACTTAAATATATAATTACGTATTATTTATATGCGAATGTTTGAAAGGGAAAAATGGCTATCCGTAGAACTTACTATAGGTACACGTTATACCGGGTGTAAAGGATCATGGTATACCCGCTTTTCTCCTTTAGTTTTGAAAATAATTGATTGAAATTTAGGATATACTACATACATAATAAGCGGACATTTTTTGGAAAACTTTTTTTACAATCGATTTTATTTTCACTTCACTAACTTTCGATTCTTAAATGGAACACCCTATATATTATTGCATTTTTTAATTCTGCATAATTTTCTGAATCCAACGATGCCAAATAAGTGACATTTTAAACATCATTCTCTTTTAATAATATAATTTTAATTTTCCATTTAAGTGTGCCATGTAACGGTAGTTGTGTTTAGACAATATTTTTTAAATGACACATCACAGGACCATTTGTCGAAATTACGTTTTCTTCGAATCTCCGTAGGAGGTAATCAATTACTATCCTGGAATTATAGGGAGGAGCGCCATCTTGTTGGAAATATATTCCCTGTCCTAAATCTAAAGGTAACTCATCTAAAATGTCCTCAGTCTCATTTCTCAGGAATCTCACGTATCTGCCACAAGTCAGAGTTCCTTCAAATATTATTGGACCAATGATTCTACTACCGATTATTCCAAACCAAACATTGAAACCGAAGCGCACTTGAAAGTTACCCTCCCGTAATAAATTTTGATTTTCTTGTGACCAATATTTTGTATTTTGTCGGTTAAATAATCCCAAATTTGTAAACCTTGACTCGTCCGAAAATAAAGTCAGTCTCAAAAAATCAGTGCTTGGCTGCAATATTCCATTCTACGTTCGTACAAATTCTGGTACAATTCGTATTTAAAAGATTTATAGTGGTATTTGTGCAAAATTCGGCTTACTGTTTGGTGACTGATGTTCAATTCAAACCCACCTTGCCTTAAAGAAACAGTCTTATCAACTTCTATTCGAGCCAAAACATTAATTTCCGTTCCTTCGTCAATAATGAAGTTTTCTTCGGGATCATTTTTGAGCCCTTCGGAATTGGTTTTCAACACGTTTAAAATAATTTTTCGTTGGACATCGTCTATCAGAATATCGGCCATGGACCTTTGTCCATAACTGCAATTGCATTTTTTTTTACTTTCCCCAAAAATAATTAACATATCCACTTTTTCATCTTTTGAATAAGTTTGCGGCATATTGAACACAATTAACAAGAATTTTAATCAATTTTTATGGCCACAATAAAACACCGCTAAACCAACAAATGTTTGACAACCTAAATATTTCATTGTTTTCAAAGCCACCTTAGTTACTTCTTAACATTTAATTAGAACAAAATCGTATTTTCCTATTTTCTTGTATCTGTAATTTTGTTTGTATTTATCGTACATTTTAATACGACATATGAATAGATTCCCTATTAGTAGCACCAATAAATGGTGCCACAGCACTGATATGGTTCCATTTGAAAAAATTGAGTTTTGCCCCAAAAACAATTTTGGTGAATTTTATTTGCTCATAAATCATTTAATTTAGTGTTTTAACGGGATTTCGATTTTTGTAGCATTACACAGGTCATTTAGAATAAATCGGAACCATCATGGTACACTTAAATGGAAAACTAAAAATTATATTATAAAAAAACTGATATTTGAAATGTCACTTACTTGGCATCGTTGGATTCAGAAAATAATGCAGAATTCAAAAATGCAATAATATATAGGGTGTTCCATTTAGAAATCGAAAGTTACTATCACTTCCGACGAAACCGGAAGTGAAAATAAAATCAATTGTATGTCAAAAAGTGCCGCTTATTATGTATGTAATATATTCTGAATTTCAATCAATTATCTTCAAAGCTAAATGAGGAAATGGGGGTATACCATGATCCTGGTATAGCGCTTTTACTATGTAAGACACACCCATCTTCATTATGGTCTTCACCGTTAATGTCATCTTCTAACTCACTGTCTGTGCGCCTGAAAATCTGGGCTTTCTTTAATAAGATTTCCTCACCTTCGTCCTTTGAACGACATCAATTTCAATAAGGTTTAGTGTGCTGGTTTCTTTTTTCATTATTACTGGAATAATATAGTGCTATATATTCTCACAAAATTTAGCAACAAAAATGAAACCTGATGGTGTTTTGGAAAAATGTTCATTTTTCCGCCCCTATTACTCATTGCATATTCATCATCATCATCTAAGGCGATACAACCGTGTGCGGGTCCTGGCCTCCCATTCATCCCTATTCCTTGCAGCTGCTCTCCAGTTTCCAAATCCAATTTTTGATGCGTCTTCTAATATTCCGTCCTCTCATATAAGTTTTGGCCTTCCCTGTTTCCGCCTTCCTTGTAGTTTACCATTCGTTACTTTTTTGGTACGTTCAACATGTCCTGTCCATTGTAATCGCGGGGTTTTAACCTTGGTTATGATGTCAGTCTCTTCATGTTTTCTTAATAACATTATAGTTCGAAGTTGTATCTGCGGCGCCATATTCCATCTTCACAGGTTCCTTTGAATATTGTGCGAAGAACTCTTCTTTCGAAGATTTGTAAAAGGTCAGCGTCTCGCTTACAACAGGCAATATAAGGGTTTTGTAGATTGTTAATTTTGTTTTTCTATTTATATTGCGGTTAGAAAGATGTCTACGTAGGGCATTGTAGCATTTGTTGCCTAGCATAATCCGTCGTCCTATTTCTGCATGGCTATCGCTCTTCATATTCATGCTAGCCAAGATAGGTGAACTCTTGTACGACCTCAAAATTTTGTGTGCCAATTGTATGATTTTGGCCGAGGTTGTGAATGAAGCGTGGCGAGTTGGTTACTGCCATGATTTGGTTTTTGCCTCGTTTATTTGTAGGCCGTAACTGTTGGCTGAGCCTGCAAGTTCCGTGTAGGTTCTTGTCATATCCGGCAAAGTCCTGGCAACGATGTCTATGTCGTCCGCATATGCAAGAAGTTGTATTGATCTGATAATTATCGTGCCTCCTGCGTTTATGTCGGCATCTCACTGCTTTTTCCAGGAATATGTTGAACAAGAAGCACGCCAGCGCATCCCCCTGATGGAGTCCGTTTCGTACATCTAGACTTTCTGAGATGTTATTTTGTATTTTTATACACCACCTAACGTTTTTCATTGTCATCATTACCAGATCAACCAGTTTTCTTGGGATGTCTAGGCTATACAGGGCCTTGTACAATTTAGCTCGTATAATGGTATCGTAGGCAGATTTAAAATCAATGAACATGTGGAATGTATCGATCTTGAATTCCAGGCCCTTTTTCAAGATTTGGCGGAGGATGAATATATGGTCCATCGTTGGTTTGCCTAGTCAGAATCCATATTCTTACTCTCCTAGGAGCTTTTCATTGTATGGGACTAATCTCCCATATAATATGTTGGAGAGCAGTTTGTATGCTACGTTTACTAACGTGATGCCTCTGTAGTTATTGCAATTTAGCGGATCCCCCTTCTTATGTATAAGACATATTATTCCCATATTCCACTCTTCAGGCATTTCTTTTGTGGTCCAGATCTGTTGGTACATTTTGTGTAGCTGGCCGATTAGTTGCGCACCTCCCTGTTTGAGAAATTCTGCTAGAATTTGGATGCTGCCAGGAGACTTATTATTACATATTAGAGTTATAAAAAACATAATTATGGGTACACATAAATATATATATTTTCGTTGTAGGTTCAACCGTTAAGCAATTATTTTATAAGAACCAATTTTTATCACCTTAAATCTAAGATGGTGGCTTTCGCCTCCCTTCCCCGAGGTCGAAAATTTGTACTTTTCATGAAGGTCCTAATCTAAACAGCATATATCAAAATCTTTTCTGCCCTTTTGTAAAACCAAAATCACTATTGACTGGATTGTATCATTTCATCGAGTGATTTCTTATATATTTTTGTTGATCTTTAAAAACAGTTCTTAATCACTTTCAAATAGTTTAGTAGCAACATATGAAGATGCCGTATTTTTATTGGTGTCCATTAAATGTTTTCAATGGCGTAGCTACACTTACTGGCGCTTGTAGCAAATCATTAGTTTTGGATCTTATAGTCTTACTACTTTTGTAGTAATATAATAACATGTTTTTATATTTCGAATATATAATTACATATTATATGTGTGAGTGTAAAATTTACTGTATGGTAACGTATACCTTATATAGCGCTCTTACACACCCATGATACTATGAAGGAGATTAGTAAAATGCCACACACTTAGACTTTTAATTGTACATAAAACATAACATATTTAGGTGGGTGCGTTAAATTAATGAATTAAATGGATATTGTTTATTTATCGCTACACTAACACTTCTACCTAATGTTTTTTCTTTAAACTTCTTAATAGTCCAGTCGGTGAAGTAAAAAATACACCAAAGGCTCGCAAAAAATGTTATTTAAAATTTTCCTTCCATAACTGTTAGTACGACGATTAAACATCAAAAAACCACAAAAATCAGTTCTGGGGGTGCCGCGTAACCCCCCCAAAAAACCACCCCTTCGGTGAAAAAAGACTAATTTTACTGATAACTCGTTAACTGTTGAAGATATAAGAAATTGCTCATCATAAAAAAGAAAACTTGACTAACTGCCTAAAAAAGTCCTCTTGTAATATTCTTGTATATGTCATAGTTTTCGAGAAAATCGATATTAACAAATATCACAAAATTTGTATTTTATTACTTCCACATCCACGTAGTGGATTGGAAGTATAGTAATCGTAAAAAAAATTTCAATTTTTTTTTTAATGCGCGCGAATGTTCGTTTATTAGAATTTTTTTGCGCGCGGCTTATAGAAAAAATTGAATTGCTCGAAAACCAAACAAGCTAGGAAAAAATATCAAAATGGGTTTTAAAGGGGATATAAAATACTCTCTTGTGTTGCCATTTTTGAGGGCTATTGATATTTATTAGTATATAAAAATAACAATATAATATAGTTATCTCTTAATTTTTTGTGCATCTAACTATTCACAGGCCCATAAAAAATAACTGACTGTAATATAAGTTATAAATGCATAATCTTTTAGTTCAAGGTAGTACTTCAATGCAGAAAAAGTTAGGAATAAAAATATTCACATTTACAAATTAAGCAGCATGTTAAAATTAGCCATTAAAATTAGCCAAAAAGAAAAATCCAAAAAATCGGTAGGTAAAGGTATTTACACAGAACTTCCCTCGTTATTTGTGCATGGCGGTCACTCTAAAAAATTAATATTTACGAAATGACATTGAGAATAATAATCGGAATATAGTTATTGCTATTATTACAAAGAAAACTTGATAAGTTTCGGTCAAAAAAATGTACAGATTGCTCATCCAACAGCAAAAGTTCAATACTAAATAGCAGGTGCCACATATGGCAGGCTTGCGCAAATACCTTTACAAATGTCCACCATGACTGAATTATTTCTTGGGATGACCACCCTGTACATTTTTCAATAAAAGTATAATAGGTGCATATACCAGATATTATTGCCATCCGTCACATTTTCAATCCAACATTCACGTAATGGAGTGGAAGTATAGTGGTGGTTAAAAAATTTCATTTTTTTTTTTTAATTTTCCAAAAATGTTGGTAAAAAAATTTTCAAAATTTTTTCTTCTAAAATAGGTTTAAAATGTCAAACGTAGAAATTTTAAATTTGAGCAAAAAGGAAAGTTTCCTTCTATTCTATAGTAGTGGTAAAAAAAGTTTAAAATTTAAAACGGTATATTTTAGTGGTAAAAACTTTTTGAAAAATAAAAATTTTTCTTTTCTGAAATAGGTTTAGAATGTCATGAAACGTGAAACTTTTAAATTTGAGCAAAAAAAAGTTTCCATCTATTCTAGTGTTAAATTTTTTTCCAAACTGGTAACAAAATGTTGCAATTTTTTTTTCCGAAATTGGTTTGGAATGTCATGAAACGTGGAAATTTTAAATTTGAGCAAAAAAAAATTTTCGTCTATTCTATAGTGATAAATAGATTAAACATGTTTTCAATTTTTTTTTTAATTCTTCTAAAACATTTTTAAATTTATTTGAATAGTTTTAGAATACCATGGAAACGTGGATAGTTTAAATCTGAACAAAAAAAAAATAATTCTATCTTAGTGGTAAATTTTTTTAAAAATATTAAAAAAAAAATATCTAATTTTTCTTTTAAATAGATTTAGAACGCTATGAAACGTGGAAATTTTAAATTCGAAGAAATAAAAAAAAATCCCATCTATTTTAGTGGTTAAAAATTTTCAAACATTTTTTTTTTTTAATCAGGCTTAGAATGCCATGAAACGTGGAAATTTTAAATTTGAAGAAAGAAAAAAAATATTTTCATCTATTTGAGTAGTAAAAAACTTTTCAAAAATGTTGGTGAAAAAAATTTTCAAATTTTTTTTTTCTGAAATAAGATTAGCGTGTCATGAAACGTGGAAATTTTAAATTTGATCAAAAAAAAATTTTCACTATTTATTCCGTTTAGACGGTCCACCCTGTATATTTTCCAGTGAAAATTTTACCATTTCTTCGCTGTCAGTAGCGTCAACTACCTACCAAATTTGACTGCTCTCCGTCAAATAGTTTTTTAGTTAATGCACCAACAGACAGACAGGCAGACAGACAGACAGACAGACAGACTGACGGAATTGAAAAACCTATATTTTCGTAATCTACGTGATCTGAAACGTCAGAATCCTAAAAAATCTTGGGTGATTTTTTCTCGAATACAATATTTCCCTTCGGTATGCGAGGGAAGTAAAAAGGCTGCATATTCAATTTTTTATATTTTTTTAATATAATTTTTTAACTATTGAATGATTATATCTCGGATTATATGATATATAAAGTCAAAAAATATTTTTGGGCTAAATTTTTAAGATGTTTGGGTCTTTTTTTAATTTTTAGGCAACAATAAAAAATTGGCCAAAATTTGGCTAACTTCAACATGCTGGTAAATTTGTAAATGTGAATATTTTTATTCCTAACTTTTTCTGCATTGAAGTACCTTGACTCTGTCCGGGAACTCAATTCTGGGACACCCTGTACAGCACTAGCGCTCTTAGCGAGAATAATACACAACCCAGCGGGTTATGCAACATGAATTTACCAATGCATGCTTCAATTAACTCGCGCTCACTATAATTTCATTGGCTAGTTAAACAAGGATAAGATTATTATAAATCAATTATAAAGGAGGAACTGTATTCTATTGATTGTTATTTATTTTAGTGACATAATGGTTCTAGTTCTAAATGGTGTTCTTCAAGAGGATTGTCCACCAGACACTAGATCTCTTTACCACACCCATCCCATTTACAGAGAAACGGCAGCTCAACTACTTGCAGTGCCAAATAAAATTATTGGACCTGTTGGACTATTATATGTTCAGCAAAGGGAACTAGCCGCCACTGTTCCCCACGACAGTAAGTTCAGTTTAGATTAATTATTATTATGCCATATATGGTGATGTCATAGATGTATTCTAGTAGCAGAGTGGTGGCTTTTGTTAAGATCTACTAAGATATTTAAATGAATACGCTACTCCTTAACTGACTTTCTGTTCCAATATTATTATTGTTTTATAATTATCTTTCTAGAAAACGTTAACATCCTTGGAGCAGATGATGTAACAACCTGCCTTATTGTTGTGGTTCGACATTCTGGTAAGCAAAATAACTATTTTAATTAAAAGTAGCGATTTAACAGGATTATAAATATTAAAACTGAGTGGTTTATCATTTTGTTTCTACACACGTTTCTGCACTTTGAAACGTAAATATTGGCAACCTTATTGAAGCAAACAATAATCCGAAACCAATTCGCGGCAAGAACATTATGAGAAAAATTAGATTCGAATTTTATATTACATCTACACAAATTATTTCGATCTTTGTTTTAATAAAGATAGCTCTGATTAGTTACATTGACGTCATATGTATATCATTTGAACATAATAAGTAACGCCCACCTGGCATTGTTACATTCATATTCAGCTAAATTGTCGTATAATTGTTTTTTAGTAGTGGAATTTTGCATCGTTTTATTAAAGCAATATTTTAAATCAATTACCTCTCTGCGACAATTTGACGATATATAAATTTTCTAAGAATGGTCACAACATAAATATAAAACCGTTTTATAAAGGTTTTATTGTCCCAATATACCTGTTATAGAGATTCAAGCAATTATACGAATATTTTTATTTTATAATGATTACATAAGTATTGTTTATACAGCTATTATAAAATTTAGTGGCGTGCTCCTTCGCTCCAGTGAATGTATAAAGAGTTTTTATACAATCGAGAGGTCGTCGTTGCAATATTTCGCCTACGGTACCGAGCGCACATGTAATATAGCTCAAGTAATATGACCCCTTTTATCCCAGAAGGCTTTGAAAGAGACTTGGGAAAGGCTGAAGGGCTATACATTTAGAGAGGAGGGACACATCGTGGATCTTAATGTTCTCAATGTTCGCAACTTAACAATTTCCTAACGTCCTATTTTCTTTTATTGAGATAAGACCCATACAGTCAGAGATATTTAAAAGATCCGTGAAAATTTACAATTTTGAACATTATTACTCGAGAAAAAGGTAATGAGGACTCGGCTCTTCAGGAGTATTTGAAAAATATAACGTAAGTTCCAGTTGCTGATTTTAAATAGAGGCTCGAAGGGTTCAATATTTCTGAAACAATTAAGAGTGCATATTGGAGTCCTAGTTGAGGACTAAAATATTACTTATTGCTGTAATAATTACGTGCATATTATAGCGAATTTTCATGAAATTGAAAATGTGTTTACTGTAGAAGATGACGACTGTGGTGGATATTGAGTGTATCACATTAGAATGGGAAAAACATCTTCAAATATTTTAACAACACTTCATTAGTATAATTCTGATGTAGACGATGTTAATTCTGAAATGTGGAAAAAATCTGGTTGGCCACCACTCTTATTGCATGGCAGTACCATAGTAATATTGGTTGATGAGAACCATAAAAATGATCTTACACTATAGACAAGAAACTCTTTAAAATATTTTAAATCTAAAATTTAACATCCGATCATAAATTTCCTTTTAAATCTGCATATGATTTATTCCGTGACATTTAGACAACTTTCAGGATCAATGTAGCCATATGATATTAGCGGGTTCGGAAATTAGAAATAACAGAATATTAAGGAAGATCGCCTATTTTACGGCAAATTGGTAGAAAAAAACGCAGTTTTAAAGTTAGTGTCCTGGAAGATGTAGAATTTAATAATCCTCAGAGGCTCGTTTTCCTAAATAGAGATATCGTATTCTTTACTGACGGAGAGTTCTGCAATTTGTAAAATCGATGTAGGAAAAAGGTCATGGAAACTGTTCCAGGCCTTGGTATTCAAGGCCATGATAAACTAGAACGTAAATTATGGAACAGCTTGTCAGATTCTACCAGTGGAATTTTTGCATTTATAGAACGCCGAGCATGACTTTGACCTTCCATCCAGATGGGGATATAACATTTAGAAATGTATTAATTATTACCATCACCGGTTCCCACCAGAGATGGCCTCTATTATTCGAAGATACTGTATGGTGGATATGCAAAAAATATCCAGTAAGAGGATGTATGAAAGTAGCTAGGCCAGGGTGAGAAGAGAACAGAAATAATATTTACCCATATACCACTGCTCTTGCACAACCCTTTGGGTGACTTGTGCTAATAAAATAAGGAAGTTTATAGAGAAGGCAGCGAACGCTCTAGTTAAAGGCGCTTGTCTTTTGTTGATGAAAAAGTTACTAATAGTATTGAAACACATTTTTTATAGGATTTTGCAAACAGCAGAAAAATAATTATCTGTAACTAAAAGAAAAACTTTGTGGAAAAATATTAATGAAATCTTTGCATTCTTTCTATAACCTGAATTCTGGTTATGCTAACAAATTAAAATCCTAAAATGAATTTGTTTAATTTCTTATTTGACAATTCTCGTTCTAACACTAGCATCCACACAGTCCCCTACGGCCATGCAGATTAAACTAGTATCTACATAACTCCCTACGATCATGAAGATTCAGTTAGAAATGAGAACAAAGGCCTAAAATGAATTTATTTATCTACCTTGTCTTAAAAAAAATTCATTCTAATGGATTACATTTTCATGAAATCTATCATTCTGTTTCTTGGAAATACTTAGCCTTTGAAACGTTTTTCGCCCTTATTCTGGAGCTCATCAGAAAGACATAAAGCCATTCATAAAGATGTTCCATGCAAAACCAAGACAATTTCTGCGAATAAGTGTAAAATAATTATATTTGACATTGACTGATAAAAAACAACCTCACCTATCTATTAGCTAACTAGTATTGGAGCCTATATACTCTATGCATATTTAAAAATGAATTATTATTTGTTTGCTTATAATTGTATTGAAACACATTCTTTATAGGATTTTACAAACAGCAGAAAAAATTATTATTTATAACTAAAAGAAAAACTTTGTGGAAAAATATTAATGAAATCTTTGCATTCTTTCGATAACCTGAATTCCGGTTATGCTAACAAATTAAAATCCTTAAATGAATTTGTTTAATTTCTTATTTGACAATTCTCGTTCTAACACTAATAGTGTTGGAGGAGACAGAAATCCGAAGAACCTGTCTGCCTTTGGAGATAAAGATGGTTGACTACTTGATACCAAACTTCTATACTCCCTTGGACTATCTTTTGACGTAAGATGGAATGGGTTGACTTGTGCCAGTAGAATAAGGAAGTCTATAGAGAAGGCAACGAACGCTCCAGATAAAGGCGCTTGTCTCTTATTGATGGAAAATTTACTCATAGTGTTGGAGAGGACAGAAATCTGAAGAACCGGTCTGCCTTTGGAGATAAAGTTGGTTGATTATTTGTTACCAAACTTGAATATTTCCTTGGATTATCTTTTGACGTAAGGCGAAAATGGTTGACTTGTACTAGTAGAATACAGAAATTTATAGAGAAGGCAATGAACGCTCCAGTTAAAAGCATTTGCCTCTGATGGAAAAGTTGCTCATTGTATTGGAGGAGATAGAAATCTGAAGAACCTGTTTGCCTTTGGAGATAAAGATGGTTGACTAATTGACATCAGACTTCAATACTCCCTTGGACTATGCCTGGCCGAAAGGTGGAATGGGTTGACTTGTGCTAATAGAATAAGTAAATTTATAGAGAAGACGACGAACGCTCTAGATAAAAGCACTTGTCTCTTGTTGATGGAAAAGTTAGTCATAGTGTTGCAGCAGACAGAAATCTGAAGAATCTGTTTGCCTTTGGAGATAAAGATGGTTGACTATTTGATACCAACATTCAATACTCCCTTAGATTCTTTTTTGACGTAAGGTGGAAAGGGTTGACTTGTGCTAATATAATACAGAAATTTATAGAGAAGGCGAAGAATGCTTCAGTTAAAAGCGCTTGTCTCTTGTTGATGGAAAGGTTACTCATGGTATTGAAAGAGACGAAAATTTGAAGAACCTGTCTGTCTTTGGAGATAAAGATGGTTGACTACTTGGTACTAAACTTCAATACTCCCTTGGATGATCTCTTGACGTAAGATGGAATAGGTTGACTTGTGCTAGTAGAATAAGGATGTTTATAGAGAAGGCAACGAATGTTCCAGTTAAAGACGCTTGTGTTTTGTTGATGGAAAAGTTACTTATGGTGTTGGAGGATACAGATATCTGAAGAACCAGTCTGCGTTTGGAAATAAAGATGGTTGACTATTTGATATCAAACTTCATTACTCATTTGGTTTATTTTTGACGTAAGGTGGAAAGGGTTGACTTATGCTGGTAGAATACAGAAATTTATAGAGAAGGCGATGAACCCTCCAGTTAAGGGCGTCTGTCTCTTATTGATGGAAAAGTTACTCATAGTGTTGGAGAAGACAGAAATCTGAAGAACCTGTCTGCGTTTGGAGATAAAGATTGTTGACTATCTGATACCAAACTTCAATATTCCCTTGGATTATCTTTTGACGTAAGGTGGAAAGGGTGGACTTGTGCTAGAAGAATACAGAAATTTATAGACATGGCAATTAATGCTCCAGTTAGAAACACTTGTCTCTTGTTGATGGAAAAGTTACTCATAGTGTTGGAAGAGACATAAATCTGAAGAACCTGTCTCCCTTTGGTTATAAAAATGGTTGACTACTTGATACCAAACTTCATTACTCCCTTGGACTATCTCTTGACGTAAGATGAAATATATTGAGTTGTGCTAGTAGAATAAGGAAGTTAATAGAGAAGGCAACAAACGCTCTAGTTGAATGCGCTTGTCTCTTGTTCATGGAAAAGTTACTCATAGTGCTGGAGGAGACATAAATCTGAAGAACCTGTCTGCCTTTAGAGATAAAGATGGTTGACTATTTGATACCAAACTTCAATACTCCCTTGGACTATCTCTTGACGTAAGATGGAATGGGTTGACTTGTGCTAGTAGAATAAGGAAGTTTATAAAGTAGGCAACGAACGCTCCAGTTAAAGACGCTTGTCTCTTAATGATACTCATAGTATTGGAGGAGATAAAAATCTTAAGAACCTGTCTGCCTTTGGAGATAAAGATGGTTGATTATTTGACATCAGACTTCAATACTCATTTGCACTATCTCTTGACGTCAGGTGGAATAGGTTGACTTGCGCTAGTAGAATAAAGAAGTTTATAGAGAATGCAACGAACGCTCCAGTTGAAGGCGCTTGTCTCTTGTTGGAAAGGGGAAAGTTACTCATTGTGTTGGAGTAGACAGAAATCTGATGAACCTGTCTGCCTTTGGAGATAAAGATGGTTGACTATTTGATACCAAACTTCAATACTCATTTGGATTATCATTTTACGTAAGGTGGGAAGAGTTCACTTGTGCTAATAGAATACACAAATTTATAGAGAAGGCGATGAATGCTCCAGCGCTCCAGAGCGCTTGTCTCTTGTTGATGGAAAGGTTACTCACAGTATTGGTGAAGACAGAAATCCGAAGAACCTGTCTCCCTTTGGAGATAGAGATGGTTGGCCATTTGACACCAATACTCCCTTCGACTATCTTTTGACGTAAGGTGGATATGTGTTTTTCGTAGCCGATATATGCAACCACAAGCTAAAAAAGTTAGAGTGCAGAATTTTTAACATAGATGGCACTCTACACTCTGTTGATGATCCATCAGACTCTTGTGTTAATTTCACTAGCAAACTTTACATAGTTGAGACAAACACCCACCTTTTTAGAATGTTTTACTTACATCCCAGTTATATTATTTCCACTCTTCAAGTGGGATTGAAGATTGAGACCGGCAAAAATTAAAATGGATTATCGTAGAATGGTTTTGTGTGTAATGAGAACACGTGTTTGAAATTAAATTAAAGATAGATAAAAGAAACTTGCCGGCAATTTTCCAATTCAAAAGAAGTGTCCGTCATTTTTGTCCTACTTCTTCAGCGCACAACTTGTAGTAGACCATAATAGAAAACAGTATAGGTATGCGACGTATAGAATGGAATCAGAAGATGTTATCAACATTATACTCATGAAGAATTACTGAACCTATACAATAAAATAGGAACGAATACTTAGCTGTACAAGAGTTTTATGTCAATGTAAATCCTGTTCATTAAAAAAACATTCCAGAGCTTTAGACTGTAGTCCATGTTTTCTTTGCGTATTGTCATATTAATTGCAGGCATATTATGCAGGACTTTCGTAAAACTGAAAATGAGTTTTTTGTCCATGATGACTCGATTGTGAAGGGTATTCATCGCCTATATTTGAAAATGAAGAAAATATCATCAAATATCTGCAAATAGCTGCAATTCAGCCATTGTAAACGATGCTAATTCTGTAATGTAGAGAAATTGTGATGTTAATAATAGCAAACCTATTATTGTTTGAACCTAATGCTATCCCATCAGAATAATGTTGCGTGATAGTAGTCATAAAGATGATCTTAAATATCACCTTTTAAATCTGCAAAGGATTTACTTGCAAACGTTAACGAAAATAACTACTTTTCTAGAAGAAAACAAGCATCCTGTTCGGATATTAGAAATAACAGGGTATTAATCATTAAGGAAAACGATTCTACTTTACAACAAATCGATGGAAATTATCGATTTTTAAGATGACATCCTGAAAGACGCGGAATATAACCGTTTTTATATACATTTCATTAGGAACACCAGTACTTCAGGTAATGTTCCTCATTCAAATATCTAAAAAATAGCTCTGCGTGTACTCCATTATGCGCGAACTGCTCTCACATTAGGTCCTATATAATAATAATTGCTTTATTTATTTAGCACAAGCACAAGCTATTTGTATACAAAAAAAGAGAGATACATAGAATACATAGAAAATATATCTTTAGATACAAACGTATGCAAAGGAAAAGAATGCAACATTTTACATAAGCTAACACACTTAATTAGTTACTAATTTTGTAAATAACCCAACACTACGAACATCTTATATTTCATCCGAAAAGCGTGGAAAAGTCACCACCAAAATTTTTACATAGGAGAAATTCGTTTTTACTATGTTATGAACTTACTTAAAATGCAACTTTGAAAATAAGTGGCTTTACTTGATTTGATAATATACCCACGGATTCGTGTTTCTAAATAAAGATGTCGTGTTTGTTGCTGATATAGATAATCATACCAATCGATTATCACCTTGGCGGGTTCCCTCCAAAGATATATAGATATAGCTGGGTCAGAATGAGAAGAGAATAGAAGTAATAATTACCCAAATGCTGCATCTTTTGCATAGCCTTCCAGGTTGGCTTTATGCGTGAAGATTAAGAAAGTTCACAGAATAGAGAATTAAAAGTTCAGGATAAAGATTTTGTCTCTTGATGATGTAAAAGTTAGAGTAGATAGAAATCCAAGAAATCTGCTTGCCTTTGGAGATAAAAATAAGTCACCATTTGACGTCAAACTTTAACAGTCAATGTATGTCTTGGAACTGTCTTATTCGTAGCCGATATGTAAAATATACAACTGTAAACTAAAAATGCTACTACACCGTGAAGTTTCGTAACAAGTCTCATTGTACTTAAGACGGATGATGCTTTACACCTTTTAAATTAACCAACAGGCTCTGTGTTAGTTTCAGTGCCAGTTTTACTTAGCTGATACAACAACCACCTTATTAGAATTATTTACTTAAGTCCCAATTACAGAATTTACAAAGTTGTTAAAATGAAATTTTATGTTTTTGTAATTTTTCTAATGTCAACCAGTTATAGAGAATCACATTTAGATAATATAGAATGAATTTTGGTCAATAAAAAAAATCAAATTTTTAATACAATAGGGCATTTTACTGCTGATATCCAATGACGGGGTTCGCTCCGTACAATTACATTGTATAAAAAAGATCGCTGATCGAGTCTGCTTCTCTAGTATGAATGCGCTAATCGTCAAACTCACTCATCTGGTTTTACGGTATATTCAACCCTGACGAGAGGTGCGGGGGTCGGGGGTGTTTCCCCCAGGGCCCGGAGGTTTTTGAGGGGGCCCAATTTTAAATGATTAGTGTGATGTAAATAGTAACGAGTTCCGAATGACTTGTATTGTTTATAATGAGATAAATATGAGATTGAGAATTTCGACCAAGGGAATATTTAATGCGAGGGAATATTCCCTCCCCCGTTCTCCAAAATTGCCATCGCGGTAAATATTGTAATTTAAGGAATATCACCCCCGTTCTTCAGAATTTCGACCGGGTCGAATATAATTCTAAGGAAAATCACCCCCCGTTCTTCGAAATTTTATACCGATGATTGGTGGGAGTTGTACGTTACTAGCCCCTCCCCCCCCGGGCCCCGAATTTCTTTCGACGGCCCTGGGTATATTTTTTGAGAAAGGTTTCTTATATTTACCGTCTCTGTTACAAAGAGTACGAAATGACTTTGAAAAGCTTGCCTATTGAGGTTTTAGTGTTTCTTTTATAGAATTTACAGCAAATTATGTTCTCTTATCTCTTCTGCTAACCATTCTACATATATTCAATCAGGAACACCAGTACTTTAAGTAATTTTCCTCATTCAAATATCTAAAAAATAACTCTACGTGTACTCCATTGTCTACTAACTGCTCTCACATTAGGTCCTATATATAACAATATATACTTTATTTATTTAGCACAAGCTATTTGTATACAAAAAAGAGAGGTACATAGAATACACAGAAAATGCAACTTTAGATACAAACGTATGTAAAGGAAAATAATGCAACAATTTACATAAGCTAACACACTTAATCGAGACATAAATTCGTTACTAATTTTAATAAATAAGTAATAAATAACCCAACACTACATCTTATATTTCGTCCGTCAAAGCGTTGAGAAGTCATCACCAAAGAGAGTTTTTTGCAATTTAGAGGATCTTACGAATTCGATATTATAATTTATCTTTTGACCTTATATCATACCGGTGCCTTTCAGATCTTGTCACAATTAAAATTTTGCAGTTACTCTGGAGAATTCCTATGTCTGATTTTGTAGATAAAAGTAATATTTACCTTATCAATGTTTTACCTCATTGACAATCATTTCTGTGATTACAACATGGTTTAAATATCACAATTTAATATTACAATTTAATATTATCTCATTATTTAGTTTTGGAGTACCTGTATTCTATTTAAATTTTTAATTAGTAAAGAATTACAATAATGAAAATGAGCTACAAAATTGTGTTGTATATTAACAATTTACTTCATTCTGACAGATTCCTAGAAATATGATAGAATATCTTTATTTTCCCTGTTTTCTTACAAAGATAATCAACATTATGAGAAAAGGTAAGTTGCTGAACCAAGATTTATTACTTTTTATACATACATTATCGTTACGCAGTATTTTTGGCAATCATGTTTAGATCCAATTAACATACATTTTGTTTTGGATGAATTCAACTTTAATTTATCAACTCATAACCAGTTCTACATTTATAGTTTGCACTGTATCTTTCAGGTCGTACCCTGACACGGATATTAGTGTATCAACTGCAAACAAATTAACAAACGATTTTTTTTTATCTTTTACAAATATTATTTAGCAAAGAGAAGTGGCTCTAGCACACTTTCCAGCAGTGTGACACACTAGGTAAAAAGGTGCTAGGTACATAGTATTGTTATACTATACTTTCCTGACTTTGTTGCTTTTGCTCCTAATCTATAACACTCTGAACCTGCGCTATGCTAATGAGCAGAAATAACTCACGCCTGGACTTCCAGCTAACTGCTTCACAAATTTGGTTTCATAATTTTGAAAGGTTTGCGAGATACAAATTTGTTCGTAAACTACTACAGCGGCAATTTTTTTCAAAAAATTGGACATATGTCAAAAATTGTAATAGATAAGTTAACATAACTTAGGTTCTCTAAACTCAGAATTAGAAGACCAATCGAACCATGTAAAGAAAAATATAGGTTTCCATTTAAAATAAGGAAGTTGGTACCAGTTTTTGGCACACCCTGTATAGTTGGAGGACTGAAAATATTTTAGATAGAACGGGCATGATCGATTATAGCTGCATACCAAATTTCAAGTTTCTAATCCAACTGCAAGTTGAAAAACTTATAATGAATGGCCTACGTGAATCATCCTGTATAGTGTCCAATGCTCTCTTGACCCGTTTTTTAAACTTTCCATTGACCCTCATTCACCATGCATATTTAGAAAATGCAGGCCATTTTCTAAATAATCGATAGTTGCTAAAATATCTATTGACTTGAAACATATTCTTTATAGGATTTTGCAAACAGCAGAAAAAAATAACTACGTATGAGAACTAACAGAAAACCTATCTAAAAATATTGGTGTCTTTGCATTATTTCGATAACTTGAATTCTGGTTATGCTAGCAATTTAAAATCCTACAATGAATTTGTCTAATTGCTTATTTGAAAATTCTCATTCTAACATTAGCAATTTTTTTTCTGCTGTTTGCAAAATCCTATAAAGAATATGTTTCAGTACAATTATAAGCAAACAAATAAAAATTCACTTTTAAACATCTATTGACTGTTGAAGAAATGCTCTGTATTTTAAATCTGAGTGGATGAATTATTTTTAAAAAATTATATAAAAACATATTTTTAAGAAAAAGCTTTTATTTTAAAAAACTGTCCTAAAAAGAAAACAAAATTAAATTCATACACCTGGAAACCAAAAGCTTTGGGGACGGTCATTAGTACTACTGCATAGTCACTTTGCTCAATTGATCGCACAACGCTTTTGGTTTAAAGGTGTATAAATTTTAAAAAATAATTTTTTATTCTTTAGTAGAGTTTTTAAAATGAAAGTTTTTTCTAAAAATATTTTTTTTTTATATTTTTTGTTTCAACATAAGCGCACTTTACTCTTGAACGATTTTCATATTCTTTGCCCTACCCTGTATACTATTTAACTTAAACCATTCTAAGTGCACCTGAACTAGTTATCGGACATGTAATAACTTTTGGCGGTATTTAAACTTTGGTTGTGCAACTAAAAAAATGTAACCATTTGTTGCACACTTAATCGACCACACTATATATCCTGGGTATAGCATCAGGACATGCCTATAATAAAAATACATTGTCATCGAAAGTGAATCAACGCGCAAAATTTCAACTCCGTAAGATAAGTGGTTCTAATTCAGCTTGCAAGATTTGACCTAAACAAACTAACACACTATGATTGCAAGTTAAATAAAAGATTTTAAAAACTGCAACCCACTAGCAAGCAATAAATTGTTTAAAGAATTCTAAGTTTCTATTAGCAAACTCTTAGGCTACGCCTAACTAGGGACTTTTTGTCACCGTAACATTTTGTCATCGTGATGCGGCGTCAACATAATATCAAATTTTTTAATTATATTCGAATGTCTATAAGTACTTTCAATGAGTATTTCATTATCTATGTCTTCTTACTGTAGTGTTGAAGCCATCATTCACAAAAATAACCTAGTTATTTTCAATACACCAAAAATTCACATGTAGTAGGTACGTGATTAAAAGTTGCCAAGTGAGCACACTTCCATAGGAATGTGTGGCTTCAACACTACAGCAAGAAGACATAGATAATGAAATACTGATTGAAAGTCATTACAGACACTCGAAAATAATTAAGAAATTTTATATTATGTTGACGCCGCATCACGATGACAAGATGTCACGGTGACAAAAAGTCTCTAGTCAGCGCCTTAATCAACAAAATTAAATAACTAACTTGTGAAAAACATTAATTTCTGAAAACATGCAACTAAGCAATAACAAATGTCACAAAACACAATATTCTATTCTTGCCCTTACGAGATCATATTTGGAATCCTATTTTTATAGGGTACTATGAGAGTTTCATTTGAAAAGGAATTATTAACTCTTATTCCTAGGATAATTCTGGAATGAAGACTTGTGTACGATTTCTATCACAAATTTAGGAAGAATTTATTTTCCCATAACAAATACATTGGCAACTTCATTTTTTTTACATTCGTATGCAGTGACACCTGACAGGCCCGTCGAGAGGTGGGGGGAGGGTCGGGGGTGTTTCCCCCCGGGCCCGGTGGTTTTTGAGGGGGCCCAGCGATTTTGAGGGAGCCCGGATTGTACCCGAAGTTGAATTTGCATTACGTAAAACGAGAGAGGTATATTTTTAAATGATTAGTGCGATGTAAATAATAATGAGTTTCGAATGATTGGTATTATTTATAATGAGGTAAATATGAAATTGTTAGGCAAAGGAATATTCCCCTCCCCGTTTTTTGAAATTTGTACTGTGATAAATATTGAACTGTGAGGAATATTACCCCCCCCCCTCTTCAAAATTTCTATTGAGATTAGATATTCAATTCCAAGGAATACTTTCCCTCGTTCTTCGAAAATTTTATAGAGATAAATAGTTTATTATTATGAGAATGCCACCCTCCACTCTTTGAAATTGTAACCCAAAGTGTAACCTAAAGACTAGCACACATATAGTTTTAATATATTAATGTATAGAAAAATATGTGCTTTTTAATGGTAACGAATAATAAATAGACTTTTACCGGTCGTGACATAAAATCATTTAAATTTTAAGGAAGTTGAAGTATTTAACAAATTTTATACGAGAATTCTTAAGCAGGATGTAGTATAATAGCACAAAATTAAAATAAGTATATTAACATAAAGTACGATAATGGTATTTTGTTTAAGTTCTAAGAAAGGTAATTTAAGGGTTTAACATAATCTATAAATTTATGACCCTTTTATTATAATAAATGTTATAAGTAAGAAAGGAACACAGTTTAATAACTATTATTATACTCTTCATAAATGCCTATAAAAGCGAAATACATCCATAGCTTTTGAAACATATTATTTACAGGATTTTGCAAATAGCACAAAAAATAACTATCTATAACTAAAAGAAAAACTTTGTGTAAAAATATTAATGAAACTTTTGCATTCTTTTCATAACCTGAATTCTGGTTATGCTAGCAAATCAATATCCTAAAATGAATATGTCTAATTTCTTATTTGGCAATTCTCATTTTCACACTAGCATCCACACAGTCCCCTACGGCCATGCAGATTAAACTAGTATCTACATAACCCCCTACGATTATGAAGATTTAGGTAAAAATGAGAACAAATGCCTAAAATTAATTTATTTATCTACCTTGTCTTAAAACAAATTTCATTCTAATTTTTTTTTAAGACAAGGTAGATAAATAAGTTCATTTTAGGCCTTTGTTCTCAACTTAACTGAATCTTCATGAACGTAGGAGGTTATGTAGATGCTAGTTTAATCTGCATGGCCGTAGGCGACTGTGTGGATGCTAGTGTTAGAATAAGAATTGTCAAATAAGAAATTAGACAAATTCATTTTAGGATTTTAATTTGCTAGCATAACCAGAATTCAGGTTATCGAAAAAAAGTTTTTCTTTTAGTTAGAGATAGTTCTTTTTTCTGATGTTTGCAAAATCCTATAAATAATATGTTTCAATACAATTATAAACAAACAAATAATAATTCATATTTAAACATCGATAGCTTTATTAAAACATGTTTACACATTAAATAGCACACTTTTTTGTATTTAAATATTAAACAACGTTTCACATGGCTATATGTGGAATCGTAGAATAAATCCAATATATTATAATATTTACTCAACGCCAATAAATTAAAGAAAAACATTTCAACTTCTTAATTAACGAAATGGTTAATTGTTATTATAGTTTGCTGTTGCTTTACTCGAAGCGAATAGCAATCTTTCTCGTACAATTCTGTCTCAGTTGCAGAAATTCGTACGTGGGACTAACAATTCTCAATGTTTTTTCTCCCGAGGTTTACATTTTTTTCCATTAAAATCAATGATTGAATATTTTACTAATGTTGCTGATAGTATAGTAGGTAACCTTCCTATTTGCGAAAAAAAATATAATTACTATTTAAATAACGTAAACTCGAACATCCCTATAAAAAATTCTGCTTTACGAAGGTAACTTATAATGAAGTTTCCGATGTTACAAGTAAGCTTAAAAAAATTAACGGTAGTGATCCTTATAATATCAATATGAAAATTCTAACAACAATTAAATATGTCATCTTAGTTCCACTAACAAACCTTATTAACCTGTGCATTATAGATAACATCTTTCCCGACATATTGAAAGTTTCAAAAGTTATACCAATCCATAAAAAGGATTCTAGGGATGATCCTTCAAATTATCGGCCAATTGTCATCATTCATGTCTCGCAAAAATCCTGGAAATAATATTAAAGAACCAAATCACTACCCATTTTAAGATAAATAATTTATTCAATTCGGATCAATTCGGCTTTAGAGCAAAGCATTCCACAACATTAGTTATTCATTCTTTAATTGAAACTATTAACGACGGCTTTGAAGAGAGCTTGCTTATATTTTTACAAAGCTTAGATCTCACAAAAGCCTTTGACTGGGTCTCACATAAAATACTAGTCGATGAAATAAGCTTTTATGGTTTTAGCAACAATAGCGCCCACCTAATAAGTTCCTATCTAATTAATAGTTTCCAATATGTATCATACCAAAACACAAACTCAAATCTTCTTCCAACAAAACACGGTGTACCTCAGGGATCTGTGTTAGGGCCGACACTATTCTTAATTTATATAAATGATCTGCCAAGGATTGCCCTGGATGCAAGCCTTGTTTTATTCGCGGACGATACAACAGTAATAAAATCATTTAAAATGTTTAAGACTTAATATTTGAAATAAGTTCGAAACAGAATCCAGTGCAAAATTGGTTCATAGCTAATCAGTTGACGCAAAACGATTCCAAAACTGAAAAATGTGTTTTCACTCTAAGAAATTTGGACAACAATGATTTATCGCTTAGTAATGATGCAAAATTCTTGGGAATCTACCTTGATAAAAGTTAACTTGGGAAACACATGTAAATAATACAGGTAGAAAAGTAAGCAAAAACATATATTTACTACGCAATCTTGCGCGCAATGTCTCCCAGAAAACATTACTTACTGCATACCATGGCCTGACACATACGCTATTTTGATTTGGGGCACTCCTCAGCTAGCAAACCAGTTTTTGGTATGCAAAGAAAGGCCATCAGAATAATTGCTGGGCTTAAATACAGAGATGACTACAAATCCTAATTTATTACGTTAGGTATTCTTACATTACCGTGTGCCTTCATCTTACAGTCACTCTTATATGTAAAAGAGAATGAAGACAAATTCACTACCCACGATCAAATTTATAGTCACCCAAGATGAAACCAGAATAAAATATATATCAACTTTTTAAGGTTAAATAACACACACACTGGAACAAAATTATTATGGTATATTATTGTACAATGTTCTACTAATGCAGGTGAACCAACTTAACTTGAACGTGCTCAAAATCTCCGTATAGAAATTTTTGCTCAGAAATCCATTTTATTCAGTTGAGGAATTCATGGAGACCGTTTAATAACTGGTAATTGTTAACGTGATTGTTGGTATTTGTCGATTGTTATTTGTTAAAATTCTAGAAACTGTATCCTCAAATTATATTTTAATCTTTGTCTTGCTTTAACCTAGTTTTGTCTTGTCTATTTTACACTTAATAACTTATTTATCTAGTCTAGCTGTTTTACTTTCCTAAATAATAATCTGACTTGTGTAAATACTTTGTGTATAACACACCAATAAAGTTTTATTATTATTATTATTTACTTTTTATGTGCTATAAGTTGAGTAAAACATTTTTTGCATTACTCATTCGTTTCACGAAATATACACAAAAAACCAACGTGAAAAGCAGCAAGCAAAATAATTGCCCAGAACAGTGATTTTCCGGAAAAGAGATTAGACTACAAGGACAAATGAACCGACGATCAAACGCTCATTTATTGATGAACACAGTGACAGAAAGTTCAAAGACCTCAACCGACGCGACGGTTAAGGAATATTCGGCAGATTATCTAAGGCCACAACGCACAAACAATAAATAATTCGTGCAAATCCCAGAAGCGGCAGTAGGGTTGCGAAAGGTGATTTAATTTTATGGCCCTACCTGAGATTACAAAAACGCATCTCAGACTCGATTTTTCCTCAGATTTCACTCAGTGCTCAAGCAGGTCAGATCTCTCACAGTTCTCAAAGTAATATCAACTATGTGTCGTGAATACAACATCAAGCAAGCCCCACGAACCATGCGTCGGGAATTCAGTATATCTCAACCAAGCAAGACTCGGACACTTGCAAGTCCTGGTAATCAATTACTTTTCAAAATCGCATCAACCACGTATTACAACTTAACATATTACAATCGAACAACGGAATTCGATGACTAGAAGCGTATTAGTAGAAATTCACGCATCATGCAATATACTCAGCAAAGCAATTTACACGCATCCAGTAACAAGGTACGAAAACATTCATACGAAAGGGTAAGTCAACTTTATTTCACGGCACAACGCAACCTCTGCCAGTAGGGAGAAAAGTTCCGTAGCTTTGCGCACCCCACGTGCTAACTTCGTACTCCACAGGCATTGTTTATATAAATAGTTACTTATTAATTACTTCCACATCCCCGTAGTGGATGCACAATGCAGTTGCTTTTCTATGTTGTTTTTAGCTTTGTAGTATGAAATAATTTAATATATTTTAGTAACTTTATTTTCAAAGGATTAAGTTCTTCGCGTTTAGACGCTTCGGACAAATAAAATGATCAGATACATTAGATATTTGGAATATTCTTTTTCTTTTTCAATGATGTTTTACCATTTCGTGTAAGTATAGCAATCGTAAAAAAAAAATTAAAACATTTTTCTTGTTAAAATAGATTTACAATGTCATGAACCGTCGAAATTTTGAATTTTTGAGATTATCTCTTGAAATTTGGTACATGTATGTATTATAGCGGCATCTGTAACTGAATTATATTTTGAGATAATTAAATTGAAGTGTTGGGGGTTAAATAGGGGTAAATATGGGAACATGAGTAAAGCAAGGCATCAGATTTTTTTTATAACATTTTTCAACCCCTCCACTACCTCCACTCCATTCTTAAATGAGCTGATAAAATGAAATTGAGATATTCACTTGAAATTTGCTGCACGGATGTATTGTAATGAGATCTGATTAAGATGATTCCGCTGAAGGGGTGGGGGGTGGTTCCAAATTGGGGAAAATAAGTAGAGCAAGGTAATAAATGTCCAGAAACTTAATTTTTGGCGTATTTGCTAGAAATCGACGCCTCAAATTTTTCTATGACATCTGCCTCAAATATTATTAATATTTTAATATTATTAAAATTCTAATATTATTAAAATTTTATGACCATTCATTTCCACATACTAGAGTGCAAATATAGTCAAGATATTTTTCTTTATAGAGACTAGGATGGAAAAATCTGGATGTGACGATTCCTCAGCGGTTTTATAAGTAATTTTAGCAAAATATAGTATGGTCTAGTTTTGACTTTATTATTGTTAATTGGCACAAATTATTAACTAATCATATTCTAATTTGCCTTAATATTACTATTTTTCAAATTGTGTAAACAATGTATCTTAGCGAGTTATAACTTTTTAAATTTTTATGGACTCGATGTACGTTCGATAATCGTTTAAACAATGATAGAATGTTTAAAAGCGTTCTGGACTTTAAACATAAGTAGATAGTTGTATGAGTAAATAGTATAATGTTTTAAAAAACTGCACATTAGTTTTATTTTGAAGAAAGTAAAAGACAATAATAACTTATTTAAATTATTTTAGGTTCCATTAGCAAACTCTTAATGAATAAAAGGAAACTTTTAACTTAAGAACTTAAAAAAAAGCAGAAATTTTACAAATCTGTAGCAAAATATAATCGTTTCAATATTTATAATTATTTAAACAATGTTAAAAACATTAAAATATTAATAGTGTAGGCGAACTAGCATTTCTAACTAAAAAGTTTACCTAACGGATGGATTTTCAAAAGCACGTTTTTGATCGTGAAAAACTGTTGATAACTCGGAAAATATGCACGTGCACGTTACAAAAAAATTACAAGAGACCAAAATTTTAAAGAATGTCTTAACCCATACGTCTGATATTTTCCAGATTATTAAATTTCACTGTTTGCGAAATTTTCCATTTTCCGATAAAGGTTTTTTTTATCGTATTTTTCAGAATTTTTGTGGATTTTTCTCGTCTCTTTTTATTCCCCCTCACCTTTTTTGAAACAATTTGAACCGCCATATCTCGCATATTCCGAAAATTTTGTTGTTATTTTGCGTCAAATCATCTAAAAATTTATCTTAATTTTGGTAGTTAATAAATTAGCAACAAAATCATTTTTTAAAAAAATTGCGAGGTAACAGCGGCAAATTTACTTTTGCGGAATTTGATCTAGGCATCCATTCATTCGATATATTTTTCTTTTTAACCGGTGCTAGGGGAATCTACAAAATATCACAATTCACCAGTATAATACTGGGAAATAACCACTACGCCTGTGACATTTGCGTCAAAGGATCAGTTAGAGGTTGCTTTTTTTAAACAAATAACACAGATAAGTATAAAAAATTGAAATTAAATATTTCGCCGACGTTTCGGAAATCTAATCTGTTTCCTTTTTCAAGGCTTTTTTTGAATAATCTTCTTCAAGTTTTGGTCGTCTAATTTATCTACATTATAACACAAACTAAAATTTGATTAGTTCATTATAATTTGTGCAAAAAGAATATCGTAAATAGACAATAATACATGTTAAAATGCACGATACTCTAATTTTGCCCTTACGTACGGGGTCATTTTGAGGTCCTGTAAAAGGGTTTTATGTAAGGTATTAATTTATGAGAGAAATATTAATTCGTATTCTCTGAAGAATTCTGAAGAGGGAACTAGTGTGTTATGTTCAGTTTACTACATTTTATTTCTTTTATCGCAAATTTACGAAAAAATGTCGACGTTATAAGGTTTCTTTACAAAGAGTCTGATTATTGCCTAAATGTTATTTGTGGCATAATCTTATTTTTTTCTAATTCTTAGGGACTTCATGCCACCTATATATTTTTCTTTTTAACCGGTGCTCGGGGAATCTACAAAATATCACAATGAACAAGTATGATACTGGGAAATAACCACTACGCCTGTGACTTTTGCGTCAAAGGATCAGTTAGAGGTTGCTTTTTTTAAACAAAAAACACAAATAAGTATAAAATATTGAAATTAAATATTTCGCCGACGTTTCGGAAATCTAATCTGTTTCCTTTTTCAAGGCTTTTTTTGAATAATTGTTTTTGCTGTGTATGATAAATGCACAGCTCTAAGAATGTTTGTTATATTCAATATCCATAGATACATACTATTTACATAGAACTGTTGATGTAGTTAACAGTGTTTTAAATGTTTATACAATGTTAAGTTTGTGAAGTTCTTCTTTTAACATTGGCAATCAGGTTGTAAAGACATCTATGGAACAATTCGACACGCATTTATTCTCATTCGATAATATTATCTCTGATTCATTAATTTTTCTTTTTTTTGCAATCCGCCTCTTTTTTTAAATTTTTTGCCGAGTCCCAGTTTATTCTCATGTCCGTCCTCCCAAGCGTGCTCGCAGATCTTGGACCTCTGAATTTCATTTTTTCTGATGTAATTTTTGTGTTCACCCAATTTTAAACTAAACGGTCTGGATGACTCGCCCACTTTTTGCATTTGAAATCGTGTGTTTTACACCGAAGGAGTATATAAGTGGATCTCTCTCGGCCAAGTTCTGTTTATATTGTGCAATTATAATTATGATGATCTTTAGTGATTTGACATCATGTAATGATTCCAAATAATTGGGGGTATCTTCTAATTCAAAACAATTACCCATTATTGTCGATTTTCCCGAAAGCTAAATCTCAAAATTTATCTCTCGGTGACCTCCTTATTCATCCACATAATTCATTTATTCCATTCGGTATCTGTCTGACAGACTGAATAATCAGAAGAAACGTACTGTAGTTCCCAAATAGGAAGAAGCTGTCAGGCGTAGATTGAATCCCACTCATTCTTCCTAGGACTCTACTTCACCGCGCTACTGACTAAAGTGGATATGCAATACCTATTTGCGCATGCATTTGATTTCTACGTAACACCCTACGTTTGCTACAATTGGTGTTTCTGTATGTGTAGGAGTAGTAGTACGGCTAGAACTCGTCTTTAGTCAGTGTTTGTCAACGGGATTCCTCTGCATTCGTTGATAGAATGTATATCTAGATATTTTAATTCTGTTGTTACTCTCTGAATTCAGTCTTCGAAGTAATACGTTTTACAATAATAGGAAGTGTTCTTCTGTATGCAGTTGTCTTATTCGTTTAGCGACCAAGGGACGATATTGCAAAACCTTTTTACTTGCTGGAACTAGACTAGCTTGAACTCAAAATGCTGGCCGCTGATTTTGCACGCTTTTATTGAACACTTAACAATATTAGATTTGTTGCTTACAAATGTACAAAAGTGAAGGATGAATAAATACTAAATCTACAAACGTACAATGGTAAAATGTCACGTCCACTATGCTGTAGTAGGACAAGATATCGCCCTCTGGGAGTAGGGTGGAAATTAATTATACATCTTATTTAGTGAATTCTAAACTTACTCCCCCCTTTGAAGACATCGGCTTCAAGAAAAAAGGAAACATACAAAAAATTACATTAAGAATAAACAAAGCCACGAAAATTTCCACCTGACTACAAAAAAATAAGGTAACTAACAAATATATACATGTATATATGTATGTGACATAAATAGGTAATACATATACATAAATTAAAAATAGAAGATAAGACATCATACGAATCAAATAAGATCAGAATCAGTCTATGCGTTAATTGAATTTTGGAAGCGCACACAGTTCCCGCACAGGACGGCTATTTTGCATCGGTGTGATGTGATGTGAGCACATGTTTTTATAAGAAATTGGGCGGAGTTCTTTTGAAAACCAAAATAGCGCATTCTATAACTGTGGGAGCAGTTACACCACGCCAAAAATCGGGACACTTGCTTCTCTCGGTAAATTGTGAGGGAATTGATGTGTTCACGCGTGAGAGAATGAAAGTATAACATCATTTTGAAGTGAACTGTCATTTCGATAATGGAATTTGCCGATATATTAATTGCCAACGAAGCAATAGGTGATCTTCAGAATTCAGAAGAATATGTTGAAGAAGAACATCAATTTCTTCAAATGACTAATCCCTTCGGTTTAACAGATGGGGCTGTCTTTTCATCCTTCTTAAGATATATTTTTTTTAAATATTTTGAATTGGAGCGGACTTTGGAGGTCATTATGTAGCCCAATTATTTCGTTTCCACAAAATTACACATTAATTTCACAATATTGCAAGGCAAGTAAAAGAAAATAACTATTTACTGCCAGCTCATTTTCCACTAAAAAGCGCGGTCCCTGTGTTCATGGCGTTAAGGCTCTCGTATTAGCTGAAACGCGGGTGCAAATCTTGGCAACTATGCAAACATCACGTCACATCACCTCATGATCACTGCGATTACATAATAGGGATATAGTTCCCCGTGAGAGGAGACCGTGATGTGAGATCTCTCCTCTCACGATAAATGCCCACGTTCACTGAAATTACAGAGTAGCCGTCCTGCTCTCTGCACATCACCACTTGCAGTTTTTATCGTTACTATGCGCACTATACTATCAATTCCTGGGTGGACCTTGCTTATGCGTCCTATATACCAACACTGCGGTGGAGTGATGTCCTGGACGACGACGACCACATCTTCGACGTTAGATTCAGATGAGCCGTTGGATTGATTGGTAATTGTTGAAGTTGAATGAGGTATTCGTTTTTCCAACGTTGCCAAAATTGCTGCCGAATTTGTTCGACCCTTTGCTATCTTCTTAGTCGATATTCGGGTACATGTAATATATCAACCTCTGATATAGCTGTTAAAGGTTCACTGATTGAAAAATGGCCTGGTGTTAAAGCATCGGGGTCATTCGGATCGGTGCTTATGGGAGTATTAGGACGGAAAATTATTTACTCGTTAAGAGAGTGTAGAAGTTTGTTGTTTTACTTCATATTTTAATGAATCTGAAGTGGGATTCCATAAAAATCCCAGGGATTTTGTATAATCGCCCTTAACTAGACGTATGTCAAGATTGAAACTGTTTAAAAATGAATTCGACAATAAACTAGAGTGATTTGGTGCCTATTTGTGCAATACGAATCCACCTTGACCCAAAATTGATATTAACTTACTTTAAAAGGAATAAGTGATTTAAGAGCCTATAGAAACAATTTTAACCATTCAGTAATGCAGGACACTACAAAACAATTCATCACAGTCACTGACTATGACGACCACGGCACAATCTAATCCATACTAATCATTATAAAAACGTTTGATTTATTTAGTTTTGAAGTTGAGTACGGCTCCAGGAACAGAATAAAGATGCATGATTAGTGCGAAGAACACAGTTCATGGACCGAACAGCGTACAATTTGGATAGTCATTTTCTAGAAATTGTCGGTACGACCAACTGGAAATATTTTTATGATGAAAATGGTAACATAATTAGGGTAATAAAAGATAAAGTAAAAATATCGTTGGACTATGACAGCGGCGATCGCATGGTTAAGTATGGCGACGTTTAACAGTTACGATGGTACATTTATAATCCTTCGAGGGCAACAAACGTACAGATACAACTCGAAAGGACAGCTGAAGCTTTTCAATGTGATAAGTTACAAACGTGGTACCACTAGGACGAAAGGTGAAGACTTATATCGTGGAATGACGAAAAAGGTAATGTCACTCGATACTTCTGCACAAATCCTAGCACTTCTGAAATAAAAACGCATGTACGTTTCCGCAAAGCTGGTCCAACTTTCATATTCTTATATGAATCCGGAGATATTATCATCATAGTCGAAACATCAGAGCAAGGATTTTATGTAGCAACTGATCAGAATGGATCACCGTTAGCTCTATTTGATATCAATGTGAATCTTATTAAAGAAATTAGAAGAACTCCGTTTGAAAATATTGTTCTAGATACCAACCCCTCCCAATATCGCTGAGTTAAATAGTGTATGCAATGTGAGGTAATAAAAATGTGTATCATTTAAATTGGGATGAAAGCGATGTAAGTTAATGTCTGGTAAATTTGATTTAATTAAATAGTATGTGTGTTCGACAGAGATTAGTTGAAAATCCTAATGGCAAGGATTGTAGGAGAAAACAAAATTAGCTGCCTAATAATAGTGAAATGAATAAAAATTATTTTGAAAATTTTTAATTAATTTATGGAAATTCCTACGAGGTCTCTTGTTGATTAGTCGGTATCAAAAGAAACTGCGACAACGTATGAAAAGGATGCAGCAATACTATTTGCGATAGAGATCATAATTGGAGAAGAGTCTTTCTTAGACTAGACTAGAGATTAGTCCTTATGGGATACATATTCCCCATAAACATGCTTACTCATTTTTTCTATTCTTATTATTAATTATATAATGCTTTAATAAAATTGAAAAATATTCTCATATCGCATACTCCAATAATTATTAGCCACATTCAAATTAGTCATGAATAATTTTTAAGTTTTTGAGAGTGGGAAGCATATTTCTCCAATTATTTTTCGATACCTATTCAAATATACCGATATTTACATACCAGAGTTTGTGCTCGATTAGCGATTTACATCGTCTGTAAATGTACTAATTGATAATTTTTTAACCTGTGTCTTAGCAGAACATTATCTATATGAAACAGAATGTCAAGACTTCATAGAAATAGGCAGAAAATCAAAGTGGTCTGTCTACTGCAAAACGTAAATTCTAGAATAGATGCATTGACTATCCAACCTGGTTAAATTAATACGACATATTTGAGTCTTATCGATATATCATCAAACTTTAACGCTCAAATAACTCAAGTAGCAACAGAAAAAAGAGATGCTTGAAAATAGTTCTGCAAGTTACTCTTAGAACAGCCGATGCGATGTTCCTATAAATCCAAATGAATAACATCTATCATTACGAGCACCAATAAGTATCTTTACTGAATCATTTAATCTCTGGGCCATTAGTGAAATCACATAATATATACCTATAGAGTAAAAATTACTCCTGAAAGAGATAATGATTATGATGAATCAACTCTAAAGAAGAGAAAGTCAACCGGAAATAGTTCAGATAATACAAAATTATTTGATGTCGAACTAACGATGACGGTACCCCTTTATATCCTAGCCTTTCTTGGTCACACGTTCTGGTCAAGTCCTGGCAGCCAGGCAGTATAAAGGGTAATTAATGAAATATATTATGGCTCGTACACATGATTCAATATTCGTAGAGAACCTGTATCTCATATTTTGGTACGTTATCCGAAGAGACCAAAATCTAGTTTGTCAGATTTCTTAGAATTAGATTAGATGATTGTGAATGCAAAAGCGGTACTCCTTTGTATCCTAGCCTTTCTTGGTCAAACAGTCTGATCAAACCCTGGCAGCCAGGCAGCGTCTCAGGTGTTACACCTTTGAAAATACCTGGAAATGCAGACAATCTCTGAAATAACTGACAAAAATAGTAAAATTACCTTGGTATGAGTGTCAACGCACAAAGGTATGAAAGGTAAAGAATTAGCTGATACCTTTGCAAGAAGGTGCTGAAGCTCTCAACCATTTTACAGCTTACCAAAAGGACACATGTCGGGAAATGAGCAGGAAAAGTCCAGCAGGAAGAATATTCCAGGCTAGAGACAAGCGAAAAAGTTCATAACTTATTTGACAAAATATGCCTCGGGGCTTCTAGAACTAGGAAAGTCTGACTCAAGCTGATGATAGGCCTTCGAATAAGTTATTACTCTTTGAGATATCATCTTAAGAATACATAGAACGCTGAAAATGAAAATGCAGATACTATGATATTGCAATAGAGACTGCGATACATATTATTTGCGAATACTATAACCAGGTGTGTTAAAAAGCTATGAACAAAACAGAGAAATACGAGCCTCCTTTTAAATAATGTGCTGTATTTCTATGGATATAAGTAATATATATATTGTCTGTAAATGTGTTGGTTAATATCTTTTTAGTCTCTATCTTAATGGTACGTTAACCTATATAATACATGGAATGCCAAGACCTCACAGAAATAGGAAAAATTTCAAAATAGACTCTACTGGAAAATGTGAATTCTAGAAGTGACTATCCAACTGGGTTACATTAATTTCACATTTTTGGGTTTTAACAATAAATCATTAGACTATAGCGCTCAAATACTCCAAGTAGAAACAGTGCTATTAAAAATAAGTCATAAAAATCGTAAAGATAGTTCCGTTACCTAGCATACAAGTTACTCTTGGAACTGCCGACATCCTTATATATCTAAATGAGCAACATCCACCTTTACAGCGCCTACAATAAGTATCCCTACTGAATCGTTTAATCCTTCGAGTGGTCCATTATTTGCCATATATTTTGTTACTTAGAGTAAAGATTACTCCTGATAGAGATAATGACGATGATGAACCAGCATTAAAGAAGAGAAACTCAAACGGCCAAACGTACTTTAGATAATAAAACATTGTATGGCGCCGAAATAACCGTTTACGATAAACACAATAGATCTTATTTAAGTGGCGGAGATTATGATATCATTGTCCAAGATTTTTCAACCAATTCATAATATTCAACCAAAAGGCATTCCAGTTGGAAAATGTCAATGACCTAGTAGAAACCTGAGGAAATCTGTATGTTTTCATGCAGGGTGCAGTTTTAAAATTTAAACTTAATTGGTCTCAAGAGGCCAGTGCTCGCACTGTTGATAGACCCAAACCTTACCTATTACAGGAGAATAAAGAAAACGTTCCGCTAATGATGAATGGCAGCAATAATAATATAGAAAAATTACAGGTTGTGTATCAATTTGTCTATAATAATTCACGTCAACAAACGGAAGGTTGCGAGGATATTCACTGTCCGTGGTGTAGTTTAAACTGTAATCAGCTTTATACTCTGTTAAAAAATTTAAAATTCTGTCATTCTCGACTCACATTTACTTATGTTACTATTTTTATACGCGCTTGGACAGATGTAGCAATTAATGAAATGAATGATAGCTCGTATACGGGATTTCCTCATGACTTAATATCCCAACCTTTTAGTTGTGCTTTTACAAGGAATGGACCGGTCCGCAGAGCATCTGTAACTCACATTTTGGCATGTCATCCAAAGAGACCAAACCTAGTTTATCAGAATTTTAGAATTAGATGATTGTGAATACGATAGACAGAGGCCATTGTCCACAATAGATTTGTATCATCATATAACTACTTGCTTACCGATTTACCCTGAAGAAATAGATGTTGAAACTGAAGGGGAAAATGACCCTGAGTGGTTACATGATAAAACAATGATGATGCTCGATGAATTTACAGATGTAAACGAAGGAGAAAAAGAACTAATGAAAATGTGGAATTTGCACGATACGAAATATGGATTTGTAGGTTACTGCCAAATTCCTCTGGCTTGCCAAATATTTGTTCAGCATAAAGGGAAAGAACTACTGTTGAAAAATTTATGTAAAAACTTTGTTGCTCATATGTGTAGTTTATTTGACTTTGGGTTAGTTAGTGCCTTGTTTATATACAAAAATTCGGAAACTTCAAGTAATGGTTCTAGAAACTGGAGTTATTGGTACAGTTCCCAAAGTATTGAGAAAAGCTCAGATGGACAATTGGTCTAGAAGTGGAAATTTGCCTATAAATTGTGATAAACCAAATATAATTAAAACATCCAGTACTGGAAAAAAACTGGAAATGTTGAGATTTAGAGGAGGAGAATTACTCTAACATTAAATCAGTATACTGGACGAGAAAATCCTGTAATTTGTGACTCGCAAGTAAGTTTTTAACGAATTGAATACAGAGCATTAGACTATAAGGCTGCGTCACTATTGTTTCCTTTTAATAATTCGGAAATTAAATTAAAGCAAGAATGAGCAAACAGTAAATCTTTACCTCAAATAATTTATCAAACTCAAATTTAGAAAAGGACTCTGATGAAGAGGGCATGAAACATCTAATATTGATAGTACCGCGACTACCGATAACACCTCAAAAGGTGCTACTCCTACAAATAGAGTACGTCAGGATCGAAGAAGCCAGAATAGACTTAGCAAACCCCCGCCCCAAAAACACTAAAGCCTATTTACAAATTTTCTTGCAGTATTAAAGGAGACCATCGTCAACCTTCACTTGAAGAAAGGTCAACCATTTGTTGCTGCCGTTGGACATAATAGATTGACTGTTTACGAATTTCCAGAACGAACGAAATGGTATTAAGTTGCTACAGTGCTACGCTAATCCAGATCCAGATGAAAACTTCTATACTTGTGCGTGGTCCCAGCGACGACGAGTTGTATTAGGCAGTATATAGGACCTGGATATGCCACCAATGAATTAATATTTCATCCAAAAAATAAAACTTATTGCTTTCAGTTTCTAAAGATCATTCCTTAAAGTTGTGAAATGTACAGAGTGACGTCTGTATAGTGATTTTCGGTGACATTGAGGGACACAGAGGTGAAGTACTGAGTATTGGCTTTGACTTCTTGAGTAATTGAATAACTTCGTGTGGAACAGACCATTCTTTATTTTAAAACTGTGACTAGATAACTACACGATGACAGATGCTATTAAGCAGTCATGTATTTGAAACCCAAATCCCGTATTAACTGTTTACATGTGAACTTACCTGATTCTTGTAAAATAGATATTCTTAGAAATTATGCGGACTGCACAATTTCTAACGTTTGGTACGTTAGATTCGTCATGAACTGTGAAACATTGCAAAATCATGTTCTACCTACAGTGTGGCAATTCTTGACATTTACGTCAACATTTAATAAAGGGAAAGGATAGACCATCCCAGATCGCAGTTTTCCAAACAGTAGTATAAATATAGCCATATGTATGTACATATGTACCTACATACCTAGTGTGAAATTATACAGAGTTGGCAGAATAAGAAAATGTTTAGTGCTTCTCAGGCTACAGTATATTTGTGAATTTCTGATTTTTCAGAACTACAATTTGATAGAGCAGATCTTTATTGTAGTAGTTACAACAAAACAATTTCGTGGACATTTAAAACAAATATTAATAGACATATTTCCTCATAAAATCATATGAGTGCTAGTGGCTCTACTGATAGTGACAGGCATCGTAGTTTTAAATTAGATTGAATGGAAATAATGATGTGATGTAACATATCGTGGTCAAAACTAGATAATCCATTTTTTAGACAATTTTTGGAAAAGTGTATTAGTGGCAAATATAACAATGTTCAGGTGCCGTTGGATACATCACACAAGAAAATATTTATCAACGAGTGTGGTAATGTTAGGCAAAGAAATTTGTTCTGAGCTTACTGGGAAATACATCTGGGTTAGTGTGGACGAAACCACCAATGCTTCTGCTGGGAAGATAGCGAATGTTTTGATGGGTGCATTGGAGGAAAATTGTTCAGTGCGTGGACACTTAATCGCCTCTAAAATTGTTAAAACTACAAATTGTTGCATTATAGCGAAGGCAGTGAATTAAAGTCTACATGAGTTATGGCGTGACAAATATGTAGACCATAAACACAAGGTTTTATTATACTCTTCGCAAATGCAGAACGAAGAGTATATTGCATTCGATCGGCACATTTCTAAAACCGGTAATATTGCTCGTAGAGCGTATCACTGTGTTGGTGATCGCATTCTGAAGAACTTTCTAAATGTCCATTCGTTTGTCTGTCCGTCCATGTGTCCGTCCGTCGCATTTCTTGTACGCACGATAACTTACGAACGAAAAGTCCGATTGTATTGTACAGTAAGTTAGTGTTACCTAGCGCAAGAACTCTATTGTTTTTTAACAAAGTCGATCAAGAAATAAAAAAGTCGTTAATTTTTAAATTTAAAATAAAAAAAATTATGTTTTGAAGTTAAACAAAAAATGTCTAAAACTAATATTGTATACAAAAAAAACTTCGAAGAGTATCCTATAGAATGTGCCACAATTATATGTCTAGTTTCTTACTGGAGTGAAGATGGTGACCTCAGCCTTCCTCTATGAATCGGGAATCCATCCATGGAGGAGAATCGTACGCAAATAGATAAATAACAGACCATGTGGATGGACTTCCCAGGGGACATTGCAAGTGAGAGATTACACCACGATATTGTCCGACTCCTAGGTGAACACATCCCAAGGAGTCCGCAAATGGTGAACAACAATAATATATGGAGTAAGTATTGTATTGCACAATTTTTAAAGCATGTTGACTTTAGAGTAACTCACTTACCTGTATTTTCATTGCAGCGTTGCCAATTGGTAACATGTTGCAGCGGCTCACAGTAATTGTTATTAAAAGACAAGAGGCCAAGCAAGAACAACAACGGTCCCACAATTTCTAAGGGCGATAGTACCATTAGTACCGGTGGCATATATCCAGTGGCGAATATACTTAAACCCTACGACACTACATCGATATATTTCAACGCTAACCTAATGCAGCTGGCTTGCCGCTGATGTTTCTTAGACGCAAAGCCATACCAAAGCTCTTTCCAATTACATCTTTGATGGTGTTAGCCCAACGTTATAGAGGTTATCTTCATCTCTTGCCATCTGGTTTTTTTAGAGCTATAAACAGTTCTATATGGTCTTTTCTCCGATTGATGTGGCAAAAATTTGTGAAATTGGGAGAGTAGGATAATCGCTTTGGTGAATGTATTTCTTAAAGAATCGAGCTGATGATGCCACGGGCTACCTAGAGAATTCATATCAAACGTCACGTTTCGAAACTATCAATATCTAATGTCTGCCACCATAATGGTCCATATATCAGAGACGTAAGGAAACATAGAAATGCGAATCTAGTTCTTGCCAATATATGCGATGTCTCAATGGATATCAATGTCCTTGCAAAGGGGATCTCGGAACTTAACTGCCAGATTAATGTAAATTAATGTGTGGGAGGCTACCTGGACGTTCGTTTCTTGTGTGACATTTCATCAATGTTAGTTCAATTTTTGTAAACACGATATTTGCAGTACTATAGATAATTAAAGTATATTTTATGCTTTGATTTTGTATTTCTCATGCACCTACCACATGTATGAACTAAACCCAAATAATGAATCATCGAAGAGCCGGGAACTGGAAAGGCTCCTGCAAACGTTTCATAACGACCAAATTCTCCACTTTGGTGCTGCATTTGGTGGCATTGTGAAATATTCTGTGTAAAATCAATTTTTAATTTTAATATATAACTTTCACCTAGCATTGTGTTTCATTGACTATTCCAGGGTTTAACAGATTTGTCTTTAGAAACCTGTCTTACAATGGCAGAAGGGGTGATACCAATATCTGCTGCAGATGGTGCCCTCTTAAAATGATTATTATTAATTGTTGGTGGTATCCATTATCGCTTTCCGCCTTATCAGCTAAGATGTTTTAATCAATTCACGTAACCATAGTCAATTAATATATGTTTTGACGTTTTATTGGTAAAAGTCATTCTAGTAATTCTACCGCCACCGGTTGTGGAACAAAAAACGCACCTGTATTCTCTTGTTCGGGTGACGTTATCTTTGGGAAATTTTCGCTCGTTTTTGAACATACTACTAGCACTTTCTCCAATGTTATATAATCAATTACACACTTGCTGAATGTTAGTAGTAGTTAAATATTTGCATAAGTACGTAATCATCTCATGTATTAAAACCATAACCATCGTAACTAACCACCAATAAAATTTTAATTTGTTAAATAATAATTATAAAAATTATTCATAATTTATTATCTAAATGAGTAAAAATCATATGATAATTAAAACTATATTTAATGTTATTACATTGATAATAAAATATCTTAACATGATACAAACTTAAACATATTAAAACAATATAATATTTACCCGTTCTTGACATTTATTAGTAATAAACAATAAGATAAAATTACTAGGAAGATATTGGACAGCAAATAATGATTTTAACCAATGAGACATGCATAAAGAATAAGTATCAGTAATATTTTATAAAGTTTGATCTTGAGCTCAGATGAGTACATTTTGGAAGACATTATTTAAGTAATACCAGTCTGACTGATGTTGTTTTGTCACAGTAAATAGTAGTATTACCCCAGATCCCAGGGAAGAAATAGCGGCAAAAGCTCGGAAAGAATAATCCATATATCCATAATAATCGATTAACCCAAAACATATTTTCAGTATGTTAGAATTTCAAAACTGTATAGAGGGCGCTGGTGGCAGCTTAAAAATAAAATTCACTTTCCACTTCTCTCGCATACCGAAGGGAAGTATTGTATTCGAGAAAAAATCACCCTCCGAGATTTTTTCGGATTTTGACGTTTCAGATCACGTAGATTACGAAAATATATGTTTTTCAATTCCGTCAGTCTGTCTGTCTGTCTGTTGGTGCATTAACTAAAAAAACTACTTGACGGAGAGCAGTCAAATTTGGTAGTTAGTTGACGCTTCTGTCAGCGAAGAAATAGTTAAACTTTCACTGGAAAATATGCAGGGTCTAAAGGGAATAAATAATGAAAAAAATTTTGTTTGCTCAAATTTAAAATTATCTCATTTCATGACACTAAACCTATTTCAGAAAAAAAAAATTTGAAAAATGTTTTACCACTAACATAGATGAACAAAATTTTTTTTCTTTGTTCAAATTTAAAATTTCCATGTTTCATGGCATTCTAAACCTATTTCAAGCAAAAACATTTTTTTAAATTTTTTACCAACATTTTTTACCACTAAAATAGAGGTAAAATTTTTTTTCTTTGTTCAAATTTAAAATTTCCACGTTTCATAGCGTTCTAAACCTATTTAAAAAACAATGTAGGTTTTTTTTTACCATTTTTGAAAAAAATTTACCACTAAAATAGATGAAATTTTTTTTGTTCGAATTTAAAATTTCCACGTTTCCATGGCATTCTAAACCTATTTCTACAAAAACATTTAAACGTTTTTTTGAAAAATTTAAAAAAACTTGTTAAACATTTTTTAATCTATTTATTGCTACTATAGAATAGATGAATTTTGTTTTGCTCAAATTGTAAATTTCCACGTTCATGACATTCCAAACCTATTTCGGAAAAAAAAATTGCAACATTTTTTACCATTTTGGAAAAATATTTTACTTACCACTAGAATAGATGGAATTTTTTTTGCTCAAATTTAAAATTTTCACCTTTCATGACATTCTAAACCTACTTCAGAAAAAAAATAGAACATTTTTTTAACCATTTTTGGAAAAAATTTTACCACTAAAATAGATGGGAAAAAAATTTTCATTGCTCAAATTTAAAGTTTTCACGTTTCATGGCATTCTAAACCTATTATATAAAAAAAAATAAGTTTTTAAATTTGTAATCTTTTTTACCACTACTATAGAATAGAAGGAAACTTTCAGTTTTGCTCAAATTTTAAATTTCCACGTTTCATGACAGAATGTCATGAAAAATATTTCAGAAGAACACTATACTTCCACTACACTACGTGAATGTGGAATTGAAAATGTGACAGATGGCAATAATATTTGGCATATGCACCTGTTACACTTTTATTGAAAAATGTACAGGGTGGTCTTCCCAAGAAATAATTCAGTTATGGTGGACATTTGTAAAGGTATTTGCGCAAGCCTTCTATATTTGGCTCAAGTCATTTAGTATTGAACTTTTGCTATTGGATGAGCACACTGTATATTTTTTTTGACCAAAACTTATCAGGTTTTCTTTGTAATAATAGTGATTACTATATTTCGATTATTATTTTCAATGTCATTTCGTAATTATTGAAGAGGAAAGTTCTGTGTAAATACCTTTACCGATTTTTTTTACTATGAACACAGTTTTATGTATTCTGCTCTTCCATGACCCAAAACCCATTTTCAAGAATTTCAAGAATGCATAGAGGGCGCTGGTGGTTTAGCTTAGAAATAAAATTCACTGCAGATACACTGCCATTTCCATGCTAGATATTGAATAATTTTATAAGAAAAACTTGCTCAAAATTTAAAAATATGACGTTGTACCAAATTTGATAACTATATAAGGTGGTTCTCGTTTCATTTTAGGTTCCATCACGGACTTAAAAAAATATATAAATACAAAAACATGCATACAGTTATCAAATTTGGTACTACGACATATTTTTAATTTTGAGCAAGTTTTTCTTATGAAATTGTTCAATATCTAGCACTATTACCTGAAGCGAATTTTATTCTTAAGCTGCCACCAGCGCCCTCTATGCATTTTTGAAATTTTGACGTACTGAAAATGGGTTCTGGATCAAGCAAGAGCAGGATACATAAAACTGTGTTTATAGTAAAAAAAAAGTGAATTTTACTTTTAAGCTGCCACCAGAGCCCTATATATATTTTTTGAATTCTAACGCACTGAAAATAGGCTTTGGGTCAAGTAAGAGCAGAATACAGAAAATTGAGTTCATAGTAAGAAAAAACCGTTATTTACACCTATAATATCGTTTTCCGTGGACCCATTTTAAATTATCACAATGATAATGTTTTATTTTTTGCTAGGTTTTTGACAGTAGAAAAGTATTATAAAAAGTTATCAAGGCCACTGTGGGCGGAGGATAAAACAAATTTGCTTTAAAAAAACTTTAAAAAATTTAAAATATGAAAAATACCAAAAATATCGTGAAGATGAAAACTAAGGAGCAGAAAATTCTTTAAAAGAAATGCCTTTACAAAAAATTTGGTATACTCAACGGTTCTCACGTAAAGTAAAAATCAAACACACTACCGACTTTTTCTTTTCGTTTCAGTACAAAAGCTTTGAGAACTGTTCAATAAATGGAATCGAAATAAATAAAAAAAACATTCTAAAAAGCAAAAATATTCAGCTATCATCACTATACCGGGTGGACCATTAATAATAGGCCATAGTGCAGGGGTAGATTTTTTGGGCCAAAATATGAGGATATAACCAAATATGCTTTAGAAAAATAATGCTGTGGAAAAAGATACAGGGTATCAAAATTCAAATTATTTTTTCGTTTTTTTTTTGCAATAACTCAACAGCCTCTTGACTGATATTTGCCAAATTTGCTAGATGAACTTTTTTATTCTAAGTAACAATAATTGATGTATTAGATCACGTTAGATCATAGATGGCGTCGCAGGACCTGTATTTAAATGAATTATTTTCTTTTTTGGACGAAACGTTGTGGTACTTCTGACCAGAAAATCTGATGAGGGCGTCATTTCCACGTATAAAAGATACATTTGGTAGAACTTGATAACTCCAACCGTTTTCGAGGAAATTGCCGTTAAGCATTTGAATAATTTTTTGAAAGACAAATTCAAACTTAATGAAACAAAGTGTATTTACTGAAAAAAGTGCAAAACGTAAGGGAAAACAAAATCGTATTAACAGTGCAAACTCTTTCTCACTTTCTTATGAACTAATGGAATATTTTCATGGTATTGAGACAAACACATAAATCAAAAAATTGCGTAAAATAAGGATCTAATCTTATTAAAACTCCAAAAATAACATATAAGTTGACTTAATGACATCAGTATTTATTGTATAAACTTTTCCCCCATGCACGAACTCCACTGCTACAACTCAGAGTGAATTTTCGATATGGTCTCCACCTACTTCTATGCCTTTTCTAATTCTTTTCATAAAAGATTTTCTTACATTGAAAAATATATATACTCTTGAGAAAGGCCTAACAAGCCGAAACATATGTAGAGTGTATAAAAATACAGTTTTTATTTGAAACATCTAAAAGCATTGTTTTTTCCCTTTTCTAAAAATAATTATAGAAAAATATATTTTCCTTTTCTCTAATAAAATTCTATCCCATAGTTCTTCTCTTCAATTGATAGTATTTGCATTTGCACTAAGGACTATGTCCTCACACATAATAATTCAAAGGATTATAATCAGGACTCCTTGGTGGCCAAGCAGACTCACTTCCTCGACCAATCCATCTGCCTGGGAAAGTCTCATCAAGATAATTCCTGACTTCAATGAAGAAATGATGGGGCGCTCCATCTTGCATAAACCACATTCTGAGGAAGGACAAATGGTCCCAATAACTGATCGCCGATAATACCACACAAAACGTTAATCTTAAATTCGTGCTGAAAATGCCTTTCTTTAACGGCATGGGAATTTTCTACTTCCCAATAATGAGTATATCTCGAGATAAAAACGCCTCGGTGAGTAAAAGTTGCTTCGTCGGTAAATAAAATGTTCTTAACAACCTGTTGTGTTTATTTAGAACAAATTGACAAAATTGTAGCATTTGTGGAAGATCCCTTCGAAGTAAGTTTTGTACAGGAGTGAAGTGATATGGGTAGAAGCATTCTTTGCGTAAAACTCCTTGGGCTGACTTGAGAATCTTCATCCATACGAACTAAAATTTCTAGTTCTTGATCTGGAATAATTCGTTTCGGTCGGCCTACATTATTTTTATGGCGAAATGAACCTGTCTCTCCCAAACGACGAAACAGATCTTTGAAAATCTTATGATCTGGCTGCATTTTATTTCGATATTGAAATGAGTATCTCCTCGCTGCAGCACTTATGCTAAAAATTTTTTGTTTGTTTTAAATAACTCGCCCTCCAGCGAAATAGTATATATATACAATATTAAACTACATAAAATTTCCTACAAATAAGTTTATATTCATTTTTTTGTAGGATCAATACTTTTCCCAAAATTTTGTCCATATATTCTATAGCAGTGGTAAGAAAATGTCAATAATATATATATTTTTTAATAAGATTAAAATATCACGAAACAGAGAAATTTTAAATTTGAGTGGAAAACAGTTTTTTCATTATCTATTCTCTGTATGGTCCACCCTGTATATATTCTTCAATGAAAGTCTAACCATTCCCTCGGTGGCAGTAGCGTTAGCTACCTACCAGATTTAACTGTTCTTCGTCAAGTAGTTCTTTAGTTAATGCACCAACAGACAGACAGATATATAGACAGAGAGACAAGCAGACAGACAGACGAATTTGAGAAACCTATATTTTCGTAATCTACGCGATCTGAAACATAATGATCCGAGAAAATCTCGGAGGGTTATTTATCCTCGAATACAATACTTCCCTTCGTTATGTGATTTTTCCACCCTTCTATTTGTAAGAAATCTTCTCTAGTATAATATTGCATATAGATACTGTTTAGCTAGAGAGCGTGGTTTTCGAGTTATTCAAGAAAAACGTGAAAAGGGGACCTTTTAAACTGCCTGACTTTCAGTTTATTGTTCAGAGCACTTCCCCGACAACTATACAAAAAATGGCCACTACACGAATTATTTCCCCTAATATTCCTTCATTGATTGGATTATAAGGGGTATCCCGTAAAAATCAGATGCGTGTTGAGCGTATCTATTTGTTTAAGAATACATCGGTTTGATCTAAATCTGAGAAACGTTTTCTTCTGCGGAACTGTGTTGTGTAAGTTAGGGACCCTGAGGTAACAAATCATGATTAGAATTATTCAAAAACTGATTTATAATTAGAACTAAAGAAAACTTCAACAGAACTGCTCGTCTAATTTTGACAATCAAAAAATATTTGACACAATCGCATATAGTGGAGTAAAACAATAATTTCTAGGGTCTTACTATAGCAATTTCTTTGCTGGAACTTGTTGAAAACATTTGAAGAAGTGTAGTAAAAAATTTTAGATTAAATTCATGTGGTGGAAAGCTTTTCTTTCAACAAAGGAATGTTCAAAATCCTGCTTTTTCTCAGTTCTTTCAAAATATCTCTGGTTGTATAACCCGTTTCGCAATAAAGAAACAGACACAAATTGTTCACCATAAAATTGTAAAATTGTGCATAAAACTGGACTTGTCCGAAACTTTTTGGTCAATATGCCAAGTCGCAAAACACTTTAGGGAGGCCATTTTGAAACAATAATATTCTAATTTTTAATAAATTAAATTAACTATTAAACAAACAAAATTAGTGAAATTTCAAGCGAAAAATATCTGGATTTACAATAATTTTGTTTAATCATACAAATACGTATTTCTGTTTTTTAAGTGATAAAGTGTTTGTATTTTCCAAAATAAACTGGTGTTGGAATGCCAGGTACGATATTTTTTGTTTTATTTAATATTGTGTCAAAATCGATGTTTTAGTATTAAAATGATGTATCAATTACTTCCACATCCACGTACTAGAATGGAAGTATAGTAATCGTTTTTTTTTTCTTGAAATAGGTTTAAAATGTCATATGACGTCGAGATTTTAAATTAGAGCACAAAGAAAATTTCTGTCTGTCTGTCGGTCGGTCTGTAACTTTTTCGTGTTTACGTTTTCTCGGCAACGGTTTACTTTGAAATGTGGTACATATATGTACCATGACGAGATCTGGAACTAGATTATATTTTGCACTAATTCCAGTGAAGGGTTGGTGGTTAAATAGGGGTAAATATGGGAAAATAAGCGAAGCAAGCTGGTAAGAGTACAGAAACTTAAGATTTGATGTATATACTAGAACCGAAGCCCTCTATTTTTATAATAATATTTTCCAGCCCCCCATCACTCCCACTTCATTATTAAAAGGGTTGATAAAATTAAATTGATATATTCACTTGAAACTTGGTACACGTATATATTATAACGACATCTGGAACTAGATCATATTTTGAGATGATTCCGTTGAAGGGTTGGGGGTTAAATAGAAGTAAATAGGGGAAAGTAAGTAAAGCAAGCTGGTAAAATACAGAAACTTGGGATTTGGTGTATATACTAGAAGCCAAGGACTCAGTTTTTTATAATATTTTTCAACTCTCCCCACCACTACATTATTAAAAGTTCATAAAACAAAATTGAGATTTTTACCTGAAATTTGGTACATGTATGTATGTATGTATCGTCAAAGAAAAGGCTGTGAATTTTGTGTCTCTTCCTTCTATCAATGCAGCGGCATTGTTTCAGAGTATATTTACAAGTTCAGCAACGGCTGTCTAATGATTTATTACCAGAAACAATAGGGATGGAAAAAAGGAAAAACATTACCTTCAAATATGATGACAAAACCGCCAGCACCAAGTGAAACTCTAAAAATAATTTTTTGTAATTGTAAAAAGGATTGCAAAAATGCTTGCTCTTGTAAAGAAGCTGGCCTGTTTTGTACCGAAGCTTATGGTTCTTGCAAAAACGCCACGTGCACAAATACACCTCCCGTTGAACCAGAAGAACTTGATGACGACGAAAAAATAACATCCAATGAAGCTGATGATGTAACATAAAAAAAACGTTGATATTGTAAAATATATTTTTTTTATTTGTAAATAAATTCAGATCAAAACTCATACTAAAGTGTTTCATTTTGTTGCTTTTGACATAACCTCAAAATTACTAAAAATGCAGTAAATTTTATAATTTTTAATGATATTAAGTTAAATCTTTTCCATAACATGTCAACAATTGGCAAAGATCTACTTAAAAAAAAAATGAAAAAAAAACAATTTTTACTCACACAATCTCCAAATTATAAAACATATACGGACTTTCATTATTTTTTATGGTTATAAAATAAAGTTATAAAATTAACATATTTCATATCTGATTCTATTTTTACTAACACTACCTTAAAAATCATAGAAATCTAGTTACTTTCATAATTTTCTATGGTGAAAAATTGAAGATTATAAAAAAAATCTTTCATTTGCTTTCTGATTTTCTTAGCTATGTCTACAATTGGTGAAGATATTAACGATTATATAATGCATTTTCTAAAAGTTCAATTTTTCTTAAATTTTCACTATCGATTTTCTCGAAAACCATGGCATATATAAAAAAAATTACAAAGGGACTTCTTTTTAGGAAATTAGTCAAGCTTTCTTTTTTATAATGAGCAATATTTTTATATCTCCAACGGTTAATGAGTTATCAGTAAAATAAGGCTCCTTTCACCAAAGGGGTGTTTTTTGGGGGGGTCGCGCGGCACCCCAGAACTGATTTTTGTGATTTTGTGATATATTTTTTTTATTTTTATTTTATTTTTTTTTTAACATCTTATTTATTTTAACGTCCTGGCGAAGTTTATGATCCTTCAACTAACAATTACTGAAGGAAAAATTCAGAAAACATTTTTGCGAGCTTCTGGTGTATTTTTTACTTTACCGACTGAACTAAACACGGATTTAATCCAAAACTTTTTACTGCACTTCCTGAAATGATTTCAACAATTTTCAGCAAAAATATTGCTATAGTAAGACAATTCCTTTCTAGGTATTTTAAACTCTTAGATTCACTCCACTAATAATCATAAACTAAGACAACACTTTTAAATTCCATGACCACCTCTGACCAAAATAATTTTTGAGATTACGGTATTATGAGAACATTGAAATGTTTTGTTGTCCTGTGGACAGTCAGAATTATAGATTTTCCTGCACGTAGCCGTCCATAGTAAAAATTATAGTCATGAACTGAATAGCAGGTGTTACAAAATATCATAATGATATGCTTGCGCCCAACAATATAGAGAAATTACAATGAAATTAAATCTCAATTTTATTTCACGTACCACTATAATAATCATAACAAACTGGAATATCCCATCGTGTTTGTATTTTTACACTGCAGTGTATACTTGGCGTATAAATATTTTACAACTACTAATTTCCATTGCCGTACTCTGCAATTATAGGTGTAACCGTACATTATATTATTAAGGTGAGCTTTCTTATTTTACAATAACATAGAACAGCGTTTTTAAGTTTTATTGTTAAACGGTTTTATACTAATAATTAAATCATTAAGAAATGTGACTAAGTGCACCTTCATAAAACACTTTAAGAACCCGATAATGGATAAATTACATTTAAGAGAATAGAATCTCCGTACAGTCCAACAGCAAAGATAATAAGCAGAATTCGTAATACAGGGTGTAGTTAATTTCATGTATTTAAAAAAACTGGTATGATCGACTAGACAAACAAAAAACCTATATGTCTTTTTCCTCTCGTCGAACATTCCAATGTTAAGGTAGGAGACATTTGAGTACCACTGCTTTTCTGGATCAATGGACATATAGTTCCGAATCATACAGAAATCATAAAACATGTAAAGGTTACCTACCCACTTGTCTCCTCGCCGCCGCGGTGTCTCAAAGCAAGAAGCATGGTACTTTGATGGAACCGCTTGAACCGAACTTTTCATAGCAATTATGAAAATATAAAAGATCGGTGCCGCATTCTGCACAACTAAGTACTGAATGGCCACATGGGTTTAGACGGAGAATTTGTATACATGCGTGTTTTTTAATTTGGAAGAAAATTATACGAGCTTTTATTTTTTATAAAATTTAAATGTGATTTATTAACTTTTGTATCATAAAATAAGTGTTCTGTGTTTAAAAACTTAATAAATGGGGGTGAGAGTGACTGATGCCAAAATATTTTCTTGAGAAATTTTCTTCTCGTATACACTAAATCACAATTTTATTTTAGTAACCTTTAATAATGGAGTGGGGGTGGTGCTGATGGTGGCAGATGTCATGAAATACCTTGAGGCCTTGGTTTCTAGTGTGTACACCAAATCTTCAAGTTTCTGAGCTCTTACTAGCTTGCTTTTCTTATTTATTCCTATTTACTCCCGTCCCTTCAACAGAATGAACTCAAGATATAATGAAGTTCCAAATCTCATTATGACTCATGTGTACAAAATTTCAAGTTAGTATCTTAATTTTATTTTGTTAACCCCATTAATAATGGAGTGGAGGTGTCATAAAAAATTTGAGATCTTAGCTTTAAGTATATACACGTAATCCCACGGTCTCTGGACTTTTACTGGCTTGTTTCAAACATTTATCCCTATTTATTGATTTTAATATTCAAAGACATATTATGATTATGAAGATATAATTTAGAGCGATAAAACAAACAAATAATACTAGAAAGAAACGAAAAAGAGGATAGAAAAGAGATGAGGATCGGAAATTGTGTTTGTGAGTTTCATGTCTGAATAGAGAAAGAAGTTGTGACTGGATAAGTTGCCGTAAAATATACAACGGCTCTTATGGTAATATATGTTTTATACGAAAAGATGCATTATGCTTTCTGATTCGCACAATGTTGTTCGTTAGCGGGCGAATACCAAGTTACACTTGGAGGAAAGAACATAGAATAGACTGGAACTGGCCACAAATTAAGAAAAAAAGCAGATAGCAAAAAGGAAAATTAAAGAATCAGCAATAATGTTATGGGATGAAAATAAACGCGCACCGAATTATTCCGTTGATGTTTATACAACCTGGTTGCCAATATTAGAACATTGTGTAAAATAAAACTTGCAATTATATCCACTGTTCTGTCTAAGTGATAAGAAAGTTACATATTCCGACCAAAAATGTCATATTTTAGTTCATTTGTCGAATGAAGTTGAACTGTCATACTTTCCAACTTTTGACATGGAAGACACTTTGATTATTTCTGTATGATTGTGAATAAAATACATAATTTTTAAATTTTTATATTATTCATAATTGTTAAAAACAACCTCTAACTGGTCCTCTGACGCGAAAGTCACAGACGTAGAGGTTATTTTCGAGTAATATAATTGTATTACTTTGTAGATTCCTCGGACGTGGCACGAAGTCCAATAAAAAATGTAGATAAGTAAAGAATAGTAGACATATTTAATTCTTGTAATGAAACATATTCTTTATAGGATTTTGCAAACAGCAGAAAAAACTATCTATGAGAACTAAAATACAAACTGTTTGTAAAATTATTGATTTACAATCTTTGCATTCTTTCGATAACCTGAATTCTGGTTATGCTAGCAATTAAAATCCTAAAATTAATTTGTCTTCCTAATTGGAAAATTCTCATTCTAACACTAGTTTCTACACAGTCCCCTACGGCTATGCAGAATAAACCAGTATCCACATAACTCCCTACGGCTATGAAGATTCAGTTAAAATGAAAAGAAGGGCCTAAAATGAATTTATATACATGCTTCGTCTTTTGGAAAATTTCTCATTCAAATTGATTAAGTAAACAACAAATAATTCACTTTTAAATATTTAATTCTTATTTTCATGGTATTCAGAAAAATAATTTCAGTATTAATATATCAAATCTTCTATTGTGTCAATCAAAAACATATATACACCGATATAACATTGGTGCCGTCGTGTCTACATTGAATGTATTTTAAAATAATTGACTTTAATAACGAACAAATATAACGTTAAATATTTTTATTAACCTATCTTATTAGTCAAATGTCAGAAGGTTAGTGTAATAAAAACCTACACAATTCTAGTAACGTTAAAAACTCACACAAATTTTAAAAATTTACGTGTGAATGACATTCTCAAGGGGACTATTTTTAACAATTGTTAACACAGTACAATTTTCTTCTTTGAATCGTTAACATTTGTGGACTAATTTCCGATACATTTGTTTAGATCCATCTATCTAAATTTTCAAGCGATTTGCTTTCCTACGTATCTTTTATCAATCCAAAATTGTTGCAAGAGCGCCATATAAAGAGAAATATGACTTATAGAAAAGTATACGCAGTATACCGTTTAGTTTCTTTGTTACGCGTGTTTGAAAATCACTTTTTCAAAACATTTTGGTCATTTTGCATAATGCTCAATTTTTTGCGAGTACACATTTTAGGAATGTAGGTAAATAAACCTTTATTGTAACTGACACAATTATCAATTACCTTCTTGAAGCATCGCAATCAGATATTTCTAGACGAAATTACAGTCTTTTCTTTAATCGCCTTGTTTATATTAACGTCATGGCGGAGTTTAGCTACTACTATTCCACCACTCAACCAGGACACGTACACATAGACATCAACACAACAACCATTCCCTGCGATATTGCCATCTACAGCTGTGAATCGAACTCAGGATAGCAGCGACTAGAAATGTTGTGCCACTCAACAGGGGTCTAGTCCACTGTTACCGTCTCGGTAACACATGAAAATACACCGATAAGAGACCAGGATTCGAAGCTGAGACTTCGTGATCGCAAGTCAAACATCTCAGTATTGCGACACTGCGTCGATTATATTATGTTGTTTCTTAGGTTTTCACGGGTGTTTAATGAAGTGTTGTTGCGCTTCCGGGTGATTTCCTGCGTAGTTGGTAGGCTCCTGCAGGAGCCATGGTTGTCTAAACTACGTTTTGTCGGAATCTCATCTGCCATTATCAGGTTATCGCTGAAAGCTGCCTACTACTGCTGCCGCTGTTACTGCTGCTCCTCGTTGCGTGAACTGAACTGAACTGAAGTTCAGTTCGAGGAACGAGGAGCAGCATTAAAGAATTAGAAACAGTATTCAAATAATATAAAGAACAAACAAAACTGAATAGTTTAAAAATTAAATTAAAATTAAATATTGAAACAGTAGGTCAAAATAGAAAAAACAATTGAAACACTGGAAATTAATCCAATTAAACGCTTTTTATTACAAATCAGTTGATCATCGACCGCTGAACAGATAACAGCTAAATATATTCGGCGAAGATTAACCAGCGTATATAAAAATTGATGGTGGAGATATTCAAACGTATATCAAGTGACAGAAATATTTCAACGAAATTTTGAAAATCATGTGGAGGTTATAAACAAACGTCAATCCAATGACATAGATCTTTCAAGAAGAAACTTTGAGAGGTTATAAAAGACAGTCAAGTGACATAGAATTTCAAGGAAATTTTCATAACCAGTTAGAGGTCATAATTAAACGTCACTCGAGTTATAAGAAACCTAGACAAGGTAAAGCTTTATATTACAAATCAATGTACCATGGATTTATATTTTAAATAAATTATTTAAATACAAGGTCATATTTATTAGTTTTTAGTTAACTTAGATATTGTTATTTAAATTAGATATTTACATTTCAGACTGAAATTTATTAATAAATTTATACTTTGTTCGTTCAATGTTGAGTTTGATTTATTTTGCTTGGTATCTTGATCGTTGAACATAATTGAACCGACTTCGTTGAACCTTGAGTAAGAGTCATTCTATAGAGTATAGATAATAATGCTAATAATGTTCTACCGTCTGTAATTTTTAATAGTTTCTTAAAACTATTTGGCGTCCAATAATTTCTTTTCAATTTACTTTCAAGAAGTAAATTCTATCTTCAAAAAGTTTCTTGTTTTTACATTTAACTACAAATTACTCAAGAGTGCACTTTCAAAAGCAAGAAACCACGACTATAGTTAAATTCACACTAGTGTGAGTACTCAGCACACTTGAGTTACATGAAATGAGAGGATCATGTATATGAAGATACGTTTTCCTAATTTTAATCCTAAATGCGGCCATTTTGGATTCGATATCTTGTGACTTAAATAAGACCATTTTGAAGGCTTTATCTTATTTATTAATTATATAAACAGCATATGTGAAACTTTTATATGCATATTTTTAGGCCAAAATAAGCGAAATTTTTCGTTATAACATTTTAAAATTAACTTTTTATAACAAGACTGGTATTTAAATTCTAAAAAATATAGTCGAAAACTTCATTTATGATTATAGAAAGTTTAATTTTTTTGTCTCCGCGCATTTTACTATTAAGGCAGGAGAACTTCCTTGCGAGATTCAAAATGTCCCTATTATGATTGCCTGACCTTTATATGGCTCCACGCAAAGACCTGAAGACAAGCTCTCAACAGTATAAGGCAGCCCTTAACGATACGAGAAGTGCTAGAGCATCTATAGACATACCTCTAACGTTTTAAGAAATACGTATGGATTTAAGGTAGTTACATCGCGAAAGGTCGAGACATCTGACATCTGTTAGCGAATCGATAAAATTCAGAAAAAAGTATCCAGATCGAAAGAAAAAAATGCATGTGTACTCTATCCAAGTTAGCTGAACATTTTTTAATAAATAATGATGGTACTGATACAGATTTTCATGAAGCGACTTATGATGTTATTATTTTACAAAAACTAATTGCTGGATATTGATCAATTATCGATTTATTCAAAAGTTCTATATCATTTAATGTATCAATTAATAAAGCTATTAACAATAACGTAACACATTTAAAGGCAAAGAGCTTCTCAAAATTGAAATGTAAAATTATAGATTACATGATACAAAAATTTGTTCAGCAGGTATCACTTACACCCAGCTGAAAGAATCTTATCAAGATGGAGGAGAAACTAGAGTTTATGCACTGTTGCTTGAAGTGAAGAACAAAAAAGTTGTTGTTACGAACGATACAAATATTCTAAACATAATCAGTAATCATTTTAATAGTTCCATAAGTAGTTAAAAAATGTCAGTTATTGCATACTTTCTTAACGGTAAAAATAATTTTACTATATCAGGACTTATATATATATATATATATCAGGAAGTTAATAAAAAGTAATAATTTTGTTCAGCGCTAGTATTATAATAGTTATTTTTGTATCTAGGGTGCGAAATACTACTTTGGTGATCGATAATGAAAAAAATCGTTAGAGGTAACTAAAGAATTTCGCACTCGAGATGAAAATAATATTTTTCTACGAGTTTAATTTGATTAAATTAAAACCATAAAACAATATCTTGAATTATAATTTGACAACAAACATTTTTCACTGACTTTTCACTTATGAATGTTGAATACTGTGAGTTTTTTAAAGTAAAATAATATATAAGGTAATAATGGAAAGTCTCGAAAGTGAAGATGATTATGTTGTACCCCACCAGAAATATTAGATGCGGCCAACCTTGTTACAGTGGATATTCTACCGGAATAATCCAGACGGCAGTATGAAAGACAGTATGAACAATTTAAAACAAGGTGTTTGCAAAAAAATCATACGAAAATGTTTTACTGGCATATCTTGCGAAAAGATCGAAAGTTAAGTCGGCCACATTATGGTCAATATATTCCATGTTGAAGTCAACTCTTAATGTCAAGGAAAACGTGGATATAAGTACGTTTCCAAAATTGGTTCCGTATTCAAATAAATTTTCAGTTGGGCATCATGCTAAGAAATCTATGGTTTTAATGCGAGAGCAAATTAATCATTTTTAAATGAGGCAGATGATAATATTTATTAGTAAAGGTAATTTCTTTTATTTTTAATTTTACTTTTGATATAAAGAATAATTGTTTAAGGTTGTTTTCATTATCGGTATCTCGGGTGCTCGTCACCGGGAGGAGTTAACAAAAAGTGTCTATTGATGATATCGAGGACAAGTAATAGTTTCAAAACTGGTATGTATTGAACTTTACAGAAATTACGCAGCTTTTCGTCCAAGCTACGCATCGTCACGGCGATTTTATATCGGTTATATTTAAACAATAAATGTGTTAACCAAATTGTTGGAATTCATTCAGTCGAAAAAATGCCAACCCTATATGCAAAATATCTCAGATTAGCAAATCCTGAATCATATACCAGTCACTGCTTTCGGAGGACGTCTGCAACTGATCTTGCTAACGCAGGAGGTGACATGACTACTTTAAAGCGCCACGGAGGATGGAAATCTTCAACCGTGGCAGAATGATATGTGGAGGACTCAATAAATAATAAAATTAATATTTCAAGTAAAATTCTCGACTGCTAAACTTCCAGTTCCATCTAGTTCAAAGGCGAATAATAATAATTTAATCTCTATCCTACGAGCAGCAGATATTTCAGGAATAAATATTATATCTTGTAGTGGTTGCACAATTAATATTGTAAATAATAAGTAGAATAATTTAAATAATTGTACTTTCAGTTGATTGATTTTATAAAACAATAAATATTTTTGAACTAGATGTTTGTTTAATTCTTGTGTATACATTAAAAATTATAAAAAAATAGGCAATATTATGTATGTGATGTGCAAAATATTTTGCGCACGGTGTCATGGTAACGCAAACAAAATAATGTCAATGAAAAAATGTCTCATTTTAGACACTGACGTTAATGCGCAAACATAGCCTTTTTTGACAGTTATAAAAAATATATAATTGCCAAAAATCAACGAAGTATTATATGTATATATATTCTATCAAGTTAAGTGTTGACTAATTTGTTGTTATAATATAAGGAAATTATAAGAATGAAAAAATTATAGTGTATAAATATAAAATATATATTGAATTGTTGAATGTAAATCTATATTGGTCAAAGGGTTATATTTATACTGAATATAAATATATACTGTTTGAAGAGTTATATGTTACACTATATTTCAATAAAAAATTGTTAGAAGCATTTAGGTAAATTTTTTAATTGAATAAAATAAACATCTTGATCTGTTTTCCTACTATATGCATATGAATAATAATATGTTTCAAAAAAATCATTTTTGTAAAATCACGTAGAAATATACTGAATTTGATTAAAAATATTGAAATAAAAAAAATACTGATTACATCATATAATGAATAAATAATAAAATAGGTATTTTTACTTTTCAATTCAGTAAAGAAAATGTATTTATTCATCAAAATATATCATACTATATTCATTCGCTATTCTACATATTATGAGTCAGGTATCTATATTATTTTTGACAAAATATAAAAAACATTGCATTTAAAATAAATGCAAAGTATTTTTTTGTGCGATTGACAGCAAAGTACTAACTTTGCTGACTAATGTCAATCAGCAAAGTGTCACTTTCCCTGCCTAGGCAGGAAAGTGCTCACTTTCCTGCCTAGGCAGGGAAAATGATTGGTTACAATAAAAATAAAGAGGTTGAGAATTATAATGACTTAATTATTTTAGAAAATATTTAAACAATCGGCGAAAAAATTATATGCCTAACTCAGCAGCAAATAGATTCACTGTATTGGCTGAGGAATTATCAGCCGCGGCAGTCAATCTACTATTTTACTGCCTAGATAAAGAAATAAATATTGAAATATCCGCGCCAAGTATAAGAAATTGTGCGACGTTGCCACGTTTAGTTATGTCCTCCACTCAATAATTTTCGGGTAACTGCAATTACGTTATTTTGCGGTGAATCATCTCGATATTTATACACGTGCTTCTTCAGGAATTAATTTCAATTTGCCTCGTTCTGAGATCATTCTCGAATAAGGATCAGTCGTAAGCGAAAGAATAGTGTCACGACGTCAATTTATTTCGCTTGGCAACCATACGCGCAATGTTAAATGTCAATAAAAACTGCGAACTTTGAGCGAATGAAGCTCGGTAACGGAACGATAAAAGGAGTTCTTATTTTACCAGAATGTTTATTGATGTGTTAATTATGTTTGCAGCCAGTTTCGTGACCTTGTCGAATAACGTGAATTGTGATATAACTACCTTAAATACTACTATATTATTGATGATAAGCTACCCTGACTTTATTATACTGTCATCTATTAAAATATGCTAAACCGAGTTACAGGAAAGCAAACCCAGTCTCTGATGTAGTTCGGTTTTATACTCTACTCAATAAACTGCAATTAACTAATTCATGCTAAACCTTTCAACACCCCAAAAGAGCAATACAAATCTTGTCTTTGATTATAACACATTTTTCAAATAAAATTATAAGCAGTTTATGGCGATACAGATTTTATTCGAAACGTTATTAAGAATGTATAAGGAATACAGTGCAAACAATAATGACGTAAACATTTAAACTTAAAACATTTACTTGCATGTCACTGGTATCTGGTTGACTGTATTGAAATAAAACAGCACAGCAGCTCGCAAAATAAAACAGATTGCGGCAAGGTGTCGTTACAGAAATCTGACCCAGTTATAGTCATCTAACTAAATAGTATTCAATAATACCAACTTTCGTCCTATTTATCAAGTTCTATTAGAAAGTTATTATAATTTTTTTGCACCTGACAGACCCCAGGGCTAGAAGCGTGGGTCACTGAAATTCCTCATTTTGTTCATCTCTTTCTACTCATTTTGTGATAGGTTTTGTTTTAGTATTCCATATTATAAATTACTCTGTTGTGACTGGCTGTATGGTCATGACCCGAAGCCATAATAAAAAAAAAATCTGATATCACCTTCATATTTCCTTAAAGTTTTTCGTGAAAGATCTAAACGACCCTCTATAATCAATTACAAGGATATTTATGAGATACTATTTCATTAATAGGTTCAGGAGCTGTAGCCTTGGCACATTTAGATGGTTCTGGAACTGATGAAGCTGTATGTACAATGGTTCAACGGGTGCAGGAATTAGCACTGGGGTATCCAGATGGCCGCATCGAGCTACAATTAATAGGAGGGTTTAGCGATGCGAGACATTACTCAGATGAACTTTTCTATAATGTTATGAGTAAGTTTTTGAAAATTAGTTTATTACTTAGTGAGTATTTAAACATATTTCTTCACTTGTGACAAGGTATTAGAGAAAATAATAATAAATTTTACTATAGGTACCAGGTGGGGTATTAAGTTGACAAACGCGAATAATTTGAAAATAAAGCATTTTCGAGAAAAATGTTTGATCATTTGAAAAGTGAGATCTAATGGCTATATTTTTTAAAGTTTGGTAGAGGACTTCAAGGTCATCCAAAGGTCAACTTTGTATTTTTACGTCCAAATCCCATTTTTTACATATTCTGTTTTAAAAAATAAACAACTTTTGTTTCTACCAGTTTTTTATTTGGTCTCACTATTTTAAGTAATCATATGTACAAGATTTTAGTTGATTACTAATTATTATCAATAAAAACACAAATGCGATTTTACTAGGACACTTTAAAATTTCGTTGAATTTGGAGCAGTTGTGGATTTTGAATATTTGAACCTATCGAAACTATCTTTATAGAATACCTTTTCACTGCTGCTCGATTTGTGTCGATATCCATTTTTTCCGATTACTTTTCAGAAAATAAATACGATATGAAACTGTATAATTTCTCTCTTTCTAGTTGATACATTCTTCACAAATTAAATCTGTCACTGCGAATTCTCTTCTCTTCTTCTAACTGATTTTCTACTTTTGAAACTCTTTGTAGTTTCCTCTCAATCTTCGACACGTTCTTTTAAATAATTTTGTAAAATGTGTACAGGGAAAGAATTTTCTTCAATGTAATTTAGAATCTTTTCTCGCGGGTTCTTGTTCACGTGGGCTCAAATCTGCAACATTTTTCAATTTTCCCTGTTGCTATCTAAGATAATGTTTCTTTGCTACTTTATATTCAAAGAATCGCCTTTGATTTTTGGCTTTAGTCTCATAAGTTTTCCATTTATCGTTTTTAAATTTCTCCTAGTTGTTAACTTTAGCCATGTTTATGGTGTAAATAAATATGTACCTATCTGCAATAAGTTGAAAAGCTCTTGACTTCTAAATGATGAAAAATATCTGGTGTGGTCAATGCATAGAATTTTTATATAAATAACGTTAATTTTTAATTGAATGATTAAGAAACTAAGAATAATCTTTTAATTTCACCAAGAACATTTCTGGGAAATTAAATCACCTCCGTCGTTACTTCAAGTAATGAAGAGGGGCAGATCACTCTCAAAATTCCCGTCAATGTATACATTGGAGTGGCTAAAGAATCAATATAGAGTGTTTTAATAGGTGTTTCCAAGCTCACGAAGCTTCCTGTATATTATTTATGGGAAAAAATACATTTCTTCGTAAATTTTAATATAAGTTTCATGATCTTTGCAGTAAGTACTGATTTTTCTCATATTTGGGGCTCATTTTTAGGATTTCAAACTTTAATTTGAAATTTGTTTTTCACAAGTGTAAAGAGCGACCCTAGTCTACATGATAGATTGAACGAGACGTGCTTGATTAAACAGGGTCAATGGTTATGACTATTGTATAAAATATAGAATATTATGAACCTTTATTTACACTTGTTTTATATAAGGACTTATAAAATTATAATATACGGTTTCTGGAGGATAATCGTTAAATAGCATTATGAAACAGATTTTTTTTTACTTTAACGATCAATTTATCCGTCCACTATAACTGCTGACGTGGAGCTCGTAGGAAGGCAAAAACTTGACAACTTGTTAAGAACAATAAATTAACGCATATACAAGAATACAACTTACATTTTTAATTATTACATCACTTAAATAGCTGGCGGCTGATCTACATTAACTATGTAAAAAAAAATTCTTTCAGGTTCTTTTCATAAACATCCTATGGAAATAGATCTAACGTTGGCCTGCGTTGGAGAACTAAATACAACAATAAGAGGGGGGATCCACTGGCCTATAATTTATGGAATAGGCGTCCATGTCAAGACAGGGGAAATTTTCCCAGCCACTTTTCCGGATAAAGGTCCTGATCAAGCGTTACGATGTGCAAGATATTTAACAGGAGTATCGCAGGTAAGTGAGGAATATATTATTGCAGTTTGAATTTTTGCATTTAACAACAAAGTTTCGAAGTGATGCGTAGAATGTGTTTCTTATTAATATTTATGTTCCACGTTATTCTATACACACAATTTGTTTGTAAATACATAATTCAGTTACCTTGTCAATGAATACTTATATTTTGAATAACACAGTTACAATTGTTAAGCATTTACATTTTCTAATTTTATAATAGGTGTTTTTACTGATGCAAAATTATGAATCTTTGTCTGTCTTTAGTGACATATAGTCCATGAACTAGGTGGCTTTTTCGATACAGCATAGGTAAACGATCCGTGAGTTATTTTGTCGTTTTATGGATGATAGCAGTTCGCAGAATTGATTTCTGGTGGAATATTTCCCATGCGGTACGTCACAATGATAGTTTACAAATCAGTGGAATTATGTAATCGTTACAAGGATCACTCTTTGTGTACATTCACTTCTTATAATGATACCATCTCGCAGCGAGCGAGAATGAGCTCATGTACACTGCGCGGCACACAATTGTGGTACACTTAAATGTTATCAATGTAAATCTAGCTCGACTTGTCAAATTCGTCATTAAAAAATCTGTCACATGTACTTATAATGATGCCAAGACAATTAAGTAATATTCAAAAAATACGGAACAACGGTTCATCGAATTAAAAAATGATGAGAATGAAGAGTATATGCAGATTTAGTTGATTATTTAAGGCGTCATCCTTTTGAAACTACAAAAAAGGCAAGTGTATAGACAAACTTCCCTGTTTCCGTAACGACTGCCTTAACCCTTATGTGCGGGGTAACTTGGGTCCCCCACATTCTAATTTGTTTCTGCAACTTCTTTTTGTGAATATGTTGGCCACCCTGCTTCCAGCTATTTGTCAATTGATATTTGAGGTTATCTCTTATTCAATGCATGTGTGATTCAATGGCCGTTGTTGGATATTAAAAACAAAATAGGTAAGTGGGGTACCCCGCTTAGGCATTAATGTTAAATGTTGTGATGTTCCATAATGGTTTACTTATTGCAGTTTTTTCGTCGAACAAGAATAGAGACCCTTATCACAAGCAGAAGTAGCAGAACTAGTTGAGAAAATTGGTTTGTCAGATTCTGATGATGAAGTTCCGTATGGAAGTGAATCAGACTATGAACGTAGTAGCGGCGAGGAATATGTATTGGAAGAATACGTCATGGATTCAGAAGTTCAATCGGAAGAAGTGATGAATATTGAACCTCATGCCGATGATAAGGAATGGTTGAACCAAATGCTGTTGATCAGGGTGTTGAGGGTCAGAGTGCTGATGGTCAAAGTACTGATGATCAGGAAACTATTGAAGATAATGAAAATAAAAAATACGCTGCTACATCAGGTATGAAGTGGAGCAGTAATCCTCCGAAGGGCTCTAAGCATCGTAAAACAAATATTTTGAATATTAACTCCGGTCCCACACCTTACACTGGTACCGCGGATTTATTTATGGAAATTTTTAATTTATTTATAACTATTGAAATAAAGAATATTATATGTCTTTACACTAATCAGGAAGCTGAAAGATACTTTGTGGAGTGGAAAAAGGGACATCCAAACTCAAAAAGGAAATTAAAATCATTGAACTCCGTCGGATTAGATTGTTTTATAGAAATTATGATCAAGGCAGGTGCTTTGAGATGCAGAAAAGAATCAATAAAAGAAATGTGGACCACTAATCCCACTATACGCCGTTGATTTTTCACAGCTGCAAGATATAGGTTTACAGAAATTTCCGTTTTCTTGCGGTTTGACGATAAACTGACCAGGGCCGAGAGAAGAAAAACTGACAAATTAGCGCCAATTCGTAATGTTTGGAATTTGTTTGTTGAAAATTTCAAACACTTTTATAAGCCAGCTGAATATGTGACAGTTGACGAGCAGTTGGTTGCCTTTAGGGCACGGTGCCCTTTTAGGTAATATATAAAATCGAAACCTGCCAAATATGGCATTAAAATTTGGGCAGCAGCTGACGCTAAGACCTCTTACCTCTGCAATTTGCAAGTGCATGCTGGGAAACTTCCTGGTATTGAAAATGACAAAAATCAAGGTTATCGGGTATTCTACGATTTGGTTGAGCCCTATTATAAGACCGGACGATAATTTTGTCACCCCAGTATCTTTGGCTAACTTTTTAGTAACTAAAAAACGCTAGTTGGGACGTTGCGCAAAGATAAAACTATACTCTTAATGAACTGAAAGTAAAATCTCGTCCAGGGCTTTCCTCAACATTTGCATTTACTGAAGACCTGAAAATTTTTTCCTACGTACCGAAAAAAAAAGTAATAAAACGTACATGTTGTCTTCTCAACATCACGATAAGGATATTGAGGTAAGAAGAGATAACAAACCCATAATTATATTGGACTACAATAGTACAAAGGGCGGAGTCGATAATGCAGATAAATTGGTTAGATAAAACACATGTGCTAGGAGAACTCTACGCTGGCCCTACCGGCATTTCATAAACACATTAGATATATGTGCTATGAACTCTTTCATTATCTACACTGAGAAACATCCAGAGCGGAAAGCAAAAGACTCTCGTCGCCGCCGCATATTTCTATTACAACTTGGGGATGATCTAGCATGCAGAAACATGGAACGTCATGCTAGCAACGATCAACTCCATAGATGAATAAAAACTGCTGTGAAAGATTGCGACATTGCATTCACTGAATTACCTGCTCATTTTTAATTTCATGCAGGTGAACCGAGGAAACGCGGTCTTGTTTCCTAGAACATTTAGTTCCAGGAAACAAGACAAAAAAAGCAAAGTGATCTGTAGAGCTTGTAAAAAATGTGTATGCGAAGACCACCGCAGAACAGTTACTACCACTATTAGTATTGATTGTGACACTAAAGATTTTTTAAATTTTTTATATTAATATCAAGTATTCTGACAGAAAATCAAAATTTACCAACAAGGTTTACCAAAGGGTCATCCTATGATTGTGGCAAATGAAAATAGCCTGCATGCCGATAGCGAAAAAGGAAGGGATATTTCGTAGCTCGGTCGGACATTTTTATGATGTAGGTTGCTATAATTTTGAGACAAACTGTAAAACAAATGTCTTATTCCATATTCGTGTCAACTGTCCCAACACGCAAAATCTTAACTCTTAACAACATAATGCTTACCGCCTGCACAAAAAGTATCCAAACCACAAAAAAAGATTCGTCTCATCAACAAAAGGATTCGAATACGAATCCTTTTTCACTTACCTTACGAATATTAAAAAGGATTCGAATACAAAGTGATCCGAATCCTACCCAGCACTGCTAACAGTTCAATACTATATTCTTATAGTACATATTCTTATAGTACAGGATCCGTACTAAGGACGACCTTCACCGATCAGGTAACCGAATGAAATCTATTTCTTATGAAAAAGAAATGCTAATAAAAGTAACGGTGATGGGTTGCTTAAGGAAATATGTTCAAGGCTATATTTAATTGATAGTTCAATACATTTTTTTTCCATACCTTCACCGATCTTCTAACCAAAAAATGTAACACTAATCGAAAGTAAGAAACCTATGGATTATGCAAACATAGGGTTATTTACGTTTTTCTGTTCAAGGCTATACGGTTGCTAGGTTTAAATAGGTGAATCGAAAGTGGTACCTTCACTGATCTGGTAACCAAATAAATTATATATCAAAATAAAGATAACTAATTTTATTGCGAAACGATCAGTATAAGGTTGCTTGTGAAAAACTGTTGAAGAGAGAGGGTTGTATGGCTTTGAAATTTAAAAATTGAAGCGTATGAAATTGTTCGAGAAAGAGAGTCTATCCATTATATCCATGATGATAGAGGAGGACGCAGCATAGCAGCTGCTCGCGCCACCTTTGCTGTTTGAAATTGTGCGGTTGTAATAGCAGAAATCCCAAGAAATATGAGCACATGTGGTTGCCATCATGAAAAGGCTAAACTTATAAAACATGTCTATTCTGTAAACTTTTGGTAAATTTTCAATTGCAATGTCACTGTTAAAATAATTAGCCAGACAAAGTTAACTGTCAGTGGTATTCTGCAAACTTTTTTAAAGCTGCTATGCTGCGTCTTCCTCTATCTGACTGGATATAATGGACCAATTTCATACGCTTCAATTTTTAAATTTTAAAGCCTTAGAACCCTAACTCTTGAACGGTTTTTCACAGGCAACTTTATACTTATCGTTTCGCAATAACATTATCTTTATTTTGATATACAGTAGACGCAGAAGTTCCTCGATCATAGGAAAGTTGAGCGCAATTTACACTTACCTAATCTCACTATCGCAAATATCCAATGAGTTATCCAGTGTTGGCAGATCTACTTTATTCGTACGTAATGACGCCAAGTTTTGTAAAATGATAGAATCTAATTGATTAAAATAAAATAAAATTAATACCTTGAAGGCTTGTTCTCTATTGAGCACGACAAGGACATCGAAACATCGACCGAGAGTGTTGTCACTGCCGCTGCCCATCTAGGAGACATGCTTCGTAGGAGTTTAGTAATGCAGAAAAGGTACAGTGGGATGCACGTCCCTTCGCGAAATCTAATAAATTGCGAAAACAATTGGTTTTAAAAACATTATAAATGTTGGTACTATTATGGAAAAGTTTTATAATTTCGAACCTAAAAGTTATTCTCAACACAAAAATAATTCTTAAAAATGGGTAAAACAAAATAACAATATTCTAAAAGTTTTTAAAAATGCATGGAGTTAAGGAAAACATTTATTACTTACACCTAACAAGTTTAATGGAATAAATGCTCAAATAGACTCCCTGCTGAGCTGAGCAATATCCCAAACGATTATAAAATCCTTGGCGAACATTACCTAATATAACAGGGGTAACAGTTAAGCAGGCGTTTTCAATATTTAATTGAAGTTCCTGCAAATTGTTGGGCATGTTTTCCTGAAAACCATAATTTTTTTATTTTAAGTAGCTCCACAAGAAAAAGTCACAGGGCGCAAGATCTGGTGACCTAGCTGGCCATAAGATATTACCATGCCCAGAAATAAGTCTATTCGGAAATGTTTCCTCCAAATACTGCCGAACGATAACTCTATTATGGGGAGGGCAACCATCTTGTTGGAACCAAATTTCATTAAACCTAGCACCTACTAGTTCCTGAATCCTAGGGACTATTTGCTGTTGAAGCAAATCCAAATATTTTTGGCCATTTAAGATGCCATCGACATAAAATGGTCCAATAATATGTTCACCCAGTATACCGACATTTAGTTTTTGAGAATACTGAGTGCGAAGTTCATAAAACTTATGTAAATTTTCTCGCGACCAATATCGTGTCCAAGTAGAATTATGTTTACCGATTAATGGAAAAGTTGATTCATCGGTAAAAACAATGTTTCTAAGAAAATGTTCATCCGCATTCGCCTTTTCCATTAATTGGTCACAAAATTCCATTCTTCTGATATTGTCCGTCTCAAAAATTTCAAGAGTTTTCCGAACCTCGTATGATTTGTACCCATTTTTTTTTTTAACCGACCTAACCGTTGATGGTGTAGAACCTACTTCCGCAGCAATTTGGGAAGTAGTAAGTACCGGATTGTTGGTTGCCAGTGCACAAATCATAATATCTCTTTCATCTCATGCTTCATTGGGAGGAATCGATTTTTTATGTTGTTTATAATCAACACAACCATGTATTTCAAAATTGTGAATAATATTACGAATTGTGGATAATGCATGTGAAGGTCGACTGGGAAATGCACCATTAAATGCGTTTTTAATTTGACGCCTTGACTTTCCTTGATAGTACCACTTAACCATCTGAACTTTTTCGGCCGTTTCAAACATTTTTAAGAATTAATTTAACGACAAGGTCACTCTTTCAGTTCCCAAGTAGTACTAGCTTGAGTACGAGTTTGATGGGATGTGAGATTGCGGCGAGCCGATTACTAGTTTCGCATGCGTATGCATTTATAATATACCATTCGTTGGAAGTTGTAAATTCGCCTGGTAGATCCTATGATCGAAGAACTTTTGCGTCTACTGTATAATTTATTTGGTTACTAGATCAATGAAGGTACCACTTTCGATTCACTTATTTAGACCTAGCAGCCGTATAGCATTGAACGGAAAAACGTAAACCACCCTATGTTTGCATAATCTATAGGTTTTTTACTTTCGACAAGTGTTACGTTTTTTTGGTTAGAAGATCGGTGAAGTTATGGAAAAAAAATAATTATTGAATTTTCAATTAAATATAGCCTTAAACATATTTCGTTAAGCCACCCATCACCGTTAGTTTGTTAGCATATTTTTTCTCATAAAAAATAGATTTCATTCGGTTACCTGATACCGGTGAAGGTCGTCCTTAGTAGGGATCTTAAACTATTATGTGTGTACTTGATTTTTGTTTGTTGACATTTCATTGTGATTTTTTAAATGACAGTTGCAGAAACTTCTCCCTCCATTGTAAATAAAATATGTTTATTTTCAGGTCTTAGATATATACGACTGTAACCTAGGACTATTAAGAATTGGACCTTTTAATTATGAGCCATTGAGAGGTGTAGACTTATGGTTAGAACAAAGTGATGATTTTATATTGCAGCATTTATCAACAAGTCCTGAGGTGGAACCGCCACATTTTGTCATGCAGGTTTGTAAAAAATAATAATTAACATTGTTGAAATATCTTCACTTTCAGTAAACGCAAATTGAGGTTTATAGAAGAAATAGTGTACATATTTTTCATAATTCATCCACGAGTTGTTCGTAGGATTAGAAATAAAAATGGGGGAGGTTGTCTCCTGATTCGTAGATGAAACTTACCTTTGTGACCAAAAACCACGAGGGGACTTGATTGCAGTTTCGTCATTGTTCTTTTAAATCATCATTCGGAGGAAAAGAGAGAATAACGATGATGATATTGTTTCTTATATTCTGCATTAAAAAGTGTCCTATGGACCATTCAACTAACATCACAGTGGGGGAAGTTTGGAGCAAGCAGTAAAAAATTGACCTTATGCGATTATTCACATCAAGAATTACTATGATAGAAATGATTCTCCTCTACGAGATGTACACAACGTAATTTTTTTCGATTCTTTTTCACTAAGTTTCCTTCGTGAGTGCGCATTCTACAATTTGAGTTTGTTTCCACGTCACCCATGGGGGCACGTTTTTTTAAAATGGTATTCTCTATCTTTTCCACTAAAGTTTTGTCTGGTTTTATCTATTGCAAGATCTTCTTCAAAGTAATTCCACTTAGGTTGGTTAATTTAAGCAACCATATTTATGAGAATTAGTACATAATTAAGCAGCACAATCCAACTTTAACACCGCATCGTTTCCTGCGTCCCATTCTGCACATACAGGACATAAATTGGAGAATGAAAGCCAGGGTTTTATTCAAATGGATCGACTCGACTCGATGCGACAAAAAAGCTGTTGCGTGTATAAATCGCTATCTAGCAACTGCGATGCCCTCTTTCGTTGATAGAGGGTAGGGTTGATTTCCTCTAAGTCCTTCCTGTTACTCAGCACTGTCATCGTTTGCCTTTGCCAAAAAAGCATAAGTTGTGTCGCCAGGTATACGCATGAGCCATCAGAGCAGTTTATTTAAAGTATTTCAAAAAATCCGTAACGGAATCTACACATCTTTGGTTTATATTCCCTTCAGCATGTTTCCAAAGTCGGATATCTTTATCTTCAGGAGCAAACATAATAACGAGCATGAGAAGACCGGCGTCCTCTTCATCGATGATAACTGTCTCACGTTGATGAGATTTATTGATTGTACAAAGATCAGCACGTCGCAATCTTCTTCGGTAATTGTATTGAACCCTTCATCTGTAAATCTCTATGCAAGCTGTGAAATTAAATGTTCCTTATTGTTCAGATTACATAGTATATTTTTCTGCAGAACATTCAATGGTGTAAAGTACACTACCGATGGTATCTGACTCTTAAAGCGCAATTCCTATGCAATTGTTTAAAAGTGAATAATTTTTTGTTTGCTTATAATTGCAATGAAACATATTCTTTACAGAATTTTGCAAACAGGAGAAAAATATCTATCTATGAGAACTAAAAGAAAAACTATCTGTAAAATTATTTACAATCTTTGCATTGTTTCGTTAACCTGAATTCTGGTTATACTAGCAATTGAAATGCTAAAACTCATATATTACTTAAGTTGCACCGATACAGCCTTATCTAGTAAATAAATTATGAAGAACTAATTACTATGTTTAATTTTACATAATATGTTAATAAAACTATACCATTTGCTGAATATCGTCTCTTGCCTTACCTAATTGTTCTGGTGTAGAAGATCACAAAAAAATAAAGATCTTTTAGTCCTGCCTCTTATAGGTTCTATATCCACATCCTCACCAAAGGCCGATGATATGGCAGCATGTGGTATGATGTCTACTGTAAATATATATGTGGCTATGCCACTTTGTGTTAATGCTAATTTTAAACAACGACTAATAGTTTGCGAGCACATTTGTTTCTGAGGCCTTCTTATAGTAATAAATAATTTCTTATTTTTTTTCCTTTAATATTCTCAGTACACCTTATATAGTTCTTGCTGCACATAATAATTCAGTTTTGTCCGTGGAAGAAAAAGGCAATATCAAATTTGGTTGCTTCTGTCCAGATCATGATATTTTAATATCTGAAATTCTAACGTCAGCTCTCTGTTCAAAAATTTTAATATTTTGGCCTTCAATTAAAGCAAAGGTCGGTACTCTATGAACGGTTACTAAAGCAAGTAACTTTATAAGTTGCTCTGTTAACTTTTGAAATTTCAGTGTTTCGAAAGAACTTTGTTTTCCTAAAAATTCTAAAGCGACGTTAGTATCTCAATTATTAAGTACTTGGGCCTTGGTGGCCGTAATCTATAAACGCCTTTAAAAAGTCCTTTAATCATAGGGTTATTTACCACATACCCTACACAAAACAAAACAAAAATAGGAAAATTGCTGAATTTAATGTATTTAAAAAGAAATGTAAGAGACTACTTTACAATTTTGAGCCAAGAATTCCAATATAGCTCGTGAAAGTGTTGCCCCGGTGTTTGCCGGGTGCTTTGGTTTCCGCCCGTAGGCGCTTGCCATGGTATATTATGCAGTGGACTACTTGCCCTATTGTGAGCTGGCTGTTGTGGGGGATATTTTATCTTCTTTTGGGATGTTTATGCTTCTTTGCTTTATATGTACAGAGGTAGATATGTTAATATGTTAGTATATACATTGGATATTGTTTTGTTTTGGCATCTTTTGCATCTGTATGTTTGTTTTGATGGCTCTTTTTGTGGATCTTCTAATTTTCTGGCTATTTTATAGCGATGTTTAGTTATTATATTTTATGTTAATTTTTTACTGGTGGACCATGCCAGTGTGTTTTTTTTTTCTTATTTTTGTTGTATATTTGTATGTTTGTATAATTTTCAGTGGTCATCTTTTCTGATTACAAGTTAGTGTATTATGGGGTGTAAATGTAGTTCAGTGAGGGGTAATTAGGAGCGTTGTGGAATTTTGGTGTGAGCGGGTCTATTAGTGTGGGATTATTTAGCAGGTGTAGGGCGTTTGCAAAGTTGGGGATGAGGCGTTCAAGTATGAATTTCGAGAGGTAAGGAATGCCTGTAATATTATGGATGAAGTGTGTTGATGCACAGGAGGGAAGTTTAAGATAAATTTTCATTGTTTTATTTTGTAAGATTTGAAGTCTAAGTTGTTGGGTATTACTTATGAGGGGTAGTATATGGGGGAGGCGTAGGTTATGACTGGTCTAAGGTATGTTTTATATAATATTGTTGAGATGCGGATGGGTGCGGACTTAAATATAGGGTACAATATGCTCGCTCTCTTTCTATATTTTAGGATGATATTATCTATGTGTTTTTTAAAATAAACTTTTGTATCTAGAGTTAGACCAAGGTATTCTATATTCTGTTGCCAGTTTAGTGAAATGTTGTTGATTTCTATTTTTTCCTTAGGGGTTTTTAATTTTCTGGTAAAGTGTATTACCTGGGTTTTGCTGGGATTAACCAGCAACCCCCAGTTTTGGTAGAATTCTGTTATTTTGTCTGTGAAGGATTGTAAAAGTCGTGGCATTAGCTCGAGGTTGGTAGAATTTGTAATGATGGCAGTGTCGTCCGCGTATAAACATAGGGTATGTCTGGTGTCTGTGGGGATGGGGATGTCGTACGTGTATAGATTGTATAAAATAGGGCCTAGGGCGGAGCCCCGCGGTACTCCAGAGGATATAGAAAAAATAGGTGAGTATGCCTGGTTTACTGCAACTCTATATTTGCGGGTAGTCCAATATAGCAATAATTGCTGTGCCATAAATATCGTGATGAAATTCATGACAAAACGCAGTTCATTATTGTACAGCGCCATTGTGATTTATCAACGTTGATATCGATAAAGACAAAATTAAAATATTTATTGTATCTTGTATATTTTGCTCTTTCTTTTTTTTATTATAAAAGCTTTCTGTTTATATTCCCTGCTATTACCGAAAGAGTTTCTTGTACATGGGATACTAACATTGTTGACATGGTGAAATTAGTTTTTTGCTTTGCTGTTTCGTAATTTCTAACGTGACATATGTTCAAAATTGACCTATAACATCTATAAAAAATATGTAGCCAAGTGAATAAAGAATTTTTCGTTATTATTGCTATTAGACGGTTGGAAATATATGGGTCTGCTAATAAGTAATGATGTAAATAGTGGATACCAAGGTTGGGTTGGCCAATACGGTACAACTAAAATATCAATCGTTCCGTCATTCATAATTTGTCTGATAACCGGAAGAATCATTGAGAAGGGTGGAAATGCATTAGAAAAAGAGAAATTACTTCCACATATGATTAGTGAATGCATCAACCACTAAGGCAGTAGGGTGTTTATACCACAAATAATAAATTTTTATACTTAGTATTAATTCAAAAATCTTTAGATAATGCTCAATCTGTTTCAGTATTTCTAAACCTTGACTTTTTATCTATTACAACATTATTTTGGACAAAATATATGACTGAATGACTAAATAGCCAAATATTCTTTAATTCGCTCCATTGGTCGTATGTTTCAAGAGTTATTTAACAATAATAGCATCGGGATAAGTTATTTAACAATGAAACTCGATGGACGGTATTCTATTAATATGTACAACACTTCTGTTGTAGTATCAATACACAGTAAAATTTCACGTTTATTTACATTTGGAACAGAAGGTTTTAGAGCTGGAAAAGCAGCCAAAAATTATAAATAATTAATGTGATTTTACTTTTCCCGCATACTTCAGAAATCATTGCAAGTTTAGTTGTTGCAAACTGCACCCCATCCTGTTACAGATGAGAATAGGCAGTAAATTTTCTAAATACAAATTTTGAAGTAATATTTTATTTATATCATTTGATAATTTTTCTAACCATCTAACCCATCTATATCCGGTATATATCTGAAATTGTTATAGTAGCATCCTAATTACACCAATGAGCCTACTGACTGTGTCATTTCGAAAATTTTGGTCGAAAAATGTATAGCAAATTAATTAACTTACTTCTGTTTTTTAGGAGTCAAATATAACATATTAGAGTCAAATATAAAACCTTAATATTTGCATCCAGAACTTGAGCTAAAATAGATCTCTTATAGTTTAACAGGAATCCAACGAATTAAGAAATTCTATAGTCATTTTATATATTCTTCGAAATTTTTTTCAAACAATACATAATCTAAATGTATTGATCAAATAAAATTTATTTGTCGTAAGCATAACACAACAGGCTTTCTTATAAGTACAGAAGGGCTTGTGCATAATTCAAATGGCAAATATGTAAATTCATATCCCTTGAACTCCTCGAAAACTAAAATTGTTTTCAACTTTTTCGTTTAACTCTGATTAAAAGTTTCATCGAAGTTCTAATATCTTCCACCTTAAAAGTTTAGCGTGGTACCTGATCTGAACATTTTTGAAATTAATAATTTTGTCTCCACAATTTCTGATAGAGAGTTAATTGGTTCTGAGGGTATTTGATGCTGAAAAAACTTGATATTACATACTATATGATATAACTTTTTATAAAATTCTATACAAATGAATCACTTGTAATGGCTTTGCATACATGTACAAAACTTTTTAACTCTTCTTTATTGCCAAGCTAACATGACCGTATTTTCTGCACATTCTTGCTTCCAGTTTTTTTTTGTGTTTAATGTGGAAGGCTTACAGATTAGATATCACGAGAAACTATCCCTTTTTAATTATTTTTATTTTATTTCTTGCTTTAAATTTTTTTTTGTATATTATTGGAAGGCTTACAGAATAGATATCATGGGAAAATTCCCCTATTTTTAATTATTTTTATTTTTATTCTTTTTTCCAAATATTTTGTTTGTATTTTATTGGAAGGCTTACAGAATAGATATCATGGGAAACTTTCACTTTTTTATTATTTTTGTTTTATGTCTTGCCTCCAATTTTGTTTGTATATTATTGGAAGGCTTACTAACTTTCCCTTTTTTATTATTTTTATTTAATTGGACAGAAAACTATATCAGTTTTTGATTTTCACTTTATTTCTTGTCAACATGACAGTTGTTTCGCCACACAGTGGCTTCTTCGGATGTTGAGTACTGGTATACTAATTTTACAATGCACCAACTATATGGTTTTATACAACTTCGATCTAATCCTAATCTTAATTGCTAAGCTAAAAAGTACAATATAATCTTAATTACTAAATGGAAAGGTACATATATTTCTAGGTAATTTATTGAATCTAATTTTAATAGTCTAAGTAAATAAATTTAGTAAGGAAGATGAGTTTGTTTCAATTTGGTCATTTAATAAAAGACGACTTCAGTTTATTTATTTCTAGAGATTCTAGTTAATCGAGTTTTAACCCTTTTTTCTCGGTGTGTAAAATTTTTAACTCTTCGTTGAACACGCGACCTACTTCTATTAGGTGGTTAGCATAAGTTGAGTCTGTTTTAATTCTGATGTAACTTCTTTTGTGTTCTGATAACCGTTTACCAAAATTTCTTCCTGTTTGTCCAATATATACCTTAGGACAAGCACCACAAGTCAATAAAGAAATTTATTGCTTTCTGGGTTTTTATGTATAGATATGTAGATGATATTTTAACTTGTTTCACAGAAACTAAACGACAGCTCAACAATTTCCTAAATTTCATAAACACACTCCACCCTAAAATTAAATTTACTCTCGAAACTGAAACCGAAAACACTATTAACTTTCTAGATTTGACTATTAAAAAATTTTCATAAACCATCCCACACTGACATAACAATACACAACACCTCAGCACATCCTCGCCAACACAAAATAGCAGCATACAACAGCATGATACACAGGCTTTTGACTGTCCCCTTATCGGAAGAAAATTATATCAAAGAACTACAAATAATAAAACAAATTGCATTCAACAATGGTTACAACCCCGAAATAATAGACAATATCATTGTGAAAAAATCTTTCAATAAAGCCATTAAAGAACCATATCCAACAATAAAAGATCAAAATAACAGTCTCAAAGTTCTCACTTACATCGCTTACCCAACAGTAAAAACTTCCTCTTTTTTAAAATAATGTAATATTAATGTAGCTTTCAAAACTAATAACACAATAGGAAAATATTTAAATAGTGCAAAAGACTAAATTGCATCAGAAAATAAATCAGGCGTCTATAAGTTGACTTGTGGTGCTTGTCCTAAGGTATATATTGGACAAACAGGAAGAAATTTTGGTAAACGGTTATCAGAACACAAAAGAAGTTACATCAGTAATAAGACAGACTCAACTTATGCTAACCACCTAATAGAAGTAGGTCACGTGTTCAACGAAGATTTAAAATTTTACACACCGAGAAAAAAGGCTTAAAACTCGATTTATTAGAATATCTAGAAATAAACTACAGTCGTCTGATATTTTATTAAATGACCAAATTGAAACAAACTCATCTCCCTTACTAAATTTATTTACTTAGACTATTAAAATTAGATTCAATAAATTACCTAGAAATATATGTACTTGTCCATTTAGTAATTAAAAATAAATTGTACTTTTCCGCTTAGCAATTAAGATTAGGATTATATCGAAATTGTATAAAACCATATAGTTTGTGCATTGTAAAATTAGTATACCAGTACTCAACATCCGAAGAAGCCACTGTGTGGCGAAACAATTGTCATGTTGACAAGAAATAAAGTGAAAATCAAAAACTGATATAGTTTTCTTTCCAATTATTATCGTGGATTTTCATCAAGTAACGGCGCAATCTGTTCAATATTATTTTTATTTTATTTCTTGCTTCCATTTTTTAAAAAAATTTATTGGAAGGCTTACAGATTAGATATAATGGGAAGCTTTCCCTTTTTTATTTTTTTTTATTATTATTTTATCACTAAATTGTCCAGTCACTAACATCTTATCAACCCCACCTCATTGTTTTACACTAAGCCCAACAGGGCCGTATCCAGTGCTGCTAATACTGATCCTAGTACACTGAGGAATTATCCTTTTTTTTTGGAATCCGAGGAAATAATTGGTTTTAATCGCCCCGGTAATATGGTTAAGTGTAATAAAAGTGATCGTGATTTCTTGTGAATTTGTGACCGCTTAACTTCATCATTTATTTTTCATGGTTTGTTCTATAAAGCCATTAAATAATTGTATTTTTAGATGGAAGATAATAAGAACTTGTTATTATTATTATTGTTATTTATTATTATTATTATAACTTAACATTGAACGCTCTAAACTGAAATTGTCCACTGCTGAGTAATTTGTTAAAATTCCATATTTCCATCAAAGTTTAGCCCACAAATTATTATGGGACATTTCCATCATGTAGATACATCTGGGTGCAACGCAGGCTTATTTACTGCTGTACTATCCTTCGTCTAATTAAATTGTTAGTATTGCCAAGTCAACATGATCGTATTTTTTACACAGCTTGGTTTTGGTACTGACTTATTTGAAGAATTAAGTTCAACCATAAACTGTATGTTATACATGTGTAAAGTATTTTTTGGCCATGTCTTATATCTAGTATAAGCTCCACCATACCGTACACATTGACGAATGTCAAATAGATTATCAACCATATAGACCTTTTTTAAGTTTTTGACATCCCAGGCTGACAGTACTTTAGACAAATTATTACATCAATCTTCCGTTCCAGTTTCTTTATTTTATATTATAAATTATCATCGCCGTTCCGTGATCACTTTCATCTCTTCGATATCTACTTTTTCTCAATTTTTGCTATAAATAAAACTAATAAATTATAACCGTGTAATGGACATCGTGTGCAAAGACATGTTATGAAAGGGAAAATATGAAGGGGTGGTTACCTAGGTAATATTTTCGATAGCTTTAAATAATGTGGGTGACATCTAGCGGAAAGTAGTAGTACTACAATGTAAACTGTAATTATGGAGTACAAGGCCTGAAATATAATGATAATTATCACTTCCAACTTACATCACTTACTAACTTACAATTATGTATTAGTACAAATTTAAAGTGACAACTATGTATAATAATTGTAGGTTTTAACTGACAATTATAAAATATTTTACGTCATGTCCGTTCTACGCTTTCATAGAAATATGAATTAGTTTCGTTTATATATTTTAATTTTTTTTTTTTATTTTAGATAAGAGCAACGTTGAAATACATACAAGATAATCAGTTCCCAGCTGTAACTGTGTTCAGAGATAATCGTCCACATTACTACAGAAGAGATGAGCATTGCGGAACTTGGACCCCAATACGATATTGACTTCTAGGTGGTTGGTGCTCCTCACCTTGTTTGTATGAAAATATATTTTTACAATTGTATCGATTTAAAGAAATCATAGGGTTAACGTTTTTGTTAGTTGTTTTCAATTATCATGTTATATAATTAATGTTGATGCTTTTAAAATTTATTTACTCTGTAAGAAAATATATTGTAGGTAATAATTTTGAATCTGTTAAATATGTAATAATGCCATTTTATTGACTATTTTAAGTTTTGTTAGCTAAATGGGTTGTTGATTTTTTTTAAATAAAATTATGTTTGAGTTTTAATTTTTTATTTATTTCGATCTATTTTATAAAGAAAAACTAAGGCAATGACTTAAAGATTACATATTCTATTTTTATAATGAATATAGTCCTTATATTTTAGTAGGATTTTGCAAAATATTTATATTGTGTATTAAACTATCAGCATCCAAATTAATTATCTTCCTTAATTTTTTGGGAATCGAGAATAGTTTATTTCTCGCAATAAATCATTTTTATTGAATTGTTTCGTAATTAAAAAATATCACATCTCCAGGCACAAAGCTACAAACAACTGTCAAACAATATCATTAAGTATTTTAAATAAAAGAAAGTGAGTGCACAAATCAGAAATTGTCTGTTAATAATGTTGGTAGTATAGCAATGAGAGATAAACTGAAGTGATTGTAAAAAACGAAAACCTTCACATACAGGGAGATCGAGAAAGACTGAATGCATCGCTCCCTAAAGATTTTCTGTGTGCCACTCCACAATATTTTGTGGTACTTTTAGTATTTTCAAGTTGGCGACAATGACTATACATCGTGTATGCGCGACGTCACAAATTTTGACATTCTTCAGCTTAGAGATAACAAACTGAAATTCCTAAAGTGTTAAATAGCAACTAACCAAACTTTTCATCAAATTATTACTTTTGGAGACATAATATAATACAATTTGCCAGGCTTGGATGTATTATTAATTGTGGACGTGTGGCAATAAGAAATGACGCCAGTTTTTATTAAATATCATTGATTTTTCATCTAGGAAAAGTTGAAGTTGGAACACGTCAATTGATTGCAAGCAGTAAAAAGATTTTACAGGAGTATTCCAAGCATTTTGTTAATGGTAAATTGTTAGATGTTAAAGTAAGAATTTTATTTTTAACGTGGGTTTATATTGTAGGCCACACTGATATGTTACAAGACTAGAATCAAGTTAACATAAGATAAGGTGCTACCTGAAACCCAACTATCAAACTGAAAGTGGTTGTGATAAATAAGTGCTGTTAGTGCAATCTATAAACAATTTGGTATAGAAATTAATCGAAAGAGAAAAATGTTACGAGACAACCGTTTTAAATATGGTACAATTCAAGGGAAACTTCAAATTTAATAAAAGCTACATATTATACAGGGTGTAATTAGTTTCATGTCATTAAAAAAACTGATAATAGGGACCCACTAGACAAACAAAAAACCTATATGACCTTTTTCTCTAGGGGCACTTTGGAAAAAACTGACCTGGGTTTACATTTTTAATGTTATGGTAGGAAAGATTTGAGAACCACTGTTTTCAGGGTCAATGAATGTTATAGTTCCGAATATTAGAAATAATAAGAAACTGTAATATCCGACTTGTGTTCCCGTCGGTAAAAGTGCGGCACTTTGATGGGATTATTTGTATCGAAATTTTATACCACTAATTATAAAAATATAAATAATTCCTTCTCTTTCGGCACAACGCAAGCATAGCATGGCCGCGGGGGTTTAAATAGGATTTGTTTACCTGTGTTTTTTAATTTGGAACAAAGCTATTGTAGCTTTTATTGTCGTTTAGGTATAAGAATTTATAAAATTTGAAAGTGGTTTATTAACATTTGTAACATTGTGTTAAAAGCTTAAAGTAATTGTTTTATGAAGTTGGAAAACGAACAGTTAGACGTCCGAGATACGATAACAGAAAATAGTTGTGTATTTTAAGTTAGGAAAAAATCTGATTTTTTTAATGAATTGAGCGCATAACTTTTCCTAGTCAGGTAACGAAAACTAAAAATCAAGTCTTTGGTCTCTATGAAAATCAACGTAAACAATAATAAACAGATAAAAACAATACAACGAATACTAATAATAATGATCATACCTTTAATGCCCAATAGGTAACACCCAATAACTGAACAATTCTTTTGAATTTTTTACAAAAATTGTTCGAAATGACCTCCATCTCCACGTATACATATTTCGGTACGTCGAACTAATAACATACTTACTCCGTTCAACACATTTGGTAAATTAGGATCATTTTTTATGGTTTCTATGCACATTAAAATACGTCATTGCAATTGTTCTAAAGCTCCTCCACACCAGCTGCATTTCCACCACTTTCTCCATGTACCAAGTCCATATCCGCGCGCTCTGGATAAGTGTAATCTCCAATAATGTCCAAAATCTGCGTTTTAAAACACCACACTAAACTGTGAATTAATGTTATCAATAAAGAAAACAAAAAGAAAAGTAGTGTCTTTCGTAACCAAGTACTAACGACTTGAACGATAAGTCAATAAAATAAATCTTAAAATAAGTGGCACAAAATTTAAAAAGAAAAGCAACATACAAAACCAAGGAACGGGTACGTCGCGTCATGCGTACATTCTTTACCAAGTAAGGACAAAACTGAAATTATTATTTGAGAATATTACAAGGGAGGGATAGCGCGCCTAATAGGATAATTGGCCGCGAAGAAGCAAAAACATGACGATGTACTCTGTCGGTCACTTTTATCTGCTTTGTCGGCATACTTATTTGCAGGAATGTCAGAGTATCTCGTGCGACAAGACGCGAGGCAATAAAACCTACCCCAATATGCCAGCAGTTCTCAAACTAGGTTATTAAGTACCTATTTCGGAAATTTTTGTTTATTTTTTTTCTCCAAAACTATGAGCTTTATACCCCATGTTATATAAGGTTTTTTTTATCTTGTCGTTCCCTACCACCAGTTTTTTTAATGACATGAATCTAATTACACCCTGTATGAAATCTGATAAAGTTTATATAGATTGAGAATGAAAATTCAAAGTGCCTTCGATGATCTGGGGCATAAATGTATTGTTTTAAAGTATACATTGTGGTTGTTTAAAAACTACTATGTTGGTTTGTTTAATATTTGAAAACTGAGTCTGAACACTGACTTTAACCCATTTCACAGTTTTGTAATGTTAAACAAGAGAATTGAGTAGTTTTTAAACACCACACGATATATTTTAAAACAATATAAGTACATTCACTCGCCATATCACTCGAATTGTAATTACTTAAGTATAAACGCCATCTAAGTTATATTACAAATGTTAAACTTGATGATAATAAATAATTGTATATTTACTTAGTAGATATATTTTTTTCTCACTTACAAGCATGTATGTACTAGTTCAGCGTAGTCGATATTCAACCTACCAAACAATAGTAGTAAGTGATAAATGAAACAATAAAAGGACAGGAGAATATTTAATAACACACATAACTTAGACAATAGTAACATTAATACGACATGATAAAAAAACGTTCTTACAGAAATTACAATGGTTGCAGAGCTCGGTGTATAAATATACCATAGACGAAGGGTCAACCGATAGATAAATTGTGTTTACCTTACTATAACTTTAAGTTCTTTGCTTAATTTGTTTCTTTCATGAATACCTATTTTACAAAATCTACACATTGCATTGCATAAAGGTTAACTGCTTAGCCATAGCCATTACTACTAAAAACTAAAAGGAATGACGTCTGATCACCTCACTCTGTACCTACAGCACAATCGCAATGAGTACTAAGAAATCATCGGGATCCGCAATACATCCAATGAATGAGGCTTTTGTTAACAACGCTAAAAGTCCATAACCTGAAAAATGATTTTGTGTGTTGGTAATTATTCATAAATCAACATATAATTACATGCATAATGATTTCTAATTTATAACTAATCCTTACCTTAGTGATTATAAGCTGTTATCCTGTACATTTCTTCGAGAGAACTCGTTTCACCAAACCACTAACAAAACTGGTTGTAAACTTCGACTTTTGAATGCCTTGTAGTCATTTTTATAACTCCTTTCAATAATCATGTAATTACAATATATGTGTATGTAATATTCGGAAATACATCGGCATCTGTACTATTTTCTTTATTTAACATATAGGGATTTAAATTGATAGCACCAACTTTTTCCATACACTTATACTGTGCATCATACGACAATTTCGTTAAATATAAACTCGTCTTCATCTTAACGAACAAAATTCGTCACATGAATTGATTAAGGATAATTATGGATGTTAAGTTTTTAAACTTAAAACATCACAAAATCTGCAAAGTATACATTTAAAACAAGGCGTTCGATCAGCTAATCACAAAACAGAAATTAGTCTTAATAATATACGTAGAATAGAAATCAATTTTGATAATATTTTCTGTCACGTGACGTTCACTCTTTCTCGATCGCACTGTATCTAAAACAGTTAAATGTGGGAAAGTTCCTTATATGTAAAGTTCTTGCCATTAGATTACTTGCATTGAATCACGAGAAATTTTGTTAAGAGCCTGTCATATTGTAGTTTCCAACCAATATGCAATATTGTACATTGTTTTTAGAGTAGCTTATGTTTTCTATATTTATGTGGTAAATTCGGACTGAAGGTCCGACTTTTCCGGTCGGCGAGTCCTGGGAGGACACCCAAATCTGATAATATATCAAGAGAAAACGAAAAGGGAGAATGTAGCGTAGAAATGCGTCCTGCGGTCAGGAGATCCTATGATTATCTGACTACTAGTATTTGCTAGCTCATTTAGCGTTACCGGGGTGCACCAAGTGGAGGAGAACTAGCTCTATACCCCACCCCACGAGGCTACCAGTGCTGTCATATTCCACCCCCTCAATTGCGATGAATAAATGCCTTTACAAGGGAGTACAAAAAGATTATAGTCAATAGGAGCCTGTCAATCCATCAAGATGCCGAAGATGCCAACTATAACCGACACCGCTCCAGACAACCGTCAACAACAAACGGCAAGGATTGTGTAGGAAAAATTTCAACGTCACTAACGCATGGCCCCAAGAATGGAGCACACAACAGACTAATAATATGCCCTGCATAATCCAAAAACCACCTGATATTAATTTACCATGTAAAACATGGTTCACACTTAATGGACTCAGAACCCAACATGGCAGGTGTGCATCCGCACTCTGTTATTGCGGGGAAAACTAGACCTTCAGGCATATCATAGCAGAATGCCCATCGAAATCATATAATGGTAGACCCGAGGACTTTCTGCTGGCGACCTCAGAGTCGATAGATTCCATAAATGGATTAATGTTTGTTTCTGACTTAAATTTTGTTCTCTATTTATTTTATATTTATATCACCCGTATATGTATTTATGGATATATCTTTAACTCAAATTCTTAAGGAGTCTAATAGCCATAAACTATAAATAAATAAATTAGAAGTGATAAAGAAGAAACATAAATGATAATTATATTTCCACCAAAAGACTACAAAATCACATAACTGGTGTTTACAGTAAAATAAATTAGACATCGGACAAAGGGCACATAAGTAAAGTTAAAATTAGAAAGATTTCACGTAAAGTGAACATAACATTGAAAATTATTAATTAACTAGTGACATAGTGCCACCTAGTGGTGAAGTTACTCTTCATACCACTGCAGGAAAAGCAAGGTATGTCGGTAAAAGGAGGAAACTGTAAATATTGAGATAAATAAAATAAAACAAATACATTGAATTCCATTATTATAAAAGTTACTGTATTTGTTTTATTAAGAACCTAACAAACAGAAATTACAATTCTACACAATGAATAAAAAATTATTGTTCCTTACCACCCAATCAATCAGATTTTCATTTGAGTGATATTTATGGAGCTGCATACAGCTAATAATATTATTCGTCAACTGGACAACACATGTTGGAGCCTTACTTCTACTTGATAATATTAAAAGCTTTAGATTCAATCAATTATGAGACATTAGTTGCAATACTCCACTTTTTGGGTTCAAATTAAAGTGGTATAACGTTCAAAATTACTTGAATAATAGGAGACAAAAACGTATAACATGTAGGGAAATATCACAAAGTTATGATGCTGTCAGATAAGTTCATCTTGGAACCACTTGTATATACATTTTATACATTCTATTAATTTATTCTCAATATCTGTAATTATCACATGTATGCAGGCGACCCACAATTATATCACTTTTTTCATTGCAACAATATTACAGCTGAGTACCAAAACATTAATAATGATACAATAACCCTAATCAACGACATATCATTAAAGTTAATTCCTCAGAATCTTCGGTTATATTATTTGGAAACTTCTCAGAAACAGATGTGGTAGTTGAACTGAGAGAGGAAAATCTAAAGCAATAAAGGGTGTATTTTTAGTCTGTTTCCTACTTACTAAAAATTTTATGGTAAACTGAGAATAGTGTATCCAAACAGACATATTATGTAAGGTTGGAAAGAAACATTTGACGGAAGATAAAAGGAAACCCTCTAAATACAGATGGGTACCATTGGAAATTGATTTGTCGGCAGCAAATAAGAATGAATTAAAGTACTTTAGCATAACTTGCAATCATAAAATCTGGTATTTATAACGACACTTGTTTTCTATGTTCTCTAAATCTCTACCATAGAAAACATCTGAAGCAAACATGTGTCAGAAGACCTGCTCAAAATAAAAATGTGCTGTGTGATTTTTTTCTAATAAAATATGATAGTTATGCACGCCCGTGTCATGGAAAAGATATTTATTCTAATTTTAAAACATATTTGTTGTATTGGAAATAAAAATATTTCGTAGGTAAGACTTACGAAAAAAATGTATGTAGCAAGTGAAGACACTATTAGGCAGGTAGTACACCCTCGTTTTCCATTACATAGGAAAAATCGCCAATTCATTAGAGATGAAATTACAAAAAAGATGTAAAAGGCCATGAAAACTATATAAATCATTAAGACCATATCATCTTTTGTTAGTAGAAACAAAGATTGTCGCAGAAAATATCTAAAATAAAGGTATCGAAGAAGATGAACAAATTAAATACGAATAAAGCAAAGTTAAGGAGAAAACATGGAAAACAGATATCAGAAGAACATCTTCATAATGATAATGGGCAATGTGATATTGTTTTATGAAAATATAATGATATATTATGAGAGTCTAGTAAATAAAATATTTGTTATAATTCACATAAATGCATTTTATACTGGAAATAAACCGTACATTTGTGATTTATTAAATGATAAACATTACATATTTGGTCTACTGATTGAACAGAAAATTCCATTGATACAAAAAAGGGAAAATATATTTAAGAGTTAATTAAATAAAATGCTCAATTGTCTGTAATGATATGTTAAAACCTGCTTATGCATTCTAAGGTCAAGACAAAAATGCTCTCCGCTTGTTACGTGATATATCAAAAGCATTCAAGATTGTTGGTAAAAATTTAAAATTAGGTTATTGATAATCTGGCAAGTACATGCAAAAGACTGATCAGTCGAATAAGCTGTGAGATTTAAATTAAGACTTATTTGATTTACATCAGTAAAAGTAAAATGAATATATTGCAATACGAAAACCGCTGCGTAAGGAATCACTACTTCCACGTCCAGATTTTCCATCCAAGTCGCTTTAAAGGAAACATCTTGACGATACTTGCACTCTAGTATGTGATAATTATTGATCAGAGAATTTTAATAATATTCGGGGCTTGTTGATTTCTAGCATATACGTCAAAAATTAAGTTTCTGGACTCTTATTAACTGGCTCTAGTGTGAGTGTGCCTTCCAAAGAGAACGGACGTACAACATCAGCAAACAATCTTTAGGTACCACCATCTGGCAAGTAATAAACATTTATTTATTACTTGCTGGATATAGCGACTGAAAGTGAAAGATTATAACAGGCACCATTTAATTCTAAGAATATAAAATGAGTGGAACAAGGGCTGCAAAAACTCAGGAAACAGCAGTGGCATAACGAAATAAAGAAAAATTGGACTTGGGTTATGAAGTTATAAATGAACAGAACAAAAAGATAGATGATTTACAAAAGGTGATAAGAGAGCAGAAATCAAAGGAAATCATTGATAAAAGGCCTATACCTACATACTCTGAAATTACCAAGAAGCCTGAACATGTTCTTGTGATAAAGCCGAAAATTACTCAAGAAGCAGAGAAAGTTAAAAAGGATCTAAGAGCAAATATAAATCCAACGGATCTACAAGTTGGAGTAAATATTATAGGGAAGAATGTACGTGATGGGGGGGTTATAGTTAAATGCTCCGATGCAGGTGCGTTAAGTACGCTTAGAGAAAATATCCAAAGTGGAAGTACCAAAGAAGCTAAACCCAAAGATTATTATTATTGGAGTTGACGAAGAGGAATTCAAGGAGGACAGAAAGGAAATATTAGAGAAAATAACTAGACAAAACAAAATTCCCAAGGTAGATCATTTTAAATTTGAAGCTGTTGCATGTACTAGAATCAAGAGGCAATTTTAATATAGTTATTGAAACCGACCCAACTACTTTTATGTTTTTAATGTCCAAGGAAACACAAGTTCTACATGTAGAATGGAGAAATTGCAAGATGTTTGAGCACTTTAGCCTGAGAAGATGTTTCAAGTGTGCATGATATGGACTGTAGTGAAAATGTTACATGTATATTTTGTACGGGCAATCATGCTAGTAAAAGTTGCAGCAAAGAAGAAGTGAAATGTGTAAACTGCAAGAAGGCCAATGACAAACTTAATCTCAATCTTGACATCAAGCATGCAGCCATTGATAGGAAACGTGAGTGTTACATTAAGGTTATTGAATACATTAAAAAGAAAACTGTATATAATATATAGCAATTGCAAAACACTGGCGGCATATTTCTAACCTACTTCAATGCTCAAAGTTTTTATAAAAATAAGGACGACATTTTAAATTATGTAAATAATTATAAGCCTAATTTGCTATGTCTAACTGAAACATGTACAACAGAATATATCTATGACAATAAATTGTACATAAAAGAGTACAATTTACTTCGATGTAATTCAAAGAGTCGACATTGTGGCTATTTAAGGTTTTAGTTTGCCCAAGTTGTTCAAGTATGGGCCACCCAACGAGCGACGTGGTTACCGTCACTGGTTTCACCTGGCTAGCACAGTAAAGATACGGAGAGCAAAAGGGCGTTGAGTTCAAGGCTTGGGCACCATGGATTACTTAGTGTAATCAAGGAAAATTAAAGATAAAGATAAACAAAAGACAAAATTTACATATATACAACAGTACTATATTACAAAAATATTACATTACAAAAAGTGAAACTATCACAGCATCAACGATACTGTATAGCAAAATACCAGACAGACATATGTACAAACGAAACTATATTACAAAATATACTATATTACAAGATACTCTATATTACAATTTGCTCAACGGCAAGGCAAATCTGAGGCGTGTACGAGAAACAAAAATATATTACAAAAGATACGTCTCGTAACTTTCACCTCAATACTAAAATTTATATATTACAACAAAACTAGGAACTTGAGATTCTTTACGAGAGACAAAATAACTATATTACAAAAGACATGTCTCGTAACCTTATCTCAAAGTTCATAAACTTAAACACACTCGTTACAACAAAAATTTGAACCACGACTTACTATATCACTAACAAACGTGCATTATAATACTACAACAAAATATTGACGAGGAATCAAGATAAAAGTAACTACGAAAACAATACTACGGCAAAGTATTTGCGACAACCAATTCAAGATATAGGCAACTACGAATTAATATACAACAATGGGTTTAATTATAATAACGGATTTAAAATGCAAATAGCCAAAAATTTAATAGATTTCACTTGAATCTAATATGTTAAATTTAGACACTTTTGGCTCTTATAGCTCAACAACCATGTGAAAGTAATCTCTTTTACTGGTAACAATCAAAAGTACTTATCTTTTATTTTGTTATCCTGATGGGGGGAACTCCTAGATATGGTCCTGTTCTCCGATGATTATGGATTTAAGTGTTATGTTTCACATGTGGCTGCCTTAATCCCATTTTGAGGTTATGAAATCGTTCGTTCGCATAGGATTTGTCGCCAAGACAAAATGAAGAAAATCTCTTCGCCCAGAATGTTTTCATATATTCCGATTCAAAATGTGGTATAGAAAGGTTGACTTCATATGAATATTGTTTGCTTAGTAGAAAAAGTAGTAGGTATCGCTAATTGAATGTAGATAATCTCAAATCTTGCTCTAAGCAAATAATGTAACGTTGAAATACTTCTACGTTAAAATCATTAGACGTGAATAAGTTTGATTATTAAGAAATTAATTCCTAATTTATCAGAAAAATTTATAAGGAAAACTTATAATTATGAAAAAAATACTTATACTAATAATTATGAGAAAATTACGTATATTTATAATTACGAGAAAAACCTAAAACAATATTTAAAATGTTAGATGGTATTTACCAGTATAATAATTAAAACCTCACCTCATGTGATTATCACGAGGTTTTTCAAATTCTAACATCCCCATTACAGGTCAAACAAAATTATACATACGTCTAATTAATTCAATGGTTCAACGAGAAAGAGTTTCACCCGGCGTTATTTAGTTGAAATATCATTCCTGGTGCGCTATCTAGTATTCGCGAGCGTTAACTGCTGACAGATGACGTATGTTCATCATAGTATAAGGAGTAAGTGCACTCTATTAGTACTAAAGTTTGTGGGAATAATATTTCCCATAACTTATAATTTCTCTAATAAATATTAACAGTGTAACGAAGGATGCTATTGAGCATTCCGCATGTTACAACATACAGGGAGAGTGTTAATTTAAGTAAAGAGCAAGATACAGTTTAGAAATACGGAAACATTTATAAATGACATGAAATTTTGGCTATTATCTGTTAATGTATATGTAAATAACACCCAGTACAGCATAGTAACATTTATAGGTCTCCAACGTGTAACCCAAACGAATTTCTAGGTAGTTTTTATGAGTGGCTAGCTCCGTATTTAGACAGTAACAGGAACAGCAATATAATTATTGTTGGGGATTTTAATATAAATTGGTGTTCGAATAATTATGTTAAGAAGAACTTTAAATCTAATATTCAAAATAGAGGGTTGAAAGAGTTTGTTCAAGAATTCGCTAGAATTACGAATACTAGTAGAACTTTAATAGATTTAGTAATAAGTAATGATTACACATACATTAAATGTATATGTAGAACAAAATTACATTATTACGGATCATTCTATAGTTCAAATCAAACTAAAAGAAAATGAACAGGAAAATAAATATGTAACTAAGCTGAGTAGGGGCACAATTAATTTCGATAAAATGACAGAATTATTAGTAGAAAAAGAATGGGGATACAATAGCACGAATGTTAATTTAGTGAGTAAAATATTTATTGACAATATCATTTCTTAACTAGATAAAGTGGCCCCAATGAAAGAAATTAAGGTAAGATCTAAGCAAAATACATGGTTTGATAAAAATTGCAGAGAGGCTGTAGCAAATAAAAACAAGGCATATAAAAAATATTCTTTCACTAATGAGGAAGAAGATTGGAATAATTAAAAAATATTTAGAAACAATCTCGTTAAAGTAATACGAAATGCGAAGTGTAATTTTTATAAGAAAATGACAGATGAAAACAAAAATAATAGTAAGGCTATGTGGAAACATTTAAAAAAAATTGTTGGTAGTAAAATAAAACGGTTAGTAATTATCAGAATGGACTAAGCTGCAACGGAACATTATATAACAATATTGATGAAATACCACATATATTAAACAAATATTATATAGGCAGCATTGAGACTATAATTACATTAATTCCAATATCATAAATAGCAATATTATTCTAGATATCAATGTTCAATGTCAACCTTTACCATAATATCTCTGCAATAATTATATAAATTCATTACTAGCGAAGCTAAAAACTTTAGTACTGATATAGTTAATTTAAATATTATAAAAAAACTGTTCCGTGTTCTGGGATATCCTTTTCTAAATTTGATTAAATTAAGTTTAGAGAAGGGAGTGGTTCCTGATTGCTTCACATCTTCAACTATAGTACCTATTCCTAAAGTGTGAAAAAGTTTTAGAATTAGTAGTATTTGAGCAAGTCATAAAATATATAAATTCAAACAACATTCTATGTAGCTATCAATCCAGATTTAGTGGGAAGCACTCATGTGAAACTGCTCTTCAGTTTGTTATTTCGGACTGGAAACACAAAATTGATGAGAAAGGTGTAAGCGTTTGTGCAGTATTTATAGATTTGAAAAGGGCATTCGAAACTATAGATCTAAATATACTAATAATCAAACTTGAAAAATATGGATTTATTGGAAGTATATTAAAATGGATAAATAATTACCTCTCTAACCGATTTCAATGCACAAAAGTAGGTAATACCAAATCTTCGTTAGAAATAAACAACTTCGGAGTTCCCCAAGGAAGTGTACTTGGGCCACTTTTATTTATATTATATATAAATGACATAGGATATGTTCTAAATAAATGTAAAATTCATCTTTTTGAAGATGACACCTTAATATACTATGCCCACAATAACTTCAAGGAACTCATATCAACAATGAACGACGAACTTAAAATGTTCACCACTAAATTTAGACATAACAAACTGAAAGTAAATGAATTAAAATCCAAATGGATGCTTATAGGTAATAATTACTGGTTTAACATATTTAAAGAGTTAAATTTAAAAAAGTAGTAAATGGACAGGCTGTACAACAAGTAGAACAAATGAAATATCTAGGTTTTGTAATTGATAGAGAACTCGAAAGTCATATAGAGTATATTTCGAAGAAAATTGGCCAAAAATAGGATTCTTAGGACGGGTAGCTCCCTATTTATCAACTCCAACAAAATTAACTGTTTACAATTCCTTGATATTGCCTCATTTTACTTATTGCTGCTCTGTACTATATGTTACTTGTACAAACTTTGATAGATTACAGAAATTGCAAAACAAGTTGTCTTGTTTTGCAATTTCTGTAATCTATCAAAGTTTGTACAAGTAACATATAGTAGAACTGAGAATAATATTGAAATGTAATAGATACTCAAGTATTCAGAATATGTTGAATTTGCTAAACTGGCTCGACATTGAACATTTATATTTTTCTCAAACTGTGATTTTCATTCATAAAATGAAAAATGATGCACTACCAGAATACTTAAAAGATAAGCTAGTATTAGTCAATGAAATACATTGATATCATACCAGATCTGCCTTAAACTTTTTTGTTTCACCAACTCTAAAAAACTGTACAATGAATAGTTTGTTTCATAAAGGCATTAGTCAATACAATCTTCTTCCTCAAACCCTTGAAGATATTAAGAGTATTTAATATATTTAAAACACATATAGGAAAACATGTTGGCCCAATCTAGGATATTTATGTATGTACAGGGTGGGCAACTAAGAATGGAGGTCAGCCAAAAAAATTGCCTTAAGTAAAGTGGCCACGAAAAATCGCTGGAAAATATTTTTGAGTTTCTAAAATGGCCGCTAGGGGGCGTAACAGCCACAGCAGAATAGAAAATCAGGTTTTTCTCAGTATTTTGCTCAATTAAGTGGTATTGAAAATACATGCATCGTAATCCTAGGACAATTTTGAATCTTTGTAGTTTTCCATTTTTTTTGTATCTTCAAGAATAAAGTGGTGGGGAGATGCCAAAAATATATTTTTTCAAATGTCGATTACTCCGATTAGCCTTAACGGAATTTAACAAACTTAGTCTCATTGGAAAGTGCTTTTCTTGGTCTATCGAGTGCATGTTGTGCTATTTCCATTTGATTATTACCGTCGCCGCTAGAGGCCGTTATTTGACATGACAACAAATATCGCGCTTTTTCTTAAAAAATTTAAATGGAATGGTATATTTATTTTTACATGGTAAAATAGAGAATTAAAAGCCTCAGATATCAGTGAAAACCGCAACTAGATAGCTTTTCTCTAACGGAAGATAATATAAGTAAGCTGTGAAAATGACACAATGAAGAAACAACATATATCAAACATATCGAGTAGAATATATTACATAATATAAAAATTAATAATTAATAACAGACAACAATTCTAATAATAATAATAACAATATATTTATGTAGACAGTTATGAAAAGACTAATTTTACTTGACGAATGCAATATTTGCAAATTACGCGAGTCAAGTAAAATTACTGTTTCATAACGTTTTTATCTAATCCTGCTCTAAAATAGAAAAGAAATTGCAATTTATATTGAATTTTATTTTGCGGTTTCAAACACTGTTACACCTACAGTGGTACAAATGAATTTTGTGTTTATCGCTGTACCTGAGCATTAGTAGGTATAGGTTGACATTTGTATTAACAAAGTTCAATTGTCAATCTGCTGAATTTTTTTAAGCAAATTAAGTCAGAAATTGTTGATTTAGATGTGGATATTCCATCTGATATAAAAGAGTAGCAGTAAATTCAATAATACTTACCTGGTAAATCAAAAAGCATATATGAGGAAGTATAATATACGAAATTTGAAAACTGGTGTCAACAAAAGTGAATAAAAGATGTATGTGAAAAGATTCTCTTAGCGTATTTCGAAACGATGAAAAATTATAAAGCGTCACGATATGAATATTGAGTAGGAATCAATATTAAAGAATTAAATGCCAAAAGAAACATTGACAAAAAATATACCATATTAATACCATTTTTAAAGAGAAGATCTTCAGGTTACCACGCTAAGAAATTTATTATTTTAACAGAAGAAAACTTTAAATGTTTTGTTAAAAATGCAGATGACGGAATGTTTCTATTTGCATTTTATTAATAAAGTGTTTTTTGTGCCTTAATGTCTTTTCTCTAAATGATGGGTTTAATAATAACAGTTTAATTAAAATTCATTACATCACTAGTTATGTAATGAAACTGACAGTTATGAAAATTGGGACGTTTCGTAACTTCAAAAATACATTTAAAATTTCGTAACGATGTCTTCGATACACGGTACACTTCCTTCGTACGAAAACCATGTGCCAGTCGAATAAAAACTTTTTCACTTGGATGACGTCTTTCAGGATATTGCACTGCATAGACTCTGGCAGCAAGAGTTGCATGTCTCATGCATTCGAACTAAATCGCTAACATGTCAAATGCTTCATTTGTAAGAATCATTATAATTTGAAAAATTAATTCCAAAACGAAAACAAATTCAAATAAAAAACTAAATACTGCACAAAATAACAATAATGACAAGTTAAATATTTTGACATAATATGTTATTTCTTCATTGTGTCATTTTCACAGCTTACTTGTTTTCAACAGCTACTTTGCAAATCCCGTCGGCAAGATCTGATAATAATTCATAATTTCAACTTTGTTTGCTAATATCTTCCGTTAGAGAAAAGTTATCTAGTTGCGGTTTTCACTGATATCTGAGGCTTTTAATTCTCTATTTTACCGTGTAAAAATAAATATACCATTCCATTTAAATTTTTTAAGAAAAAGCGCGATATTTGTTGTCATGTCAAATAACGGCCTCTAGCGGCGACAGTAATAATCAAATGGAAATAGCACAACATGCACTCGATAGACCAAGAAAAGCACTTTCCAATGAGACCAAGTTTGTTAAATTCCGTTAAGGCTAATCGGAGTAATCGACATTTGAAAAAAATGTATTTTTGGCATCTCCCCACCACTTTATTCTTGAAGATACAAAAAAAATGGAAAACTAAAAAGATTCAAAATTGTCCTAGGATTACGATGCATGTATTTTCAATACCACTTAATTGAGCAAAATACTGAGAAAAACCTGATTTTCTATTCTGCTGCGGCTGTTACGCCCCCTAGCGGCCATTTTAGAAACTCGAAAATATTTTCCAGCGATTTTTCGTGGCCACTTTACTTAAGGTAATTTTTTCCCTAAACTTGTGCGATGCTTGGTTTCTGAGATATGGCCGACCTCCATTCTGCCCACCCTGTACATGTCGAGGTATACTAATATAAGTATTATATATCGTAAACATTTTATATGTTTTAAGTTTAGGTTTTAATTTTAATTTTAAGGATATAGTCGATAAATGTGCAATTATACTGTATTATCTGTTTTCTGGATAAATTTCGACTTATTTTTCCCTATTCACAGCTTCCCACCTCTCACCCCTTCAACGGAACCATCTCTATCAGATGTCATTACGATACTTACGTGTACTAACTTTGAAATGAATATCTCAATTTTGCATTATCATCCCGTTTAATAATGAAGTGGAGGAGGTCGGGGGAAGGTTGAAAAATATTGGCTTCTAGTATATACACCAAATCCCAAGTTTAGTTATGTTCCCCTTTTTACTCTTACTTATCCTTAAATTTCAACTTATTGTAAACTGCATAACAATGTAAGATAAATGCATAACATATTTAACGTATTTACAATGTTTTAACGCATAATTTTGATATTATATGAGAATACATAGCATAAATAACTCAAGTGCATACATGCGTTGCTTTCACTAGGATGACTCAAAGAATTTTAATTTTGAAGACATGATAGGGTTGAATGAATATTTAGTACCATTATTAAATTCCGAATCTGATCAATTGATAAATAGTAATATTCTAGAAAATACCCTAAACGATAGCATGCTAATATCGTACAGCGCTGAAGAAGGGGAACTACAACATACAAGTCCAACTGGTACATATCGTATTGAAAATGTTGACAATAACACCAGTATGAAGCTAATAAGGAAAATATTGATAATGAAAAACATGATAATCAAGAAAATTCAACAAGTGAAGATAAGGCAAAGTCTAACTTACACTCTAACAGTAATGACATTTTTGCATTGATTACAACTACCAAATCTGGGAATATAAGAAAACGTAAGAAGTATTTGAAAATGAAACACATACGAATGGAATATAAATAATCTACTGAAATTAACGCCAATTACTCAGTAAAAAGTCCTTGCAGTAAAAGAAACTCTATCGAGAAAATTGACAAGGGCAGAAGGCACAAAATAAATAAAAAGTATTGGAAAATAAATTACTATGAAAGATCAATATTTGTAACCAACCTTGTAGGAACAACTAATATTGAAAAACGAAGGAAAAAAAGTGGAGGAAGAAATTTTAAAAAAACGTGAATAAGACATTTTAAATTCCAATGATGGAACACTAAAAATTGTGTCCTGAGAAAGATCGGCGGGGATCTTACAAAAAAATAAAATTGACATTGAACTGATAGAACAGGATGTCAAAAGTTATTCTCTATGTGTGTCACATTATAGGTGGGAGCATGCTCCGAACAAACTGTATTTACCTAGTGATGTAACTATTAATGATATGTATAATAATTTTAAAGAAAAACATACAAAAATTAGTTGGTCCTACGAATTTTATAGAAAAACTGTGTCAGAAGATATGAACAGTTAGGACACGAATAGTGTGAAAAATGTGTGAAGTGTTTGATTTATATAACAAAAGTCACACAAAAGACTTAATTGATTTGCATTCCGAATGTACGACTTGTTTCGAGTGGAAAAATCACATCAACAAAGCTAAAGAGTCTCGTGAAAAATATTGACGAGATACTGAAGTCGATATGATAAGATGATACTGTGATTGTTTCAGTGGATATGCAAAAGATAATATTATCACTCCTCGAAATGTTTAAACAAGTTCCTTTCACCCCAAGAATTATCGCTTTTAATGAATAACTTGTACCATTAAGAATATTTAATAAAAGAAATAAGCCATTCGCTTCTATATGAAGGGCTGTCAGTCAGAAAAAAGAAAGATATTGTTAGTATATACCATTCTTTCTTTATTCACAGCCGGGATTATAATAACATTATCATATGGGCCGATAACTGCAATAAACTGGTGTTTATTCAGTTACTTACTATACATCATAAATTCAAACGTGATTTCGGCTGAGACAATAATAATTAAATATTTTGAGGTGGGGCACACTTACATGTCAGCTGATAGTTCCACCACTTAGTGGAACTTGGTATGAAGTAGAATCCCAAAAGTTTACGATTTCCAGGATTTTGCAAATTTTGTACAAAACTGTAGTGGTAATTGTGTAGTGAAAGAAAACTAAAATTCTGGGATGAACTTCAAGTAAACAATGATGTTTCCGATTTGATTAGTATGCTGGATGACTGATTATTTCTTTTTAAACTGATATAAAATGGAGTTCTTAATATAAAGTATTTTTGTAATGATTTTCCTAAATTATATTTCTATTTTTTTGTATTGTTATTTCGTAAATATTTAGTGATCGACTTACCCTTAATAAATAAGCATGTTTTGGAATGACTCTTTTCTTTTATGTTCTAACCAGTATCAATCAACAAAAAATATTTTTATTAAAAAACAGTTGATAATAGTTTTCTCACTTTGGTCTGTTTAATTCATATCAATTAATAATAGATAAATTGGTGTATAATAATGTATTGTTTAAAAATACATTTGTTCATACATACTAGTGCAGTAAAAAAAGACCAAAAAAATGAGGAGATAGGTGTAATGAAGCATCCTAAAGTCATACCTCATTACTAAGAAGTTTCAGTGTAGTGCCGTGTGCACATTTGCCACACGACGGCGATTCATACTCGATATACTAAATTTGCACACCGCCCGACTCCGACCGTCTCAAAAAGGAAGGATAGTTTCGTGTATAAAAGCCCAGCCGCGGATCGAGAAGAGCACTGGGTACATCACTCCGTAAACTGCCGATGGCGCGCTGAGCCGAAGACACTTTGCTGATTTATGCACCAAGTGACGTGACTCTCCGGAGCGAATATATCTTGACCTAGAAAAGTTCTACGGCGCGTTGAACCGAAGAACGGACCTTGTGCCAAATGTTATTTAGTCCAGCGATGTCCCGTCGTCCCGACGAAACCGACACGGAGCAAATATAAATTAACAGAGGAGTGACCCGGCGAGTTGAGCCGATAGCTTGCTCGGGTTGACGGTTATTAGCCCGCCGCCGTTTCCGCCGCCAAAACCCCTACTCGTCGCATCACTGCATTACACTCTCGTCGTCTCTCTTACTTATACGATTTAAATGTCACCTGATTACCAATAACCGTAAAAGATACGGACCTGAAAACCGATAACCTGTAACTATTGTATATTATGTAAACCTGCATATTTTACCTGTTGAAGATAATAAAATTGTTAATTTTGATTGGGTGGTCTTATTAAACTAATCTGGATCCTGAACTAATCTCCGACTCCAGCTACCCAGAGCGAAAACCGTTACATAATTTGGCGCCCGAGCAGATTTTAAGACATTAGTTCATTCCGGATGACCCAAAAAGTGACATTTACAAACGAGAGATAGACAAATCGAAAGAGTGTAACATAATTTAACACCCGAAACAGATTTTAAAAGGTAGATTTACTCCAGACAACCCAAATGGATACATTTATACTAAGAGAGAGATAGTAAAATATTTAGAGGGAGACACAAAATATTCCAAGCCATAGAAATGAGTTTGTCAGACACAGATGGTGCTTATGGACTAGAAGTCGCAGATACCACAGTAGGATGGATATATAAATTAAAGAAAGATGAACTACTAGTAGAATTATCCAAGTACGGCGCAATTACAACTGGAACAGTGGAAGAACTCCGAAGTAGACTAAAAAGCTATTTACGTAGCGAGGCAGCCAAGAAAGTTGATGCCACGCCCACCCAAATAAATCCTAAAATACCAGACAGGTCATACATTATACCAACACCCATGGGTACGGTTTTAACTGAAGTTCGCAAATGGAACGTTCGTTTCGACGGCAGAAAAGACGTTTTCTCATTTCTAGAACGTGTAGAGGAGCTACAGTCTGGATACAATTTCAATGATGAACAAATGCTACGAGCCCTACCCGAACTACTACAAGGCGATGCATTATTATGGTACAGAAATAATAAAACGTCCTGCAATACGTGGGATCAATTTGTCACAAAGTTAACAGCATTTTACGCACCCTCAGATTACCATTTAAAGTTGGAAGACGAAGCAAGGCTCCGTGTACAAAAAGACAACGAAAATATAAAAGATTATGTAGTAGCAATTCAAACTCTACTGCGGAGGCTTAAAAATATCACTCCAGAACAGAAGTTATACCGAATATACTCAAATTTAAAACCAGAATACCGAAAATATATCAAACGAACCGATTTCCAGACACTCGATCAATTAATAACCCTAGCAAAGGAACACGAAACTGTTTGTCAAGAAGAAAAGACAGCGAAACAAAATTTACAAACAGGCACACCAAGATTAGGTTTTAATTACACACCAGACAGATATTATCAAGCACCGAATTATAGAAATAATTATGGAAACAACACACAAAACCACAATAGGCCGGCCACCCAGAATTATTCTAGATCACAAGATCAGGTACAGAGACAAACCGCCGCCGAGTACCCCACAACTCAAAGCAATTCTAGGAATAACACACAAACAAATCCCAGGCACAGCGTAGTTAATAACTACAATAGAAATACAAACTGTTGGCGTTGTGGAGGCCAGGGTCACACCCGAGATAACTGTACAAACACACCCAAAATATTTTGCTCCCGCTGCGGACAACTAGGCATATTTTCCCGTGATTGCAGCTGCAAAAATGAGGCCTCGGGAAACGGCAATATGGCTGCCCTGCCTCGCGAACAGTCCAGCCAGTAAACAACTTCCCCGCGGCCACCGTCCAAACTCCAGTTTTCAATGTCAACGACCGACTGAAGCTCCCGATACAAATCGGAACCGACCACTTTACATCGCTACTCGACACGGGCTCAACCCGCTCTTACATAGGGGACGCTGTATACACGAACTGCAAAGCAAACTTACTAGAAATAAATTGTACCGGACCTAATATTAAACTGGCGGATGGAACTGAAACACAAGTAAACAGAGAATTCAAATTAAATTACTACACAACAGGACTTCAATTAACCGATAATTTCTTGTACTTGCCAAATTTAACTTATGATATTATTTTGGGGATGGACTTTCTAAGGAACCATCACGTTACCATTGATTTTAAATTACTAACAGGGCAAATTATGGGAAATATGATAGACTTTAATCAGAAAATAGAAGGAACAATACCGCTCTCTCTAATTCAGCCCTCAGATAACGAAAAACAGATCCTGTCAAATTTTTTACAAGTCGAACTTCCGAAATTTGAGACAATTCAAGGTGTTACCCCACTAACACAACACAAAATTAGACTCCTGGACGACACGCCTATTAAACAGAGATACCGCCCATTAAACCCAGCCATGCAAAAAATTGTTAATACCGAGTTAGACAAAATGTTGGAAGAAGGTGTAGTAGAATCGTCTAAAAGCCCGTGGAATTCCCCAATCGTCATAGTAAAGAAAAAGGACAATAAATATAGATTTTGCATAGACTTCCGGAAAGTAAATGAAGTTTCGATGAAAGATGCTTACCCATTACCTTTTATAAACGCCATTTTAGACAAATTGCGAGAAGCCCGGTTCATATCTACTTTAGATTTACGCTCCAGCTATTGGCAAATATCTTTGACAAATGAGAGTAAGCCAATAACCGCATTTACGGTACCCGGAAGAGGGTTATTTCAATTTAAAGTTTTACCTTTTGGCCTCCATTCAGCCCCTAGCACATTTCAAAGACTCCTGGACCAGATTATAACCCCTGATCTGTCATATGCATTTGCGTACCTGGACGACATCGTCGTAGTAAGCAAGACATTTAACGAACATTTACAACACTTACAAGAAATATTTCAGCGTTTAAAAGATGCAAACCTACAACTAAATCCAGATAAATGTACTTTCTGCAGAAAAGAACTAAGATACTTAGGACACCTGGTAAGTGAAGATGGCATTAAGACAGACCCCGAAAAAGTAAGTGCCATTGTGGCAATCCAGCCTCCAAAGAATGTCAAACAATTACGACGTTTTCTTGGCATGACTTCCTGGTATAGGAGATTTATAAAGTCATATTCGGACAATGCCGCACCCTTAAACAAATTACTGAGGAAACATATCCGCTGGAAATGGACATCAGTTGAAGAAGAGGCTTTCACAAAACTCAAAAATGCATTAACAACGGCTCCTGTACTCAGCTGCCCCGATTTTACGAAAACTTTTTATCTCCAGACAGACGCATCTATACAAGGACTTGGTTCAGCACTGCTACAGAAAATTGACAATCAGGACCGTATTATAGCCTATGCAAGTCACTCCTTGTCAGACGTAGAAAAAAAGATGTCAGCCGTGGAATTAGAATGCTCCGCCATACTCTTCGCAATCCGGAAACACATTAGTTACATACAGGGATATCATTTTGTTGTTGTAACAGATCACCAGAGTTTAAAATGGTTATATTCCACAAATCCCACCAATGGACGACTGGCTCGATGGGTAATGGAATTACAACAGTACGATTTCGAAATAAAATACAGAAAAGGAGTATTAAACAAAGTGGCAGACGCACTTTCCCGCCAGCCAGTTATCACCGAAGAAGGAAATAACACAGAGGAAGGTATTTTCGCAGTTGAAAATTCATAAAACTGTGCTTGGTACAAAGAGACCATTAAACTAGTACAAAGTAAACCCGAAAGAAAACCGGAATACTGCATTATCGACGGAAACCTGTACCGCCATATATGGAGCAGTAACAATTTTACAGACCCCGAATTTTCCAACCCATGGAAACTTTGTATCCCGCAACCGCAACGAAAGCAAATCCTGAAGGAAAATCACGATGCACCATGCGCAGGACACCTAGGTATAACAAAAACTATAACCCGAATTGCCGATAAATACTACTGGCCTAGGATGTACAGAGATATTACAAATTACGTAAGACGCTGCCCGAACTGTCAAAAATATAAATCATCTCAACAACAGACCGCAGGAAAAATGCAATTCCCTAAAATAAACGGATGTTGGGATACTGTCAGCATCGACATTGTCGGACCACTTCCTAGGTCTAGCAAAGGCAACAATAATCTCATCGTGTTGCAAGATAGATTCACTAAATGGATAGAATGTCACCCTGTAAGAAAAGCAACAGCAGACGCCGTTTGCAAAGCATTAAAGGAAAAAATTATCGCCAGATTTGGATGTCCAAATTACATTATCACCGATAACGGGAAACAGTTTACCAGCAACGAATTCACTTCGCTGTTATCTGAATACGGTATTACACACCGTACAACGACGCCGTATTCACCCCAATGTAATCCAGTAGAGAGGACAAACAAAGTAATAAAGACGATGATTGCCCAATATACCGAAAACGACCACCGAAAATGGGACCAATTTTTACCAGAATTTACGTTAGCCATAAATTCGTCCAGACATGAATCCACGGGATTCACACCGGCAATGCTTAATTTCGGTAGAGAGTTAACACTACCTAGCTCTCTCAACAAAGAAAACCAGAATAATAACCCAACAAATCCAGATACCCCGAAGAAACACATTGAAAAGTTGCAGAAAATGGCCGATATATTTGAACTTGTACGAGTAAACCTAGCCAGAGCATACCAAACACAGAGTCACCACTACAACCTGCGTCGCAGGGAATGGACCCCCCGTGTGGGAGACAGGGTCATGAAAAGGGAACACCCTTTGTCCTCAGCAATCCGAAATTTTAACGCAAAACTGGCACCTAAATTCTCAGGACCATACATCGTGGTGCAGACTATATCACCAGTAATCGTCGAAATTAGATCCCCCACCGGTCGCAGGAAGCTGCGCGTACACGTAAAAGATTTGAAACCGGCGCATGTCTAAAACATATAAATTAACATGCACTCGCAGCAAATATTCAGTCGACCAGAAGCATCAGACCAAGATGTGGCCACGAACACCAAGCTTACCACCCTGGTACCCTGAGTCAGACGACCCGACGCCGTCTCCTCCACCACGCCCGATGTCTCCGCCCGGACCAGGTTTTGAAAACCTATATATATACTATGATCCTCCCAGGACGATCAATCCACAGACGCCGCCACTCACAAAAGTTTGGGCCGACACCAAGATACCAGCCCTACTGTCACCCCTACCCCCGACGCCGGAAACCAAGAGTCTCCCCTGCCAGGGAAACGTTGGAGTAACAACGACGCCTCCACCGCTAGACATGCCATCCCTGCTGCCGTCCCCGAGGTGTCCCTCAACCTCCAGAGCTGAGCCGTCCCCCTCACCGCCAGTCAAATATGTGCCGTCCCCGATACCGTCCCCTGGGCTACAAATGATGTCTCCACTGTCCAGGTCAATGGAAGTGAAGTTCAGGGAGTTATTTGGAGAAAGCCCCAGCCCTCCAAAACCACCGACCCCAGGTAGGTCAATTCCCTGCCTTAGGGCCTTGTTTCAGGTAGAGGACTCTAAAATACCAAAACGGAGACGGAAGTTCAGACACCGCAGCAGCGACGGAACAACCACCCGCATTCCGGGAATCACCGCCCTGACCGTCATCAACCCCTGTACGCCAACACCCATGCCGCAGACGTCCGCTAACGCAACCCCACGAGTGCGCGGGAACGTCTAAGTGCGCGGCAAACGAGTGAGCGAAAAACTTATTAAACGGAATTTGTTATGTTATGTTATTTTCCGATGTGTAAATTTTGTTAATTATGCTTTAGAATCCATTTGTTTTACCTTTTATACCAATGTTTTCTTACGATTTATTTCGATTTATGCCATACCTAGTTTAGTTATTTTTTTTGCATAGTACATTTTATTTTCCCTGTTATCTCTACCGTTGTTTTACTGATAGATTGCTGTTGACAAAACTTCAAATTTTATATTCACATGTTTATACAGGGTGTCTACGGAAATTTTTACCATGTTTTCGTTAGTTGGATAAAAATGTATAATAGGTTAGGATTTGTTTTAAAATGTTTAAAAATTGTATATTCACATGTTTATACAGGGTGTTTACGAAATCTTACCATGTTTTCGTTAGTTGGATAAAAATGTTTAATAGGTTACAGTTGTTTTGAAATGTTTAAAAATTGTTCCTGATGTCACCCGACGAACGAGGGGAGTGTAATGAAGCATCCTAAAGTCATACCTCATTACTAAGAAGTTTCAGTGTAGTGCCGTGTGCACATTTGCCACACGACGGCGATTCATACTCTATATACTAAATTTGCACACCGCCCGACTCCGACCGTCTCAAAAAGGAGGGATAGTTTCGTGTATAAAAGCCCAGCCGCGGATCGAGAAGAGCACTGGGTACATCACTCCGTAAACTGCCGATGGCGCGCTGAGCCGAAGACACTTTGCTGATTTATGCACCAAGTGACGTGACTCTCCGGAGCGAATATATCTTGACCTAGAAAAGTTCTACGGCGCGTTGAACCGAAGAACGGACCTTGTGCCAAATGTTATTTAGTCCAGCGATGTCCCGTCGTCCCGACGAAACCGACACGGAGCAAATATAAATTAACAGAGGAGTGACCCGGCGAGTTGAGCCGATAGCTTGCTCGGGTTGACGGTTATTAGCCCGCCGCCGTTTCCGCCGCCAAAACCCCTACTCGTCGCATCACTGCATTACACTCTCGTCGTCTCTCTCACTCATACGATTTAAATGTCACCTGATTACCAATAACCGTAAAAGATACGGACCTGAAAACCGATAACCTGTAACTATTGTATATTATGTAAACCTGCATATTTTACCTGTTGAAGATAATAAAATTGTTAATTTTGATTGGGTGGTCTTATTAAACTAATCTGGATCCTGAACTAATCTCCGACTCCAGCTACCCAGAGCGAAAACCGTTATAGTCTGGATACAGCAAGATTATGATTTTATCCTGTTTGGGGTATCACTGGGAGTATATTACTAAGTTTTGGACCTCGAAAACCTTGTGCTACTTTTTTTTATAAACAATTAAATTTTTTTTACCGCGCTTTTCGAGCTTAAAATGTGAATAACTCCGGCTCTATAAGTCGGATCGGGGCAAATGAAAAACCAGTCTCTTTGTAATAAAATTGCCAATAAATTGTCGTTTTAATTCTCTGAAATACGTACATAACCTACAAAACTGAAAAAACGAGAAAAAAACAGTATTTTTTTCATTTTGGTGCCCAACGTCAACTAGACCAATTTGCATCAAACTTTCAGAAAATATACTTTTTGATGTAGTAAAAAGACTCTGAAAAGTTGGTGTCAAAATATTGAACCCATTGGCCAAAATTGCATTTGTTATCTAAAATTTGAAATGCCCGCCATTTTATGCCATTAAGTTCAAAATGAAATTTTTTTTTTTACAAAATGTAGATCTCGTTGCCAGCTTACTAATGCAATTAAAAACAATTTTTTTTAATGTAATTTTGATTACTTTTTTTACATTTGTTTATAACTCAAATAACAACAATTGCATTTTTTCGGCCATTTTGAAAAACAAATTAAAGTCTTTTAGCAGATCTGGTAGAAAATTTTGGGTCCTTTAATTTAAAAAAGAAAGTTCATTTTTGTTAACGTGAACTCGAGATATTTAACTTTTTGTATTTTGGTCAATTGTTAATTAACAAATGCATATTTTGTGCTAAAATTTGGACTGTATCATTTTGAAACCTATTAATTTCATATGATAAATTCAAAAAAAGAATAAGTTTTATAGAAACATATTTCCAAGCATTATAATGTAAGTATTGTTAATTGAACTAAAAAGCGGTTTTTTAAATTTGTTCATAAAGCTCAGTTGCAAAATGCAATAACTTCCTTGTTTCTTAAAATTCGGAGGACTTTTTTTTTAAATACGTTGTTTTTTCCCTCGCAGTGCGATCATCAACTTAACTTTTTGTTAATAATAATAAAAATAATAAATATTTTATATTTTTAAATTTATATACAACCAACGTTTGCTAATGTACAAACCTATTTTACCTGCGGAGTAAATAGTTGCTTATAAATGAGGAGAAATTTTTACATTTTCTTTCTCTTTCTTATTCCCCACCAGTTCCATTCCTTACCGCTTAGATCGGTTGCCGTGCAGTATTGTCTGTTTACATTTTTATATTTGAGAAGCTGTAAATTAATTTAATACATGTGTGATACTAAGGGGGCACGTTTAGGGTTAGACCGCTTGGACATGTTAACAAGTACGACACTGATATTTCACTTAATACAAAATTTAATAACAAAGTCTAATTATCCACACGAATGATGCAAGTAAATAATACAGTCTTAATATCATCGAATAAATTTAGTAAAATAAAGGAACTAACGATCCGCTACCCGCTAGTCCGCAATAATCAAATCTTAACTCTTTCACAGGTAATCATAGAATGCCTTTCTGCCCCGAGCTAGCTAATCAGCTAGAATCGTTCGTTCGCCCTAAGCGTGTTCCTATGCCCATATAAGGAAATACATAGAATCTTAAACTGTTATTGGTTGGGATAAGTCAACCTGAATGTTTATATTAACAAAAATAATAAACAGTCATAAGTACTAGTGAAGGGTTCCTAAGAATCATAGGCGTGGAGAAATTATTTTCGGTGCCGCCGACATATAAATTAAAAATGTCTTCAAGTGAAAGTGAGATTATCAGGTGTTTAAAATATCATGAAAGTTTTGTATGGGTGTAATCTAATAAAACCTATGGATTTAGGTGATTTAAGATTACATTGTTTCCAAAAACTTACATTGAAAACCGGTTGTAATTTGAAAAACCTTCCTTCGATCGAAGAAGCTACAAATGAACATTTATTGAGAGTGTACCTTCAGATACACAAATGGCTGGAATGTGAAGAAATAGATCCACGATTGTTTGGTTGGAAGGATACAATTAATGGTTTAATGCCTATTACAATAAGAAAACAGCCAATACCACAAGAAATTCTTGAAATTCTCGCTTGTGAATGTAAAGCCGGCTGTAAAGACCTGAGATGTCGATGCAGGAAGTTCGGACTACAATGTACAAGTTTGTGTGAATATTGTGGAGACATTAATTGCAGGAATTATACAGAATGCACTGTAGTCAGTGAAGAAAAAAATCGTGAAGTTGAAGAAGACAATATAGATGAATCAGACATACATTCAAGCTGTACCGATATATCAGAATCGGAACCCCAAAGCGACTGCGAACGCTTGCAAGTTAATTTCTTCGTGTTCAAATTCGTGATGAAGAAGAAAATGGTGAAAATTTTTTATTTGAAACAGATTCAGAGAGTGAAACTGAATTGTACACATTACCAAGCAAGAGATGTAAAATACATTAATTACGATTTTGTAAATTTATAAGAATAAAAATGTTTATTTTTAAATAAAATGTTTTTACCATATTATTAATCCTCGCCTTTAAAACTTTTTCTAACAAGTATTTATATTACAATATTTACTATTTCCTTTTTTAAATAAAACTTAAAACATTATATTTAGAAGACAATATAAATTTGATCTAAGTATTCATATTTACATAGAAAGATTTTTTAAAAATGATACAGGTTTATACGTTAGCAATAGTTGGTACATGTGTACATATGAATTTGGAAATAAAAATACTCATTTGCATTATTAACAAAAAACTAAGTTGATGATCGCATTGCGAGGGAAAATATAACGTATTTAAAAAACAAAGTCAGCCGAATTTTAAGAAACAAGGAAGTTATTGCATTTTGCAACTGAGCTCTATGAAAAAATTTTAAAAAATCACTTTTTAGCTCAGTCAACAATACTTACATTATAATGTTTGTAAATAAGTCTCTATAAAACTTATTTTTTTTAAAATTTATCAATGAAATGAATACGTTTCAGAATGATACAGTCCAAGTTTTAGCTCAAAATATGCCAAAAATTGGCCAAAATGTAAAAAATTAAATATCTCGAGTTCACGTTAACAAAAATGAACTTTCTTTTTTTTTAATTAAAGGTCCCAAAATTCTCTACCAGATCTGATAAAAAATTTAAATTTTTTTTCAAAATGGCCGAAAAAATGTAATTGTTCTTATTTGAGTTATAAACAAATGTAAAAAAAGTAGCCAAAATTACATTTAAAAAAATTATTTTTAATTGCATTCGAAAGCTGACGTCGTGATCTACATTTTGAAATAAAAAAAATCATTTTGGACTTAATGGCATAAAATGGCGGGAATTTCAAATTTTAGATAACAAATGCAATTTTGGCCAATGGGTTCAATATTTTGACACCAACTTTTCAGTGTCTTTTTATTACATCAAAAAGTATATTTTCTGATAGTTTGATGCAAATTGATCTAGTTGCCGGTCTTGGGCACTATAATGAAAAAAACACTGTTTTTTCCCCGTTTTTTCAGTTTTGTAGATTATGTACGTATTTCAGATAATTGAAACCAAAGAAAATTTATTGGCAATTTTATTACGAAGAGACTGGTTTTTAGTTTGCCCCGATCCGACTTATAGAACCGGAGTTATTCACATTTTAAGCTCGAAAAACGCAGTAAAAAAAATTCAATTGTTTATAAAAAAAGTAGTACAAGGTTTTCGAGGTCCAAAACTTAGGAATATACTCCCGGTGATACCCGAAACAGGATGAAATCATAATCTTGCTGTATCCAGACTGTGCAAATTAAAATGCTTTTTTTTAATGCACTATACGTTTTTTATATCTAGAAATGTAAGAACTGCTTAAGCTAAAAAACGTAAGTACGCCTATTTTCCACAATAGAAAACTTAATCTCAGTAATATACATACAGAGTGACCCATTTAAAAGCGGGGCACTTTTCTAAAATTGTTATTTTTAGACCGATTTAAATGATTTTTTTTTTCAAATTAGAGAGCTTCACTAACTCAACTGTGGTGCAAAATTTCAGATATAAATTATAAATTTCAAGGCCTATTTCGACTTTTTTTCAAGATCAAAAATCCAAAAAAAGTGTTAGCAATTTTTTTAACTCAAATCTGATTACGCCACTGGATTTAGAATACCTTCAAATGGGTATGACCGAAATTTAACAAAAAAATATTGGTTTCTAACAGAAATATAGCATAATTAAAATTTATATTATGTTCTCGAAATATTTCGAATATTCGTCATATAATTCACAATTATTTAAATAACGTTTGCAATGCTCCATTAGATCGTTATCAGTTAAATTTAAAAATTTATAACCATCGGTTATTCAATACTGATAATATTTGTTTTCTTTAAACATGCTTCGTATTAAGAATAAGTATTTTTATTAGCAAGCTTTGCAAATTCTTAAGTTGTCATGGCAAGCCAGCAAAATAAACCCAAAAATCTAATTGGTAAATTTTTAATGGTAATTACAATTTGTTATTTGATGTAATAAAAAATATTAATTTCTAAAATTGTTAAATTGAAAAACTTAATTATAATGTACATGTTAACTGATCATAATAAATGATGTGCAGTTTATTTATTAAATACCAGTTTATTATTCTCTTCTCAATATCGCCTCCTTCTATGAAGTGACAGTTTTTGGTTTAAAGGGCTTTATTATTATTTACATAATTCTCCAATGCCAGCTTTGATAATAAAAATAATTGCAAGGCTTGCTAATCAAAATAATTATTCTTAATACGGAGCATATTTAAAGAAAACAAATATTGCCATTATTGAATAACTGATGGTTATAAATTTTTAAATTTAACTGATAACGATTTAATGGAGTATTGCAATAGTATATTACGTACCATGAACTGTAAGTGATACTTTTCAGGTCGAGAATGTAGTTTGGGAAACCGAGGTCCGTAGGGCCGAGGTTTCCTAAACATTCGAGACCTGAAAAGTCACTTACTGTTCGCGGTTAGTAATACCTGCGAAAATCAAAGAAAAGTAATTAATGAGCTAAATTTGAATTATTGACAACTAACTGTCAAAATTAAATTTTAATATTTTAAATAAATTAGGTATATCGTATATACTAGAAATTAACAAAAGAAAGCCTAATAGATAAACAACTCGTTGAAAAGTCAAGTTTGACAAGCAGTTTTTGAGGAAATACTATTATGGATATCGAAGAAGCTGCAAATATTGCTTGTACATCGCTTCTACCTGGGAAATCTAAAAAAAGGTACGAAATCACATATGACGTATTTAGAAAGTGGTGCGACGCTAAATATGTGGATATTCATACCAGTGAGGCGGTTTTACTCGCATATTTTCTAGAGAAATCTAAAAAATATATATCTCCAGCCAGCTTATGGTGCGAATATTCCATGCTGCGGTCAATCATCTCCTTAAATAATGTTGACATTTCAAAATATGCCAAATTAAGGGCATTTTTAAAAAACGAAAATATTGGATATCGTCCCAAAAAAAGTGAGGTGTTTACTATGGAACAAATTGTAAAATTTTTGAGTGAAGCATCTGACCAAACATATCTAATGAAGAGAAGGTCGTTGCTATTATGGGAATTGCGGGAGCCTGCCGCAAAGATGAATTATGCAAGGTAACAGTAGACGATATTGTTGATAAAGGAAGCCGTAATACTTATCAAAATACCTGATTCTATAAATCACCTTTCAAAAAGTTTCACTATCGTAGACAATGACAATTTCCACTGTCTGGAATTATTCAGGAAATATATGAGTCTGCGACCAAAAAATTCAGAAAATAAAAGATTATTCTTGAGATATAAAAATGGGAAATGCGTTAACCAACCAGTTGGGAGAAATACTTTCGCTAAAATTCCGTTTGATATTGCAACATTTTTAAATTTGGAAAATGCAAAAAATTACAGTGGACAGCAGAAAGTTATGTGGCGGAATCTTTAACGAACAAAATACAAGTAGCTAACAAGATTTTCAACATTAGCAACCTAGAAGCCGGTTCATCTCGTCAAACATCTGATAATGATCTCTCGGATAATATGGAGAATACTCCACTAGATGGTCCTGAAGTAATTAAAGAAATACAAAAAAATTTAACATCAATTTTGACTGTTGATAATATGAATAATTATACTTTTCACATTTCCATAAATAATAAAGATGCTTAAAATAATATCTTCATTTTTGTGTATGCATGAAATGTTTGGTTTCAACGATAGATTTTTTTTACCTAAAATTTCTGTTGATCTGAGCAGGTAAATAATAACTAGTACGTAATATTCACTTACAGCCCACGTCGGACTGTAAGTGAATATTACAGCCCTGTAACCATGGCAACCAGTAAATGAATTGTAAGTTCAGCTTACTCTAATAAAAATTTGTTAATAATGATCCACTTACAGTACAGGTATTACAAAAACAATATTATTTAAACAATTGTGAATTACATGACGAATATTCGAAATATTTCGAAAACATAATATAAATTTTAATTATGCTATATTTCTGTTAGAAACCAATATTTTTTTGTTCAATTTCGGTCATACCCATTTGAAGGTATTCTAAATCCAGATTTGAGATAAAAAAATTGCTAACACTTTTTTTGGATTTTTGGCCTTCAAGAAAAATCGAAGTAGACCTTGAAATTTTTAATTTCGATCTGAAATTTTGCACCACGGTATAGTTATTGAAGCTCTATAATTAAAAAAAAATAATTTAAATCGGTCTACAAATAATTTTTTTTAGAAAGGTGCCCTGCTTTTAAATGGGTCACTCTGTATCTAAACGACACCGTAAAAGCAACCTAAAATCAAACAAAAAGAAAAAATATGATCGATTGAATCCAACAAAAGTTATAGTAATATATTACAACTAAAAAGTTCAGCTGCCATTTTCTCTAAACAATACTATTGGCACTTACGCTTTTCTTTTTCAGTAGGGCAGTATGCTGGTTCCAAATTTCAAGTGAATATCGCAATTTTATTTAATGAGGCCTTTTAATAATGAAGTGAGGGTGACGTGGAGGCTGAAAGATATTATAAAAAAATCTAGGGCCTTGGTTTGTAATATATACACGAAATCCCATGTCTGTAGTCTTACCAAGTTGTTTTATTTATTTTCCCCTATTTAATTCCCAATTCTTCGACGGAATAATGTCAAAATATGTATAATCTAGTTCCAGATGTCATTATAATACATACGTGTACCATGTTTCAAGTGAATATTTCAGTTTTATTTTGTTAAACCATTTAATAATGGAGAGGAGATGGTGGAGTGGGGGTTGAAAATATTACAAACTAATCTGGGTCTTTGCTTCTAGTTTATACGTCAAATTCCAGTTACTGTGATCTTACCAGATTTCTTTATTTATTTTCCCTTATTTTTAACCATTCAAGGCAACAAGTGCAAAATATATTCTAGTTCCAGATCTCGTCATGGAACATGTGTGTACCAAATTTCAACGCAATGTCTTAAATCTTTGCTGAGAAAACACACGCACAAAAAAGTTACAGACCATCAGACTCAAATTTAAAATCCCGATGTTTTATGACATTCTAAGCCTATAATTCAATAACAAAAAAATTTCTATTTTTTTTACGATTACTATACCTACCTCCACCCCACTAAGTGGATGTGGATGTAAAAGCTAGAATATGTCACTGGCCCTAAATCTACTAGAAAGGTAATGAGAGATAATAAAATGATTTGCCCTGTTAAACAAAAGCAAAAATATGATTAACGAGAAAATTGCTTTTGCTGGGTATATAAAAAAAAAAGAAATCTATCTTATGGTTAACAAATTCCAACTATAGCAAAGGGTCGTAGTTCTATACATACAACATATAAATCATGAATTGACATAATACATAAACTATAGTATAACAGATAGTACAGGTATACATAAAACATTTAGATTTAACGATTTTACTTTATTTGATGGTAGTGGCATTATGCCAAGTTTTAGAAATAATTGCTGAAAGTGTTCACTAGTATTATTGATTCCAACATTCCAACAATTACTCTGAGTGTTCTCTTTTGGAGTCGAAAATGTTTAAGGCATGACTTGAATTCCCCCATAAAATTACTGCTACTGCTACTATATCAAACGAGAAGATAATAAATACTACTTATGATAACAACTATTACAGTTATACAAATAAAAACCGCTGCCTAAAGAATCACTACTTCCACATCCGGATTTTTTATCCAAGTCACTTTGAATGAAACATCATGACTAGATTCATACTCTAGTATGTGAAAATTATTGGTCATAAAATTTTATTAATATTTGGGGCAAATGACCTCCCACCCATTCAATGAAATCATCTCTATCAGATCTCACTACAATTTATACGTGCACCAACTTTCAAGTGAATATCTCAATTTCATGTTATCAATCCCATTAATAATGGAGTGGAGGTGGTGGGGTTTGAAAAATATTATAAAGAAATCTGACGCCTTGGTTTCTAGTATATACAACAAATTCCAAATTTCTGTACTCTTACCAGCTTGATTTACTTATTTTTCCCTATTTACTACTATTTAACCCCCAACCCTTCAACGGAATCATCTCAAAATATAATCTAGCTCCAGATTTCGTTATAATACATATGTCTACCAAATATCGAGTGAATACCTCAATTTTATTTTTTCAATCCCTTTAATAATGGAGTAAGGTTGGTGAGGGTTGAAAATATTATTAAAAAATCTGAGGCCTTGGCTTCTAGGACACCGAATTTTAATTTTCTGTACTCTTACCACCTTGTTTTATTTATTTTTCCCTATTTTCCTCTACCTACTCCCCATTCCTTCAGCGCAATCATGTCAAAATACAATCTAGTGTCAGATATCGTTAAACTACATACGTGTACAAAATTTCAAGTTAAAATCTAAATTTAATTATATCAACTCTTTTAATAAAGAAGTGGGGTGGTGTGGAGCTGCAAAATATTATAAGAAAACCTGAAGCCGTCGCTTCTAGTATATACACCAAATCCCAAATTTCTGTACTCGTACCAGCTTGCTTTACTTATTTTCCCCTATCTACCCCTATTATGTGTACCAAATTTCAAGTGAATATCTCAATTTTATTTTATCACCCCCTTTAATAATGTAGTGGCGGGGGTGGTAGGGGTATGAAAAATCTTGTACAAAATTTTGAGGCCTTTCCTTCTAGTACATATACCTAATTTCATTTTCTGTACTCTTATCAGCTTGCTTTATTTATTTTTCCCTATTTACCCCTATTTAACCCCAACCCTTCAACAGAATCATCTCAGAAAATAATCTAGTTCCAGATGTCGTTATAATATAATATATACGTGTACCAGATTTCAAGTGAATATCTCAATTTTATTTTACCAAGCCCTTCAATAATGGAGTAGGGGTGGTGGGGGGGGGGGTTGCAAAATATTATAAAAAATCTGAGGCCTGCTTCTAGTAGATATACTGAATTTCAAGTTTCTGTACTCTTATCAGCTTGCTTTACTTAATTTTCCCTATTTACCTCTAGTTAACCCCCAACCCTTCATCAGAATAATGGCAAAATATAATCTAGTTTCTGATGTCATTATAATATATACGTGTACAAAATTTCAAGTGAATATCTCAATTTAATTCTATTAACCCCTTTAATAATGGAGGGGGGGTGGTGAGGAGATGAAAAATATTATTAAAAATTTTGAGGTCTTGGCTTGTAGCACATACATCAAATTTCAAGTATCTGTATTCATACCAGCTTGCTTTACATATTTTCCCCCATTTACCCCTATTTAACCCCCAACCCTTCACCGGATATCTTCAAAAAATAATCCATTTCCAGATCTCGGTATGGTATATACGTGTACAAAATTTCAAGTCAATATCTTAAACAGTTCTGAAGAAATCGTGCGGACAAAAAAAGTTACACACAGAAATACCGACAGACAGAGAGGCAGACAGACAGAAATTTTTTTTCGCTCAAATTTAAAATCTCGACGTTTCCTGGCATTTTAAACCTATTTCAAGAAAAAAAAAATGAATTTTTTTTTTCTATTACCGTACTTCCAATCCACTACGTGGATGTGGAAGTAAAAGGAAGTAATATTTAATTATCTGTTAATAAAATTAAATTCTCAGTTGTCTGCATTAAAGTTAAAAGTATGTTTATAGATTCTGAGATAGAGGAAAATATGTTCTCTCATTATTTGATGAATTGAGAATTCAATACTGTTGATGAGAATTTATTAAAACTGAACCCAGCAGTACTGGGATGTATTGAATAATACCGAAAACTGATCATTAAAAGACAGATCATTAAAAGTAAAAATAATTTGTGAGAATCAAATAACGCTTTACTTTAGTAACTGCCTGGCTGAAGTCAGTTTCAACATGCAAAACTAGTGTTGGAAAATGACGCACTTAGCCTTCACAAATTTTCTGAAAAAGAAAGACTAACATGCAGTAGAACAATTTGATTTGTTTAATAAGAAATAAAAATATAGTTATTAGAGAGATATTGCAACTTCGATTTACAGATCCTTTAATAAAAGTTTCCCTTAATTTGACATGTACTCATGCACATTGAAAAAATCGTTAAGTATTTTCTTTTAATAAAATACAGGCATCCCGTATTTAACTTAAATACGGGCAAGGCTTTCCTTTATTTAAAGCACCTTAATTTTGACACATTTAGGAACTTTTTGTCAATTTAATGTCGAAACTTGCATCAGACGAAAATTCCGTAAGGAAATTGTTACTCACAAGAAAAATATAAAAAACGTGTGAGATTCAAATATGAGGAAGACGTAATTTCGCAATCGTATTATATCCCATTTTTGAAAACGAAAATTAACTTCTATTTCATCATCAGCCATATTATTTAAATCGAAGTTCACGGGGTCTACAGCGTTAATTTGTTCACTACCGTTATAAATATCAATTAAGTTATGTAGAAGTAACATTTCATTTTCTTCATCATTAACACCAGCTAGGATAGCTACTTCTAATTTTTCTTCCATATTCATTTTAAACTTGAACAAATGATAATAATACCGGCACCGGCAATGCCCAACTTGGATTTTTTAGGTTAGGGATAATTGTCAAAATAAAGTATCTACATAAGGTATGAGGAGGACACCGTTGCAATAACTCACTTTAAAAATTGATGCTTATTTAAAGTTTCTTTTAATAAAGTCAGCTCCTTTTCGTTTTGCAATAACTCTCTAATGATGCAAACGATTTTGCTTGAATATATAACAATCCTAAACCTTGCTGGTACATAAGGCTCGTTTACAAGTTGCCAGTTTCTGGCAATGCCAGCACAGGCACTGTGAGTGACGGGCAATTAACTGTTTACACGACGCTAGTAACGGGCATCCAAGTTGAGGTACTTTACTGGCCAATACCAGCTATTGACAATGTACTGGCAGTATTCGTATACATAGTGCAAGTCAATGCAGCTGTCCACCGTTACAGTTAAAAAAAGACGTGTGCGTGTGCGTATAGACAAATAATACTTCAAAGACCAGTGCGTTTGATATCTTTAGTTGTATTTGAAGAACTTTTAAAGATATTGCTGGCAGAGAAGAAAAGAAGAAGAAAAAGGAAGTGGGTACGAGCTTGGTTGAGAAGATGGGAGTATCGGAAACTATTCTAAGATAGCTACATACAACTGATGCTCAGAAATTTAAAGCAGTTATTAGACTTGTACCAGAACAACTTGAAGAGTTACAACACGACTGGCGAGACCTGTTTACACAGTGCAAGCAGCGAGGCGCCAGCCTCAAGTAGTGCTGGGGGAGAGCTCCGACGCGCTAGTAAAACAAATATATTTGTTTCACTGGCAACAACAGCGACTGACACGCTGGCCTTGCCAGTCTCTGGCAACAAGGAGTTTACACGTTGCCAGTCTTTACTTGCCAGTCATTGGCAACTTCAACTGGCACGCTTACGGGCAATACCATTGAAAATTCTTCAAATTAAAACTATTAAATATCTACATTCATTCACATCCAGGTAATCAACTGTTGATCTCTATATTAACCCTAGAATTCGGTCAGTAAAGAGCATACGAATCAAGCATATGTGTATACATCAGATAATCGGTGATTCAGACATTCTAATAGCAAGTTTACTTGTAGGAACAAAATCCACTCACATAACAAGCAACAAACTGACTATTAACTAATCTGAAAAATTTTCAAATACTTATATTCAAAACAATTTTTTTTTTAAATTTGTTCTACCAACCAGAATTTTCCTCTGCCAATGTAATTGGAGTATATGAATCACATACCGGGTGAGTCACGAATTGCGCTCGCCCCGATATTTCCTAAAATATGTGGAATAAAAAATTGAAATTTGGAGGCCTTATTACACGACTAAAATGCCATCTTTTCAATAAAAATCAAGTTTGGTGCACATCCGGTTTGACCGGAAATGCCCACAATTTTCGATTTTTAAATAGAGCACCCTATATATTTTTACATTTTTGGAATCTAGAGGAAATTTTGAATACAATACATCCATTTTGGTCACTTTTTGATAAACGTTAAAAATTTTTTAAAAAAAATCTATTTCCGAATCCAGAGTGCTGTGGTGCCCAAAATATATTTTAGTTTGTGTGCTACGTTACTATAAAAATAAAAAGAGCAATATGATTGCATTACTTAATTCTCTAGAGGCGTTTAAAATTTTTAAATGAGATTTTTACCCACTAACTCGGTTTTTTTAAATGGGAATTTAATCGTTCACCAACATTTTTAAATACCTCATTTTCATACGAATCTAAAGATACCAAAATTTTGAAAATCCGCTCAGAAATATTTGAGATTTCAGCCAAAATACCTTTTACCTTTTAAATTATTTTTATTTTGTTTCACTAGATTACATTTCAAATCCTTAACTATGGTAATATATACAGCATGCAATATTATTCACTTTACTTATTTATACAAAAGTATAAAAACAATAGAGTGAGCGCCGTTGGTATGGCAGGGGACCATGTATGATTTGTAAGAATATTGGTTTGGAAATAGCACATTTGTAAAAATTTATATGCATTTAATTTGTATTATTTTTCCTCAGAAAATTAAAATGTTTGAAATAATTGTGGGTAGTGAGGGGGTGGGGGTAAAAATTTTAGGCACTGCAGGGAAAAACAGAACTAAAACCCTGCTTAGATAATGTGTCAGTATATAAAATTGTGGATTTGATGGAGCCGTTTACTACTAGATTCTATGTTTAGGGGGCAAAGAGATGGAGGGGAGGTGGGGTGGGGGGAGTTTGTGTTTTTGTCTTGTTTACGTGGGTTTTGTGTGGTCAGTCAGTGTCACCGTCTATCGAAATAGACGGGCAGTCTCTGGTGTAGTAATTTGTGTGTATGTCTCGTATTATCGTATGCTCGAATTTGTGTTAAGTCCGTCGTCATTGCCGATAACTGAATTTTATTAGTAAGAAACTGCTGTGCAGTTTCATCGATGTAATTTCTGATGTAAGGGAGATCAGTAGCACGATGTAATTCAGTTATCGGCGTGTATCTGTCCGCGTTTGTCAAAAGTCGAATTAACTTATTTTGGGTTACCTGGAGACGCTTACACTGTGTGGCGGAGATTAAATTCCACGCCACACAAGCATAAGTCAATATTGGTCTTAAAATTACTTTGTATAATGTTAATTTGTTGTCAGTCGTCAGTTTGCTTCGTCTGTTTACGAGTGGATAAAGTCCGCTGAGCGTGGCATACGTCCTGTTAAGTACTTGTGTAATATGAGGGGCGGAACTCAGTCTCTTATCCAGGGTTACCCCCAGATATTTGACAGAGTTCCGCTCCTCGAGTGTCTGTCCGTCTATTTTTAGTTTTGTTATAGTGCGTGTATTAGTGAATTTTCTGTTAAAGGTGATAGTCTGCGTTTTGTCGTTGTTTATGCGTATTTTCCAAGTTTTAAAGAAATCTATTAATCTATGCAGATGATATCTCACTTTTTGTGTTGCCGTTTGGGCATAAAATGATTGTCCGTATAAAATTGTATCATCTGCATAGAGGAGTATATTTGAGGCAGGATGGGTTGGGACATCAGACGTGTATAAATTGTACAGGAGCGGGGAAAGAATTGCCCCCTGTTGTACGCCAGCAGATAAAAGTTTGTTGGCAGAATATATACCGTTTACGCATACAGTTATTTGTCGGGTTCTAATAAAAGATTTTAATAAGGTAGTAATATAGCCCGGGAGCTTGAGAATTTTATCTAGCTTATATATGAGGCCATTGTGCCAGACAGTGTCATACGCTTTTTCTATATCCAGGAGTAACAGTACGGTGCATTGTTTTTTGTTGTAAGAAGTATAAATATCTTGCACCACCTTGCATAAAGTATGGGTGGTGCTGTGTCCCTTCCTGAAACCGAATTGAAAGGAAGGGATGAGTTGTTTTTTGGCAACGATTTTGTTAAGTATCCTAAGTATCACCTTCTCTGTAAGCTTAGATAAAGTATTAAGCAAACAGATCGGGCGATAACTTGATGGTAAATGAGGGGGTTTATTCGGTTTCAGGATGGGTATAATTATTCCAATTTTCCATTTTTCCGGAAAATATTGCTGCTTGATTATTGCGTTGATGAGATATACAAGTTGGCAAATCATTTTGTTGGGAAGATTTTTTAGGATAATGTTGGGTATGGAATCAGGACCCGGAGCTTTGTGGTTGGGAAAGGTTTTCAGGATAGATTTAAGTTCTGTGGGGTTAGTGTATAATTTTGGTAGTTTTGTGGGAGGGATAGGAACAATATTTGGAATGGTTTGTGTAATATTTGTGACTTCATGTTGAAAAGGTGAGGAATTTGGTGGGGTGGTGTTGGATTTTTGCAAATAATTAGCGATAATTTCCGCTTTTTCCACATCGGTGTTATACGTGACATCATTTTGAATTAATGTAGGTACCGCGGCAAACGGCCTTTTTAATAGGCGAGACATCCGCCATAGGGAGTTGTCCTTTCGCGTCAGAGCCCCTATTCTGACGTTCCAGGACTCCTCCCTATGTTTAATCAATTTATCCTTAATAGTGTTTTGAAGATCTATCATTCTCAGTCTGTCCACGTTTCGCCTATTAATCTGCCAGCGTCTGCGTATCCTATTCTTAAATTTAATTAACTCTAAAATATCATTTGGGATTATCTCATTTTTGGGTTTGTTAACAATTAATTGGGTGGTTCGATTCCTAGCATTTATTATGGTTTGTGTTATGATGTCGACCTGAGCGTCGATATCATTAGGGGTGTCTAAATTACGATTAATAGTGAATGTTTCATTAATAATTTGTCGAAAAACACGCCAGTTTGTCGTTTTATGGTTATATGTTTTCCTCACCTTCTCAACATAGTTTTTGGCGGGCAGTGTAAAGTGGATGGGGTTATGATCGCTGGATAATAAAGGTATGGATATGGGGGTTATGGGGTAGGGGACGTTTTTATTTAAAATTATATCTATGACTGAAGGGGTCGTATTATTTAGAGGGAAATGGGAGGGTGTTTCGGGGGCATGGACAGCAATATTTTCCGAAAGTGAAAATTCGCTTACCGTTCTGCCATTCTTGTTACTCCTGGTGTTATACCATGATACATGCCTGGCGTTGAGATCTCCTGCTAACAAAACTTTATTATGAGTAAAAAATTCATTTAATTCATTATGAGTTAAGTGATGAGTTGGTGAATTATAAACCCCAGTTAATACGACTCCATCTTCCAGTTGTACTGACACATTATCTACTGCGGATTCTATGGGCGGTAAGCGTGCGTGTGGAATGCCAGTTCTCACCAGCATAGCCACGCCTCCTCCGCGATTCCTCGTTCTATCCTCTCTGTATACCTGAAACTTAGGCATTTTAAATTTATGTGTAGCTTTTAATCTAGTTTCTGTTATAATTATAATATCGATACGTTGATCATTTAAGTATATGGCAAGCTCATTTTTTTTATTAATTAAACTGTTTGAATTCCACACAGATATATTATACATAATTAATGTTATATTGTGGTAGAATTTCAGTGACAAATGTTTGTAATGTTGTAATTTTTTCCATAGGATCTGATATGGGTTCAAGTAAGGAATTTAAATGCGCTATTGCAGAAATTGTTTCTTTAAGGTTTATTAATGAATTTAATTTATTTATTTCATTTACGAGTTGTTTGAAGTCCCCTGTCATACTTACGGAACTCTGATGAGACATTGTAGGGGCCATTGGAGGTCCTGGAGGTCTTCGTTGGGGGTGGTACCCGGTGGCGGTGGAGGCAGCATTTCTTCCGGAAGTCGTCTCGACGGTTTTTTGGCCGGGGGCGGCATCGGGGCCGGAAGCCTCCATATCATTATTTAGGCCGGGGGCGGCACTTGGTGCGGTCATGGAACGTTTTGCCCAGGCGTTAGTAGTAGGGAGCGGCGCTGGAACATATTGGGGTTGTTGTTTTGGTTGTCTGTTTGCAATTTCTTTATTTAACTGATTAATCCTATACTTGTAGACATCGCAATCAGTATTACTAGCCGTGTGTTGGCCTCCGCAGTTTGCACATTTAGGGGGCTGGTCGATCGTCTTCTCGCATTCATAAGACAAGTGTTGGCCTGCACATTTTACACATTTAGGTAGTCTGTGGCAATTAGACGTCGCGTGACCCCATAATTGACACTTTCTACATTGCGTAATTAATCTTTCATTCCTACGCCTCTCCCAAGTGATTTTTGTATATAAAACTTGTCTAACTTCCTGTTCCAGATAACGTAAAGTAACATCTTTAGTTGTTATTACAAGGTATAAAGGTGAATATTTTGTTTTCATTTTATGAATGTTTTTGACTTCGATATAATTTTGAAGTTCTTCTTTTATGTCGTCTATGGCTGGATTCCCTTGTAGTCCTCTCAAGACAAAAGCGTGGGTTTTGTCTTCGGGGGATGTATATGTATGGTATTGTAGATCATCCTGATCCGCTAATAGATTTTTGTAATTTTTATACTCTGAAGTGTCGTTGATATAAACTAGTGTGCTTTTGGGGGCATACTTCACGTAAAACCCTTTTTTAATGTCTTTAGCAAGGCCTTGTGTTAGCTCCTTGTGATTTTCGAAAACGCCTTTAAAAACGATAGGCGGATTTTTATATGTTTTATCAGATTTTTCGGGTGCCTTCTTTTTTGGTTGTGGTGTAGGTGTGTCCTTATTAGTAGAAGTAGTCGAGTTTTCATTTCTAGCCCTTTTTCCAGTAGATCCAGATATTGGAAGCTTATCTTGATATTGTAAGCGTAGGTTTTTGTTGATACAGGTGGATTCGGCGGCTTTTTCCCTTATCATTGTTTCAGAGGTATCTTCGATATTTAAATTACTATAAATATTAGTAGATTCTGTTTGTGTTTTACGAGTATCTTTTTTAATTGCGCCTAACCTTACAGTTTTCTTGGGTTTTATGAAAACATCTTTATCAGAAGAACATGCTAAATCGTCTGTATCCATGCGTTCGGCTAGCGGGGAGCGGGGTGGTACAATAGAAGAAATATCAATTTGTTGGCTTCCAATTTTAATATATTTTTCATGAATAAGTAGTCTTTTATCTCTTAGTAATGTGGTAAGGAATTCGACAGATTTTTGCTCAATGTCTTTTGATGTAATTTGCAAATTTGGGTTACTTGGTAAATCATACGATTGTTCATGACTAACCGTCACCGTAGTTTGTGGCATAGGCGTTATATATTCTGAGACAGGTATATGTTGAGTAGCCGCTCTGGTATTGGATTCCATTATTTGATGGAAGTTAATAGGCGATCTCACCGGATCTGGCGTACTCGAGCGAGCAGGCTCTCCCATTAAACTTTGTGTTTCATAAAGCGACTCAAATAAATTAGATTGTTCTATGTTATGAGTAGGTCTCACTGGAGTGGAATCCGCGGAAATAAATCCTTGAGATTCTTTGATGGAATCGTTTATATTTGGTGTACTGCTACTCGTTTGATTTTTGGTTAAGGTAGGAGATTGTAATAGTTGTAATTTAGCTTTTTTAAGTGAATTAATATCCGAATTCTTTTTAAAAGTAAAGACCTTTGATTTTACATTTGCGTATTTGTCTTTCTTTTTAGTAATGCCTATCACTCGCGATTCTAAAATGTTTATCTTAGAGGTTTTTGCTTTACCTGATAAATCCGAGTTTTTCACTATTGTCTGTGGCGCACTGACAGATATCTCTGGCACTAAAAAAGACGGGTGTTCATGTGGGCTTACACTAGTTCTTGTGTCTCTATCACTACTCTTATCCACTAGGGTTGTGTCTCTGTCACTTAAATTATCCGTATGACTAGTATCAGTTCGTACATCTGATGGTATGTCTCTATCACTCACTGTTTTTAAACTATTGTCTGTCTCACTATCACTTGCATTAGAAGTGCTTGCACTATGTGTAGTCGTTTTTTCGCGACGCTTTTTTCGCCGCTCAGGCGTTTTATGGGCCTTTGATAATTTTGTACTTTTGCGTTCTGATGTTGACTTCTTATAGAAATCAGGTCTCTGTAGCTTCTCTGATGCGTCCATACACGATGAAAACTTCGTTGAAACTCCAGCCAAAATACAATGCTATCAAGCTTTTAGAAACATGCGACTAATAGATTAGTGGGCTTTGGAAACTAAAATGGCATATTTCTGTCTAAATCTGGTAACCTAATAACATTGGAAAAATCATAGTAGCCATTGAATGTAATAAAACAATATCAGCTGTTAGACAGATACAAAATAAAGCGTTGCGGAAATCTCTTTGAGTAAAAATTAAAGAAAATGAATAATTTTAGTAGAAATAAAAAGGTCGATATGTTACTGATATATGGAGAGCGTCTCAAAAATTCAACTGCAGCTGCAGAATTGTATCAGCAACGATATCCCAACAGACGTCATCCAAGCAGACACTTGTTTGCCAGAGTGGAACAAGAATTAAGAAACGAACCCAATCAACAAGATGACCATCAAACATTTATTCTAAGTGAGGACAAAGAAATTGATGTATTAGGATTTGTGATGGTACACCCAACAACATCAACAAGAGAATTGTCAATGGAATGGGACATTAGTCAGTCTTCGGTTTGCAGAATTTTAAAGAAACATAAGTTTCGGTCTTATAAATACCAAATACACCAACATCTTTATGGAGATGATAACGACAGGAGGCTAGTATATCGCAACTGGTTCTTAAATGCAGTACAACAAAACCCAGGTTTTCCTTTTCATATTTTATATTCAGATGAAAGTAGATTTACGAACCAAGGTATGTTTAACAGAAGTAATACTAGGTACTGGGCTCAAGAAAATCCGAGGTTGGTAGGGCGGGGGAATATTCAGGAAAGATTTGGGTTTAACTGTTGGCTTGGAGTACTTGGAGATCGAATAATTGGACCCATATTTTTTGATAGAACACTTACTAGCAAACGATATTTATTCTTTTTACAAGACCAGACAGCAGAATTTCTTGACTTACTTCCTCTTGTTTATTTACAAAATCTGTTTTTCCAACAAGATGGTGCTCCCCCACATAATTCCAGAAGAGTGATGGAATATTTAAACAACTTGCATGGTGAACGCCTTATCGCAAATCAAGGTCATATCAGGTGGCCTCCTAGGTCACCTGACTTAACACCCCTCGACTAGTATGTATGGGGCACTCTCAAAAATAGAGTTTATAAAACTTCTTCAAATACCCGTGAAGAGCTGCAAAATAAAGTTGTACGGGCTCTTAATGAAATAACGTCGGCTGAATTGCGTAGAGCCATTCAAGCAACTCTACGCAGAGCCGAATTGTGTATAGAAAAAAATGGTGGACATTTTGAACAATATCTATAAATGTCAATTTATGGTTTAATTATATTAATTATTTTAAAGATACCTACTGTTACCTAGTTTAAGTTTAATTGTTCAAACGGAATTGATTTTTATTTATTTATAGGCCCGATATTTATGTTCATTTAAATAAAACTCTGAAAACCGAACTGATGTCGCATTCTATTGCAAATGTCCTTGTGGATGTAATTAATTGTGTTTACCTCCACATACCTATGCTAAACTTAATTGTAACGTTCTTTGCGCTCACAATTATTAAATGTTTGATAGCTCAAGATTGCCTATAACTACACGAGTCTGTCTGACAGCTGATATTGTTTTATTACATTCAATGGCTACTATGATTTTTCCAATGTTATTAGGTTACCAGATTTACACAGAAATGTGCCATTTTACTTTCCAAAGCCCACTAATCTATTAGCCGCATGTTTCTAAAAGCTTGGTTGCATTGTATTTTGGCTGAAATCTCAAATATTTCTGAGCGGATTTTCAAAATTTTGGTATCACTAGATTCGTATGAAAATGAGGTATTTAAAAATGTTGGTAACGATTAAATTCCCATTTTAAAAAAAACCCAGTTAGTGGGTAAAAATCACATTTAAAAATTTTAAACGCCACTTGCTCTTTTTATTTTTATAGTAATGTAGCACACAAACTAAAATATATTTTGGGCACCACAGCACTCTGGATTCAGAAATAGATTTTTTAATAAAATTTTTAAAGTTTATCAAAAAGTGAGTTGTATTCAACATTTCCTCTAGATTCCAAAAATATAAAAATATATAGGGTGTTCCATTTAAAAATCGAAAGTTGTGGGCATTTCCGGTCAAACCGGATGTGCACCAAACTTGATTTTTTATTAAAAAGATGGCATTTTAGTCGTGTAATAAGGCCTCCAAATTTCAATTTTCTATTCCAAATATTTTAGGAAATATCGGGGCGAGCGCAATTCGTGACACACCCGGTATACTAACTACCTATGAGAACAGATACTGGTAACCATTTTTTTTCAATTTTCCCCTCCATAGTCTCCCACCATACCAAAAATTTTCAGAAAGAAAGAAGTTTCGTAGTTATATGTTCTCTTCGATTACCGATTGGCAGGCGGTAACTTTTAGTCGTCGAATTTGCACATTTCCCTAACTAATATGTAGAATCATGAACACAATACTAGTAATATAAGTAAAGTGTGTACTTACTTATTACACTCGTTTAACTGGAGATAAAACAAAATTAGCATAATATTACACTTTGCAAAAAGGCCTCATCCTATATAAAAACCCTGCCTGCAAAGTTTAAATATAAAATAAAAGAGTTTCTTTTAAGCACAGCATAGTTTTCTTTACAACAGACAATTATTTATTCGAAAAACCTATAGCGTAAGCTAATTTTAAATTTGTGGTTTTGAGTGTAAAACTGTTTGCTAATTATGCAGATTAGCATTGGCATTTTCATCTTCTGACCGAGTTTTACTAAGCATTATCCTTACGATTATACAGGGTGTTTCATGAAGAACTGTACATACTTCCAGGGGCGGTAGAGAACCACTTGGGTATTCAGTTACTGTCATTGAAATTTTCCTGTCGTTCTTAATTTCTGAGATACAGGGTGATAAAATGATTTTGGTCTAAATTTATTTTGGCCAGAACCTCCTTACTATTGATCGGATTTTGTTTAAATTTTAGACACTATGCTCTTATCACAGTTGATAGATTGCTATTACAGATATTTTTTAAATTCAAGTGCCGGACTTCTTTAATTTGTTTTTTCCTATTCCTATAAAAATGATCACCGTGTAATATTTTTTAAACATTCAGGTGCCAACTATAAAAGTCCATACATTACTAAACATAAACATGTAATTAGATTTTTGTCGCATCCTTGTTAATTTTTTTACAAGCGACTGAATTTGGCAAAAAGGGGAATTTGAAGAAAAAGAGCTTTATTTGCTTGCCCAAATAATTAAAAATGGTCACATTAATTATTTACAAAATTATTTAAAAATATTACAAATACTTAGAGCAAATGTTCAGAATGAGAACTTACACTTTTTGTTGGCATTTATTTAAATTGCCAATAGATTTTCTAATTTGCGCAGAATTGTTTCTAATTTGGTCGCTACAGAGGAAAATTCGCTAAAGCAACTGATCTCTAGTATGTATTGGGACACTGTAGAATTCAGTTCTGAGATATCACCATAATAATCGACGGGGTTGAAATCTGGTAATCTAGCCGGCCAATGATGAGTTCCCTCATGTCCAATCCATCTGTTGATACTGATCATCCAAATGCCTTCTAACTTCAATACCAAAATGAGAAGGAGCTCCGTCATGCAGAAAGTATTTTTCTCTTACATTAATACCTTGCATTAAGCCAGGTAAAATAATTTGTAAGAAATCTAAATATACCTCTATAGTTAGTCTTGCCTGAAGATTATGTGAGCTAATTAGGTTGTTGTTAATCATACCACACCAAACATTTACCGAGAACTTATGTTAAGAACGGGCTTCTCTTATAGCATGAGGATTCTTTTCGGCCCAGTTATACTAATTTCTAGAATTAAATACGCCATCCCGTGTAAATTGGGCCTCGTCTGTGAATAAAGTTCGAAATGTAGTCGGTTTGTGATCAATAATCCACTGGAAAAATTTTAATCTATTTACATGGTCACCCTGTTGAAGCCTTTGCACTTGCTGAATATGATACGAATGTAATCTTTCTTTACTTAGGGCCCTTCAAACCTGCACATGAGGAACTCCTAATTGGGCAGTTATTCGTAGGGTAGAACGACGTTAGCATTAGTAGAGATAAGTTGTATAATTTGTACCTAATCTAAGTGTTTTCTAAAGACAAGTTGTTTTTCAATTTCACAACATTTTACTAAAAATTTGCAGTCCACGCATAGACAAATATTAATGATATTTTCCTCAACGTTTTGAACAATATTTCGTTCCACTTTTGATGGTAGAAAACTGCCGTGCTCCCTTGCATAGCAATACACAGTTGAAAATGTGATGAATTGGTGTTCTTCTGTTAAAGAAACGAATATTGTATTCATCTGCAGCTTGTCTACCATTACCATCACAAAATCCATAAGCAAAAATAATATCGGCATATTCCTCATTTGTGAGGCATGATTATTTGCAGACTAAGTTAACCAAGTACACTAGTTCTATTGTTTATGACAGCAAACAAGAAATGTCAAACTTTCCAGGCCTACTAATAATTGTATGTATTTAATAATAAAAAGAAAACTGTTTAATGATTCCTAATATAAAACTTTCTTCGGAATTAAAAAAAAACTTTGGTTTCAAATTTTTTGCGAATATTGAATACTATTTACAGAGTTTAAATTGACCATTTTCAATTATTTGGACAATTAATATAAGCAAATAAAGCTGTTTTTCTTCAAATTCAATCGCTTTTAAAAAAATCAACAAAGGTGCGACAAAAAATCTTATTACATGTTTATATTTAGGAAAGTATGGACTTTAATAATTCGCATCTGAAAGTTAAAAAAATATATTACAGGGTGATCTTTTTTACAGGAATCGGAAAAAGCAAATTACAAAAGTCCGGCACTGGAATTTTAAAAAGAATTGTAATAGCAATCTATCAACTGTGCTAAGTGTACAAAGTGCCTAAAATTTAAACAAAATCCGATCAATAATAAGGACGTTCTGAGCAAAATAAATTTAGACCAAAATCACTTTATCTCAAAAATTAAGAGAGACAGGAAAATTTCAATGGCCGTTCCTAAATATCAAAGTGATCCTATACCGCCCCTGGAAGTATGTGCAGTTCCTCATGAAACACCCTGTATTTATAGGTGTTTTCATAGAGTTTTGTACAACGGTTGGATTTATGGTGAGGTGGAAACCCCAACGTAACTTTTGCTATTATTTTTATTATCACAAAATGGTTGCCTTTATTATTGTATGTAATGAGTGCAGGTTTATTTATATTTGACTATCTTTGTAATTGGTTTGACGTATGTATATATTTAATACTAACATTAATATATTACTACACTACTACTACACTACACTACTACAATTACTACTACTGTCAGTTGGAGCACTTCGGTGAAACGTGATCTAGCTGTACGTGGAGATGTTCTTTGTAATTAGGATATAGGCAGAGCACTGTGAACAGGAGTTTGAAAGCAGAGGGTCGTCATCCATATCATCTGCAGAATTTGTTACATGATGACCTGCTGTGGTGAAGAGAATTTTCCAGATGATTCTTGCGGCAAACAACAAATAATGCTTTTTTCCCTCGGAGGGTGTTTCTGACTGATAAAGCAACTTTCACACGTGCTGGTATCTTTAATCAGCATAATGCTAACATTTTGGAGCACAGAAATCCTCATGACGTACGAGATTTTCAATAACAACGTTTGTATGGCATTGTACAACAGACTCACTAATCGATCCAGTTTTTCTGCCTCCAGCATTTCTTCACTTTTTTGGAAAATCATTTTCAACCAATCTTAGATGACATGCCTTTAGATGGTAAAGTAAAGAGATGGTTCCAGCTAGATGGATGTCTAGGCTATTACACTCTACCAGTGCAATGATGGTTGCACGACTATTTTCAGGAAAAATAAATTATTCGGTCGACCCTATCCCTGCCCTTGGCCAGCGCGCTTTCCAGTTATAACTCCAAAGGACTTCTTTGTAAGAGGTACAAGGACAAGGTTTATGTGGAGACCGTCAACGACGAAGGTACCCTCTAGGAAAGGATTGTTCAAACAGCCCTGAAGATGACACCATTAGTGTCGTGCAGCTGCTCAGTTTGTCGTCCGTAGGTGTAAGCTTTGCATTAAAAATAGTGGCACTCATTTCAAGCAGTTCTTGTGAATTTTCAAACCCTCACCTTTTTGTAATAAACGCCATGAAACGAGACGCATTTCCTTTTTCCTTCTTGCTCTAGCTCGGAGGGGGTGCACTTTAGGAAAAAACTTTATAAAAAAGCCTTATTTCAACCTGAATAATCGATTCTGAACGTTTGGTGGTCTAACTCTGGGTCAAGCTGTATGTGAAGGATGTGCGTATATAGTTATTTTTAAATAACGTATTCAGTTCAGTATGTGTTCTTATAGAAAAATTCCGCTGAATAAGATTTTCTTATGAAAAATTTTCCTAAACCGCGAGCTTCATGGTCAAATAATTGTTTAAACAATTTTTTTACGTTTTTATTTAACAAAATGAAAACAGTTTGACGGATCAGAAAAAATCTTAATTCAATCGAAAGATATTTTCAATACGCGTCACTTGGCCCGAGACACAACTCATTTTGTCAACCAGTTCATTTATTATAGCCAAAATAAATTTCTTAATTAACAAATTGATTACTTCGAAACTAATGAGGTCAGGATATTGCTTTTATCAAAAAACATGTCTTTTATACCAAAGAATATACCATTTTGTTTGGCTTGATATCTTCAATACTTTTTGATTGTTTAAACAATTGGCATGATTCGTTAGTTAGCAAATAACTTCTTTTTCGAAAGTTTGATCTACTTCAAACCAACTTTAAACGACAAATACTGATGTCGGGCATAACCCTCATATAAGTCTGCACTTTTTGCTTTTGTTTATTTAAAGTTTAAAATAATTTTGCAAATTAACAAATGTATCGAAATGGGGTTTGATGCATATGAAAGTGCATGGAAAAAGGAAAATTCTGAGACCAGAAAGAACTTATCGGATAACCGGAACCGGAAATAAAAGTGATATTACGCGAGAGGCTCTAATTTGGCTCTAACTTTTTGGACACGAGGTTTGGTGCAAATGAAAGCTAACAAGTTTTTCCATCAACCACAAAAAGTTGTATAAAAAACATTCCATCCCTGAGGAGTAATACACGTTTTTTACATTTAAAAAAATCTCTCCCGCAACGTGAAAATAGTAAGACTTGACGAGGAATGGGGTGGCGGGTTCAATCCTCGGTGCCGGTGTGGGAATTTTTTTTTTGTCAAATTTGCTTTATTTTCCTGTAACCAAGTATTTTTTTTGTAAATGTTTTTACTTTCTGAGAAATTTTAAAAAACGTAAATATTTTTTTTTGCAAATTCATTAAATAGATGGCTATCTTGCAACAAACATATGATGGTTCTTGTCCTACGAGGGTTTGTCGATAGTTTTTGTTTTTTTAGGACTTTTGTGGCCCTGACACAAGAAATTGGTCATGACCAAGTCATAGCTTATGCTAGCCGAACACTCGCTCCTGTCGAAAAACACTACTCCGTGACAGAGCGGGAGTGCTTGGCCATCGTCTGGGGAATAGAGAAAATGAGGCTGTACTTAGAGGGATACCGTTTTACCGTACTAACCGACCATCAATCCTTGCGATGGTTCGGCCGCCTGGCTAGATGAAGCATATTCCTCCAACAATACGACTTCGAAATTAAGTACCGTAAGGGAGCGCTAAACTAGGTAGCCGATGCGCTGTCCCGCCAACCGCTAGAAAAGCTTCTTCCCGAATCAGAAACCAACGAACTATGTGCCTTAAATGAGGCACCAAACTGTTCTTGGTACCCACGGAAGAAAGCCGAGGTCGAAAGAAACCCAGAAGCATTTCCAGATTACTGTGTACGTAATGACCGCCTGTTGCGCCACTTTTGGGATTCCAGCTACCTAAGAGAACCAGATCTGTCAGACCCGTGGAAACAATGTGTTCCTACACCGCTCCGCCACACCGTCTTGCAAAAGAACCATGATGCTCCATCCGCTGGACATATGGGGATTGCTAATACCATTGCCCGTATAGCTCAGAAGTACTATTGGCCAGGGATGTTCCATGACATCGCCAGGTATGTACGCAGCTGCATGCAATGTCAGCGATACAAAGTCTCTCAGCGGCAGACACCAGGAACCATGCAACCGTCCGTCAGCCAGCATCCATGGGAAATCGTCAGTACCGACTTAGTAGGACCGCTGCCCCGATCCAGTAAAGGGAATAACTACCTAGTAGGTTTCCAGGACCGTTTTACAAATGGATCCAGTACCGCCCCCTGCGAAGTGCTACTGTCCGTACCAGTCAAGCTCTCTACGAAGAAGTCATCACTCGTTTTGGTTGCTCGCGTACCGATATCACCAACAATGGCAGCCAGTATGACAGCCGAATGATTCTATCACTACTGGAGGAATTTGGAATTCAGCACCGTTTTACACCGCCGTACACACCCCAGGTTAACCCCGTTGAACGAGCTAACCATACCATTAAAACAATGATAGCCCCATACTGCGAGCAGGATCACCGAAATTGGGATCAACAATTGAGCGATTTCCAATTGGCTATCAATAGCTCGAAACACAAATCAACAGGATTCTCGCCAGCATTTTTAAATTTTGGCCGTGAGATGTCCCTACCGAACACCATTTTCCAAACCGAGACCGCCGACCGGTGGTGCCGCCAAACCATCCAAGGAAACTGACATCCCGGAGGTACATACCGACAACTTTTAAAAATTACAGGAAGTTTTTGCGCTAGTTCGTGTCAATTTAGCACGAGCCTGCGCTACGTAGGGCCATTACTACAATCTCCGCCGTCGGGAAGTCAGATATCACGTAGGATACCGTGTCATGAAACGTAAACACCCTCTGTCGTCCGCCATTAAAGGTTTTGCATCAAAACTAGCGCCGAAATATTCAGGACCATATATCGTTACTGACGTCGTATCACCAGTTGTCTACAATCTCAAGTCCACTACCGGAAAGATCACCCGGATCTAAAACCGTATTCTTCTGTTAACTAGGAGCCATGTATAGTCTGTACGATGAATGTTTGCGCGAGTATGAAATTAGGTAGGACATATGTGCGGTTGCTGAAAGCATTGAGACGAGCAAATATTTAGTTACGTATGTCTTCTAACCGCTCGAGCATGTTAAGACAGCCGAATGACAAATTCAAGCGGAATTAAAAAGATACGTCGATATGAACAGTTGTCGTAGTGAAGTGCTGTCAACGGCTATAATATCTATCATTTTAAATCAGTGGCGTTCTTGCGTTATTGATGAAAATGCATTTTTAAAGTTTCATTATTGTAACCATAATTAGTGGTAAATAATATATCTGTTATTATTGTACAAAATTAATTGTCATTTCATGAGTATTTACGAAAAAAATATGGCTTCCAATTGATCGGATGATGACTGGGAGTAAAAACAAATTTCTCATTTTTTTGATGCACGTCACTTCTGAAGAGAAGCAGTGACTTTCAACAGATTACTTCATACGGTTCTTGTTTATGACTCACACGCAAAGATTCTTCGTACACACTATACTAACGTCAGTACGATCCGCCATACCAAATCGCTCCTCCATTCAACAATATCCGGCCCCAAGACGCGCAGTGATACTACCAACTGTTAACCATTTTTTCCCTGCGTCATGTTCATAATTTTCTTCTCCCGGTTGCCCAATAGGCAGTACAATCACCAGACCATGGATGGTAGACGCCGCCATGGACACCGCCATATTATATTCTATTGTGTTATAGGGAACCATCATGACTCCCGCTCCCCTGCAGATAAGGTCATTTTCTGAATACCTACAGGCCCTCCACCGTGAATTTTAGAATGATTGGGAAACCGCCTTGGCCTTGAATCCCCTCAGGGTTTATGATGAGTACCCCCAAACAAATCCAAACCCGTTCACCCACCAATAGAAAGGAGAAGTCCGTCCACTATACCACTATATGTGAACCAAGTTTCCACCCCAAGCAGCGCTACCGCCGATATGCATTCCGGCACAGGATGCAATTAATATGCACCGCAAGCGCCTCAATACCCAGGCCCGTGCACGAAGCGACGCACAGAGGTTGATGTCTGTCGAAGGAAGAAATACACCCGTCCTCGCCCCACCCCGACCACCACACTGACCACTCGATCTCTAGGCGGGGTCTCCAGTCGGACGCCCTCTCAGCGAGCCCCCCCCCCCGTGCGATATCGTTAATCTCCGAGACGCCGGCAACCTCGTACACCTATCGCCGGATCAAAATTTTACAGACGATGATAACCCCGGCTCCCACACCCGTTCCACCACCTTCCGTCGCTGACCCCACCGCCGAACCTGCTCCAGAGGTCATCCTCGTAAACCCCTCTGAAGACACCCCGCCAACCGCGCTGCCTCCTGGTGAGGATTATTCCCTCTACGAAAAGGTGATGCAATATGCGTCTAGCACTGATTGACCTGAGGGTTTATATGGGCGAATCCAAGCTCGGCGACCGTCCTACGCAAGAGCCTATAAAAAGTGGCGGTGTCGGATAAAAGGACCCGAGAACACTTACCGGTGGATAACGGTAAAACCACGCGACCGGGGACATTCTCCCACCGCTACGCCGTAACCGACTGAAATATATATATAGAGGAAGAGAGGAAAAGAACATATTGAGAACGCATTGTTTATTTATTTCATATAGTTTATATCAGAATGTTCACTAAATTAAAAGAAATATATATCTAATTTACTCTTGGCAGTTAGTATGATTTACCCAATTCTCATGTTCCTGTTTCGTTTTTTTTTTAGATGGTCGAACCGGTATTACAGATCTGCGCCTCGCCGTGAGATGAAGACTTCGTCTTACTGGACGTAGAGGACACAACCCCACTCAGAACCGCTCAACGGGTACAACCAATGGAGCCAATAAGAACGCCACCCGATCATTTCACTACCCCCAGGTTGTTTCCCCTTCGGGGATCCGACCCATCCCTTCAACAATCACGCCTGAAAGAGGTTCTGTTGAACACGATATCGCAGGAAGATTCCGATCCGACCGACTCTGGAATCTCTCCTCCAAATACTCGTGCACCTGCTCGTAGATCAATGGGTGCTATGCTGGAGGTGTGGATATCCGGACCATAACCGGCGTACTTGTCGGCGGCACTGGCGGATCTTTTGCTCCAGATGTGGGTTACTCGGAATCCTGTCCTGCACATGCACGGCCCGGCCCCGTACCCGCCACCGCCCATACAGGAGCAAGCAACCCACTCTACCACCGTCCATTAACAGCTCTGTTCCCGCACCGACCCAACCAAAGATGACGAGCACAGCGCCCCGCCACAGGACGCCTCCTCGGCTCGGTACCCACAAATCGCTAGGGGTACAATGTTATATGTTCCCTCCGACCCGCCAGCTTAACACCATTTCCCGTGGAACGCAATGCAATCTTCTAACCTAGATAGGGTCAAGTATCCCCGCCGACATGTATATTTAATTTTCTTCAAGAATGTTTGTTTTTTTTTATTTATTGTTTTAGAAAAATCCATAATGGAGTTACAAGCCATGGTAGAAGAGCCTGTCCAGTTTTGTTTTCGTTTTGCATTTCTTCATTTAATGTAAATAAAGCTTTTTTTTAGTTTAGTTTTTTGAGTTTGTAAAAGGTTAGACTTTCCCCCAAATAAAGTTTCATAACCATCGTGGGGCAAGCGCCTTTAATCAGTAAGGGACCGTTTAGCAAATTTCTTCTCTTTCGGGAAACGAAAGACGCATTGAAAAAAAATAATGGCATTCCATTTTATTATTTTTTTTAAGAAGTAAAAGGGGGGTGTAATGGAGCAAAATTTGCTACGGAAATTGCATTCCTAATTCATTAGTTATTTTAGTAGTTAAGATACAGGATATTAATATTATATTTTATACTTTAAGTGAACGGCAAAAATTGTTATTTTATTTTATTACTTTGGGAATAAGCATACAATCCGTTAGGCGAAGCAAGCGACCCACCGCCGCCTGGCTTGGTTCCTTGTAATCGGTCACTTGGCCAAGCCGGCGGAATACTCATTGCGAGCTAGTGCCCCACTACCGACCAGCTTTGATTCCCTTTATCCGATCTCTCAGCCAAGCCAGTGCATTATTGAATTCCGTTGGGTCCATTTAGTTGGATCTGTGTAAGGAATTCAGGAGGATCTAGTACGTCGAGACCGACTGCCGCAGTACGCAGGAGACACCGCCCAACAAGGAGTAAGTACAAATTAGTAATTGGTAAGCAACTTGGCCGGAGTTAAGTACCGTTTGTGTACTAACACCACTAACCGTAATTATTCATACCTTCTGGTACTGCACCCTAGCCAAGTTGCGTTAATAGTTTGTTGCATGTAACTTATTCTCGTATTGCTTCCTCCCGCCTGCATTTTTTTTTACCGTTCATGAGCCGCCCCTCTTACACCGCCTAACCCCCGCTTTCTTGCCTTCTTGTCTGTTGTTCTCTGTAGTAGTGTAACTTTAGGTAACTCTAGGTAGCTTAGTTTAATTAGAATTGTACTTGTTAGAATAATAGCAAAAATAAAATTTTTATAGATTCTCTAAATGTGACTTTTACTGTGTGTGTCTGAAGTCTACTATCCCTAGACCCCTGGAAGTACTGTGTCTCCACTGACGCTATCCCAGCCCTATTGTAACAGGCTGCGTTAGGAGGCTAGTGTGGGACCTTTACCCCACGAACAAAATTGTAAAGGTGGCGCCCGAGCATACCGTCAACTGCTGTCTAAAGCTCGAGTGCCAAAGTGACGTCATTTCACTCACCTAATGAGTGAATGAAACGTCACATTTTCACGTTGCGGGACAGATTTTTTTTAAATTAATTTTTTGCGATTGATGGAAAAACTTGTTAGCTTTCATTTGCCCCGAACTTCGTATCCAAAAAGTTGTTAATAAACAAATTAGAGCTTCTCACGCAATACCACAGCCGAGATATTCCTTTTGTTAATTTGCAAATTAAATTTAAACTTTAAATAAACAAAATCAAAAAGTTGCATTCGTGCAGACTTCTATAGGGTTTATGCCCGACATCAATATTTATCGTTTAAAGTTGGTTTAAAGTCGATCAAAAAAAAGTTATTTGCTAATTAAGAAATTATGCCAATTGTTTAAACAATCAAATCAATCAATAAAAAAATACGGTATATTCTTTGGTATAAAAGGCACATATTTGGAAAAAAACAATATTCTGACCTTATTAGTTTCGGAGTAATCAATTTGTTAATTAAGAAATTTATTTTGGATATAACAAATAAACGGGTTGACAAAATGAGTTATGCCTGGCGCCAAACGACGCGTATTGAAACTATCTTTCGACTGATTCAAGATTTTTTCGGATCCGTCAAACCGTTTTCATTTTATTTAATAAAAGCGAGAAAATTTTTTTAAACAATTGTTTGACCATGAAATTTTTCATGAGAAAATCTTGTTCAGCGAAATTTTTCCTATAAGAATCCGTTGCTAACTCAAATGGCATACAAAATTTGTAAAACCGCCTCTCTTCACCCCAGGCAGACTCGCCTTAATACATATATTTCATTCCTAAAGGATTCCAGATCAGACTAGCAAATTTTAAACATCGAGATTAACGAAATAAATGTACAATTATTTAGGAACATTTATATACTCGTGATTGTTTTACAAAGCTGCTACAAATTTGGCTGCAATACTGATGAAGTGAACAGGTAAGGACCACTGGCATCTAAAATAACCCCTAAATGACGTGTGTTTTACGATATCGTGTGTGTGGTAATTCATTTTATGATCGAGTAATGCGTTCTGCATAAAGGGCTTCTCACCACAGATGTATATAGTTGCCTCCATTCGTTTAGTGCATGTAAGAAAAGCTGTAAAAAACTCGCAGAGCCGCACTTAAAATTTTTGTGCACACTGATAGAAATTTAAATCTGTTGAGCAATGATGAATTTTGAGTTTAAATCAGAATTATCAAATATTCTCTTAATGCTCAGTTTCGGCAATAATAATTCAATCTATTGAATTATTATTGTTGCCAAGCAAGGACCATGAGGAGATACGAGCAATTCCTTGCCAAAAAATGTGGGTTCAGAGTTAAGGTTATTGCTATTTATATCAATAATCTTAACTTGATCTAATTGACCCAGGTTAAATGAATAAATTCATTACTAGAAAACAAATAAACAAATATTAAATATATAAAATCAATTCTAGAAATTAAATAATAAATTATTAAATAAATAATTCAATTTGGGCTAAGGGATACTTGAGTAGGTTTTACGAACCTACGGGCGATGCCGGCGGGAGTTTATAACTCCTGGTAGGGCCACCCAAGCCGGTAAGACCGTAGGGGAGAACTGAAAAGATGCACCCTGGTGAATGTTATGCGCAACATACAGCCTCTGCACTTGCAAGACCATCGTGCGTGGTGAAGAAGCACACCCTAGACTAGAGGTTACTCTGTTTCTATAGAACACGATGGATCTAGGGGAGTAAACCCCGAAAAAATAATCCGTAATCCAAAGTGTTTGCCGTGCTGATGGATGAATGGCTCTACGTTAGTGAGTCTCAAACGGCTACCTCCAGACACCTGGCATCCTTCGGTTGTAACCTAGCCCCTCCGTGGTAAGCCTACTCTGCTGCGGTTGAATTTATTTCAGAGCTCACTCATGGGAATTGTATGGATATTTCTAATAATTCTTTACAACCTTCTGTGGACTGCACTGCTGGGTCTGCAGTTGGAGAGCGACAGCATACCTCGTTGGCCAACCGAGGAAAAGCAGGCCCCAAAACTGATTGTGGTACATCTAAAACTACCACAATCCCTCTCAGCCATGAAAAGGCGGACATAGTTCCCCGGTTTTTGGTAATAAAGGGGATTGACGAGGCTAACTTCGATAAAGTGAGCCCATTCGTCATTTCAAAAAGCCTTTTCGGTCTCGTTGGAAATCTGAAAAATATAAAAAAAATTAAAGATGGTCTTTTAGCAGACACTGTTTCAGAAGCACAGGCAAGGAGACTATTAAATATTCAAAAATTAGACGCTTATAGTGTTAATGTTGAACCTCATAGATCCCTCAATAATTCCAAAGGAGTTGTTACATGTCCTGACGTATTAAATTGCTCCGAAGAAGAGATCTTAGATAAGATGAAACACGAAGGGGTTATTAATGTGAAAAGGATTAAAAGGAGAGTGAATGGAGAACTTATTAACAGTCCCAGTCATATATTAACATTTAATAGATCAAAAATTCCGATTAAAGTTAAAGTATCCTTCTAGTCATTAGAAGTGCGTCCTTATATCCCCAATCCACTGAGATGCTATAATTGCCAAAAATTTGGTCATATAACTGATTCATGTAAAGAAGGAAAAATATGTGTCTGTGGAAATCTTCCTCACAACTGGACAAGTTTGTCAAGATCCTATCAAACGTGTTAATTGCGGAGGACCTCATTCAGCGAAATCTAGAAAATGTCCTAGAATGATCGAGGAAATAAATATCCAAAATGTAAAAATATTCGAAAAATTAAGTTATGCTGAGGCGCGAAAAAAAGTATGTGGTCCTAAAAAGAATAGCATGACATATGCACAAATAGCCAATAAAGACACAAATCTATCAACTACCATTATAGATGAGCTTATACCAAATATTACAAAAATTATTGAAAACCAAATTCGGTCAATGCTCAACAAGCTGCTAAGTGAACAAACTAGTTCAACTCAACAAAACATTAATTCCATGCAACCACCAATAATTGCTAATCCCCCACTTACTGGAACGAGGGGTGGTGGAGCACTCAAAAAGTCAAGCTCGTTTTCGGGCACAACTCAAAATTCAAGAGAAAAGAGAAAAAGAGATGAGATTAGTTATTCTGTCGAAGAATCATGTGATTCTGAAGAAAGCCTGCTCTCGTCGCAACAAAGTGATAGCTCAAGACGAGAAAACAAAAATAAAATAAAGGGGTGGCCTAAGGGTAAACCTAGAAAACCGAAGGATAACCAATATCAACCTTCGAATAAAATACCTGGACAGTCCGCACCCCCGGACTAATTATTTCTCTGTGATATTTCTTCATGTGATATTATTTAAAAGTGATATTTTATTTAGTTAAATAATTTTCAACTGTGATATTTATTCATTTGTTTGTCTATTTGCTTGTTTTATATGTTTGTTATATATTTTACTTTATTTATTATTTTATATACATGTGTGTATATATTCTATTATTTTTATCTATATTAATTGTTCGCAAAATGCCTTCTACCTTTCTCAAATTTCTGTTTATTTTTTCTGTGTAAATTTTATGAAGAAAATTATTTATGGAAGTTCTACAACAAAATATAATTCAATGGAACTGCAATGGATGTATTAATCATTATTGCGAACTCAAATCGATCATGTTAGAAAAATGCCCCATAATTATCTGTCTACAGGAAACACATTTTAAACCCGGTGAAAAATTTTCACTCAGGGGTTACAAGCCTTTTAGATATGATGTTGTACCAAACATGAAAGTCAGAGGAGGGGTCGTAATATTTGTAAAAGATAATATTCCTATTATTAATCTTAATATACGTTCTAATCTTCAAGTCGTAGCCGTTCAAATATCATTTCCAACTAAAATGAGTGTATGTAATATTTACTTACCTGATAACGCTTGGAATCAAAATGATCTACAGAACATAACGGCACAACTTCCCCCCCCCCCATATTTATAACTTGGAGATTTCAATGCCCATCACCCCCTTTGGGGATCAGTTACAACAGACACACTTGGAAGAATTCTAGAAAAATATATAGATGAAGAAGATCTAAATATTTTAAACACAGGTTGTGGTACTTACCTCAATAGCAGATCACAAAATTTTTCGGCGCTTGATCTTTCTCTTTGTACCCCATCATTAACACCTCTTCTTGCAGCAACGGCGATGGCAACTTCAACACGCCAACTGGAACATATATAAAGACACTATTAAAAATTTTAAATTCTCAACGGAAAATACCAATTTAATGGTAAATGCTCTAACAGAAGCAATCATGAGAGCAGCTGAAACTGCCATTCCTCAGACAAATAATAATTCCCGAGGAAAAACAGTTCCATGGTGGAATAAGCAAGTAGCTGAGGCTATTTCAGAAAAAAAAAACATGCGTACAACATATTTAAAAGACACCCATCTCAAGCAAACCTTATTAATTTTAAGAAGTTAAGAGCGAAAGCCAGGTATATTATACTAAAAAGTAAACAAACGTCATGGTCAGATTATGTTTCTTCTATTTCGACTGATACACCGGTATCTGAAGTATGGCGAAAAATGAGATGCATCATAGGCCGTAAATTCACTAAACCGTCTCCTGTATTCTTGGTTGACAATGTAGAGATTATGGACCCTGAAGAAGTAGCGAACGAACTGGCGAATCAATTTCAATTTTACACCTCCTCCGAAAACTATGATGACATTTTCATATGCGAAAAAGCACTACACGAAACCACACTAGACTTTAGAACAGATACAAACTTGTCCTACAATGCACCTTTCTCAGTGAAAGGACTAGAGGAAGCCCTATCTTCATGTAACAGTTCTAGTCCAGTCTCTGACAAAATACCATATGAATTTATTAAAGAGCTACCACTTTGCCAAAAACAAAATATTTTAAAACTTTATAACAAAATATGGACAGAGGGTAAATACCCAGAACATTGGAAGGAGGCTTATATTATTCCACTCCTCAAACCCGGAAAAGACCTTCTCTTTCCCAGTAGCTACAGACAAATATCTCTTACGTGTTGCATAGGAAAAATTTTAGAAAAAATGGTCAGCGCACGCCTCGCATAGTTTTTGGAATTCCACGACCTCTTATGTTCATATCAGACAGGATTTCGAAAAGCTAGATCTACGTTGGATAACTTAGTGTATATTGACGACAATATACAATATAGCTTCGCCAATAGATAACATCTTGTGGCAATTTCCTTCGACCTTAAAAAGACCTTTGATATGACATGGATATTTGGAATATTAAAACAATTGCATGATTAGGGATTGAGAGGAAATTTACCTTCGTTTATAGAAAGCTTCCTGAATGACCGTTCTTTTAGGGTTAAACTAGGAAATAATATTCTGAGAATTACACGACTGAAAATGGCATTCCTGAAGGGTCAACTCTCAGTGTAATTCTGTTTATTATTACAGTAAACAGTATCACTGACGCCGTAGATGATACAGTACAGAAATGTATGTATGTGGACGACCTCGCTATTTTTTATTCAGCAAATTCAATGGAGGAAATACAAGACAGACTCCAGAATGCAGCTAACCAAGTTATAGGACAAGCAGAGAGAAAAGGTTTCAAATTTTATAGTGTGAAAACAAAAGCAGTGCATTTTTGTCGACTACGAAAAATGCATGATCCAGAAATACATATTCAAAATGTACCTATTGAATATGTAGATTCGTGCAAATTTTTAGGTGTGATCTAAAACAGAAAACTTTATTGGAGCCCTCATATTGAGCAGTTAGTGGTAAAATGTAAGAAAATGCTTAATATCCTTGGAGCATTACGTAATATTAATTGGGGTTGTGACAGAGAAACTCTAATAAAATTATACAAAACACTTATTTTGTCAAGGATTGATTATGGATGTATAATTGTACAATATATGGCGCTGCCCGAGCAACCAAGCTCAAGAAACTAGATTCTATACAAGGCACCGCATTCAGACTTGCATTAGGAGCTTTCCGCACAAGTCCTCTTCAGTCACTAAACTGTAAAGCGGGCATATTACCCCTACATTTGAGAAGAAACCAATTAAATTTAAATTATGCACTAAACATATCCTCTCAGCCACAACATCCAAATTATAAGATACTATTTAACGATGAAAGAAGAGAGGTCTATGAGGGTCGCCCCACCATAACCAAACCAGTTGCCATGCGATTTATAGAGATTTCAAATAAATATGAAATAAACTTACCCACAGTCTACAACCAGGGTCCCACTGAAATCCCACCATGGAAACTGAAACAACCTGAAATAAATCTGGAATGTACAAAATACAAAAAAAATGAAACAAATAAAAACTTACTTCAGACAACATTTTGGTAAGTATTAGAGAAATATCCAGGGAGCCAAACAATTTTCACTGATGGTTCTAAGCTAGATCACGGTGTAGGATGTGCTTTCTATACAGCTGGTCGAACATACACTTGGACTCTACATCACTTCTCTTCCATATTCGCTGCCGAATTATATGCAATATGGCAATCTGTATGTTTTGCAAACACCGCAATTCGGCAAAACATTTCAGTAATTTGTTCTGACTCGCTTAGCTCATTACAGGCTCTGAGCAATCCTCATAGTTCAGACCCTTTGATCCAGAAGACTCTACAACTACTAAATTCTTTACAAAATAATAATCTGATATATTTTATATGAACTCCGAGTCATTCTGGTATTAAGCGGAATGAACTAGTAGATAAAGCCGCTCGGGAAGCAGCAGAGGTTAATATTACAGAAAACATCCCTGTTCGTCAATCTGATGCGAAGATATTCATAAAGGAAGTAATAATGAGCCAGTGGCAACACGAGTGGCATAGCATTGATACACGTTTAAAAATCAATAAAACATATGTTGAAAAATGGATTCTTCCTGTAAAGCTAAAAAAAGAGAACAAGTGGCGATAACAAGGTTAAGAATAGGACACACAAAACTTACCAGTTCGTGCATGCTGTTAAAGAGAAGACAACCGAGATGTGACGTCTGTAATACTTACTTAACCGTTAACCATGTGCTACTATACTGTACAAGATATACTGAAAGTAGAATTATAAATCGACTGGCATATGAAATTAGTGTATGTTTAAATAATGATTCTGTTAACGTAAGAAGACTAATTAAATTTCTACATGAAACGCAACTTTTAACGAAAATATAAACCACGCATGTTTGTTCCTTACATGAAACAGCGGCTAATAACCTCTGATGTTGATGCCGCTTAATTTAAGAAAAAAAAAATTCAATTCTTGAAAACAAATAAATGATTTCGATTTTAGAGAACCTCGAGCAAGTTCGAAATTTTTTAATACGTTACAAATATTCATTTATTGCGCCATAGTACAATTCTGTAGCTTTCCATAATACTTGCTCTTTTATGAATCTCTTTAAAGTCAAATCCTATCTTTAATCGCCATCGCCTAACTGTATCTTCACTAAATGATACTATACCTGTTGTTCTCAGTTCCATATGTACTGATTGTACTGTTGGTATCTCATTTTCCTTATACTTACTGTAAATTAAATCTCTTAACAACTTAGCCACAGAGGAATCTAATGTCCGTGATTTTCCTTTCGCCGATTTAGCTTTTCGATTATACGGTCCTTCCTTAATTCTTCACTAAATGATACTACACCTGTTGTTCTCAGTTCCATATGTACTGATTGTACTGTTGGTATCTCGTTTTCCTTATACTTACTGTAAATTAAATCTCTTAACAACTTAGCCACAGACGAATCTAATGCTTGTGATTTTCCTTTGACCGATTTAGCTTTTCGATTATACGGTCCTTCCTTAATTAATTTATAAATAGTTTGTTCTGAAATTTCTGTTAAGTAGGTGGTTTTTTCCACAGCTCCGGTTTCTTCTTCACTTTTATAAACATTTAAAACTACTTTTTGGGTATGTTCACATAAATATTGTCTAAAAACTGTATCTGTAATTTGCGAGCTGTTAATAATCCCATACTTTCCTGCCATTCTCTGCTAGTGCTAGGTAAAGAACCTTTCCAAGGCCTAAACATTTTCACGATATTATTACCCCTTAAGCTCTCATAATTTAAATATAATGTAAAAACAGATCACCAACTATGTTTATTTTATAAAGCACATGCAAATATATTTTTAATTGATGCGATTAATTTTAAATTCCGTGACATTGACAATATTAAAAGTTCGACTCTGTCGTCCCCGCTAGGTCGTAAAATATTTTCCGTAGGGGCGAGTTGGTAAATATGAATAAAATAAATTAACTAAATAATTGGAACAGATGTGTTTTCGTCAATTTGTTACTTTAATCATTCCAGAACATACTTTAAATGTAAATAATGATGTTCTATGTATTAAGTAGTATAATATTTAATATGTTATAGAGGAGTTAGTTCGAAAGTCGACAAGCCCTGCTCTCCCCTCAATGCTTTAGTCAAGTATAAGCGGCACAGCTTTGAAGTTTTTTTATGTACATTAAACGAATGAAGACAACTATACAAGATTCGTATCGTATCGTATATAAAAATAATATAATAAAAATAAATAGTATAATAAAAATTGAATACAGTAGTTGAAACTATGCCCAGCGACGAAGAGGACTTTTTCTCTTGTATTTACGTCACCGTAATAACAAAAAGAAAAGGAGGAGATTCTGCATGCACCCTTATACCCACAGAAATAATAATAGGAGATTATATATATTGCTGCGAAGGATTTCTTGGAAGACGACTCTAAATACCAAACGTTATATTAAATAAAAATACATTTTAAAAACTTGTAGTTATTGTGGGTTCAGACATTCAGAAAGAAAATACGAAAGAGCAATGTTAAAACAGGGCTTCTTTGGTCCATTTGTGGTAAAGTGTGGAAACTATCATTTTTTACTAATTTGGGGGTTGAATACGAATCAGTTATCAGAATTGGCTAAATACATCGGGAATAAAGAACAACCCCTATTTGGGGGTTGCATCGAAATTGATATTAGAGCTTGCAACAAAAAGTTATTCTTTAAAGCAGCAAATTCTTTCAAAATACTTTCAAGTATATTTAGGTAAGTAGAAAATTAAGTAAAAATTCTAAATTCGACCCTCCCCACTCCCTCCCGTTTCCATCACCGTTCACTGCCGATAGAACAGTGTAAGTTACAATGTCTAATATATGGTTATTTATTTATTTAAAAAAAATCAAAGCTCCTCATTAAATGGCTATTATCAAGTTGTAATGTGATTTCTTCTGAATACTCTTACACCCATCCACCACCAATGAAGGTTGTGGATTTTATCTTTTTAGAGTTCTTATTGGTTTTAATTACAAAATAAATTTCTAATCGCCCAGCTTGATGATTTTTTCATCATAATAAGGTGATTTAGTTAATTCAGATGAATATTTCTCACACTTTTGAGGTTGGGGTGTACGGTGTGTATATACAGAAAATATTGCTTGTTTTTTATATTAAAAAACTCTTTAACTATATAGATGACTCTTGGTTTAAAAAAATGAGAATCTTCACTTTATGGCACCCAAATACCCATATCCGATCCAAAAAGCTTGTTAAAATCACCATTTAGGGATTACCGATCAGTTTTTTTGCAAAAAAATCTACCTAATCATAATCACAATAAAATAATAAAATTGACAAATGTTTCTCAACCCTCTTTGTGGTGGAATTGGATTGGAGTGTAAATATCTCGGTACTATCACTTTTATTTATAGCGGAAAAATCATTACATCTTTCATTGATTTGTGGTTGTGAGAATGAGATTTTATTTTCCATTGTACCTATTGCAGTAAATATGAGAACGAAATTCGTCATGTCATCGTACTCTGGAGTTTGTGTGATTGGTATATTTGGAAACAAAGAACAAACGTCAAAAGATATTACACGATATTATTACCCCTTAAGCTCTCATAATTTAAATATAATTTCACCTTCTTGCAATAATATCATGTTAATTTTATTGATGAAATCACGAGGAATTAATTACCGAGGGAGTAAGTTGTGCATTTTTGGACACTGTTGGGTTAGATACATGTAACCCCGCTTTTATGCCGGATGTAATAAGGTTCTTACAATTTTCAAATATATTTCTAATTTCAATAATCATTTTCCGTAGTGGGTTTCTACTAATTTTTTCTAGACACCATTACACAGACACACAAAAGAAAAAAAAGTCGAGTGCGAGAAGGCAGACCTATGCAATTGCGTGTATTTTGACCTGCTGAACACGAATCCGATGTCCATTTTGTCCCATTGGCTCTTGCATTTTTCCTAACCTCAAAAAACTCCGTCAGAATTCCCGAAAAAATGTCAAACAAGTAAATAAAAAGCTAAATGAGCTGACCACCATTTCCATACGTATTTTGGGGCGCTAAGGTCGAATGTGGGCGACACGATGATCTATGGTCATTTTTAAGAGAGATACACACCGCCAAAGTCAAAGGTCCGAGGATTTCGTTTCTCGGGCGACATGAACCCGCCTCAGGAGCAACTGCATCCGAGCAAGGAACCATAAAATTATGAAAAAATTCATACAAACGCAGAAAGAAGACGGAAATCGAATGGCAGAAACTAGACATCCCTACGATACTTCGTTTCCGAGATAGGGCCGCTCAAAGTCACTGGAAGGAGAAAATCTCTTTTTCCTTCCACTTCTCGAGGCTCTATCTCGGAAACAAAAAAAGCTATAGACTTGTAGTTGCGTTATTCGATTTATATCATCATTCTACGTACCTCTGATTTTTTTCATTTTTTCCAAAAATTTTGAATCTACTCGTTTCCGATATATGTTCACATTTCACGCTCTAACTTTTTTATGACAAAAATAACCCAGTTCTTTGTGCTTACTAGATCCAAAATTAACTTTTCTAACCGATGGTGGACGGCGCGGCGCGATGATCTACGATTATTTTTTAGCGAGATACAAGCTGCCAAATCAAGAAGTCCGAGGATTTCGCTACTCGAACGACATGACCCAAACTCGTGGGCCGCTGGTCCTAAGCGAGGAATCCTAAAATTCTGAAAAAAATCAGGAGCACGTAAGGAGATGTGATAGCCATGCATACGAGCATCCATTAACAAATGGGTGCAAATCAAATCTCTGGAATGGTGGAAAAATTTCCCACGATAGAGACAGGCCAAAGAGTTCATTAAAGAACGATCGGCCAAATTTACGGAGGACCTATTATGCCAAAACAGAAAGGCCATTAGAATAATAGTGGGTCTTCTAACCGGTCATTGCCAACTTAATAGACATTTGAGTCTAATGGGTCTGGCAGAAGACGCAACATGCAGATTCTGCCAAGAGGCAGAGGAAACCTCAGTACACGTATTGTGCCATTGCCACGGCCGTGCTAGACTGAGATTCCAACTGAGGAAAAACCAAGAGCTAACAGCTACACTAAGGGGCCCTTATCAAGGCTGTGGAGTCTGATAAAAAGGACAAAACCGGATAAGGAGCTCTAAGGAAAACAATCAGGAGCGCCACAATAGATCCATGGGGGTCGCGGTGGTCAAGGCCAATCAGCCAGCTCCTCCTTCCTAATCTAATCTAATCTAAGGAGATGTAATAAATCGAATGGCGTAAACCATAAGTCTATAGCTTTTTTCAATTGTGCGGAAATATACAAGAGGTCCTAAGAAATTCAATTCGATTTTTTAGTGCCAAAAATACAATGTCTCCTGTGACAGCAACTCACAAATTGGCAATAATAATAGAAACATTATTTATTGAGTACAGTATACATATGTCACTACTAAACAACTTACCTTATATATCTTTTAAAAAAAACTTTGGTTTAGCAGCGAAAACAGTGTTTCCTATGTGACTATGGAAATACATAAACAAAGAACTGTCATGGTTGACGGCCAAAAAAGTTTTGAGAATGGAAGTAGATTCTCTTCCGAAACATTAACTTCCTATAGCTTTGATTTCGAGTTTTTAGTTTATAACATTGTTCTAGTTTATATATTTTTAGGTGTGAGACTTTTTGAAACAGTCAAGTACTCAAGAACCAACCTCTGTCTGATCCGTTTGGCGCAGAGGTTTTTTCATTAAAAATTTTTAAATATTTTTCAGTGGCAAAATACCCAATAAAAAGTAAGAAAAAGTGTTTCCTTCTTTGGAAAAATAAAATAAAATGTAATTACTTCAATTAAAACTGAATAGTCTTTGTTAAACAGCTTCAACATACTTTATGTTCATTGTGAGATAAAAGAGTATTCAAGAGATTTAAGTTTATTATCGTAACAATTTATTGGAAACCAACATTTTTGGATTGCCACCTGCATGTTAATAAAATGTAAGAATACCTACAATTTGACGTGCGGACATGGTCGTTGCTCAAAAACTAATAAAACACGGACATAGGAGAGAGGGCCCTGTATATACAGTGTGTCTTAGTTAAGAGTGTAACAGAGTAGTAACTCTTTTGTTTTTTATCCGATTTGAATCAAACTGATCTTAAAAGATAGAGGTCACCAAGGTATATTTAATACCATGATTAAAATTACTTTCCATCTTTAAATGCAAGGCCATATATGATACTAAATTGTTGTGTGTGCATGGCGGCCACTCTAAAAAATTGGTAATTACGAAATGACCTTGAAAATAATAATTGGAATATAGTTATCACTATTACTTCAAAGAAAACCTGATAGGTTTTGGTCAAAAAAAATATACAGAGTGCTCATCGAACAGCAAAAGTTCAATACTAAATAACAGGTGCCACATATGGAAGGCTTGCGCAAATACCTTTCCAAATGTTCATTATGACTGAATTATTTCTTGGGATGACCACCCTGTACATTTTTCAACAAAAGTATAATAGGTGCATATGCCAAATATTATTGGCGTAGTGAAGTGGAAGTACAGTGGTGGTTAACCAAATGTCATTTTTTTGAAATTTTTCAAAAATGTTGGTAAAAAAGCTTTTTTTTTCAGAAATAGGTTTAGAATGTCATGAAACGTGGAAATTTTAAATTTGAGCAAAAAGGAAAGTTTCCTTCTATTCTATAATGGTGATAAATTATTTTTTTTTTAATAGGTTTATAATGCCAGGAAATGTGAAAATTTTAAATTTGAGCAAAGAAAAAATTTTCCATTTATTTTAGTGCTAAAAATTTTTCTAATTTTCTTTTTCTGAAATAGGTTTTGAATGTCATGAAACGTGAAAATTTTAAGTTTGAGCAAAAAATATTTTTTCCATCTATTCTAGTGTTAAAATTCTTTTCCGAAATGGTAAAAAAATATTGCAATTTTTTTTCCGAAATAGGTTTGGAATGTCTTGAAGCGTGAAAATTTTAAATTTGAGCAGAAAAAATGTTTTCATCTATTCTATAGTACGTAGTAATAAATAGATCAAAAAAAATTTCAAGAAATTTTTTAAATATTTCAATAAAAAATATTAAATTTGTTTGAACAGGCTTAGAATGCCATGGAAACGTGGAAATTTTAAATTTGAACAAAGAAAAAAAATTTCCATCTATATCTGGTGTAAATTTTATTCAAAAATGGTAAAAAAAATTCTAATTTCTTTTTTAAATAGGTTTAGAACGCTATGAAACGTGTGAATTTAAAATTTGAACAACGAAAAAAATTTTCTCCATCTATTTATTCAAAAATGGTGAAAAAAATAGAAAAAAAATTTTTTTGAAATAGGTTTAAAATGCCATGAAACGTGGAAATTTTAAATTTGAATAAAGAAAAAAATTTTTTCATCTATTTTAGTGGTAAAAAATTTTTCAAAAATTTTCGATTTTTTTTTTCTGAATTATGTTTAGCGTGTCATGAAACGTGGAAATTTTAAATTTGAGCAAACAAATTTTTTCTCATTATTTATTCCCTTTAGACCACCCCAGGTCCACCCTGTATATTTTCCAGTGAAAGTTTAACCACTTCTTCGTCAACAGTAGGGTCAACTACCTACTAAGTTTGACTGCTCTCTGTCAAGTAGTTTTTTTTAGTTAATGCACCAACAGACAGACATACAGACAGACAAAGAGACAGACAGACGGACGGGCGGGTCGACAGACAGACGAAATTGAAAACCTATATTTTCGTAATCTACGTGATCTGAAACGTCAAAATCCGAAAAAATCTCGGAGGGTGATTTTTTCTCGAATACAATACTTCTCTTCGGTATACGAGGGAAGTAAAATTAAAAATTGAAATCGGGACCTCACGCACCCTAGGCGAGAAAATTACCCATATGCCAATCATGTACCTGACAATTAGCGCTATAGCACGAAATAAATGTGTTAAAAGGCGATACAATAACCAACCAGCACTAATGCGCATGCGGGGTTATTTGTTTCCGCTTGGGACGTAGACGCTAGTCCGATCAGCTGGCGTCAGCAACTATATGCGGCGTTGCCAAATCCTTCCCTGCTGTCCCTCTCTCGCGAGGTGCGAGATTTGTTAGCGAATAAATATATTTGAGAGTTTATCGATTCGCTAAACGATGTTCCACTTCTCCCGATATAACTACCTTAAATGCCTCAAAAAGGATTTTTTTCATCAAGACCTCATTTTTTTAGAATTTAACTAAACTCCGGATTCGTGGTTGTTAACAAAAATTATTTATTAAAAAATGCCTACTATGATTTTTTTATTCTTTTCATACAATTTGGTATCATAGATGGTCTTCCATTTAAAGATGGAAAGTGATTTTGTGGTCTTAAATAGACCTTGGCGACCTCTATCTTTTAAGATCAGTTTGATTCAAATCGGACAAAAAACAAAAGAGTCATTACGCTGTTACACTCTTAAGTGAGACACACTGTATAATACCATTATTCGTAGAATATGGCACCCTTGAAAATTTATGTGTGGATGAATTCAGTTCCAAAAGAACGATAATTTTCGATCGTAAAGCGTTATAACAATTACAAATTTATTATCGAAATAATGCGCCCTTTTGTATCCATCAACCTAATTGGCGACAACTTTATTGCAACTTACTTCCACAGTTACGATACACCTCTTTATCCGTAAATGTGAAAGTTTGGTATTGAATAAATAATGGAGCCGGGAAAATTAATTATTAATGAATTTAATTTAAAAAGCTCAGTCTACGGAGACACGTGTATAATAATTATTCTGTAAGTTTAATTACATATTGATTACCAGGGATACGTAAAGTTATTTTATAACTTGCAGTTTCTGACAAGTTTGAAAATAGACAAAGTTTGATTACATAGGAAACCAGCAAAACAATCGGTACAATATCAGATTTTATGTTCCCGTTTTAATTGTTTGAAATAGGCACTTCCTGCGAAATCCCAAACCAAATCAAAGTTCAGAATGACCAAAATAAAATTCAGGGAAACAAACTAAACGATTTTTTTATGCGTTTTCCATGTCGGAGTTACATCAGAATTAAATCGCATGCATGATACTTCACAGTGGATTGTAGATAATTGCAATTAGTGAGAAGTTTCGTTTATTGCTCTTGTGTTACGAAGATCCACTTTCCGTAAATTAAATATGATTTCTACATCAAATATAACTCAGCTACACGATTGTGATAGCAATAATCTAATAATGGCAATAATTTTGTATCTTTTAATATAAGAGTGTTTTCTGCCGCATGTGCATGGTTTTAAGCTTTGGCCTATTAGTGGAGTAAAACAAAGAGTATAAGTCACCTAATTCCGTATAACCAAACTGTATATAACCTGTATCGGGTCTATATGAAAATCTTTACTCGATAAAGGTAGCTTATATTCTTTTGGTACAGCGACGATACGGGTTTGAATATATTCTGGGTATAGACTGAACAAAGTTGGCATTTATCGCTTCGCTATCGTTACGATACATTTTGGATTTAGATTGGATAAAGTTTAATTTATCGAATCACTATCACAACCCGTACATTATTTGTTATGTATGCGTCAATAATATACTTTTAGTGTATTTAAGCACATGTTGCAAGTAAAATAATAATTAAATAAAACAAATATTTGTTCTGTATGTATTTTTTCGGGAATTTATGGCATGTTACTTTATAATTTTCACTGTACTGATAACTTGTAGAAACCTTCAGATATCATATTACTTACCTTGTTGAATACATGTGGGATCCTGATAGGATGAAAACCTACGACACCGATTTACAATTTCAGTGCACTAGGACGGTTAGTGGCTTTACTCTATGGGCTACCTGGCCTTGTGTTGAACTCTCGCTTATTGCATACACATATTTATAATTTACGTAGAGATAGGTATAGTTACTATATTTTAATTAAAATATACGAAATTCCGAGAATTAAAAAGAAAATTTGTCATCGTTGAGCGGACTGATACGGCTAGAGGATATGAAACTCATCGACTTAAGATATTTAGAAGTAGGACTACAATAATTGGAGATAAAATAACCTCACATTTTCAATGTAAACATTTGTGGATGTGAATGTTTTAAACGAATTAAACAATTTTGTGTACAAAAACTTCTGACTCTAAATAATAAGTGATATAATAAAACATTAATTTTGATATTGCACGCTGTTATAAGTAGAAGTTCTTAAAATAAATGCAGACATGCCTTCTTTTTGTACACTGATAAATTGTTGTAGTAATGCAGCCAGGGATCAAGGGATAAGATTATTCTGGTAAAATAATTGCCAATATCATACATTATTAATTAATTTAAGCACTAACTCAATTGCAAAATTCTGTCTATGCATGGCGCAAATATAAAAAATAATGAATTCTTTGAAGGAAGACCATTGTAGATATATTCCGTCAAAAGAGAAGATTTACCAAAAAGGAAAACAAAGCACACTAGAATGTGTTCTAAACATTTTAGTTCAAGTAGTCTTCGTTAATTGATTTCATAAGATAGGAATTGTGTATATTTATTATTTAAGGTATCATTAATTGTTTAAAATGGTCAATTTGGTTTTTATTTTTTACAACTAAACAAACTGATAATGAAAGTTTGAACAGACCTACGCAATTTCGTAACAGACGATTTGTTTTTTATTGCGATGCAAGATATTTAAGAGGAAATGTATATCTTAAAGAGACACATATTAAATTTAAGAAAACCAGCATCATTAACCGACAATAAAAATCCCATTTGGATTCTACAAAAAAAAGCGAGATACACTTACATTACAAGCTCTTTATAATCTCAATGGTTAGGAAGATTTCGAAGAGGAAGATGAGCTGAAAGGGTACCAAAGGACAGACAAAGATTTGAAAGTCCGCAGCACAGGAGTTTTAAAATGAAATTTGTAAGCGACATGAAGAATTTTATTTTTAATTTTTGGGTTTAAAGGGAAATTTTTTATATGGTATAATAATCTATGATTACAGATGGAGAAAAGTTTCAATCATGTTATATGGACATTGAAGAATCGCAGAATTGAGAATTTACAGTTTATGTGACAAAATGCTAATAAAGAAATTTATATTTTATTGTGCCAAATAGAATGTTTGTTATATATTATGTGAACCTATTAATGTATAATATATTTTTTTCTATTTAAAAGAGTATTATTGTTACCTAGCATACAAAACATATTTTCAAACTGTATTAAAAAAACAAATATTTTTGTTTGAAAGAGGAAAATAATGTATTTTCGGATTTATTTTTTCTATTTTAGTTTATACGACAAATAAAATATCCTTAACATCAGTTAAAAACTACAAATAAAATTTTATTTACAGGAGTTTCACCATTGATTATGTAAAAACGTACTATCTCTCTATATCAACTTTTACTGAAGATGAATATACTGAATTAGTAATGCCCAGAATATTTTAATTCAATTAAGCAATATATTTTGCAATTTAGCTTACAATTTCTCCATAAACTCTCTACTTCCCTAAAAAAAATAGTCTTAAATGTATTTAAAAATTCTCAAAACTTAAAAAGAAAACAATTTTAATGATAAGAAAAATATATTTAAATACTAACATATTTTAAATGATACCACAGTCCTATGATTCACAGGCAATCATTAGTGTTACACGACTGTCATGTGATTATCTTTATGACAAACGCAATATAATATTGCTTTGCTTGGGCCGAGCCAACTTAATACATTTTCGATTTCGATTGTACAAAAATATTTACACTTTTTACAACTGGGTACCTATATATGTACTTTGTGTAACTTCTTCTTAGCCTGCAATTACTACGGCTTCATACACATCAATGTCACTAAAATATTCCCAGTCATCTTCGTCGTTATGCAAAGTTTGATCATCAGGCACATTTTTAATTACATATATTTTTCAAGCGCTTCAGGTATTGTAAATAATTGAAAAAAACTTGTTGCCTCCATCTTTTTTCTAACATGTGCAGAAACTTCTCCAAGTTCAGCAACACAGTCACAGTGTGCACTAACTTCTTTTTCAATTATCTATAGTGACAATAATTCTTCGTGCAGACGAAGTGTATTCACCTGCAATTGAAAATAATATAAATAAATGATTGAAACTTCATCAGTACTTACTACTTACTTTTTCTAAAACTAAAACATATGATGCAAATAGTTTTACACATTTTTTTTCGGTTATCCATATGCTGCCTGATTGTAAGCGCCAAGACTTTTATAAGCTTTCATTTCTTCCATGGTAAAGGCTCTTTTGGTGTGCACAGATATGTTATTATATCTGGTTACATCTTAGTATAAAATGTGATAGTTCTGTAGAATATTCTTCTAAATTAATCATATACGGATCCATTGTCAATAAAGATATTTTTGATAAATATCTTCCTTGATGCACTTCATCGAGCTCTGCATAATAGGAACTCGGATTCATGTTGTATAATAAAAAAATACTCTGCTTATTTTAGGAACATATGTAGAGAAGTACTTACTTCTTTAAAGTTGTTAAGAGATTGGTATATACTCGATTATATCCAAATAACAATAGAGGCACATCAAAATTACATTGTAAACATACAAAGATTTTGAGGTTATTTTACCTCCAGATTTGGTTGATGACGTCCATAATTTAATATTACTCAATATGTGCGATAAATGAGGAAATATCAGTATCGATTATGTAAAGACTCGATACCTATTTAGTATATAATATCTATAGATGACATATATATTTGATAAAGTTGTAACATTTTCCATCACAGTAAGGACCTATATTAATGAGTTATCGATAATATAACCATACTTTATATTTGCTATAAATGCAAATCATGTATTCTATACAGGAAAATATATACAGATAATGCTTTATATTCTCTGTACAGATTAAATAGAGAATACATCTGTAGAGGAAATATTTCGTTGTACTATAAATAAGTATGCTATATAGTTGAAATCTTTATAGATTATATACTAATCTATATATTCCACGGTAACCTATATCGCTTGGTTATACGGGATAAGGAACTGTGTCACTATAGCAATTTTATTACTGGAACTTGTTGTAGATATTACAAGTTTGGGAAAAAGTTTTGAATTGAATCTGTGTGGTGGAAAGCTTTTGTTTAAACAAATGAATGTTGAAAATCGTGTTTCTTCGCACTGTTTCTTCAATAACTCTGGTTCTATGACTCTTATCGTAATAAGGAAGGAGAAACAAATTGTTCACAATAAACTTGTGAAGAAAACTACTCCGAACTCTCTTGGTCAATTGGTTAAATTGCAAAACATAAAAACAATTGTGGGTGGCCATTTTTAACAATTGGTAATAACGTAAACTTATTTTATTCAGATTGTAGCTTATTTTATATACTTCTCAGCGGAGTCAAGAGAAACATTTTTTGCATTTTTGAAAACCATTTTTTTAATTTGTTAATTTTTTCTAAAAGAAATTCATTTTACTCATCAATGTTTCACCCAAAATTAAAAATTTTTAGCATGCATTAAAGATATATACCTAATTAAAGAAACAATTTAAAAAAAGTTTTATCTACGACAATTCAAATAGACGTTATAATAATCACATTTTGAAAGACATCTAAATGTAAAAAAAGTTTAATATTAAATTCCTTTTGAATCAAAATGATTGGTAGATTGTTGTGGTTTCTGCTCATAAAACAGGGCTGTATTTGCGTTTAAGATGACACAAGTAGCCGACCATCATACCCATTTTCAGTATATTAATCAAAATACACCGATATTGCTTTTTATCGAAAAACGGACATGGCTTTCGTGTTCGTGACATCGAATTTAACTAAAAAGAATACTCCACAAGTATGTTTCAAACTAATATGAGTGACGGTAATTTAAAGTTTGTATTTTTCAAAAATAGTTGCCATCTTCGTTCCTAACTGAAAATTTTGAAGCATCCTGATCGAAATTAATCTCCTTGAGGTAGGGACTAACTGTGCCAAAAGGCATCCAACAGGATTGAAATGCCGCATTCACCCCTTTAATGTCGCGTAGTCCACCCATCATTAGGTGATTTAGACCTTTAGTTTTATTACACCGTAAAAATATAATAAATATAATAGAACTAAGTAAGTCATTATTACGATAAGAGTCATAGAGCCTGAGTTATTGAAGAAAAAGTACAAAAAAACACGATTTTGAACATTCATTTGTTTAAACAAAAGCTTTCCACCACACGGATTTAATCCAAAACTTTTTCCTAAACTTGTTGCAATGTCTACAACAAGTCCCACTAATAAAATTGCTATAGTAAGACATTTCCCTAGAAATTTTAGTTTAGCTCCACTACATATTATCCCAAAATTAGAAAAAACAAATCACAGCTAAGTAAGTACAATTGTAACAAATAAAATGTGCCCATTCTTCTTCTCTTCTTCTTCTTCTTCTAGCGGGGCGACGGAAGGTCGCCGCACTTAGGCCTTGTGGCCCATTGTGCAACCGCTAATTAAATTTATTGAAAACCCCCTTTCAGGCCGGATTCTAGCACAAAGGCCAAAATCCTCCCTACGGGGGAATTTTTTATTTCCTTTAACACTAGAAAACCAATGCCGAAGTGTTTGTGCCTCAGGTTCATCAACCTAGGGCAGGAAGTCAGGACGTGGATGAAAGTTTCCTCCTCGTCCTCGCAAAACCTGCAGTCGGGGTGGTCCACCACCCCCATGGTGTGCAGGTGTTTCCTGAAAGAGCCATGTCCGATCAAGAGACCTATCACAACTCTCACTTGTTTCCTGCTTAGTCGCAGAATTTGTTTTGTTCTCTCCGGCAAGGGCCCTGAGATGAGGAGCTTCGCTTGCCGGAGTCCTGGGTAGGAAGCCCAGTAGTCAATGAACTGGAAACGGGTCCAGTCTTCTATTAACCTCCTGGCGTTGGATCTAGGGTAGCCTAGGGCCGGCTCCGGACTCAGTAGAGGCCTCCGAGAGCCCCCTCTGACCAGAGCGTCTGCCCGCCCGTTACTCTCGATGTTGCTGTGTCCAGGCACCTAGAGAAGCCTGACCCAGTTAGATGAGCCAAGTTCGCAGAGAGCCTGTTTACAGTTTTGAACCAATTTTGATTTGGTCCTTGTCGATGCAAGGGCCTTGAGGGCCGCTTGACTGTCACTGCATATGTGTATGTGTTTGCTGGAGTATTCCCTTCGGATATTCTCCTGTGCGCAGACCAAGATAGCGAGGATCTCACTCTGGAATACCGTGGCGAATTTGCCCAGGGTATAGGAAAGCTAAGGCTGGGCCTTTCCCCATATATCCCCGCTCCGGTACCTTTCACTAGCCTCGATCCGTCTGTAAACTAGACGATATCGGCAGGCCCGAGTGTGTCCTCGAGTGGGTTCCAGTCTTCCCTTTTGGGGATGGCCACCTCAAAAGGTTGTGCGAAGGAGAAGGAAGGCACCACATCGTCACTCCTGGCCTAAAGGGGCGGCTGGGTCCCTATCGCGTCAGATAGGGCCCTTGTGTGACCTAATTGCCCTCCTCCGAGCTTCAGGCCACCAGACGACAGAAGCGTACGTAATCATTGGTGGCATGGCAGTGTAGTACCACATTGTTACCATGGGGTTTAACCCCCAAGTTTTACCAGAGGTTCTTCTACATACCCAGTGGGTTGTAGTGGCTCTTTGTATTTGTCTCTCTATGTGATCTTTCCAGGTCAGCTTAGAATCCAGGATAACCCCCAGATATTTTACTGTCCTTGAGATCATTAGAGTGGTATTGTAGAGCACGAGTGCGACGAAACCATCTAGCCTACGTCTCCTTGTAAAAATGACCAGTTCCGCCTATGTGCCCATTAGTTCAGTACAACTATTATCATGTAATTTTTAATCTTAATTTTCTTGTTCAGTGAAACAAAGGAAAATGAAAATGTGGAAGCTGGATGATGCTGATATAAGAGGTTTTTCTATCATTGAAAAGGTATTCTATGAGGCAAGAGGATCTTCATAAAAATTAACACTCAATATGAAGTGAATTTTTTGATTTAATTATTGCCGACATCCGAAGACTGCAAACGAAGAAAAGTTAATTTTATAATGTTTAGATGGATAAAACATATTACTTGGATCGGAACAAAAGTGAAAGAACAGGATTAATGTGAGAAGAAATCTTAATACTACATTATACAACGTGTCCACGGAAAAGCAATATTATAGGTGTAAATAACCATTTTTTTACTATGAACACAATTTTCTATATTTTGCTCTTGCTTGATCCAAAACCTATTTCTAGTACGTTAGAATTTCAAGAATGCAGAGAGGGCACTGGAGGCAGCTTAAAAATAAAATTCGCTTCCGGTAAACTGCCATTTCTGTGCTAGATATTGAAAAATTGTATTAGAAAAACTAGCTCAAAAAATAAAAAATATGAGGTTGTACCGAATTTCATAACTATATGCATATTTAGGTATTTATTTATTTTTTTAACCAGTCTGTCATGAACCTAAAATGAAACGTCTGGTACGTCATGTTTTTTTCATTTTGAATAAGCTTTTCTTATAAAATTCTTCAATATCTAGTACAGAAGCAGCAGTTTATCTGAAGCGAATTTTATTTCTCAGCTGCCACGAGCGCCCTCTGTGCATTTTTGAAATTCTAACTGATTGAAAATGGGTTTTGGGTCAGGCAAGAGCAGAATACATAAAACTGCGTTCACAGTAAAAAAAAGCGAATTTCATTTTTAAGCTGCCACCTCTATACATTTTTGAAATTATAACTCACTGAAAACCGGTCTTGGGTCAAGCACGAGCAGAATACATAAAATTGTGTTCATAGTAAAAAAATAATATTTACACCTATAATATCGCTTTTCCGTGGACACATTGTATATTAGATACTGAAAAATATTGTGACAAAGAATGTTTATGAAAGGACAACTAATATTTTATAGATACTGTTGATACAAGATCATTTAGAACATAAATTCTTAGACAGATTATTATTTTGCGCGCTACTTCCGAATTAAAGTTATTTTTTTTGTAAAGGGAAAACATCCAATTACTCGAGAACAGGAAAAAATAATAAACATTGCGTAGTAAATTAACAGGGAAATAAAAGCAAAATAACGGGTAGGAACACAAAAAGGAAACAAGCCATGGTAATGGAGGAATCGTGGGTTAATGACCTTGAAAGTTACATCCTAAGCTTAACTAGAAATATAACTGCTATGCAGTAAATGCTGAATAAAACGATTACTACTATAGTAATAATAATAATAATAATAATAATAGTAATAATAATAATAATCGTTTATTGATGCTATTATATAAAATTATTTTTATTTTACTTCTTTGAAAACACCTTATTTTCATATGTACGGAAACAGCGCTCGGGAAACGTTTTCCTGATCTCCGATTTTTTCCGTGCGCTGAACAAAAATACCGAATATATGGCTTTAAAATAGAAATATACAGCAAAGTAAACTAAATTTAAGAAAGTCTATATGCTATCTGATATTTAACATGTACCTATTTTGTATTTTAATTCGTAAATGTTTGAATATTTGGGTGGACTTCTGTAATATTTTTTGAGGTCTTGTCAACCTTATCTGACATAGACTAATCTAAAACAAATCACACACTAATAATTTAAGAATGACCCCTGAAACGCATCATATATACTAAACACTGCATTGTTAGCGTTGTTTATTTTCTGCCAATTAATTTTATGCCGATAAAATGCATTCAGAAGAAAATCCCTAAATTCCCGATAACAATCTACAGGGAGCGGCACAAGCGAGCGCGAATTTATTACCAGTAAAATTCAGGTCAAGATATAAAAATGAATGTCAACTTTTTACTGAACGGCGAAATCTGAACAACATCAAAACTGTAAGTGACGATATTCTTCTAGTTTACTTTATCGAAAAAGCAAAGTCTATGATATGAAATCTTCCACGTTATGGAGTCGATTCTCAATGCTAAAAAGTTGTTTGGCCACAAAAGAAATTGTTGATATCAACAAAAATCCAAAAACTATTGTTTCCTTGAAGCGTCAGGCTGTAGGATATATCCAGAGTTGCAACAGCAGAACAAGTAACCAAATTTTTATGTGAAGCTCCAGATGAACAATATCTACTAGCAAAATCAATTTTAGTGTTTAGGATCCTTGGTGCGTGTCGAAGAGATGATTTAATACGTTTAAATTTAGACGATGTGGTAGATAATGAGCACTTTCTTGTCGTGTTTTTACAAGATAGAAAGACTCATACATCAAGAAGTTTCACCATTACCAATGAACAGCAGAAGATTATTTATTGCATATCGAAGCGGCAGGTGTTACGCTCAACATGTTGGATGCCATAACATCAGTTGTGTTCCGAGAATTGTTGCAGAATACTTAAAACTAGAAAATTCCAGAGAATATATCGGCAAGCATGTTGGTGGAACGCGGAGGTGATTTACTCACTCTGAAAAGGCACGGAGGATGGCACTCTTCCAATGTAGCAGAAGGATATATAGAACAATCCATACAAAAAAGAATTGAGGTATCACTAAAATTGTTTAACCCTTCTCACTCGCAAAATACAACAAGTGTATCATTCGTTCAAGAAAAGCAAAACATTTCCGAAGGGTATGCTTCAATAATTGCAGTTTCACAAAATGAAACTCCAAGAGGACCCAACCTGTGAAATAATGCCAATTGCACAATAAACATAACCATTAATAATAACAATTGAAACTAAAAGCATTATTAATTGGAGCTGTTATTATAAATAGATAATTAATTAGTTAGTTAGTTAGTTTTCAATATTTTTACTCTAGTAGTTACATGTTTTTTTATTCCTATAACTTATGAAAATAAAAATGTTTGAGGTTTCTTTCGTACGTCTTTTACTTCCACATCCACATAGTGGAGTGAAAGTATAGTAATTGTAAAAAAAAATCATTTTTTTTTGTTGAAATAGGTTAGAATATCATGAAACGTCGAGATTTTAAATTTGAGCGAAAAAATTCGGTGTGTCGGTCTATCGGTCTGTAACTTTTTTTGTGCGCACGATACCTATGGAAGTGTTTAAGATATTGACTTGAAATTTTATACACGTATGTACTATAACGAGATCTGGAACTGGACTGTTTTTTGAACTTATCCGGTAAAGGGCTAGGGATAAATAGGGGTAAATACGAGAAAATAAGTAAAGCAAGCTGGTAAAAGTAGAAAAATTTGGGATTTGGTGTATATACTAGAAGCCAAGGCCTCAAATATATTATTAATATTTCAATCCCCTCCCACACCACCCCCACTCCATTATAAAAGGGGTTGATAAAATAAATTTGAGATATTCACTTGAAATTTGGTGCACGTATATATTATAATGATAATTAGACTATATTTTGAGACGATTCCGTTGAGGGTTTGGGGATAAGTATGAGTAAATAAGGGAAAATAAGTAAAGCAGGCTGGTAAAAGTACAAAAACTTAGAATTTGGTGTATATACTAGAAGCAGAGGCCTCAGATTTTTCTATAATATTTTCATTACCCCACACCACCCCCGCTCCATTATAAAAGAGTTGATAAAATAAAATTGAAATATTCACTTGAAATTTGGTACACGTATATATTATAACAATACCTACAACTAGATTATATTTTGAGATAATTTCGTTGAAGGGTAGGGGGTTAAATAGGGGTGAATATTGTAAAATAAGTAAAACAAGCGGGTAAACGTACAGAAACTTTGGAATAAACTGGATAGATAGATGCGTGTCGAATTGTTCCGTAGATGTCTATACAACCTGGTTGCCAATGTTAAAAGAGAAACTTCACACACTTAACATTGTATAAAAATTAAAAACACAGTTAACTACATCAACAGTTCTATGTAAATAGTAAGTATCTATGGATATTGAATATAACAAACATTCTTAGAGCTGTTTATTTATCATACACAGCAAAAGAGATTATTAAAAAAAGCCTTGAGGAAGGAAACAGATTAGATTTCCGAAACATCGGCGAAATATTTAATTTCAAGTTTTAATACTTATTTGTGTTATATTTGTTTAAAAAAAGCAACCTCTAACTGATCCTTTGACGTAAAAGTCACCGAAGTAGAGGTTATTTCAACTGTAACATACTGGTTAATGGCGATATTTTGTAGATTCCCCGAGCACAGGTTAAAAAGAAAAAAAGACATGTGGAAGAAAGTCCCAAAGAATTAGAAAAAATTAAGATAATGCCACAAATAATATTTAGACAATATATTATTTACTTACAAAAAATGTAAGAAGTAATTATAGATCAATGCAGTTCTTTTAATTCCAGTGGAGTCAAATTACAGACCAAGTTTTATGAAATTTACCATAAATATTTACAAACATCCAAAATAACGAAACATATTCATTATAGGATTTTACAAACATCAGATAAGAACTATCTATGAGAAATAAAATAAAAACTATTTCTAAAGTTATTGATTTACAATCTTTGCATTCCTTTGATAACCTGAATTCTGGTTATGCTAGCAATTAAAATCCTAAAATCAATTTGTCTTTCTTATTTGACAATTCTCATTCCAACACTAGTTTCTACACAGTCCCCTACGTCTATGCAGAATAAACCAGTATCCACATAGCCCTACGGCTATGAAGATTCAGTTAAAATGAGAACAAAGGTCTAAAATGAATTTATTTGCATACCTTGTCTTCTGAAAAATTTTTCATTCAACTTGATTACATAGATTTCATGAAAGAATTTTCCACAACCCGAGGAATGTAAATAAATCATTTTAGACCTTTGTTCTCATTTTAACTGAATCTTCCGTAGGGTTATGTGGATACTGGTTTATTCTACATAGCCATAGGGGACTGTGTAGAAACTAGTGTTAGAATGAGAATTGTTCAATAAGAAAGACAAACTAATTTTAGAATTTTAATTGCTAACATAACCAGAATTCAGGTTATCGAAAGAATGCAAAGATTGTAAATCAATAATTTTACAAATAGTTTTTATTTTAGTTCTCATAGATAGTTTTTTTCTGATGTTTGTAAAATCCTATAAAGAATATGTTTCATTACAAGTATAAGTAAACAAAAAATAATTCTCTTTTAAATATCCAAAATAACGTTTTCCTCAAATTAAATTGTTATGTAATTATAAATTTTGCCACGGAACATGTAAGAAAAATTTTGCAAAATGTAGTTCTTAGGCGGTTATATGCAGGATTCTGTGCATAGCTTATTACGCGATTGATGATATCACTAATTAACTTAATTATAAACTAAATATAAAAAATCATTGACAATACAATTTTACGAAAATTGCAAAGTCGGCCACAGAATTAATATTTTGGGGTATATTAGCGATTGATTGAGCTTATTTCTCACGAATCATCTTGAATGGTAGATAAAAATAAGGGCGGGGCTTGGTCTATAACAATAGTTTTTTTAATACATCGGACTGAAAAAAAAAATGTTTTTGGTTAAAGTTCCTCCAGCTAACACCAACATACTACCAACCTTGCAGCGTCAAAAATTAGCTCCATATAGGGTGAATTGAAACATTTTTTTTTATCAAGTTTTACATGTCGTCAAATTTATTAACGCTGTTATAGACCCAAGTATTAGGTTAGTATCTGGGAAAATAAATAAATAATAATATTAAATAATATCTAGTGTAATATTTTTAAATATTTAAAATAATTTCGGATAATCAATTGGATTTCAAGAACATAAAAGCTCAGAAGATGCAATAGCTCCATTAACAAAAGATATATGTTTAGCGTTAGATGAGAAAACACCACGTCTGTATGTCATAAACGATTACTAGATAAATTATATAACTAGGGTATGAGAGGCATTATATTTACTTTACTTAAAAGTTACCTAACTGACAGAACACAACTTGTTAAAATAGATGATGTAACTAGTAATGCGCAAACAGTGACACATGGTGTCCCACAAGAAACAGTTTTAGGACCAGTTCGGGCGCTTTCTTTATTTCAACATTTTTTTCTGGTTGAACCAATCTGTGGTGGAATATGGTGGAATGACGTCACCAACTGATGAACACACTAGTTTAGCAATAAAAGAATAGTTTTGTTGGTTTTATTCTAACATTCCTAACCTAAAGTTAAGTTTGTTTATTTTAGCTGCTTTCGTTCAGCAGAGTGATTCGTAATCATAAGGAACCTGTCTCATGTGTTATATCTGCCCCTATCAAGCAATTTTGTATGATCATATGATCATTGTTTATTGAAATACTGTTTATTATGTTCATTGTAAACGAAAGCAGCTTTTTTGTATCATATGATTACTGTTTACTGAAATCCTGTTTATTACGAGTACTCTACTGAACGAAAGCAGCTTTTATTATATATCTCTTTATTGAGTTGTAAGTAATCTATGCAGACAATGATTAATGAATAGTAGAAAAAACTTTATTAATTAAAAGGGAGCCACATATATAAAAATAAAAAATTATATTTTAGAAACTATGGAACATCATGCTGCTATTGGATCAGTCGTGCATTCAATGTCATTACATGTTATTTTTATAGTTATCCGATCTAAGAATTCCTTAATTTTATACAATGTTATTGTCTATAACTAACTTTTGAGGTTAGATTCACATCCACCAAACAACATTCATCAGTCCACCATCACAAGTTAAAGGTTGCACAGAGATGCAATTTATTCTGTGGTGATGCCACCAGATGATATCCATCATAAATAAAAGAGCACATTTTAAGCCATCTGGTTGATCCACCAGACAATAAAAGAACAACATTGGTGGAACTGGTGCCACCTGATGGACTCAACGTTGAAATAAAGAAAACGCCCTTCTATGTTTCCTCTATATAAACAGTCTTCTCACAAATGACTGATGACACGGCAGATCTAGTCAAGCCAATAGTTGTACTGAAGTACGAATTTAAGGAAATAAAAAGTTGGTTTGACTATAATAAATTGGCAAACGAGCTATATGGTGTTTACATCATATAATATACACCTACCCGATTTAGGACGTTTAATAATTAGTAGATATTTACAAATTTTAGAATTTGACTCTATTAGATACCTCGGCATAATTATAGACAGCCATCTACGGTGGGACCTCTACATTCAAAACATAATAAAAAAAAGTAAGAAGCCTATTGACAAAATTTAAATATTTAAAATTTTAACTAGACATAAGTCATCTACGCATAATACATATTATATTACGCACTAATACAACCATACCTATCATATGGCATAATTGGTTGGGGAGGAGTTTGTGATTATTACCTAAAAAATTTGGAAACATTGCAGAAACGGATTCTGAAAATTATTTATGAAAAAAAAATTTCGTACCCTTCTGAAAATCTCACAGCAAAATGTTTGACATAAGGCAACTATTTAGTCAAGCTATACTTATTTTTAATTTTAAAGATAAAAATAACCCAAAGGCATTAGAGCATCAGTACCAAACTCGATACAAAGAAGGAAAGTGCAAGCAACCAAAAAGTAAAAAAACAATAGCTCAAAAAGTCATATTTACGTATACCCGAGACTGCAAAATATACTGCCCGACCGGGCGTGTCGTTTCGTAGATTCCCTCCCAGAATCTTTCGACATCGGCTACAGCTGGCGGATTGTCGACAACACGCTGTAAGTTCTTGAAATAGGTGGGTAGACAGCCATCTACGGTGGGACCTCTACATTCAAAACATAATAAAAAAAAGTAGGAAGCCTATTGACAAAATTTAAATATTTAAAATTTTAACTAGACATAAGTCATCTACGCATATTACATATTATATTACGCACTAATACAACCATACCTATCATATGGCATAATTGGTTGGGGCGGAGTTTGTGACTATTACCTAAAAAATTTGGAAACATTGCAGAAACGGATTCTGAAAATTATTTATGAAAAAAAAATTTCGTACCCTTCTGAAAATCTCACAGCAAAATGTTTGACATATGGCAACTATTTAGTCAAGCTATACTTATTTTTAATTTTAAAGATAAAAATAACCCAAAGGCATTAGAGCATCAGTACCAAACTCGATACAAAGAAGGAAAGTGCAAGCAACCAAAAAGTAAAAAAACAATAGCTCAAAAAGTCATATTTACCTATTCCCGCGACTGCAAAATATACTGCCCGACCGGGCGTGTCGTTTCGTAGATTCCCTCCCAGAATCTTTCGACATCAGCTACAGCTGGCGGATTGTCGACAACACGCTGTAAGCTCTTGAAATAGGTGGGAAGGATTCGTACGGAACAGTGTATTCCGCTCCATACTCCGTACCCGCCTTATTGGCTTTTTCTTGATAGCCATGAGCTTTCGAATCCAATCTAAACAGTGTTGAGTAATTGTGAGCATCACTGTTAGATTTAGTGTGTGGTGCTGGCGTCTTAGGCCTGCTGCTATTCGCCTGACTTTAGGCGTGAACGCCTTGCCAGCTGTGATGTGTTCCTCCTCACTCTGGATTCGAGAAACGTGTTGTCTGGCCAACAGTATTTTTCTTTCATCTTTTGTACACGCCGCTTAGCCTTATCGATACCGCTTGAAGCTTTGGTTGTGCTTTCGCAGGGAATTAATTGTCTAGCAGCGTTGAAGACGACAATGTTGATCTGCCAAATGTTGGCGTCTTCTCGTAGCTCCTCATCGATGACAGCGTCTATCCCTGCCAGGTCTTGTGGCTTTACGGTAGCCCTACTGTTAAGGCTAACCCTCGTCCTTAAGGTAACATCAGTGTACCTTCTGGGTTGTTCCCCGACAGCCGCAATTTACCGCGGTGGAAGTGCGGCTGACACTTCCTCCTGCTGACGGGGTGCCCTTACATAACCTGATCTTCGCAGGAAGGCTACCTGATCTCTGAGCTGTTCAGAGAAGGCGCGATGCTAATTATTATTATTCTCTTTCGGTTTACCGCCGCGGACAATCTTTCCTCCGACATCACACGGAAAGAGCGCCACCAATATATCCACAGCCACTCCCCACATCCCGCAGGGTTAGTGACTGTAGATTCCAGAATCATTTGCAAGTAGATGAAGGGACCCTGAGATGACTGCCTTCTGCATTTGGCCTGCCAACCAATCAGCAGATCTCTGACAGGCCGGTATGACCTTCAATCCTGAGAGCATCATAGGCTTCATACCTTCGAGTACACCGATATGAGGACGACCATCTTGACCGAGTAGCCCGGATACAGCACTTGGAGCTCGTACCGGAGATCACGGTATTTGGTCCATTTTTCCTCCTCTTTCAAAGCGATATGTGGCTCAGCAGGTGCCGAGAACTCGATCACAAACATCACCTTGTTTTGATGGTCGAGGAGGACTATGTCAGGCTTGTTGGCTTAAATTAGCCTGACTGTCGGAAACGAGTAGTTCCAATAAATTCGGCACCTCTCGTTTTTGACAACGGACTCGATATCTCCGGGGACGTAAGGCAGCACTGGTGTCTATCCCGTACGAGTGCCGTAGATGATAGTATAGTACTCGTAACGCCGCGTAATGGTGTTGGATGTAGGCCGAAATCGCATACACCGGACATGCAGAAAGTAAATGCATGAGCGACTCCGGCGCCTGATGACAGGCCCTACAGTTTATATCAGGAACCTCTACACCCATTACGCGGCTTCGGTAGACCAACGTGTTAATTACACCATCTTGGCAGGCCACAATGAATCCCTCGGTCTCTAACTTTAGCCCGGCTGACCTTAAAAAGGCAAATTTCAACCTGGTCTATAAACCCAGTGTTTCTAAGGTCTTATAGTATACACCGTGCATGGGTTTATCGACATGCTGCCTAAATAGAAATTCCTGCTCGGCAGCTTTTATTTGGGCCTTCAGACGACTTGGCTGTGGTTCAGTGACTGACTCTGGATCAGCACCGCGCCGGCCTCTTCGCCTGTCGTCGAATACGAGACGAAGTTCATCTGCGGCTCTTTTCGCCGCCTTAAACAATTCTGCACCCACCCCTGCGTTTTCGTGATCTGTCACAAATTGCAGGAGCGGGTCTGAGCTCCTAAGGACATTACATGCCATGCTCAGTGCTACTCTGCCATGCATACTCTCCAACCCCAAGAGCCCTCTGCCCCCCGATTTCGTGGGAGGTACACACGAGGGACGGACGATCTAGGATGAATGCTCCTATTGATATTCATCATCTTGCGGGTACCTCTGTCCATTTGGCGCAGCTCATCTACAGTTCATTTGACTACTCCAAGTGAGTAGAGCAGAACAGGAACGACAAGCATATTAGTAAATCATTGTCTTTATTAGGTTTGAAGTTATAATGATACATGATAATTGTTCAGGCAGTGGCGAGGTTAATAAGGCTTTATTAGGAATTTCAAGACAGTTAAGATAAAGCAAAATGAGTAAAATTTGTATTATTTTTTAACAACTCCTTAAACATTTTTATAAGGAGGAGGTTCTCAATTTACTCTGTACCTATGATTTTTTCATTTCATTTCATTTCTTCAATGATTTTTCTGGAATGGCTGAAGCGATATCTATGGAAATCTTTTTCAAACTATAGAGTATGACTCTGCAGTAGTCTCCTATTAGTTTCATCAAGCTATATCTAGCATAAGGTGACAAAAAATCTGAAAAAAATATTGTTTTTTTACGTGAGTAGCTGATACTGAAACTGATGCCAAAAATTGAAAACTCAAAATGGCGAATCCAATAAGGCTGCCATAATTTACATGATTTGCAGATTTACCCGTCTTCGTTTCATCGTCCACTTAAGAGACACCCTGTATAATATGTACTTACAGTACTAATAAATAGCTATTTTCTAGTGAGAGTTTTTACGAGGAAGTATTATTTCCGCACTTGTTAGAATCAATTAAACTTTCCAATTTTCAGATTGGTAATGAAATATATAACTTTCCAAATAGTAGAAATGCATTCTCTCACTAAAACAATTATAAGAGGGTAAGGCAAAAATTGAAATAATTGATTAATTCGGCCTTTACCAAATGAGAATCCAATATTAAACTTGAATTTAATGAAAACACTGGTTTAGATTTTCACAATATTAGAATTATATGTGAAAATCTAAACCACAGTGTATTCATTAAATTTAAGTTTAAACATTTAAATAACTGTAGGCTAAATTCGATATCTTATGTTTTGTATCTTAAGTTTCTTATTCCTCAAAATGTAACATTTAATTCAGACCTGCTGAGAATATTTTTGAGTTGGTATAAGTTCACAACATTTCTCATTGTAAAATTTTGATTGATGCAAACTTATTTGTATTTTCTTCTAAAATACGACTAATTTAAGTTGTATAAACTTGCGTCATAAATGTGGGTGCCCCTTTCGCAATTTCAATTTAAACGCAATGATAAATTTAAGTTTATTGCAACTAATAAGGGAAAGTTAATACATTACTCGTCATTTATTACAAACAATGTAATATAATGGAGAAATACGGAACTACGAGAACTTTTGAAATTGAACCAATAATTTACGCACTAATTTTCTTCCAGGGCTTGGGAAATTTAAAATTCTAAAAGTTTTTAAATAAAAAAAATAAACAGGAAGCAAAATATCACGTTGCTAAGATTTTATCGTAACAGTGTAGGAGATAGTGTGCAATTACTTGACACGTTCGTATCGTTTAAAGACGTAATTAATCATGTTTTTTTTTTTTATGAAAATTTCACCAGATAATTAGAAATATTTTTTATAGTTTGTGCAAGTATTTGAATGATTCCTAAAAATATACATCGTTCAAAGTAGGAGTGGGTCAACCTAGGGCGACCTACATGTACAGCTATTACTTTTCCCCAAATATTGACATAGTGGTCTATACAGCGAAGCTAGAGTCATTAAGGGACTCTATTCGCAGTCCAGGAAAAAACGTGACAGCGGCAGGCGACTTTAGTGCCAGGGCAAAAGATTGGGGAATGCAAAGATTGAACCAGAGGAGTACTACCGTGACTGAATGAATGGAATAACTAGATCTTGTCACAGTAGATGATGGAAATGAACCAGCGATGTTGAGGAGGGCAGCAGAATTCTCTTCTCGACCTCACGCTTGCAGCGGGACGTTCACCTGCAAACTGGATGACAGGTACTAGATAAGGAATCACTTAGTGATCTCAGTACATTAGCTATGAGCTAGATTGCCAATCGCGTATACTAAGAGATAGAATATGGGTAATCAGAAAATTAAACGGGGAGGTGATGATAAGAATTCTAAAATTGGAAGAGAGAAATGAATTTCCTTTCGTTGCCGCCAAAGTTCCTCAAATATAATGAGGAAAACCTGTGAGGCCTCGATGCCCAAATGTTGTCTAAATGTTTCTTGTGGCATTTTAATAATTCTTCTACTTTTCTTTCGATGCCTTAGAGCAAAAATATCAGAGGTAGTAAAGCGGTGTACTAGTGGACAGAGGACATAGTGGCACACAGCATAAATACTAGAAGAACTTACTGGAGAGCTAAAATAAGTAGAAATAAAGCACCGAAGAGGAAAGAACTATTACGGAACAGCGATGGGGACGTAAAAATGAGCAACGGAATGTCATTAGACGGTCTAAGGAGGACAAGTGTTATGCGAGGATATAGGCCGATACCTATGGGGAGATGGATTTCGAATTGCCACTAGACAACTGCACTAGCCTACCTAGTGTGTCTATGATCCTATGTCCTTAATACCGCATGGTGGCAAGAAATTCTTTATGTACTTCGAAGAAGGATGATAGTGCCATCTATCCTTCGCTTTCTAAGAAGCTACCTGTACCAGCCGGGCACAAACCTAGAGACAGAGAGGAGATAATAATTAATCGAGTGGCGTACCGCAGGGTTCAATATTAGGTCTTACCTTCTGAAATATTCTATATGACTATTATAGTTGCCTCAACCAGAAGAGGTTACGCAGATCTGGCGATAGTCGTGGTACCAAAAGAAAAGGGAGCAATAATGGAAAGAGATCACCAGACAATCGAGGTTAGGTAGCGGCAAACTAAGTCCCTTAAGCCAACATCCGAGAAAATGGAAGCGATTGTTCTGAGCACAAAGCGGAAATAGGCTCCATCTAGAACACCATGTTCTGAATGGACTAAAAACGACTATTGGGTTGAATGAAGGGTTGCTTGGAAGTCAGTTTGGACTCTGTGAAGGCAGATCAACAGTAGATGTGATGAATATTGTCCTCGTTGTAGCAAGCAATGCGGCTACGGACCATTACTGCAGAAGGAAGCTCTGCGCCATAGTCAGCTTAGATATAAGAAATGTCTTAATACCGCATCGTGGCAAGAAATGGTTTATGTACTCCGAAGAAGGAAGACAGTACCATCTATCGTCCGCTTAACAGGAAGCTACCTGTACCAGCGGAACATTAACCTAGAGGCAGAGTAGTGTACCTCAGGGTCCAATACTAGGTCTCACGTTGTGAAATATTCTATACGACTATCATAGTTGCCTGAACAGTTGCCAGAAGCGATCTGGCAATAGTCGTGGTAGCAAAGATAAGAGCGCCATAATGGAAAGAGATATTTCGACAATCGAGGTCCGGTGACAGTGAAGTCCCTTAAGCTAACACCCCAGAAAACGGAAACGGTTATTCTGAGTACAAAGCTAAGATTAGGTCCCTTTACCCTGAGAGTTTAAGCTGTGGAAATTTGCCCAAACATCAATCCAGTGAGTAGGGGTATGGTTTGATAAGCGGATCACTTTTGCTGGACATTTGGAGAAAATGGTACAAGAGATGTTACGTAGGGCTCATGCCTAACGTGGAAGGCTTACAAGCTAATAAAAAGAGTAGCCAGTGTGCTATGGTGTAGTCCACTATGTTATATGCGGCGTCAATGTGGGAAGGAGCGATAAAGCTGGCAAAGCTGAGGCTAAAACTAGCTAGTGTTCAGAGAAAGTTAATCATTGAACACGTAGAGCCTATAGGAGTGTTTCTGGGGAAGCGGCGTTAATTATTGCCGGCATATTTCCAATAAACTTGTGCGCTGCGAAGTGGAAAGTGGTCTACGAGGGAATCATTAGGAGAGAGGAAGGAATCTCATGGTAATGTAGAAGGAGCACTGGAAGGGACCACGAACTATTCCTCCTAGTCCTTGACCTATATTTATGGATAGGGCCCTGTAGCAACGTAGACTATTTTATAACCCAAGCCCTATCGGAAGATGGATGCTTTCGGAAATATCTCTATGTCAGAGTTAATGCAGGGGGTGACAAATATCTGTACTATGGCTAAAGGAATACCACAGAATACATGATCTTCCACTGGGTACTAGAGGCAACAAGGTGAAATGAGGAGATAAATGCGGCTTTGATAATAAAAAATATAGCAATATAAATGATACAGAGGAAGGAAAGGTGAAATAGAATAAGGGGAATATTTTACAGCATATTTAAAGCAAAAGAAAGTGAGAAGCGTGAGCTCAAGAATTTGACTTCCTAATGAAGTTAGGGTTGATGAAGTATAGAAGTCGCCTAACAAGAAGAATTTTTTAGGAGAACAACTACATCCTAAAGTGATGTCAAAAGGGGGTTTTAGTGGGTAAGAATCCCACACTACCTTACTTCACATTATCAGATGAAGTGTCTTTCTGATTTACCCTCATCCCTGCACAGAAAAAAATAGCTCCTGTAGTGTAACTGTCGTTATTTATTAAGGTATTAACATACTTTTTCAAATTCATGTTTTTTGTTTGACTTGATTTTGTAAGCATTGGACTCACCTGCTCCATTTTTCAAGTATTTTCATTTCATATCTGTAACAATTAAATTATCAGTCAGAATTAATACAATGAATATGGAAAATGTAGAATTTTTGGATCTTATTAAAAACAAATATTTGCCGTATTCTCCATTATGGAATGGTATTATGCTGAACAAATCTGGATATTCCGTCCACAAAGTTAGCAATTCGGTAACAGAAGTTTGGTTTCATGAAATGGAAATGTATTACAAGTAAAAAAAAATGATATGTTGCAGATTTATTCTTGGTATATGACCTTGTTTTAGCTGTAGCGCATAGAAAGAAGGAAATGGAAAAAATCCGAACATGATTTGTTATCTTAGGAGATGGGCAAAAGAATTAAACAGGGAAAGACATATTTTCTTGTCAAATTCTTAACAGAAGAGAAAGAAAATTTTCTTTAAAAAAGAGAGAAAAGAAACGCTCCAAATGAGCTATTGCAATAGTTTACTAGATGTATATGTTGTGGCAGTGGGACATTCAGCGAAGCAATAAACTGAATGAAGTGCGACATCAGCATCGGTTGAGAGCACTAGCTTTGCGATTCTTCCTGTTTAGACAAAAAATATTGTGGTTCGTTTTTATGTAACCCATGTGATATAAAAATACAACGGTTACATGTAGCTTCTATCCCCAAGTCTCTTTGTAGATAATTGCCACTATTTTTTCCAGATTGGTCTCAGTAACTGTAAGAACTGCCAAACAATATAATTGTAACTTGTGGGAGAAAGACAGGGAGACTCGGTTAACCGCTTTCCTTTTTGGAAGAACTGCCAAGCAAAATCTCCCTACTACAAAATCGTCGCTCAAGCTATAACAAACTAAAGCGAAACGAAGACAACTACTATGCAACATGGATTATTTTACGATAAAATCACAAAAGAAAAACACAAAAATAACAGGAAATGTATGTATTGTAGCAGGTTTGCATACACACGAGGATTATCCATATTTAGCAGGCTGTCTGGGTGGACTTATCGGCGAAGATGATTTAATAGAGGTAAAATGTCCATATAGTACTAAAAACATCCATTGTGTTCAGGCGAAATTTAATTTTACTTCCACGTAGTAGAAAATTTTACAAAAACTAATTTTTGAGTTGACTAGTTATTAGGGTGGAGTGAAAAAGCATAAAATTTGTTGCATGTAATACCGAACACAATTTCGAAAATTCGTCAAAATTGAATAGTATCTTGAGGTGTCAGAGAGACCTAAATTAGACTAGATTTCAGATGAAATAGCTGGCGACTGGCCTTGTCTACTGCGACCAGTAGTCTATTATATTACTCCTTTTTTGTACCTTAGAGCTTCTTATCCAGACATGGCCCTTCCAAGACTGCGAGTTTGTTGATAAGGAGCCCCTTGGTGAAATTATCAGCCCTTCGTTTCTATTTGCTCACCAAGCCGTCTCAATCCAGTCAAGGCTATTCAGCTCATGACATGGACTGACGTACCTGAACGAGAACTCACCCATCCATGCGCTGGATCCGACCGACGTTCCTTAACTTCGCCGATCGAGTGCCGGGCACTCAATCAATCAATCAAATCAATGAAACAAATTTATTTTAAATTAATAATACATAATTTTCCTCCCTAAGCACTCGTCCGGAGCCAGCCAAACATCCACAGCACTAATCGCCGTGGTAATCGAAGGGATGGACAGAGTGAGGCTAGGTTGGATTAAAAGTAAACTTTATGACGTTTGGATGCGTCACATATGTGGTACGTGGAGTTTTGCTCCTCGTTATAATAATCAACCAGCTCAATAATCACACCTTACCAGTCCTCGGCTAGCTTCCTTCAATCTCAGTGTGAGTTCCCAGTACATACAGACGTACTGGTTGCCTAACTAACTGTCTAGGTAGGTACCTAAATGAACAATAGATTAATAAATTGTTAAATTAATTTATAGTACAAGAAAGAAAACCCAATGAGTGGAGCTTATAACAAATTTGTTTATTCATATATCATTTATATACCAAGTCAATAATAAAAGAAATGCTTTAAATTTATAAGTATCAATTAATTTTGTCTATTCGTTAGCAATATGAAAAAGTGATGAGTGAAAATGAGTTAATCTAAATAAATGTATTACACGTGAAATTCGATAATAATACCAAATGCAATTGCACGCAGTTTACATACTTTTAAAACGGTGGTTATGGGTACAGAAAATTTAATATTATAACAAATAACAAATACCTAGATCTGGACTATATTCTTTTCTAGATAGCCAGTTCTTAACTTTAATATAAACAAGATAGGTATTTAAATCGTTCACTTATGAAATAATTACAATACATACACATATATATATATACAAACAAAATTTATACAAGTTATGACTTACGGTTGAATTTTGAAATACCCCAAAAGAAAATGTGAGAACGCTGAACTTCTCCCAGGAGTGGAAAGGTATGAGCGTTGAACGGTCTTCTTGTATTCTAGGGTAATCGATTGACTCTGCAATGTTTCACCTCGAACTATAACCAGTTACAACCATCTCAAAGTCATGAAAAGAATCCAACAAAAGAAACCAAAACCATCCATCATCGGTATAAGCTCCAAAATTTTTCAACCAATTTTTCTACACTAATTACATCTAATACTACTAATGCTTCTTAATAAAAACTAACGATAAAAAGCCTAAAAGTTTTAAAATTCGAATTAATACCCTATTTACATTTTCCCAAATTTAATAACTCACCCTTTCAGGGCTTAACAAAATGTCGACCATGTGCTCGACCTAACACGTGCTCTGTAGCCATATATCCAGCAATCATGCTGTTCAGATTTATCACAAATCATTATTAATAATTGGTAAATACGGAAATCCCACTTAATACAAATATTCAACAAAATAACCAAACGTGGATAAAGATTATTCTCACCAAATTTACCAAGCTACGTGCAACGTCTATTCGCCTCAAAGGTCACGTCAAGAAGGAAGTACTAGAGAACCTCTAACCCCTTACAGGACAGGTGCCTAGCGCAGTCGTACTCCGCCGACGAAACGACACAAAAAAGAATTGGATTTTCATGATACCATTCGACCTTGAACAGTAATCACAAAAATGATTTATTTTAAACACAATATACAACACATTCGTAATTTGAATAGAATTCGAGAAGTTCTGTTACAGACGTCCCTTTCGATTAAGACAACCTCGACATAGATCAACCTGTTGATCGAAGATTTAATAAGAAGTGATATAATATTACGACAATTTAACTATAAAAATTATCCCCTTATTATTTGTTTCAAAATGAATTTAATTGAAGAAATACTAACTTATTAAAGCAAAATATATTAAGTTAAAACATTCATCGAGCTACTCCGAACAGTACTGTTCAGTGAGCGAGTATTCGGTTAAGACTGAATCGAACTCGGCCAATCAGCTGTTTACCGGTAGCTGTCAATTCCTATAACCTACTATGTTCTTTCTATTTATTATTATAAACAATTATCGAGGATGAACTTTAATAAGCAAATAACATAAAGTACAGAAGGTAAGTGATACATTTGCACTAGTCGTTTTCATAGACTGAATTACTTAAGTTATGGTTATGTTATAGGTTTGTTTATCGTTCCTATTTATTCCAGATTAAACACTATGTATTAGAACTCTAACAAATTACAAGGAATAATAATGTACCACACAACACTGTGATTGATTAAGGTAAAGTACTTATTTAAATATTATACTCGAAACATTTGTATTAAAATTTATGTTTATTTCTAGACACAAGTTAGCTGGACGACAGTCGATAAATGTGACAATTTTATCAAACAAATTTAAGAATCAAAAGGATTACTAAAGTATTGAAATGTGAATGGAAAAACACTATTAATATATGACAACTCATTATTAACACAAGACCTTTTATTTATTTATTACTAGATGATGATATCCTTTTAAACAATGAACTACCTAAAGTTAACGTATAGATTTAGTGATTGAATTTTCATAGTTAAACATCTAACAATGCTATATTTACACATACTCCTCTAGCCAAAATGACAAATTATGTTACAACGTCTACTTGACAAAAGTAACCGTAACATTACTCCCCTCTATTCCAGTAAAAAAAAATCGAAGATTTTTTTTTTTTTGACAACACTAGTTAGCTAAAATCGAAAAGAATGTCGCAACCAAGTTCCTTCCAGATACAAAAAAAATTCAAATAGAAAACAAAATTTGCAGTTTCGATCTCACCCCAGAATATCAAGGTTTAGCATTAAGCTCAAGCGTCTTATCAGGTTTTAGATCCTTAACGTGCCAACTACCCTTAACATTGCCTTTGTCATCTTCAAGTTCATAAACATTTATACCAAGCTTTTTTTTTATTTTAAACGGACCTGTATATTTCTTTCCCAGCTTTGCTGCATAATTTTTAGCAGCACTTGATAAGGTATATTCTTTTTTCCACACATAATCTCCTTCTTTAAATTGAACAGGCCTATGCCTCAAATTATAATTATGTTTAGTTTTAACATGAGCTGTTTTTAACTTTTCTTTTACAAATTTTCTAAGTTCTTTTAATTTAGATTGTCTGGATTTAGGATCCTTAAAATTATTATCGTTATCATCTTCAATGTTAATACAATTAGTTTTGTCCCTAATTTGTTTATACTCGTTACCATTTGTAACCATTTCATACCCAAAATTTATAAAATAAGGAGATTCTTGTGTTACCTCATGTTTAGCTGTTCTATAAGCACAACCTAGTTTAGACAAATGTAAGTCCCACTTTTTATGATTTTCTCCAACATAACTAGATATCATGGTTTTAATTACCCTATTGGCTCTTTCTGTGAAATTTGGTTCTGGATGATAAAGAGGATTAAATAATAATTTAACATTATAATCTTTCATTAATTTTTTAAATTCTTTGCTCGTAAACTGAGCACCGTTATCAGTTTTAAGATATTCAGGTACACCAAACAAATGAAAAACTTGCTCTTCCATAATTCTTACGATACTGGTAGCGATAGCTTTACGTAAAGGAAACATTAGTGTAAATTTACTAAAATAATCACAAATTACTAAAATATATTGATGCCCTTTAGAACTACGAGGTAAGGGTCCTATTAAATCAGTAGCAATATATTGCCAACATCTATCTACGATAGGCTTACTACCCATCTCTCCTGCTTTAAGTTTTTGTTCAGGTTTATGTTCAGAGCAAATTCTACACTTATTAATGTATCTCGAGATATCTGATTTCATACCAGGCCAAAAATATTTAGATAAAATACGATGATAAGTTTTATAAATACCAAAATGTCCTCCATTTATAGGATCATCATGAAATGTTTTTAGAATTTCGCTACGTTTGCTTTTAGGTAAAACCAATTTCCAGCTAGATAAGTCCGAAGAACTCTTATCAACATGTTTATACAGACTTCCATCTTCAGATATTCGAAAATTTGGATATTTTAAAGGATTTGAATGAACTCGAAAAGTCATTTTTTTATACCAAGGGTCTAAATCTTTGGATTCTAATTTAATCTCAGATATTTCTGGAATGGCACGAGATAAATAATCTGGCACAACGTGTTGTTTTCCAGGTCTATGTATAATCGTAAAATTAAACTGTTGCAAACGCAATGCCCATCGACCTAAGCGACCTTGTGGGTTTTTCAGGTTATTTAGCCATATCAAACTATGGTGGTCAGTAATAACAGTAAAATGTGTTCCTTCAAGGTAACATCTCCATTTTTCAATACTCCAAAGTACTACCAAGCATTCGATTTCGGTAATTGTAAACTTTCGTTCATTTTTTGTTAATGATCGAGATAAATAACAAATTACATGTTCTCTACCATCATAAAATTGACTTAATACAGCCCCTATTCCGTGTGAGCTACCATCACATTGTATAATAAATTCATGATTAAAATTTGGACAAGAAAGTATTGGAGCACTAATAAGTGAATCTTTTATTGTGGAAAAAGCTTGTTCACACTCTGGTGTCCATATAAACTTAGTGTTTTTACGAGTCAAGTTAGTAAGAGGTTCTATTATACTGGACAAATTAGGAATAAATTTCCGATACCAAGAAACCATACCGCTAAGTCTGCGAACTTCTTTTGGAGTCTTTGGTCTGGGAAGATCTACAATGGCATTAACTTTTTCAGGATCTACATGAAGTCCATCTCTATTTACAACATACCCAAGATATTTAAGTTCACTGCGACAAAATTTACATTTTTCTCTATTTAAAGTTAAGTTTGCATCTTTTAATCGTTTGAAAACTTCTTCTAAAATTGTTAAATGAGATTCAAAATCTGGTGTTACAATTACAATATCATCTAAATATTTAAAAACATAAGGTTCTAGTTCAGGTCCAAATAATCTATCTACTAAAAATTGAAAAGTTGCAGGTGCATTTGATAACCCGAAAGGCATTTTTGTAAATTGGAATAATCCTCGTCCAGGAATTGTGAAAGCAGTATATTTTTTGCTGTCTTCTGACATTTTTATTTGCCAATATGCACTCTGAATGTCTAAAGTAGTAAGATACTTTGCGTTACCTAATTTATCTAGAATTGAACTTATTCTTGGCAATGGATATGCCCATTTTTCAGATACAGAGTTTAATTTACGAAAATCTACGCAAAAACGATATGTATTATCTTTTTTAGGAACCATTAAAATTGGTGAACTCCATCCGCTAGTACTTTTTTCAATTACTCCTAACTCTAACATTTTTGTAATTTCATCATCAATTTTCTTTTGTATGAATGGACTTACAGGATAATATCTAGATTTGATTGGTGGATGATCAGTTTTAATAATATGCTCAACTAATGAGGTACATCCTACTTTAAAATCTTTCATTGAAATAAAATAATTGTCAACAATCTTATTTAAAATTCCCCTTTGGTTAAGAGTTAAATCGTCAGCGGTTTGTATGTGATTTAATTGCAAATTTGTATTTACTTCGTTGCCAAAATACCATTCACCTTTTCTTAAATCTGGTATCAAATTCATCTTTATCCAAAAAATAGTACCTAACACTAAATTATGACGTAACTGTGGTATTACATAAACTTTAAAAATGTGAATTTTTTCTTTTAATCTAATTGGAACTTCCATGTAACCAATGCAATTCAATTCTTGATTATTAGCAACTGTACAAGTGATATCTTTTAAAATATGCAACTTAATTCCCATGTTTTGTAGTAAACTTGAACTTTTATCGTTAATAAATACATTATTTGCTCCAGAATCTAATAAACCTTTAATTTCCCAGTTATAAATAGAAACTGTTACATAAGGCGACTCTCCTTCACTAGCCTGATCAAGTACATAGTTTAAAATTGGTTTACTAAATTGATTAAAATTTTGTAATTCTAAATTTGTGCAAAAAAGTTTATTATCGTTATGAAAATCATGTGAATCAAAAGAAAATTTTTCTGGACTTAATTTATTGTGCCTAAGTTTATCATTGACCGATGATGTGTTTGAGGCCAAAGCTCGGTCTACATTTGGTCTCTGCGTCCGTTTCCCTGAGATCTACATCTAATACAGTTATTACGTGTATAACCTATTAATCCACAAGTATAACACTTTCTAGTTTTTACTGTACAATGTTTAGCCATGTGATTTACTCCTTTACATTTATTACAAATTATCTTTGGGCTTACGTTTACATTCCTGTCATTATTAGCTGTTCCAGAATGAAATGAATCAAATCTACTAACTCTATTGCCATGAAATCTACTATTACCAGTGTTTCCATCAAATCTATCTCTATTTCTTGAAGAATCTCTATAAAATCTTTCTCTACTATTATTTCTGGAATCATTGCAACTGTTGTATCTCTCCCCACTATTATACCTTCCATATCTATCATTACTTCTATCGTTTCTTTCTAAACTTCTATTATCATATCTTTCCCTACTATAATTTCTAAATTCGTTTCCTAAATTCCTATTCAAGTATTCTTCTCTACTTCTACTATTAGAGTAATTGACTCTATCAAAATTTTTATTTCTATTCTTATTTTCTAATGATAAATCCCTATCGTACCTATTAAAATCACCCCTATTTACAAATTTTTCTCTACTATTACTTCTAAATCTATCTACAGAATTATCTCTAGTATTTCTATGTCTAGCTACAAAATTTTCTTTACTACCCCTGAAATTATCTAAAGAATTTTCCCTATTATGTCTACGTGCTTCTTTTTGACTTGTATCTGTTTTATTTTCTTTTAAAATTGAAATTTTACTACCATTACCTTTAAACGTTACTTGTTTTTCTAGTTCTATATTATCTAATTTCTTTTTAGTTTGAGTTTTATCTTGATATTGCAAATCTACTTCAATGGAATGTTTACTAGTAGAGGGAGGAACAAAATTTGAAATGTTTCTATTAGTATCCTCAATACGTCTGCCTAATTTTATGAGATGATCGAGAGAAGTGATATCATCTACAAGATCTAATCTACTTTGATACTCAGGTCTAATTCTTTCACGAATTATTTCCAATTTAATACTTTCATCTACCTGAACCGATAATCTACTAAATAAATTTAACATATATGCTACGTAAATAGCTATAGTTTCAGTACTACCCTGAGTTCTAGATTTTATTTGTTCCCAAATCTTTTTATTACCATCTCTAAAAAATTCTTCTCTAAAAAGATTACAAAGTGAGTCCCAATCATGAGCTTTATGTTTAACAGCTCTATAATACACTCTAGCCTCTCCGTCAAAAAGTTCTGCACAACTTTTAAAAAGTTGTTGTTTAGATATGCCTCTAGCCTCACAAATTTCATCGACTCTTTCAAAGAAAGCATTTAAACTTAAAGAATCTGATTTACCCGAAAATTTTAAACCCCAAGAATTAATTTTTAAATTTTGATCAATATTTAAATTATTAAAACTATCTGCGACTTGAGATACACTGTTATTATGAGCATTACTTGTGCTTTGTATAGGTGTTGAAGATCCTTGATTATTATTTAAAAGACTTTGTTGAAAAGCTAAAGGTACAGCTAAGTCACCAACTTTTTGTTCAAAAGATTCTTGTTTACTTTTAAAATCTGTCAAGTATTTTAAAGCTAAAGTTAATATTTTTGATTTTGACTCAGATTCATCCTTATTTGCAGTTACTATTCTTTCAATTCTACCCAAAACATGAGCTAACTTTGATTTCAATTTCCTAGCGATAGCATTAGTAAACTGTTCTCCTAAAAGTCTTTCAATATCCTTTAATTTATCCTCACAGATTATTAATTCTTCCTCAGATTTAAAAGCATATTCTGTTTTAAAACTGTGACCTTCATTTTCTAAGTTTATTAGTTCTCGCAACGTTTTAATCAACTCTTTACTTGTGCCTTGAGGTTTTACTCCTCTAATAGAAATTTCATGTTCTAATTCGTCTTTAAGTAATCTATCTGGTTCTATTTCTAACATTTTGATTACGTTTACTCTTAAATGTAAAATATTTTTAATAGAAAAAAAGTTTAAGGCTAATTAAAGCTTGAAAAAGTATGGTAATTTGTATAAACAATAGCAAGAATTAAATGGAAAATAAACCCCTCTAAACTAGTTTATAAAAATATGTGCAGTTGAAAAAATAATTTTATGCATCAAAATTAGGAAAACATATACCTGTATAGTTAGTAGGTTAACTATAAATCCTTAGAAGTATCACCTGGAGTTAGAATTACAGATGCGACTGGCTTTTTGTTTAGTTTAGTTGGGCGCCAAATTAATATGACGTTTGGATGCGTCACATATGTGGTACGTGGAGTTTTGCTCCTCGTTATAATAATCAACCAGCTCAATAATCACACCTTACCAGTCCTCGGCTAGCTTCCTTCAATCTCAGTGTGAGTTCCCAGTACATACAGACGTACTGGTTGCCTAACTAACTGTCTAGGTAGGTACCTAAATGAACAATAGATTAATAAATTGTTAAATTAATTTATAGTACAAGAAAGAAAACCCAATGAGTGGAGCTTATAACAAATTTGTTTATTCATATATCATTTATATACCAAGTCAATAATAAAAGAAATGCTTTAAATTTATAAGTATCAATTAATTTTGTCTATTCGTTAGCAATATGAAAAAGTGATGAGTGAAAATGAGTTAATCTAAATAAATGTATTACACGTGAAATTCGATAATAATACCAAATGCAATTGCACGCAGTTTACATACTTTTAAAACGGTGGTTATGGGTACAGAAAATTTAATATTATAACAAATAACAAATACCTAGATCTGGACTATATTCTTTTCTAGATAGCCAGTTCTTAACTTTAATATAAACAAGATAGGTATTTAAATCGTTCACTTATGAAATAATTACAATACATACACATATATATATATACAAACAAAATTTATACAAGTTATGACTTACGGTTGAATTTTGAAATACCCCAAAAGAAAATGTGAGAACGCTGAACTTCTCCCAGGAGTGGAAAGGTATGAGCGTTGAACGGTCTTCTTGTATTCTAGGGTAATCGATTGACTCTGCAATGTTTCACCTCGAACTATAACCAGTTACAACCATCTCAAAGTCATGAAAAGAATCCAACAAAAGAAACCAAAACCATCCATCATCGGTATAAGCTCCAAAATTTTTCAACCAATTTTTCTACACTAATTACATCTAATACTACTAATGCTTCTTAATAAAAACTAACGATAAAAAGCCTAAAAGTTTTAAAATTCGAATTAATACCCTATTTACATTTTCCCAAATTTAATAACTCACCCTTTCAGGGCTTAACAAAATGTCGACCATGTGCTCGACCTAACACGTGCTCTGTAGCCATATATCCAGCAATCATGCTGTTCAGATTTATCACAAATCATTATTAATAATTGGTAAATACGGAAATCCCACTTAATACAAATATTCAACAAAATAACCAAACGTGGATAAAGATTATTCTCACCAAATTTACCAAGCTACGTGCAACGTCTATTCGCCTCAAAGGTTACGTCAAGAAGGAAGTACTAGAGAACCTCTAACCCCTTACAGGACAGGTGCCTAGCGCAGTCGTACTCCGCCGACGAAACGACACAAAAAAGAATTGGATTTTCATGATACCATTCGACCTTGAACAGTAATCACAAAAATGATTTATTTTAAACACAATATACAACACATTCGTAATTTGAATAGAATTCGAGAAGTTCTGTTACAGACGTCCCTTTCGATTAAGACAACCTCGACATAGATCAACCTGTTGATCGAAGATTTAATAAGAAGTGATATAATATTACGACAATTTAACTATAAAAATTATCCCCTTATTATTTGTTTCAAAATGAATTTAATTGAAGAAATACTAACTTATTAAAGCAAAATATATTAAGTTAAAACATTCATCGAGCTACTCCGAACAGTACTGTTCAGTGAGCGAGTATTCGGTTAAGACTGAATCGAACTCGGCCAATCAGCTGTTTACCGGTAGCTGTCAATTCCTATAACCTACTATGTTCTTTCTATTTATTATTATAAACAATTATCGAGGATGAACTTTAATAAGCAAATAACATAAAGTACAGAAGGTAAGTGATACATTTGCACTAGTCGTTTTCATAGACTGAATTACTTAAGTTATGGTTATGTTATAGGTTTGTTTATCGTTCCTATTTATTCCAGATTAAACACTATGTATTAGAACTCTAGCAAATTACAAGGAATAATAATGTACCACACAACACTGTGATTGATTAAGGTAAAGTACTTATTTAAATATTATACTCGAAACATTTGTATTAAAATTTATGTTTATTTCTAGACACAAGTTAGCTGGACGACAGTCGATAAATGTGACAATTTTATCAAACAAATTTAAGAATCAAAAGGATTACTAAAGTATTGAAATGTGAATGGAAAAACACTATTAATATATGACAACTCATTATTAACACAAGACCTTTTATTTATTTATTACTAGATGATGATATCCTTTTAAACAATGAACTACCTAAAGTTAACGTATAGATTTAGTGATTGAATTTTCATAGTTAAACATCTAACAATGCTATATTTACACATACTCCTCTAGCCAAAATGACAAATTATGTTACAACGTCTACTTGACAAAAGTAACCGTAACAACTTAAATAATAATCACTATCTCCTTTCGCGGGATCGGCGAATTAAAAAGTGTATAAGATAGAACATGTAAAAAAAAATATTTTTTTTTAATTTAAAACAATTGATATATGCAATGCAAAAGACGCTGGTGTATATAAAATATCACAGATATATATGATAGTTCTGCACGGGAAAATTACTATCTAAAAAACCCGTTACAAGCAATGGAGCAAGAGCGAGCGGCTATATCAGACCGCATAATTTATAATTTAAAATGTTTGCTTTCTAAAGAATTTAATAACCAAGGGATAAATACGGTTTGGAAGAAATAATTTAGAGCGACAAAACAAACAAAAAATACAAAAAGGAAACGAAGAGAAAAGGTAAAGATCGCAAATTGTGTTTGAGAGTTTTTATAATTGGATAGAGAAAGTGGGTGTGGCTAGATATGTTGCCGAAAGATGGGCAACGCCTGGTATGGTAATTTGGGTTTGATGCGAAAAGGTGCATTATGCTCTCTGATTCGCGTGATGTTGTTTGTTAGTGGGCTATTACCAAGTTTAAATTGATAGAATTTTTCCGATGTAACTTTGATGTAGTCCACTAGTGGCGTTATGTCGTGGCAACTTGCATAAAGGTCTCTTAAGGAGATGTATCGTGAAGAATTTGAAATGAGGCGCATAAATTTATATTCCAGAACTCTTAGTTTATTCATTGTCGTGTCCGGTATACTGCACCATACCGGAGCCGCATATGTTAGGGCCGGTCTCACAATAACAGTGTAAATTAAGTTTTTATTCTGTCTGCTGAGTCTGCTATTCCTGGCTAGGAGCGGATACAGACTCCTGGACATGGAATAGACTGTCCGTACAGTTTCGTTAATATGTCGGTTGAACGTCAGTCGCTTGTCCAGTCGTATGCCCAAATACTTCACGCACTCCCTTTCTAGAATTTTGTTTCCCCTTATCAAAATTGGTGTTAAAATCTTATTTTCTGTAAATCTGCGCGTGAAGACTATAAATTATGACTTCTTCGCATTTACCCGAATCTTCCACTTATCGTAATATTTTGAGGCACGAGCCATGTAGGCTTTTAGAAGCATGTTAGCCTATTGTGCATTATGACTATGCGCGTACATGGCTGTGTCATCAGCGTACTTAGCAAGTTTAGTATTAGGGAAAATGGGAAAGTCGGATACGTACAAGTTGTACAGTTTTGAACCAAGGACCGACCCCTGAGGAACACCCGCGCGAATGTCCCGCAATGTTGACAGTTTGTTATTCATTCGCACCTGGAGCCTTCTGCCAGTCAGATACGAGTGAATGAGTTTAACGATGTGTTGTGGAAAGCGGTAATTGATCATCTTTGAAATTAACCCCGGGATCCAGACGGTATCGAAGGCTTTCTCAACATCTAAAAGTACCATGGTAGTATTCTTACCAAGGTTATATTGCACTTTCACGTCGTTAACGATTCTGACAACTTGTTGCACTGTGCACTTGCTCTTCCCTTCCTGAACCCGAACTGGTGCTCATCGTTAATGTGAAGTTTATCCTGGATAGCGTTTAGTCTGTCCAGGATGACCTTCTCCACCAACTTTGAAATCACTGACAGCAACGAGATTGGTCGATAACTGCCTGCGATCTTAGCATTCTTGTTCGGTTTGAGGATGGGAACAACCACAGCACACTTCCACAGGCTAGGCCAGTGTTGCAGCTGCAGAATTGCGTTAACGATGTACGTGAGTTGCACAATACCTTTCCTTGGCAGATATTTAAGCAGCTTGTATTCGATACCATCTTTCCCCGGAGCTTTATTATTAGGTAAAGTCTTTATCAGCTTTGCTAGTTCAGAGGGTTTGACCATGACTTAAAAATTCCCGTCTAGTTAATTGGATGTCATGGCCAATAACATCGTTGGCGTCATTTTCAATGCGGTCATGATCTAAATTGTTGGGTACGTTTAAATTGTGAATTCGTTCAAAGTTGTCAGCTAATTCATTCGCCTTTTGTGAGTGTCCGTTGGTCTTGGTCAAAGGAAGCATGGCTTGCCGTGTAGTTTTCAGTGCCTTGATGAATTTCCACAGCGAGTTGTCCCGAGAATTTAAGGCTTCTAGCTTCTCACTCCATTTCTTGTTTGTCCAGGTGGATATAGCAGCTTGAATCCGCCGTTGCAATCTGATCATCTCAAACTTAGCGTCGACATCACGATTTTGCTGCCAACGCCGTCTCAACCTGTTTTTGTCCCTAATGTCTTGTTTGACCGCTTCGTCGAGTCGGTCTCTGTAAGGATCTATCGTCATGGTAGTTGCGATACCTTGTTTGGAATTCTGCAGCACCCTTGTGAACTCCTCGACTGCACCCTCCAGGTTAGCGGCTGTGCCAATCGTGTTAGTGAGTATTAAACATGTATTGATGTGGGTCCTATAGAGCCAATCCGCATCTCTATAAGAGGTGATTTTTCGAGTAATATCTTCCATTGACATATTTTTTAATTCAATCTGAATTGGGTTATGATCAGACGTGAGTTCCTCTAACGCAATAGGTAGCGTAGAGTTAGTCACGCCCTTATTGACCACTATGTCAATGGTTGTTGGTGTACCGCCATTACTGGGAAAGTGTGTCGGATCATTCGGATACTGCAGAATGACATTGTGACTATTAACATATTGAAACAAGGTGCCACCGTGTGCGTTATTGCGATGGCAGTTCCATGCGTTAAGGTCGCCGATCATCAGACAGCGCGGGCCAGCATACATCAAATTCTCAAGACAACCCGCTGTGAATCAATTCACAGGACTATTATACACGGCAACGATGTTCATGTCATCCTCTAACGTCACACACACGTTCTCCACAGAGGTATTCCGCAGAGTACGATGCGTGTGGGCTATGTTAGATTTTATGAGCACGGCCACCCCACCGCCTCTGTTTTGTGCTATCCTATCTCGTCTGATTGTAATGTACCCTCGAACGCTTAGCTTGTCACGTTGGGTTAATTTGGTTTCATTTAAGAGCATAATATCAATTTTGTGCCTCGAAAGATAATTAATAAGACAAGGAATTTTGTTACCAATACCGTTAGCGTTCCACGAAGAGAGTTTGAAATTAATGAGTATTATCTAAATTTGTCATGAATTTGTAAAAAAACTTGGAATTTAGCACTCTCACTACTGCAAAGCTCGAGTTGATCGGCTAGTAATCTTACCCTTTCTATCATCAGCTCGATGTTAACTAGAGCTCCTACTCTTTCGAACTGCTTCTGCATCTCATCCATCGCCGTTGAACCTCCTGAAGATCTCAGCAGCGTCGCTGCGGGTTGGGATATCTGAGTGGAAACCCCTTGCTGCATTCTCCTTTGTGGTAACGGAGGGAAGTTGGTGGAATCTTGTATTAGAGTTCCCTGTAGTTATCTCTGCTGCTGGTGATTTTTTCTCACTTCTTCGTATTCTTTGAAGGAGAGGGAGCTGCTACATACCTCATTTCAGATGGTGGGTGCATTCTCATATTTTTCTTTTCTAACTGCCAAATTGTATCTTGGTATATTTTACAGGATACGCTATTAGCTGTATGCGCCTCTCCACAGTTAACACATTTCGCGGGATCTTCCCTGATTTTTGTACATTAACTTGTTAAATGTGGTTGTGCACATTTCAGACATCTTGGAGAGGCGTGGCAGTTAGATGTGGCGTGTCCCCACATCTGACATCTATGACACTGTATTATTTTTTTGTATTACTATGTCTCTCCCATCGAACGACCGTATAGTCAAGATATTTTACGTTTTGCTCGAGATGCTTTAGCGTAATATTATTATTGGTTACAACCATGAAGGTCTGAAACTTTGTTCCCTTCATGGTGTAAATCTCTTTAATTGGGATGTTATATGAAGCAGTTAATTCCTCTTTAAATAACTCCACATGTACCTCGTGGTATAGTTCTTTCAGAACAAATGCGTGTGTTTTTCCTTGTTTAGGGGTATAGGTGTGAAATTCTAATTTTTCCGATTCAAATTTTTTATTAGCCTCTAGCCAGTCCTCATATGTTGTGACTTGTAGTATGGTAGTCTGGGCTGAATGCTTCCAAAAGAATTTTGCTTTTAATTTAGACGTCAAAAAGTTATTTAAAATTTTGTGATCCTTGAATAAACCATGAATTACTATTGGTGGTGGTGCTCTAATTTTTGTCTGTTTCTTTATTTGTCTGTCTGCTGTTTCGTCCTGTTCTTTCGGTGTAACGTGCATATCCTCTTGTGTGATAATTTTGTTTACTTTTTCAAATTTATTACTTGTACTGGTTATTGTTGACATTTGTTTGGTTGTTGCTTTCGTTGCGGGGTGTGAGGCGACACTTGTCTGACTGACTTGACTAGTTTCTGACTCTAAATCATTCATTGATTCATTTTTTCTTTTGATTTGTTTTGTCTCCTTAATTATGCTTCTTTCTCTATTTGAGTACCGAATGGAGTTGTCACTTTCAGTGTCTGTTGCTCCATAAGAAGTGGACGGCATGTATCTGTTCGCGCACAGTTCTCTGTTAAGTGAGATGTTAATGTCTATATTTTAAAAAACCTCAACCGATTGCAGCCCAATCGGCTGGGGATATCTGTTCTCAAAGATCTTATCTATCAGTAATTTAGGAGTTATGTACAATGTCAAGAATTATTTGGTAAATTTAGAGATTAAGATGAATGCCTGATTTGTCAAAATGCTAAAAAGTTGCTAACTTCACGATTTTTAGTCAACTCCGATAGGAGGGAAGGTACTCACCGTAAAAAATCTTACTATTTTAGTTAGGTGATTGTCAGTGACACTTTCAAAGTTTTACCTTTTTCAAGGCTTTTAAAAATACGCCGGAGGTTTCCCTCAATGACGCGCACTCACAATAACGTTAACTATCTTATTAAACGAATAAAATTGTTCTTGAACGCCTCTTTCAGAAAATTTTTGGACTCGCACTTTTGAGTGACTGACCAAGTTTTTTTGAATTTGGCACTTATAGTGCCGGCACTTAAACTGGTGACCGTACGAGGAACTATCAGAAAGACCTAACATTATTAAAAAATACTGAACAAATTCGAATTTATTTAAATTTTCAGATTTTGCAGTTTTTTATATCCAAAAATTAGTGTATACCTAAAAGAATGTTGATGATGAAAGTTGATTTAAAAAAAATGCTTCTCAAAGCGGATATGTTGAGGTGTCACAAGACCACCTAAATAGGGTATTTAGTGATAAATTGTGTTTTATGAAACTCGGACTCTTTGGGTCATGTTACCCTATATCAGGAAGTTCTTTTAATATTTTCACTGTTATTACTTATCATTTGTCTCTGTACAAGGATATCGGACCGAAAGGTTGATCTTAGAACTTCTTTCAAGACATTTAATAAGCCACGTAGCCACATGGACCTAATGGTTTCTTCAGACCAATTGGTAAAGCTTTAAAAGATTGTGTCCTGCCTGTTGTCGATTACAGACCATTAGAAGGAAATCCAATGACTTTTATTGACTTAATGAAACTAAGTACCGATCAAAGGTTCTTTATAAAATTGTCGAAGCTGTTACATCTGGCAAGTGCGCCCAAGATTTAACCGTCAACCGGGCCCAATGGCACATTCAAGGTGGATGACAGCTGCGAGTATACTTCGTTTATATATAAGTACCTCTAACCCATCGGAAAGTCTTGTTACGTTAACTACTTGCGTAGTAAAGTTATATGCGCCACTGCGGTTTCAGATAAAAACACAACCAGAATGTTGGAATGGACCATGACACTTGTGGAAAATGATTTGTTTCAGCAGGTATCTTCCTGAAAACCTTAAGGTGTTAACAGTGTGCTTCAAAGAAATTTATGTTTCGCTCACCGTGAAAACTTGTTGGCTATGCTTACAGATAAAAGAGAAACTATCAAAAAGCCGGATTTGAAACGCATTGTAAAGGCCAGGAATGGAAATAAAGAAGTAAGGTATGCGTGAGAAAGTTTAAGTTACCTGACTTGAATTTTAATTCTTTGGAATACTACGAAATGATAGGTCACGAGAGCTATTCCAACGTTGAACCACCTATAACTCAAGAAATGTGCCAAGGAGTAATGGAGAGAAGTAATAATGATACTCTGGCACTTCCGAAATTCTCGTGCCATACGCAAGAGGTAGAAAGATGCGTTTTCATTTAGTGTCAGATGACGCTGCTGCAGTTTGTGAATCAGAAATAGATGGACATGAGCAAGATTGAAGTCAAGAAACGTTACGCCAAATTTCAAAAAACAGTTCGACTATAAATTAGAATAACAAGAGTAAACACTGATGTTTGGTTCATATGTTTTTCTTGTTTCAAAAATTTTATTATACTAACAGATTTATATAATATATATTTTTTTAATATATGAGATTTTTATTTTTGAGTTCTGTCACATTGTTGTTCAGGGCTCCTAGATAAAAGGGGAATATGTAAAATAATTTAACTTTAGAGGCTGATGTATCAGCAATACAGCAGGGTAGGGTGGTCACCCTGTGCCCTGAACAAAATTTTTATGTTTTACGTGCAGTCCCCTCTCTGCATTCAATTGGTGGCGAAAGAGGCTCACAGGGCCGACTAGACAAGTCCTTGGGGAGTAAATTCGACAAACTGGAGCGCTGGATGTATGCTGGTGAAAACAAATACGCGTCTTACTATAACAGATTTAATTATTATATTTAGGTACGCTTACAGCCAAATCCCACAGAAACAACATTACACACAATCAATATATCTAGATGTGTGACCCACACTTAACCTAACACAAAATATACGACAACTTAAAACTAATAAAATCTTAACTAATAATATGCAATAAATGACCCCCAAAATATACTGGCTTAGACGATTATATTAAAATACTGAATAATAACGTAAAATGAACAAAATAATATGAACTAGGTAAGTGACGATAGGTTAAATCGAGTAACGTGAAAATATTGCAAGCGTAGTGTTCAAAACTACTAAAAATGTATTTAATCGGTTTTGTGCAAAATATTTACTGATAATTTTAATTTAATGTGTAAAATCTTAGGTGCAATATGTGGAAAAACCTGTAGTTAGGTGGGTCGAATGACAGCAATTTAGTACCGAAAAAAACTTGATGGGCTCTCTATGCCTCACGTAGAAGGTGGGATGTGATATCAGGTCCCTCGTTATGCAATTTAAAGACGCTTACCTCCAGAAGGTTTCACAATGTATACACTAGGCCTACCAGAGAAGAGTAGCTTCCAATGGAACCAGGCAGGAGAGTCTCATCGGTACAACTCAGGATTCCAAATTCAACGAACAGCTTGCCAACAAAGTTTCAGCAAAACCAAAGTTCACATACAGATGTACAAAAAACCAGAAAGGTAAGACGTAGGGTCAAACATACAGGATACGATACCAGTAAAAGTCCAAAATAAAATTGACGTAAAGGTAGAGGTGAAAATGAAACTTAGATGTTGAGTGGGCTTAAAGAATTCCTTTGTCATGTGCTTCCAGCAAGTTGATTTATCCGGAAAATTCCGTAGCAGTACTTCCCAACAGAAAATAATACGCAAATACCAAAATAAAATACTGCTAAATTTGTCACTATAGCGCCATATCCCATTAAAGGAGCAAATTCACAAAATTGCTATCCACGTGCTCAGTGACACAACAAACTTATCTTCGCCAGGCAAACGGAAAAAATCACTGAAAATGGCCAAAGACGGAAACCTCTGTTAAAATCCGAGAATGACTAAAACTCTTCCTGGGTACGTTCCAAATGACCACTATACAACGTAGCCCACAAATCTGATAAATCTCCCTAATGACGTTTATATTCCACACAAAATATTGTATTCCGTAATTCCATTAACAAAACAATAAGTTTAATTCACAATAACGGTCTTGAAAAGGTTATAGTCGAGACGTTCGGAACTCGCTTCCTAAGAAATTAGGTACGTTTCTGTGTGTTGCTAGCAACGCGTTGCCAGCAACGCCATGCGTGGCTCACATGGTGCACAAACGGTAGGCAACCAGTTACACTATATAGACTCGACTAAAACGATAACATTAGAACAAATACGATATTGAAATTTAATTGTACAGATACGAAAATAGAGTCTAACATTGTTTTTCTTGTTTATAAATTGGAATAAATGTAAATAATAAATAGTTGCTTTTTATGTGTATAAGTTCTCTCGTGTTTATAAGTTAAAAAGCAAATATAAATAAATATTCATTGCATTTCTGATGTTGAACTCTCCTTTATTGGCACCTAAAGATAATTGAGATAGGGTTTAAGATTTTTATTTATCGCTGTTTTTAATCAAACCAACTTTATCAAAACCCAGGTAGAACCATATTGTAAAAAGTTTACTGATTACAAAATTACAAAGACAAACAACTTTGTCTGAAAATTTTGAATAATTACCGTCTTTGTGGCACCTTAAGATATGGATTAATTGAAAAAATAAAAAGAAATAGTTTGTACTCACATGATGATACAACTTTTGCAGAGTCAAGCTTTTCGATATTGCAAGAAAAAATGATTCACTCCACCCCATTAGTTATATTAAAAAGGGGGGTTTGTAATTCTGTTGTGGCGCCACTATTTATAGAATAGAAAGTTAAATAAATATCAGGAAGACATTGCCTCTCAAAATAAACGAACATATTTCCTTCAAATATCTCGAACCGTTTTCGCAATATTTAGAAAAACGGAATTAAGAAAATCTCATTTTACCCGTCTTGTATCGATACATTTCCGGATACATACCTAATGAACTTGTCGTTTTATTTTGATGAAAGGAATTCATTCTGAGAGTGATGTATAGCTATTAGTTAACAAGCTGTGCCCTAATCTGTTAAATTCTGTATGTAATAACATTTATGTCAGTTAAGAGTTGATTGACTGACCGATTGATAATAATTGCTTATTTCCAGTTTACATCGAAATGCTATTACAGTTATTTATTTTTAACAAAAATGAATGAAAGTTATCAATAAAGATTTATTTCTTCAATTATTATTAAGTGACTGTCAAATAGCACAGTAAACATCAAATTAATAACCACTTTCTCCCAATAAACTTAAAATCTAACAATTTATAATAATTCTGAACAGAATTTAAATTTATTGCTAAAATTATAAAAAAGTATAATAACTGTTTACAGTGTTAGGGTGACACAATTCGAGAATGTGCCAGATATTAATAGAAGAATTAATATGATCTTAAAATTTTAACACAGATTGCTCTATGTATTTAATCTAATGAGGCTAGGAAATTACGAGAAATTGAGTATTTGCTTCCAGTTCCACTAAAAAGCTCTTTAAAAAATGCACAGTTTTCCCTAAATTTATAAAAAATGCATAATAATGACTAGTTTGGATTTCAAACCAATAAATGCATCAGCCAAGCTATTTGTGCTTTTAATAAGAGGCTTAATCTTAATAGGATGCAAAATGATTTATTGAAAGAATTCCACTGAATAAATTATGAAAAATAGCTGCAGTAGCTTCAGGGTTATGGATTCAGAAATATCTTATTTACATGGATTCAATCCGACCTTAAGTACTTCACCCATATGATAAAATCTTCAAGGAAATATTCTAAGAAAGTGTAGATAAGTTATGGAGTTCCACAGGACTTTGTGTATTCGTTGCAAGGTTTCACAAGAGTTTGTTTTTGGCTCAGTTAAGTTCTCCTGTTTATAAATGGCTTTGCAACTATCAATATTGGTATTGGACGAAGATATGATTATTCTGAAACATAATGAAGATACCGCTGCCTAAGGAATCACTGCTTTCACATCCAGACTTCCCATCCAAGCCTCTTTAAATGAAAACATATATACTATATCCGCACTCCAGAAATTATTTAAATCAAATCAAATCACATAAAATCCTTTATTACGTTGTTTGCCATATACATAAGATATGGATGAGGTTCGTCACATGAGGGTGTTAAATCGCCAGGAATATTTAATTAACGAATACGTATTTTTAAAAGTGAATTATTTATTATTTGTTTGCTTATAGTAATGAAACATATTCTTTATAGGATTTTGCAAAATCCTATAAAGAACATGTTTCATAACTAATACGTATTTGAGTAAGACTAATGTGCATAAATTATAAGAAAAATCAGGTTAACATTGACTGTTGGCTAGATACAAATTTGAGACATAGTCAGATATAACAAGACAAAAAACATGAATTTTAAAACATGCAATTAAAATATTCTAGTGTAGGCCAGGCCCGGTCGTCGTAAAATCAAAATCATCGATTCTGGTCAGAAATTTAAAACAACAATTTTATCAACTATTCTTACAGGAAAAATTACGCTGAACACGATGGTGACATTAAAAAATTTATAAAACACATGCTTCATTGTTAGAAACAATGGTTTTTAGCGAAATTTCTCACTTTTTAATGTTTGACGAAAACGGTGTGCATCGGATAAAAAAAGTTCAGATATAAAAAAAATAATATTTTATCATTAAGCGTCGTCTGAGACTTGTAGCAACCTTTTATATGTGACCATTCAATTGTTATAAACAAATTAAAGGACCTAAATTAACATTTTTTTCCAGTTCAACGAAAGGGTATACGGATATTTCATTGTAGTCAAAATGTTGCATTTTGTTCATAGAATTTGTAGTTTTTTTGTGTGTCGATATCTCGCGCATTTTGTAATTGTAACAAATAAGCTAATTTGTTTATTAAGAATTTGCGACTTTCCATGGCATTTTTTGCACTCTCCACCTCCGGCAATCGATAAATATTGATGAAAACTACCATTTATTTATTTTTTTACCTCCCCCCCGCCAACGTTTTTTTAAAAAAATTGCTTAAATGAATGAAAATAAATGAAATATCAAGGCTCAGGAACGTCGTATCGAAGTTCAATTGTCGGAAAATGAAAGATAATAAAAAAGGAACAGACCTAGATCTGTTAACTGGAATCTGAGATATATACCATTTTGCGTTTTCGACTGTAAATTGTTTATCAATTATATATTTTTTAAATTTGTGACAACACAAAGTTAATATATTAAACTAACTATTGTCACAGAAATCCAATAATTTTTCATACGTTTTATGCTTTTATAACAATTAATTTATGAATACCGTACAACGTTTTTAAATGTTTACGCTCCGAGTGTGTCTGTGTAGTTAGTTTCAATTTGAATGTAATTGTTTCAATCAAGAGCTGTGCGTGCGTCTGACGAGAAAAACGTAAAAGACCGTTTTCATGAAGAATTAATCAGGCTAATCAGAAAAAATATCCCCATGAAAAAATGTCAGTGGCGTACCACTTTTTGGTAAAAACTATCAGAGGACATGTTCGCAGACACGCTACTGGTTGGGCGATAAAATAACTTTTCTAATTAAAATATGTGGTTTTATATCCTATTAACACATACTAATATTGAAAATAATATCTAAAGTATTTTCTGAGATAGAAAATAACGATTAAAAGAGAAATTCGAAACATCCCGTTGTGGACACATGTTTTTCTTACTTTTTATTGGGTATTTTGCCATTGAAAAATATTTAAAAATTTTAATGAAAAAACCTCTGCGCCAAACGGACCAGACAGAGGTTGGTTCCTGAGTACTTGACTGTTTCAAAAAGTCTCACACCTAAAAATATATAAAATAGAACAATGTTATAAACTAAAAACTCAAAATCAAAGCTATAGGAAGTTAACGTTTCGGAAGAGAATCTACTTCCGTTCTCAAAACTTTTTTGGCCGTCAACCATGACAGTTCTTTGTTTATGTATTTCCATAGTCACGTGAGACATTAAATTATATTTATCTTATTTTTACTTACTTCGTCTCTAAGGATGGGCAACCAACTAGTACAAAAATCTATTGAATAATTAGAAACGCATCTATCCTCGTTTAATAAAATAAACGCGGATTCTTTAAGTTTTCTTTTAGTTCCGTTGCTCTCTTTTTCCAAAATCTTCGCCGAGTCCCATTTAATTCTATGATTATTATCCCATGCGTGTTCACAAATTTTGGATTTTTCAAATTCTACCCTTCTAGCGTAATTTCTATGTTCACCAAGCCTTACGTTGAAAGGTCTAGATGATTCACCTACGTAATATTTTCCGCACTCACACGGAACACTATAAATACAATTTTTTGAGTCGACATATGTTCATATGAACATTTCTTCATGAAATGAAGTAATGAACCACACCCTGAAATATTAGCAAGTCATTAAGGAACACCCTGCACAAAAAATAATTAAACTTAAAAAAATTAAAAAATAATATAAAAATACCTTTCAGTGACTCTTTAAACCCATTTAAATCTTATGATTCCTTTTTTGATGTACTTAATCATAAGCCAAACAAATAAACTAAGCCTATCTCCACATTACCAAGAATCATTTTATCTATATCCAACTACCTCTCATGAAATTGAAAACATTATTATGAAAACCAGGCTGAAACCCTCCTCGGGTATTGATGAAATCTACGGAAAGGCAATTAAGGCTGTAAAAGAAATAATGAGTGTGCCATTATCATACATAATAAATGAATCTTTTGTTGCAGGAAAATATCCAAGCTCCATTAAAGTATCTAAATCAGTGCATATATTTCAGAACAAAGGATCCAAAGAAGATATGTGCAACTATAGAAATGTACGTCTGCAAAGTCAATTAGCAAAAATAATAGATTTTGATTTTAACTTAAGACTAAATAACTTTGTCGAATCTCACAATCAATTACATAGCTATCACCTTGCAAACAAATATAGCCGGATGTCAATAGGGAGTATTCCAGCGTATTAATTTACGAACGTTCCTTTGAGTTGAAGAACTTCAGTTCAGTGTGTTACGAAACGAATAGCTGTACACATTTTTTACGAATATTATTAAAAATATGTTTCCGGTTATATTATAATATAATAGTTAATTGATTCAAATGGGTATATGTTCTTTAATGGATTAAAAATACAGCAGATAGTATACATCAAAGGCACCGGCTTAAATATATTGCTATAACCTAGTAAATTATTCACCACCATCAACTCTAAACTATAACTTCAACTTGTTTTAAAATTAATCTTTTAAAGTAGGTTTTTTATTTCAGAGAATATTTTGAAAATACTATAAAGATACTATTATACTAAATAAAATAAGACAAAAAATAATAACAGACAATGGAGTAGTGACGGATGTGTTTCGGAGTTATTACTCCTCATTAGCGCAGCGTAGTTTAGAAAATACTATTATAAATTAGCAGTAAAACATTAATAAGTTTTGAAAGATATTCTTTATAGGATTTTGCAAAACAGCAAAAAAAATTACTGTCTATGAGAAAAGTAAGTAAAAGAGAAACTGTGTATACAAATATTAATGAAATCTTTGCACTCTTTCGATAACGTGAATTCTGGTTATGATAGCAAATTAAAATCCTAAAACAAATTTGTATAATTTCTTATTTAAAAATTCTTATTCAACAACTAGCATCCACACAGTCCCCTACGGAGATGCAGATTAAACTAGTATCTACATAACCCCCTACGGTAACGAAGATTGAGTTAGAGATGAGAACAAGAGCCTAAAATGAATGTATTTACCTACCTTGTCTTAAAAAATTTTCATTCTAATGGATTACATTTTCATGAAATCTATCATTCTGTTTTTGGAAATGCTTAGCCTTTGAAACATTTTTCGCCCTTATTCTGGCACAGGCACAAAGCTACTCATAAAGATGTTCCATGCAAAACCAAGACAAATTCTATGAATAAGTATAAAAAATTATATTTCACACTGACTGATAAAAAAAACAGATCTTCACCTATTTATTAGCTAACTAGTATTGGAGCCTATATACTCTATGCATGTTTAAAAGTGGATTATTATTTGTTTGCTTAATTGTATTGAAACATATTTTTATAGGATTTTGCAAACAGCAGAATAAATAACTATCTATGAGAACTAAAAGAAAAACTATGTGTAAAAATATTAATGAAATCTTTGCATTTTTTCGATAACCTGAATTCTTGTCATGCTAGCAAATTAAAATGCTAAAATAAATTTGCATAATTTCTTATTTGAAAATTCTCATTCAACAACTAGCATCCACACAATCCCCTACGGACATGCAGATTAAGCTAGTATCTACATAACCCCCTACGGTAATGAAGATTTAGTTAAAAATGAGAACAAAGGCATAAAATAATTTATTTACCTACCTTGTCTTAAAAATTTTCCATTCTAATGGATCACATTTTCATAAAATCTATCATTCACGTTTTTCGCCCTTATTCTAGAGCTCATCAGAAAGACACAGAGCCACTCATAAAGATATTCCATGCAAAACCAAGACAATTTCTACGAATAAGTGTGAAAAATTATATTTTACACTGACTGATAAAAAACAATTTGCTAGTTCTCATAGATAGTTATTTTTTCTGCTATTTGCAAAATCCTATAAAGAATATATTTCAATACAATTAAGCAAACAAATAATAATTCACTTTTAAGCATGCAAGTTTTATCTATAATCTATAACAATACTCTCTAAGCTACGCCACACTGACGAGGATGACTAACTCCGAAAGACAGCAGATGCATTGTTTCTTATTGGGGTATGTGCAATTATTATTGTTCTTATTTTTTTTTGTTGGACACCGTAAACATAGATTCTTACTTATTATAAAATTGTATTAAGACTTAATTTTTAACAAATTTCCTCGGAAAACAATACTTCAGCGATTAATATAATAGACAGTGTTTACGAAATCTATTGAATTAATCGAATGGGTCCCAGACCTGACTTTCAGATAGTTGCTGTCAGTGACTTCGATTGGATTTACGAATTAGTGAGCGGATAGTTAGATATCTAAAACAGAAGTTACCTATTGATCTATATTAAAAGATTAGTAGCGGAAAGGATAAATATTAACATTTGTTACTTATGATCATTTAAACATACAATTTATAATTTTGGTTTGCCAGTGCAGCATTCAAAAATAGATTATGTTGAACAACGTATAGGATATCCCGCAAAGTTACCGACAAATAAAGAGTTATAAAGGATACTAATACAAGGATCTTTTATTAATAAACTGAAGAGGAGCTGTTATGTCTCTAGAAAATATTAAATAGTTTAGTTATCATTTAATTACACGCACAAATTCAATTAATATGGGACACCCTGCATTAAGTGCTTTGTCACTGGTTAATCGCTGTAATTGCCAAACTCTATTATCGGAGTTTTTAAAATTTTTATAAATATCTTGTGATAAAAAAAGCATTGCTTTCCCACAACGCAGACTGTAAAATTTTAAGTAGCTAGCATAGTGCTTACTATCGATTGGCGAGATCATTAACCTAAGCGCTTCATTTTATTCGAAACTCGTCTTCAAACATATACATAAAGATGAGACCAAACAATCGAAGCAACGAGGCGGATATCATCCCTCGATCGCCATCATGAAGAACCTATGGATGCTTGGAAAATGTTTCCACTCTACTCATTCATAACCGCCATTCCAATGGCGGAGGAGCTATGACATATCACAGCTGTGCAACGTGGTTTTGCTCGAAAATCTCAAGTATCTGCTACCGGGCCAATTTAGTTTCCTCTCTCCGTTTTCGAGGGTGCTGAAACCGATTCCGGGATCCAAAAAAGTTTTAGATCCCGGCTACCCCCCGAAATCGCCCCAAAACCACCCTTAAAGTCTCTGTCCCGGCGCAGACATCAGTCCAACCCCGTGTTTTGGTGAATTGGCCTTCCATATAACTTAAGGTGGTAAAATGACCCCATTTTTGTATATTGTATGATAGTTCGTAGGAAATGTTCGAACTTTTTTTTTGGTCTAAGGGAGACTTTCGAGGAATGTGTCAGTTAATAAACACTACTACTTAAATTATTATAATTTCGTAATTTCAGAATTTCTGGCACAAATATATGTAATTGTAATTTTACATGATTCTCTAAATCTTCAGTGCATCTCGTGATAAACAATAATACCGATATGTACAGTCTCGGGGATGTATTTCGCTAGAAAGTATAATATAAATTCTGATACTTACAGAATAAGTAGACAAGAGTATCACATATACATACGATATAGTGAAAAGACACATTTGTCTACCTGTATATAATACAAAGCACTGTATTCGGGTACCGGTGCGGGAGCGCCGGCTTCGCTGAACTCCGGTTTTACTGATATTATGTTGTGTATGACTACGTTTTATAGAATAAATATCATTTACAATAATTATTTTCCATTATTTCCTCTAAGAAATATCGTTTCACGATGCAATCTTCATAATATATTTCGTTAATTGAACTTAATCTGAGGTAGGTTCTTGGTGAAACATACTAAATAGAATAAGTATTGAAAACACTTATTACTGTTCCACAATTTTTATTCAGGTTTCTGACATACGTTTCGACCTTTCGACCATTATCAGAAAGTAATAACAACTAATCAAAAAATGACCATTACAAGATATTTGGGATTTGAGAGGTATAGACAACCTAATTAACATTTTATTACTTATTTTTATATAGCTACTACTAGGAATTTAATTTAAATTTTTAATTACTATTTCTGGGTATGTTTAATTTTAGTATGGTGTCTTTTAATTATGGGGGTATTATGAAATTTAGTTTTTGTATTAGTAACGTTTTTGTTTATTTAATGCCTTCCTGATTTCCAAAATTTCAAGCATGTCTTACCTATGTTCATGTTCATTTACCCGTACGTTTAAGCTTCGACCACCCTGACCTATGTATAGAGCATCGTAATCGTCACAATTTATTTCATATACTCCCGCTTTTTGTGAGTCTTCAGTTTTTTCTTTGTTGTTAATCAACAAGCGACCCAATTTGTTTGTATTTGAGGAAATGGTATTAATGCCAAATTTCTTAACCTATTACAAATTGAGTTGATAAAATGTTTTACAAAATTAATACTATGCCACTTTTTATTTCCTTTGGGTACGTTATAAAACTGTTTTTTCAACAGCTTTCTTTCTTTGTTCTTAATTAGCTTGTCTATGGATGTGTGATATCCATTGTTTTTTGCTATTATTTTAAGGGTTGTAACTTTTTTTTCAAAATTGACATTATTTAGCTTTAATGATAACAATCTATAGACATAACTATGAAAACCTGAAAATTTTAACTTCCAGGGTTGATTACTATTTGCAGGTATGAGTATATCAGTAAAGTGGGTTTTCTTTATATATCGATTTCTAAAATAAGACCTTTTCATGACAATGAAATATGTAAAAAGTTTAAAGAACGATTTCGATTTCTACAGTAAACTGAATTCTATTGTTTATAGAATTAACAATGAATGAACTGTGCTAATTGCCTGTCCGTACCAGTCCATATACAAAACACATCATCCGCGTATCTTGCCCGAAAGTGTACATATTTTAAAAGATTATATAACCTTGCTTTTTAGTTATACTGAATTCGCAATCATAATTATAATTACAATAGATCATACGACCTCAGAGTGCAGGTTATCCTTGATAGCTTGACTTACTATTGGTTATCACTTACCTTGGCAAATACTCACTAACAGAAAATTACTAAAAAAATATAAGGCTAGATAAAACTCAACAAAAACAAGATAGTTGGACGCCACCTTATTTTGCGTATGGGAAAGCAACTAATACAAATATTACATACCACTTCAAACTATAACTAAGCCCGGAAAAATAAACCGAGCTATCATAGTTTGAATAAGCGATAAATCAAAATTAAACAACATGAAAACAAAATAATATATTGACGTTTTGGGTTACAAATTAATACGAAACCCTAACTAGCTAACTTAAATTCTAAAAACAGTACAAAAAGGTAAATTAACAAAAATTAAATCGTGTAATTAAACGGGAACACAGGGAACAGGGAAACAAAATATTTTATACAGTAGTTAACCCTCATTAGGTTTCACAACCTAATTCATACAGGATTTGGGTTACTATAGATTGTTGCTACGCCGACATAAATGTTTCTCGCGATTTCATACTAAATAGGCCACTATTTATTTATACCTAGTGGGACATTGAAAATGTCAACAAATCAAGTCAACGCGACAAATGTTCGCTACCAACATGAAATCGATCAAATTGTCTACCGATCTCACCCGGGAAGAAAAAATTTAATCTCGAAACAAGTTTCTTAACGCCATAAAAACATATTGTTCTCCACTCGCATCGCCTGAGCGACAACAACATAGTGCATAAAATAAAAAAAAAATTACAGTTTCATTCCTGGACACATGAAGGTCAATTGATGGATTGCACTGAATGTACAAGCTACAAACCAAGTACTTGAAATCACAAATTATCGTTGATTGCATCAAAGGAACAATCTAAATTAACAATTAACCACTACTAATTACAAATGCACTCTGCCGTTGAAGTTACTTGTGGATATTTTCACATTATTGTAATGCATAGATTGCCAGAACATTGCTACTTCTCGATAATACTCAGTAACTCACAAAAGAATAGCTTTCTGTTAATTTTATACTCCAAGACCACTGAACTTTTAACAGTATGCTATAAGGCCACGGCTCGAAACATTACCACTTATATCGGAGAAGTCAAATTCACCTCCCCCGTGATTTATCAGTCCGAAGTCAAACCTCCACTCCCTGAAACCACCGAAAATCTACATGTTTGGAACAAACAAGACCACCTTCCGTCCCATCTCCGCAACGAGTTAAAGGTCAAACGGTCTTTATACCCGTCGAGAAGTTAAAGTTTTACGACCGAATAAAAATAATTTTATTAATACACAAATTTTAAACATGCTTTTATTTAATTGAAGGTACTGAGTGTTCTTTCGTAACGTGACCGTTACAATTATTTTATTTTCTATCAAAAAGGTTGGTCTCGAAATTGGCCATAAATATTTCCGCTAACGGGCTTAATGGACTACCCATTGGTAACCCATTTACTTGTGTGTAGAATTTATTATCGACTTTAAAACAATTTTGGTTGATCGAGATATTAATTAATGATAGTAGATCTCTCTGTTCCAATTGATTTAATTCTCTATTTGAGACGAGGTGTTGCAATATACCCTTAAGTTCTTTAATAGGGATAGAAGTAAACAAACTTTTTACATCAAATGAAACTACATACATCAATGTTCCGGCCTACAAACTATGTAACGAACTTAACTCAGCCTTACCACAACTTACTAAGTTTAAATTTATAATAATCGTATAATATCCAAAATTCTTTAGAACTCATGACAAAATTGGAAAATATTACGGTACCCGCTATTGCCAAACTAGTTTTTTGCTTAGAAATGTATGCATTTCATGAAAATATGTTTTGTTTTGTTTTGTTTTTTATTTTGCCAGTCTGGAGATCATGCAAACTCTAGATGATCTTATTAATTACACGTCAGAGAACTCATATAAAAAATCGTTTGCCTCCAAACATGTTTGAGATGCATAGACAAAATTAGCTACACCGCTTGGGCTACTTAGCAAATCAGCCAATGCGGAATATAAGTATTTATTATGTATATCCTAATATATGCCTAATTCTACCTTCATGTTTTTAAAAATTAGAGCATCTCCTGTATCCCACAAGAAGCATTGTGCGGGAAGGGCTACATATTTAGAAACAATAGACATGCGTCTAATATTCGAGAACCGCGACCAATTTCTTTTTGAGAAAAATTCTCAATTACATAATGGAGATTCGAACTCTAACTAGGGTGAGAGCCAAGTGCGCTTATCTCTTGATCAAGTAGTCATATAACATTATATGAGCTAGCACGCAGATACCTGACACATTTGTTCAGCTAGAGATACAACTAATTCTATTTCTTAGAGTATTGCCGAGAGCAGAAGTGATACGTGGTAATTAAGGCATAACAAAAACAGCTGCCTAAGGAATAGCTACTGCCGCATCAAGATTTTGCATCCAAGTCACTTTAATGAAATCAACTTGACTATGCTTGCCTTCTAGAGTCTGTTTTTAAACCAGGAAGAGTACACATGGAAGTTCTATTCACACCATAAAAGTAACCAGAAAACACACTAAAACGTTTTTAGCGTTTCGGGCAACCAACAATACACGACTAGTGTTTTTGTGTGTATTTTATTACATTATATAAATTCATCGACCTCTATTTGACTTCTAGGTATTTTATACAGCATCCATACCATTTACGCAATGTAAAGGCATCAAGTAATTAGCCACTTTTACCTTCAGATTGATACAAAAGGGATTAAAAACTGATATATAATGTGCAAACGATGAAATAGAAATTATAATTAAATAATTTATGACATGAAATTTAAATTTTTACAATATGTCAAAATTTACGACTATTGCCTTGTGTAAAACTGGCGACGGCGTATCCAATCACAGATGTATGATTTAGCGCGTTAAATTTAAAACGCTCCTCCAGAATATAGTATGTAGAAATTATTAATCATAGAATTTTAATAATATATGGGGCAGATGTTAAAGAAAAATTTGAGGCCTTGGTTTTTACCAAGTACGTTAAAAATGAAGTTTCTAGCTTGCTCTACTTATTATCCCCTATTCACAACCTACCACCTCCCACCCCCACAGCAGAATCATTTCAATCAGATGTCATTACAATATATTCATGTACTAACTTTCAAGTGAATATCTTAATTTTATGTTATCAATCCCTTTGATAATGCAGTGGAGGTAGTGGGGGTTGAAGAATATTAGAAAGAAACCTGAGGCCTTGGTTTTTAGTCTATACACCAAATCCCTAGTTTCCGTACTCTTACCAGCTTGCTTAACTTATTTTTCTCTATTTACCTCCACTTACCCCCCCCCCCACTCCTTCAATGGAATTATGTCAAAATATAATCAAGATTCAGATGTAGTTACAATACATACGTGTACAGAATTTCTAGTGAAAATCTCAATTTAGTTTTATCAACTATTTTAGTAGTGGTGGGAATGGAGGGCGGGGGGCGTAGTGGAAAATATTATAAAAAACTGAGGCCTTCGCTTCTAGTATATATTGCGATGACCAAAACCTTACACGTTTATTGAACTGAGTACTGAAGTATAAAATTATGTAAGAATTTAAAAATAGAATGGAAAAAGTAACTAGAAATGATCATATATAACTTTGAGACAAACTATAGAGCTGAAATGATGAATATTGAGCTTTGTGAAAGCATAGTGTCAATGGAAATACTTTATTAAATAAAATTTATATTGGATATGATATAACGTTGATTAATTTTATTAAACGTTAGATATAAGTACCTACCGTGTGGTAAATAAATGTTAATTTGTTATTGTTAAGTTAAAAAGCATCGTTGATACAAAATTAAGTTTTGGATGAACCTTTGTGTATAGCATGGTAGCTAGATCCAAATCACAGGTGCATAACAGGTACCAAAACCAATGGAAAAACCTAAAAAAGGGAAATATTTATTGTTATTAATAAGCTATAAACTCTGTTATAAATAATTATGTTAAATTTAGTCATAAGAAGGCTATAAATAAGATAGTTAACATGAACACTGTGACAAAAGTGCTACAAGCTACATTCATAATTTGAGTAGCGTGAACAGTCCCGAGAACTGAGAATCTAATCATTTTCAACATTATAGTGCATCGTCTATAAATGAAACTTTATAAAAGTGTAAAAGACTCACCTTGTGAGCAAATTTAATGATACAGATCTAAAATACAGGGTCACAACAGGTATCAAAGACAATGTAAAACCTAAAAAAGGAACGAATTTATTGTTAGTATTTGAATCCATTAACTTTGTTGTACACAAATATGTTAAATTTAGTCTTAGGAAAGCTATAAACAAGATAGCTAACATGAGCACTATGAAAATTTTGTTATAAAGTAATTTCATATTTTGAGTAGCGTAAACAGTCCCGAGAACTGAGAATCTACCCAATTCTAACAATTTAGTGCATCGTCTATGAATAAAACTTTACAAAAGTGAAAGAGACTCACCTCATGAGCAGATAAAATGTTATAGCCTCAACTACAGGCATTGGTAACAATAGGAAATGCAAAATTAGGTCAAGGGAGATGTAAAATCTTGACAAAAATGTTAATTTGTTCCAAAATAAAGATGTTCTTTGAAGTTTTTCTTGTTGTATTTAAGGACAAATGTCCATTGATCGTTTTCTGTCAGTTGGTTTTAGGAAGTTTTGCAAATTAGCAACAGTTCCAGCAAATGATGCTTAGGATGAATGAGAACACGAAGTTGTTAAGAGAGAATACGAGGGTGTTTCCACAAGGCCAGACACATGCATGCGGTAAATCAACATTTTATTTTTATGGAGATAGTAAGATCCATCCTAAAGTGTTTATAATAATAATAATAATAATAATAATAATAGTTTATTTTCCTTTTTGACAATACAGAATATTGTATAGGAATGGTCATATAGTCCTTACAAACTAAGAGACAAAAAATTCTAGTACAGAATAGTAACATTTGTCCAACAAAAATAATTTTAACTTTTTCCTAAAGAAATGCTCGGTCTTACTACATTTTATTTCATCTGGCAGTCGGTTAAACATTTTAGGTCCTATAAATCTTGGGGATTTACTAGTCATATTAAGTCTGGCACAAGGTTCGTGCAACCTATTCTTTTGCCTTGTATTAAGATTATGACAATCTTTATTTAAAATAAAATTATTCTTATTCTTAAAAACATATATACATATTTCAAAAATATACAGGCTAGGTAAGGTTAAAATTTTAAAATCTTTAAATATATTTTTACAAGAATAAACACTCGGTACGTCGGCAATACATCGCAAAATGCGTTTTTGTGCAATAAATACGTTAGATGATAATGTGGAATTCCCCCAGAAACAAACACCATACCTTAAACGTGTATCAATTTGAGCATAGTACAAATTAATTAACTGTTCTCTACTTAAATACGCTCTAATATTTCGGAATAAATAAACTATCGATGAAATTTTTGATATCAAAGCTTCGCAGTGATAATTCCAATTCAGGGATTCATCTAGGTATACTCCTAAAAACTTAATATTCTCCTCACCGCTAGAAATAGGTGTATTATTTATGTTAATTTTTAAATTATCGCATTTCTTTTGCCTGGTGTGAAATCTAGTGAGATGGGTCTTTTCGGCATTGAAATGTAAAGTGTTATGGGAGAACCAACTGCTTAAAATATTTAAAACACTATTGCAATTATGCTCTAAAACATTATCCAATGGGTTGGAAATTATTATAGATATGTCGTCTGCGTACATCGTAATGTGTGCAGTTGCTGGGAAAGAATCAATATCATTCATATATAAAAGAAAAAGCACAGGACCTAATATAGATCCCTGTGGAACACCCATGGTTAAATTTAAACATTCCGAATCAGCCCTGGACACGATGTTTTGTGTCTTATACTTTAGTGTTACATATTGTCTCCGACCCTCCAAGAATGTCGTAACCCAATTAAGTGCAAGACCCCTTATTCCATAATCATGCAGTTTAGTTAATAATAAATTATGATTGACGCAGTCGAATGCCCTGCTGAGATCACAAAATATCCCAATAGGGCACTCTCCCGCGTCTACAAATTCTAATATCTTGTTTAAAAAAGAATGAATAGCCGTACTAGTCGACTTACCGCTAGAAAAGCCATGTTGATTTTTTGTTTTAATTTGAAAAGTCTCTAAGTAATCCAATAATCTATGCAAATAGCAATATTCGATCACTTTAGATATACCATAGGGCACAGTTACCGGTCTATAATTATCTAACAGTTGCGTATCATTCTTTTTAAAAATCGGTACAACTTTTCCAATTTTTAAGCTATTGGGAAATGTTCCTGTCTCAAATGATAAATTAATAAGATATGTTAGTGGTTCGACGATGAAATCTAACACTTTCCTTATAAGAAAACAAGGAATGTCATCCGGGCCAGATGATTTTTTGGGTTTAAATTTTGTTGTTAATAAATTTAACATTTCTTCAACAGTAAACGGTTTTAAAAATAACGAATTTGTTTGTTTAACTACACTAGGTATGCATGTATTACAGTGTGGTATTTGCTTAATTATGTTTTTAGGGGCCTCTATAAAAAAGTCGTTAAAAAGTGAAGTAACTATTTGCGGATGTTCATCTATAACGCCATCGTTGTTTTTTATAGAAATGATGTTGAGTGATTTATTTTTATTTGACAATTCAGCTACGACTCTCCAGGCAGATCGTGCAGGATTATCAGAGTGTACAATTTTATTTTGATAATAAAATTTTTTTTGTATCCTTTATTAGACGACTATGATTCTTTTTTGCTAAATTATAAACCTCAGTAATGTTAGGACATATTTTTTTCAGAATAAAAATATTTTTTAAATTTGTACTGGATGCTCTGACGTCATCGTTTACCCATTTTTTATCTGTAGATTTATTAACATACATTTTTCGGCGAGGAAAATATAAATCAAAGTAATACAAAGTTTATGACCAGGTTAAGGCAGCATATGGATACACTACATCCTAGTGCTGACCTGAACATGCAATTACAAAATATGATAAGGGGCGAGGCTGATTATTGGTTTCAGTTAGTCATAGGAAAATTCCAAACTATAGAAGAATTTGAGGTACTTTTAATGAAACAGTTTTGGAATTCATATTTACAGGAAAAGGTAAGATTAAATCTGTTTAACGGCAAATACAATGAAAGAAGTGGCATAAGTAGGGAACAATATGTAATGAGAAAAATTTATAACGTTAAACATTTGGAACCCAAATTTTCTGAAAGCGAAATAGTTCGGTTTTTAGCAAGACATTTCACGAACGATGTTCAAAACGTAATAATCACTCAGAGGATAGGAAATATAGATGAGCTTATAGAATACTTAAGGGAAATCGATGATCATAGACAGAATTTTAATTATGGTAATAATCAGTCGAGTCAAAATTTTAACAATCGGAGTAGCAATGGGGGGTATCAGAACCGTAGCTATAATAATAACAATTTCAACAGGAATAATCAATATAATGACAGAAATAGATATGAAAATGATAGGGATAATGGTAGAAACAGTGGGGGTACAAGACTCAATAATAATAATAATGATTACCAAAATAGAGGGAATAATAGTAGAGAATTTTATAGGAAAAATGATAATAATTATAATAAGAAATATGAGGAAAATAAAGACCAAAAAGGTTATAGTGGGGGTAACAATTTTAAAAATAGGGACAATTATAGATCAGGAAATTATGATGAAAACACGGAGCGAAAACAAGTCAGATGGGGGGATAGGAGAAATTCCTATGAAAATGATAGGACGGACGAACGTACGTATGCCCAAGTAGCAAATACAAACGTAACAAAGAATAACGAGAACTCGCAAGCGGAATTTAATAAAATTGAAACGACGGCACAATTAAATACTAGAACAAGAGGTTATGATTTTTAGGTAAAGAAATTTTAAACTTAGATACTAGATATGAACATATGCGTGAATTTATTGGAAATGAGAATGGTCAAGGATTACAAAATATTAAAATTAGCCAATTACCCGTTATGCAAATAAAGATAAATAATGTAAAATTGAACTGTTTAGTCGATACTGGTTCGAAAATAAGTTTATTGGATGAAAAAATTTATAATACACAATTAAATAAAAATAATAAATGCATAAGGGTATCTAAAATTAAATTGGTCAATGCTAACGGGAAAAAGTTTGCGGAATGCAACAAAATTTTAAACACTACATTTGAGATTCAAAATCAAATATTTAAAAATGATTTCGTTATAATATCAGATATGAATTATGATGTTATACTGGGTGGAGATATTTTAAGTGAAATAAGAGCAAATATAAACTTGGGTGATAAAATAATGGCTGTAGAGGGTAAAAAAATACCCATATATAATATGAAAATGTTGAGCAGCAAATGTGCTGAAAATAATGATATATTTAATGGCCAGGGTGCCAATATAAAAAATGTATTAAATGGCCAGGGTGCCGATATGAAAAATGTTTTAAATGGCGAAAAAGCCGATAGTATGAATGTGAATTGTGGTAAGCATACGATGAAAATAAACATGTATGTTATGAATACAAGTTTTATTAAGCTCAAAGAAATAGTGTTAAGTAGTTCAGCCCAGTATGACAAAATAGGACAAGATTTGTTAAGAAAGCATATATCATTAATTAAATTTGTACCAAGAAAATCTCAAGGTCATGTACACAAGCTAGAAGTAAAGAAACGCAAACCATTTAAGTGTAAGACATACCTTATTTTTAAACTAAAACTTTCTCCAACCAGAATCAAAGGTGGAATAAATAAAATAAGTAAGATTGTGGTTTTGTCACCGCAAAGTTTTGTAAACTATAGAAAATTTTCATGAATTCAAATTTGTCATAGTTAAGTGGGGGTAATGCAATGACCAAAACCTTACACGTTTATTGAACTGAGTACTGAAGTATAAAATTATGTAAGAATTTAAAAATAGAATGGAAAAAGTAACTAGAAATGATCATATATAACTTTGAGACAAACTATAGAGCTGAAATGATGAATATTGAGCTTTGTGAAAGCATAATGTCAATGGAAATACTTTATTAAATAAAATTTATATTGGATATGATATAACTTTGCTTAATTTTATTAAACGTTAGATATAAGTACCTACCGTGTGGTAAATAAATGTTAATTTGTTATTGTTAAGTTAAAAAGCATCGTTGATACAAAATTAAGTTTTGGATGAACCTTTGTGTATAGCATGGTAGCTAGATCCAAATCACAGGTGCATAACAGGTACCAAAACCAATGGAAAAACCTAAAAAAGGGAAATATTTATTGTTATTAATAAGCTATAAACTCTGTTATAAATAATTATGTTAAATTTAGTCATAAGAAGGCAATAAATAAGATAGCTAACATGAACACTGTGACAATAGTGCTACAAGCTACATTCATAATTTGAGTAGCGTGAACAGTCCCGAGAACTGAGAATCTAATCATTTTCAACATTATAGTGCATCGTCTATAAATGAAACTTTATAAAAGTGTAAAAGACTCACCTTGTGAGCAAATTTAATGATACAGATCCAAAATACAGGGTCACAACAGGTATCAAAGACAATGTAAAACCTAAAAAAGGAACGAATTTATTGTTAGTATTTGAATCCATTAACTTTGTTGTACACAAATATGTTAAATTTAGTCTTAGGAAAGCTATAAACAAGATAGCTAACATGAACACTATAAAAATTTTGTTATAAAGTAATTAAAATAAAGTAAAGTAAAGTAAAAAAAATTTTGAGTAGAGTAAACAGTCTCGAGAACTGAGAATCTACCCAATTCTAACAATTTAGTGCATCGTCTATGAATAAAACTTTACAAAAGTGAAAGAGACTCACCTGATGAGCAGATAAAATGTTATAGCCTCAACTACAGGCATTGGTAACAATAGGAAATGCAAAATTAGGTCAAGGGAGATGTAAAATCTTGACAAAAATGTTAATTTGTTCCAAAATAAAGATGTTCTTTGAAGTTTTTCTTGTTGTATTTAAGGACAAATGTCCATTGATCGTTTTCTGTCAGTTGGTTTTAGGAAGTTTTGCAAATTAGCAACAGTTCCAGCAAATGATGCTTAGGCACTCCTGAAACGACATAATATTTATAAATTTTATATAAAATGTTTTATGGCTATAAAAATTGATAGCAAATTGTTCTTTAGTTTATAAGTTATACACTGGTATGTGTTTTATTAGGTTTTTATTAGAAATAAGCGAGAAATTGTTAAAAATTGTTGAAACAAGGAAATTTTTAATTTACAAGAAAGAGTTGGTTATGGCATACCAAAAGAAAGCCAAGCATCTCTATATCATTATTCTAAAAGAAAATCATTGCTAAATTCATAAATAAAAAAGATAAAAGAAAAATAAAATTTCAAAATTTATTTCAATAAAATCGAGTGACATGAAATCCATAGAAATGTCAAAATGAGCCAATAAAAAGGGCATATTTTAAATTCAGTCTTGTTTGAATATTAGAGGTGGCAACACGTATTTGTTTACCATAATTTTATAACCTCACAATTTAAAAGTAAAAACTAGAGTTTGTTTTCCAGTAAAATTTTGATTGAAACTCCGTGTGTGAGTAATTATCCAAAAGGAATCAGTTTATTCCATCATATGTGAGAAAATAGTAATTTTTTTGAGTTCCTAGTGGAACGAACTTCCAGGAAAGTAATTTGTACAAACGCTTTCTTATAAATTTATAAAGTTTTATTGTTATACAATTATCAAGAACATTCAAATTGTAAATTTTACATTAATAGTGCGGGAAACAGTTTAACTTACCGTAATAAATAAATAATAATTCCAAAGAAATTAAACAAAGTGATACGACGAGTACACCAAACTATTCAAATCGCAGGAGGAAGAAGAAGTATACAAATATTCGTCTGTCAGCTGAACACGAGGCGCACGCAAACGAGAGAGACCGATCGATACGATTTCCGTTTCTAAATAACATTTTGTCCAAAATAAAAAGTCCCAAAACCAGAGCTCGAACGTAAGTTGATCAACATAAATAAAAGGCCTATTAGTTTTAAATATTTTTATTGTTCCATACATTTTTAATTCACAGGAAAACCATACCAGAAAGTTTAATAAAATTAAAAGTTTAAAACATAGCCAACGCAGGTGTTTCATTGAGGTTGTGATGGACAGGGTGAATGTTTTTATTTTCAGATTTTGAACCTGCTTTTTGGCCCTGTAAGAGTCTAAACGAGCAAGGGAAAGTTATATATTTTCGTGTAGGTGTGGTAATTCATTAATTGATTTAAACAATTTGGCGCCGGGCAAGTAAAAATATTTTCATTCACTATTTGCCACACCACATAAATAAAAATAAATAAAAAAAATATATAAAATATTATAAAAAAATCTGAGGCCTTGGCTTCTAGTACATACACTGAATTTCAAGTTTCTGTACTCTTACCAGCTTGCTTTACTTATTTTCCCCTATTTACCCCTATTTAACCCCCAACCCTTCAACGAAATCATCTCGAAATATAATCCAGTTCCAGATGTCGTTAAAATACATACGTGTACCAAATTTCAAGTGAATATCTCAATTTTATTTTATCAACCTATTTAATAATCCACTACGTGGATGTGGAAGTAAAAATCAGCTTAATACTTGCCTTGCAGACATGGCTTGCAAGTTCAAAATTTCTGCATCTGGATTCTCCACTAACCCTATTGAATGCCAATTGTATTTTTGTATTCAATAAATGGTAAGTAATCAATAAAAAATATTAGCCTGATTTAGATACTTGCGCCAACCAACGAAAAAATGTTATCTAGTGAAGTTTTCACTGATAAGAAAAATCACTTTTGTTGTCTACCATGCTCTAAGGAAGGGGATTATAGTTATTTATTGTATAAGGGTTTTAGATAGCCTTCCCTAGTAGCACCAACATTGCACCAATATATAATCCATATAGGACCAATATATGAATATTGCTCCTATCTAGGACCAATATTCATATATTGGTATTATATGAATTATATATTGGTCCAATATGTTGTGCTACTAGGGTTTTATTCACGCAAGAAAGTTTAAACTCGAGAACGAATATCGAGAGTTTAATTTTCTTGAGTGGATAAAACGCGGCTAAAACACGAATGCTATACAACGTTTTATCCACAATCACGGTCATTTAGAATCAGATTTCATCAAAAAATGATTTGACATTCATTCTGTTAGCGGCTGTAACGTCAATAATTATTGAAATTAAGTTAAAAAAACTTGGAAGATGTTGAATGTTTGCTATTTAGTTTTAAATTATTTATCGATTCCATTTGTAAAAATTTGTCGGTGAAAAATGCAAGAAAGAGATTTTGTTCCTAAGAGAATCCTACGGGAAGCTAAAGAAGCAACTCTCCAATTATTGCCTGCGAAGTCCAGGGAACATTATGAAAAAGTATTTTCCGAATTTAATGAATCGAAAGAAAAATGGGGGATAATGACAATAAATGAGGAAGTTCTGCTATCGCATTTCTTAAATTTGAAGAAGTATGCAATTTCATCCATGTGGTCGAAGGATTCGATGCTGAAGGCCGCTATAAAGGTCCATAAAAACATAGACATAGGAAAATATCCTACGGGAAGCTAAAGAATCAACTCTTCAATTATTGCCTGCGAAGTCCAGGGAACATTATGAAAAAATATTTTCCGAATTTAATGAATGTAAAGAAAAATGGGGGGTAATGACAATAAATGAGAAAGTTCTGCTATCGCATTTCTTAAATTTGAAGAAGTATGCCATTTCATCCATGTGGTCGAAGGATTCGATGCTGAAGGCCGCTATAAAGGTCCATAAAAACATAGACATAGGAAAATATAGTAAGCTCAATGCCCATCTGAAGAGTGAGTCGAGAGGGTACAAAGCGAAGAAAGCTGAGGTATTGGAAAGAGCACACGTAGAAGAATGTTGTCAAGGGCTTGCGATAAAGAATATTTATTTGATGATTAAAGTAATATCTTTTAACCTTTTAGACATTGTAGATAATAAACTTTAAAATATTTTAGGTTGCACTAATAATGGGAGTGTCTGGTGCCTGTCGTTGCTGTGAATTAGTGAATTTGAAAATCAATCATGTAGAAGACAGGGGCGCATATCTGCTTGTTTCTATACCAGATACCAAGACCGGCGTCTCACGAAAATTCACAATTATGGATGAAGGATTCTCTATCAATAATGTGGAGACGTGTAGAAAATACATCTATGTCCTTACATCAGATGAAGTTATCCAACGAAAGATTCTCTTTACGATACACTAATCAAAAATGTACTTCACAACCTGTTGGAATCAACACTTTGTCGAAAGTTTCTTCAAGAGTTGCTTCTTTTTTGAATCTCGCAAACGCAGAAGCTTATAGCGGTCATTGCATGTGGCGCACTTCAACAACTTTACTGGCTAATAAAGGTGCTGACCTCACAACAATTAAACGACATGGTGGGTGGAGAAGTTCTGTTTAAGCAGAAAGTTATATCGAGGATTCTATATCCAATAAGCTTGATATCACAAGGAAAATCTAAGGTACTCCTGGTACTAGTTATTCCTTACAAGAGGAGACATCCATTGCTTCTACAGATTTATCAAAAACTTCGACAAGCACTGTGCATTCTGAAACCAATGACAACTACAAGTTTATTAATAATGAAAACGAAGTGAAATATGATAAAACAAATAAGGAAATGTCTGTTAATATAAATGTTAATATTAATATTCATAAAAATGAAATAAAATGTAATTGATTGTTACATCACTACTTGGCCTTAGAAAAATTAACAATGGTATCACCGGTTAAGGTGATAACCAAAGGCAATTCAACCAACACACAAGTAGCGACGGCGAACGGCTAGCTGATCTGGTGCGTGGCTGGGATTTCGTGGGTTCAATTAATATTTTTTTTTTTAAATCAGCCAGAGGTTGAACCAATATTTTTGTGATATTTTACCTAGCTAGTTTGTTCCAACACTCAGAGGAAGCTTAAAATGATGTAAATATTATGAGCGCCATCCACGGAAAATTTAAGAGTTACTGCTACCCCTGTAATGGTGAAACCAACCGCCGTGGAAAGATTTGATCTTATGGCGGACAGACAAACAAAAAAAATGAAAAATTGAATTTTACGATAAAAGATACTTATTTATTAATTACTTCAGAAAAATCATCAATGTAAAAACAAATCAGCGATTTTAATCAATTTAAAAATTATAAAATAATGTTATCAATTATGAAATAGAAATATTAAGTAATATTATCACAATTTCCAACAGAAAATATTTATAGCTTAATTAATTTATCATTAAAAGAAAAGAAATATATTGTGCAATGAAAGTTATACAGTAAATATTATACAACAAAAAAATATCAATGAAATTCTCAGAATCTCACCAATCCTCCTGATGATGGATAGATAGTGGATGAGGGCTCCTGGTGAGTTCTGGTAGCCTTTCCTAACAGCCTCTCCGAACACAGACTGCTCCTCGACGTGGTTTAACGTCTTGCTAACCTGTATAACGCTAGGGTTTTGCTGTTGGTTGGGATTGACTGGACTAAACTGGACTTGACTAAACGGAATTTCAATCGACTGCTGAACTTTACTAAACTGTGTTTGACTGGACTATCCGTCTTATGAAATCTAGCAGACATTTAACCATCAAACGGAAATGATTTTCCATGTGTAAATTATGTAGACTATTTGTACTAATTATGCAAATTATTTCGGTAAATGATTTAAATAATTTGTATTAACTATCTAATCAGTTATTTGTTAATTATCTATGTAATCAGTTGTTAAAATAATCAGTTATATAATCATCTATTTAATCAGTTGTTAAAATAATCAGTTATATAATCATCTATTTAATCATCTATTTACTATATAATCAGCTATTTGGCAGCAAAACTCTTTTATTAGATAAATCACTAAGAGAAAGTTTGATAACAGCAGAAGTGACACAACTCGTGTCTGAATGATTACCAAAAACTAAAGTCAAAGTGTATGCTGCTACAGAATTGGCTACAGAAATGACCAATTCTGCTATTAGCCAGCTAATAAAAGAGATATCCCCTCTCAAGTCTCAATTAACATATTACCATACTATCAACTAAAAATTACTAAGAATTTGGGTCTGCGTTGTTCTATGCAACCCACAATACTTTCTGCAGTATATTTGGTTTAACCAATAATTAAGAAATTTGTGCTGTGAAATAGATATATTTACTATGCGATCGAAGCCTCTGTGTTCTACGAGAGCTGTTAGCAAAAACTGGAATACAAAAAGAGTTAAATGGATGAAACATGAAAATATAATAAATGTGTACATTCCTAAATTTAAACAGATTACCTATGATAATTTAATGTCTGAGGTTTTAGTTACTAGAGTATGGTAAATACCTGTACATATTTCTCAAAAATTCATTCTGTTTAATAGAATTTAATAAAATTACTTAAAGTTGCCAGATGTACGCAACACGATTTAAGATTGTATTTCTCATTATTCCACTAGTGGATTAAGTGGTACTTTATATGCTTCATAAGTGAGGATAAAACTCCAATTATAATGTGATTGTTGATAAATAATTTTTATAGCTATTACAAATATGTCAGATAATTGCACCCTGATTCCTATACTTATATAACTTAACATAAGAGAGCAGAAATTTTAACAGAAGGTTACTGTTATATGCAGCAATAGACTTATTTTAACAATTCTTATACTCAACACTTTACTTTGGAATTTTTATAAGCATTCGGAAATTTTTTTATATTATGTTTCTGTTAATTATTAAGCTTGAAAATTTGACAAATTGTAATATTTTATTCATGTCAAAGATTGAAACGACTTTTTGCAGGCTTCCCTCGATTTAAATCTAAATGCCAATACGTTTTAATATTTCCCATTTCACTTGGTTGAGGGAATTCCATATTCAAATTGTATCACGAATTCCCCTTGCGGTCCTTAGTTTAATTTTGTTTCCTAATATCCGAAATAAATGAAGGAAACAGCTTTCCGTCGCGTCGAGTCGTGAGCGCTCGTGAAGCTCGATTAGAGCGCGTTTTCATCAGTTGTGCTTTTAGTGCGCTTTGAGCAACACGAATATTTTCTCAGCTTTTCACTTCAACTCTACACTAATAGTCTATCTTTGTTCTATTTCAAGATCTTCAACACACGGTGAGTAACACTTAATTATCATCTTTGAATACGTTACTGAAATTTGACTAATTCTCAGAAAAGGGAATTACAAAGGATTCTTTTCAACAGTTTTAGTAACTTTATTAACGAGATATTGCAAACTTTTACTTTTGAAAGCAACTAACCAAAACATGTAAATATAGTAAAATTGAATTTCAAGCGCCGAAAATTCGTTTTCGTTACGGAAAATAAAGTTAGGTAATAAAATTAACAGTTAGAGTAAGGAGAAAAGTTTTGAATACATTAATGTATTTTCAATATTCTTTCATTTAAGGTAAATAAATCTTCAAGGCTGTGCTGCATTTGATTTTAACCTATTGTTTGCAACTGTATTTAAGTTGTATGATAATGTGTTTCCTTCTTGGGAGGACGAATAATATATTTTTTATATTAGTATTAAAAAAACTTGAATGTGATATTTTCATTGCATTATTGAGTTGAAACTTTGCATGTCAAGTATGTACGATTTCCGTTATTATTCATTTGTTTTAATTCAGTCTGCCAAAGCATATTTATACATTTTCCGATTTTGAATCTAACGATAAGTACACATAAAACATGAGAATGTTTTGTGTTGTGGTACATCCATAGATTCACATTGATAAATTGCACTTATAGTCCATTTTCTATGTAATTTGCCCCTTAAATTCTTCGCTAATTAAGCAAACTTTGTACTATATTACGTAGAGAACAGAATTTCAAATATTTTGCAATAATAGCGTTGCCGCTTTGCCCTAAATATGTGAAATGTGGAACTTTATTGGAAATAGGAACACACTAATATAAATATAATATAAAATATAAACTAGTTCATTTTATAAAAACTTAAGACTATGTTAAAATACATAAATATAAATCTAACTTAGACATTATTCTACCATAACTAGCACTCTCAAAGAATTATAATAAATTCAATAAAAAACGTCACAACGAGAAAGTAAACAAAGGAAAGAACTATTACAGGACTAGGACCTCAAATACGCCAGCAAATTATGTTTGAACTTTTTACGATTGCTACTATTTTTAACAATACTAGGTACGTTATATTTTTAACAATACTAGGTAGGTTGTTGTATTCGTTAAGACCCTTAACAAATAATGTGTTCATTTTTTAAATTCGTTTTAGCAATTCAGAAATCGTGCCGGTTTCTAGTGAAATGGTTATGTACTTGATAATAAAATGAAATATTTTCATTGAGATAACTTGGAAGCATTCCATTTATAATTTTGAATATAAATATCATTGTAAAATAAACCTACCTTGGCCTGACCGAGAGCCAATCGAGTGTATTTAGCATTAAATTAACAGGTGTAAACCTGTTACACTTGAGAATCATTCTCATTCCCCTGTTCTGTAGTTTTTGGAGTGCTGACGTACAATTATAATAATAATAATAATAATAATAATACTTTATTTCCATAAGACTTACAATCATAAGTATAGGAATTGTCAATGAGTAAATAAAATGTACCTAGGTTGGTACCTGTACTACGTAAATTAAGTAAAATTTTACAATAACAGTATTTGACAATCACAATGGTAATAAATGGACTATTATACGCATATTATACGCATAGATTATTACAATATTCATTATATTCCCGGACAGAATAGAAACAATGTTCAATTAGAAACTGTTTGACTAGACGTTTAAAATTTAAATTACTATATAGTAGATACAAAATACAAATACAAAAATACTAGCACAGTAGTCGAAATGTGGTTGAATTATTGTCTTAAAAACTGTGATCTTTATGTATACAGACCAGTTATTTGAAATTCGAGAAAAGAAATAGAGTTTTTTTGATATTTTCTTATACAATCATGGACAAAATTATCGAATATTTTAAATTTTCCCAATTCTTTTGTATTTAGAAATTTTAATGAAAGAAACGCATTATGCAAGAAAGAAATAGTTTATTTCACACATTTTAGGTAAAGCATATTAAGTTTTCATTAGCAGAAAGTGCTAAAAAAAATTAATGCAAAATGTTACAAAAATAAAGAATAATTAGTTTCAACTTAAATGCTACCACGTAAAGTAAATTAATCCTTTGATTAGAATAATAGGACATGGTTAATAACGAGTATTCCCACCTCGAGCTCTAATGGCTGCTTGCATCCTTTTTGACTACTAATTAGATTTTGAATGTATTCTTGAGGAATTGCATTCCATTCATATTGTGCTGCAATTCGAAGTTCTTCTATGGTATTGGAACAGGATTTCTTTGTAGTATTCGACGTTTTAGCTGATCCCACATATGTTCTATGGGACTCAAGTGTGGGCTATACGATGGCCAATCTAATCTTTGAATCTGGACTGCATCAAGGTAGTTAGTCACTGTGCCAGCTGCGTGGGGTCGATCGCTATCGTGCATAAATACGAAACTATCGTATCCAATGTGGCCCACATATGGCAAAACATGATCTTGGAGAATATTTTCGATATACCAGTCATTAGTGCGTCCTTCCCAACTAATACCTTTCCAAATCATTATTCCGCCACCTCCAAAACTAACAGTTTGTACGAGATTGCAACTAGTGCATCGTTCCCCAACTCTTCTATAGACATGATTTCGTCCATCTGGCTTCCATAACTGTATTCTAGTCTCATCAGTGAATAGGACATTTTTGTAATTCTCGATATTCCACTGAATATGTACTCTGGCAAATTGTAATTAACGAGTTTCATGATTTTGGAAAAGACGTGGAACTTTGGCAGGCCATCTTGGCTTTAAACCTACCTCTCTTAATCTTCGTCTAACCGTTTTCGAACTAACATTCACTTGTCTTACATTTATTAACTCATTTTCGAGATGTGTAGATGTCAGTGTGCGATTTCGGGTAGAATTAAGGATCAAAAAACGGTCATCAATTGTTGTTGTGCACCTTTTGCGCCCTTGACCGGGTCTTCGAACAAAATTTCCAGTCTCTTCATACCTTTTTAAAATATTCGGTACTGTAGATTGACCTCTCCTAAGACGTCGTGCGATATCTTTTTGTCTATATCCTTCCTCATATAGAGTTTTATATAGCTTTTTTTTTTTATCAGCATTAATTTTTAATTTATTCGTCTGCATGTATTGTTTAATTTTAATAAGCTCCGTGTTCACTAAATCAATAGCTACATTAAGATCATTACTACTAACGGCAAAGAGTGTATTATCCGCATATAAATTAATGAATCCGCCATTTGTAATATAGTTAATTCCATTTAAGTAGATTATAAATAGAAGTGGGCCTAGTACACTTCCTTGGGGTACACCTGCTTCAATTAGCTGTGGAGATGAGAAAGTATTATTTATCTTAGTAACTTGATTTCTGTTCCATAGAGAGTAATTCAACAAATCAAGCACAGAACCACCAAGACCATAATGTTTTAATTTATTCAATAGAATGGCTCTCTCTATTGTTTCAAATGCCCGTTTTAGGTCTATGAATACTGCCACAATATAATTCCCATTATCCACAATTTCTTTTCATTTCGTTAAGGTTAGTTGTATGGCTGTCTCACAATCCGTACTGATTTACTGCAAACATACCATTGCTATGAAAATAATCCACTAATTGATCATACACAACTAGTTCCAGAACTTTTTCAAGAGGAGGTAGAGTATTAATTGGCCGAAAGTTGACGGCATTGGTAGTATTAGGAATTCTAGGGATAGGTACTACTGTACTTGTTTTCAGTTCTTGCGGAAATTTTCCCTGAATAAGTGACATATTAATGAAATGGAACAAAGCAAAACCTATGGCATGAATGTACTTTTTAAAATCCTACTGTTTAGTTCATATTGTGTACTACATTTATTATCTAAATCTTTATTTATTTTAGTTAATTCATATATAGTTAGTGGCTCAAATTCCGTCAAAGTTGAACTAACATTATCTACTTCAGGTAACCAATCTGCACTTGGTGGAATGGTACTAATTATTTCTGTAATACCTACTAGTTATAAAATAGGTACTAAAATATTCTGCTATCTTTTTCATTATTAACAAATACAACATCGTTTCCTATTTGAAATTTAAATTTTACATTGTCAAAAGGAATTTTTTCGCATTTAACTATTTTCTTTAAATTTTTCCACATTAGTCTAGAGTAATTTTTGTACTTATCTATTTCATTTTCATAATATGTTTGTTTTTTTTACTTTTATTAAATTTACAACTTCATTTCTTTTTCCCCTTTCCAAATTTCAATAATAGTCCTTCTAATGCTGCAATGAACATTTTTTGAACAGTTTATATGCGCTATCACAATTTGCTGCCTTATATTTGATCTCCTTGTCCCACCATGGAACATTTCTTTTATTGATAATGTTAATAACAGGGGCTATTCTATCAATTACCTGTTTATATTTCCTATTAATTTTATCATAAATATCATCTACATCGACAGAGTTATATGGCCAATCAACTTCAATAAGATTTACGCTAATTTTATCAAGATTACTAGTGCTTAAATTACGGAAATTTATGTTAGAGCTTACATTGATATTTTTATGGTTACTATTGACAATATTTACAGTTATTACATTATGATCAGTAATTCTTGGAGCATCATGTACTGCAGCCCTAATGGTTAGCTGGTTTGTAAGAACATAGTCAATTATTGTTTCACGTTTGCCCATCTGTTTGGTACGTTGATACGTTGATCTACACCAAATTTCATAATTAAATGCTTTATTTTATTACTGTAAAATCCATTATCAGAATAGTTAATATTGAAGTCTCCTAATAACATAAACCGATCATTGTTGTTTGTAAAGTTTTCACATAACATTTCTAAGGCATCAATTAGTACTACAGAGCTGGCACTTGGTAAGTGGTAAAGAACTCCTGTTATATTTAATGCCATTTAAGCACACTTTAATAACTAAACTCCAGTAATTAATTACCATCAATAACATAAACCGATCATTGTTGCTTGTAAAGTTTTCGCATAACATTTCTAAGGCGTCAATTAGTACTGCATGGCTGGCACTTGGTAAGTGGTAAAGAACTCCTGTTGTATTTAATGCCATGTAAGCACACTTTAATAACTAAACTCCAGTAATTAATTACCATCAATAACATAAACCGATCATTGTTGCTTGTAAATTTTTCACATAACATTTCTAAGGCATCAATTAGTACTGCATGGGTGACACTTGGTGAGTGGTAAAGAACTCCTGTTGTATTTAATGCCATGTAAGCACAATTTAGTAACTAAACTCCAGTAATTAATTACCATCAAGCACCAAGTTTTGTATCACTGCAAAGTTTAATTCACTTTTAATATAAATAAGTACTCCACCAGTATGCCTATTCTAAGAGTACATTGAACTATGTTGCATCCAGGGATTCTCAGCTCCACTTCTTCAAAATCATCTGTGACTCTCGTCTCGCTAAGTAGCACGATATGCGGATTATAGCATGTTATCTCATTATTAAGAATGTCTTTATATTTAGGCTCTGTATATTTAGGTATATTATATCGCAATGGTATTGTATAAGGTTAGTATTTACTTATTTGAATTAGCTGATTCATTCTTCTTCACAATTGTGGGAACCTTATTAACATGTTTTATTGTTTTGTCTTATTCTCCATTAGCAATCATATTTTCCAGTTTTGCTTTGATTGATCGAAAGTATTCTCGCTGCTTAATCGTTTGATCACTGTACACTCTAACACTAGGTATTTTATTAATTATTTTACCTCTATTTTTTTAGTATATTAAGGGCTTGTTCGGTGCTAAATATATATCATTAAATAATGGGCTAATTTATGTACCTGACGAAGTTTTTAAATTATGTGTCAGTAAGTATTAAGAATTTCATGTTTAGCATAATACGAACGAAGGAAATTTTCCAAAAAAGAGGTTGTAAACATGTTTTCGTGGCACTATTCTCGAATAAATAATTTAAAAAAATCATCATAATGGGGGGGGGGGGGTAATAGGTAATGGTGTAATGGCCAGCGTGACACATTTATAACAACTAAAAACATAAAAACATTAATCTTGTTCCTTAGAGTATGGCGGACAAAAAAAGTGATATGAGAAATTTTCTCACTGGTTGAAACTTCACTAACTAACTCAAAATATCTATAACAATTGTTACAAGTATTTGTGCCTATCGATTGCTTGCCATTTAGTGAATGCAAAAATAAGATTGGCATAGATTTCGGTTAGTGGAAGTCCAGCGGCAGACATTCTAAACCTGCGAGGTATGTCACTGGGTATGACAAAGGAGTATCAAGCTGAGTTCTTTGTTATCGATTAATCATTACTTAGTTATTACAAAAGTACAATTGGCATATATCCCGTTTAGTGGAGGCAGGCGTACATTCCGGTTATTGGAGGTACTGCAGTAGACATATTGAACTTGTAAGGTGTCTACTTTTGAGCCATACCAAAATGATTTTTTTAATAAATAATTAATCCACTACTAAGAAACATTCTCACATAACTTTTCTTGTCAGCCATGCTCCAAAGTAATCGGGTAATTACACGCTGGCTCCTATACTATAACGGAAGGAGCAATTATATAAAATAAAACATTTTTAACAGTTACATCTGATTTATATTCTTGAAAATATCCTGTGAAAGACTCATTTTGAATTCTAGATATCTACATAGCATATTGTATTAAACACCTATGTAAGTTTAGTTGTAATTGTTTGTTCTTCTGTTTTATTGTTTCAATTATTTCATAGACTGCTAAGTTTTCTTGGACAAATTATAATTTTCAGCAAAAAAACTGCGAATAATTAAAAAAATATGTGTTAGGTATAGGACAGGCTGATATAAGTCCACCTCGAATTTAATTCTACATCGATTGCAATAATAAAATTTGGCACATGCCATTTGAAAAAATTGAGTTTTTGACATTTTTTAATTCTCATTTTCAAAAAATCGCAGCAATCACTGGAAACTTCATTGGTCCTATCGTGGACGTTTAAATAATTCCATCAACTTTAGGAAATCGATTGAAAAGAAATGTATTTACCTAGTCTGAACGAGTTAAGAGATATAAACTTTTTAATAGACTCTTGCGTCTCTTAATCTTAAGAGAAACATTGACATGATATGTCAAAAACTACCGACAGCTTGAACCCTTTATACTCAGAATTTAATGCCGAATTCAAAAAAGATATAAAAATTAGGCGTGTCCATTAAAAAAAAACTGTACCGCTATTTTGAAATTATTATTTTCGGACTCGCAGTAGTCGACTAGACATTTGAGATTGGATGCCCTACCAAATCTCAAATTTCTATCTCATTTGCAAGTGGAAAATATTCTAATGGCCGCCTTAAAAGAATCACCCTGTATATTCAGTGAAACGCGAAACAAATCCTTATAATTTTCATTCAATTGTGCCCCGATGTTTCACCCTGAGTAGACGTACACAAGTGTGCCCCGGCCGACATTTAAAGCAATTTGTTCATTATTTCGTATAAAAATACAACAAACATAAATTAATATCAAAATGCCGCAAGGGACTAAACGACAAACTAGTGATGCAAAATCTAAGCAAGTAAAAGGTCCAGAAGTAACAAAGGCATTTGCAGCCGCAATTACAAAAGCGCTAAATTATAAAGAATGTATCGAAAATAATTGTGTGGTTATGAACGCTGTGAGTACAACACCAGATAAGTTCATGGAAGAAAACAGTAAACTTAGCACGCATGTTAATATTATGGAGCAGTACTTAGAAATAATATTCATGTATATGGCGTACCTCAAAATAATACAATCTTCCCAAATAACAGAATAAAGGAAAGAGTCAATAACCATCTAGGCCTGAATTGAATTCAAGATTGCTTCGAAAATTGCTATAGAGTAGGAAATGAAAGTAAAACTGATAAACCTCTAGCAATTCTAGTAAAATTTTCTACTCATCAGAAGAAAAGATGGTATTTCATCATAATAAAGCGAAACTAAAAGGAACTGGTATTTGTGTATAAGAAGATTTAACCGCCGCACCGCAAGACTCAAAACCCACATACAGAGAGATCAAGAAAGATTGAATGTGCCGCTCCCTAAAGATTTTTTGTGTGCCACTCGGACTATTTTGTGTTACTTTCAACATTTGCATCTTAGCGACTGGTTAAAGATTTATATGGGTTGTGCGCGCGCGACGTTAAAATTTAGACATTTTCAGTTTTGGGACATCAAACTCAAATTCTCTAGGTGTTACATGGAAACTACTCGAATATTTCATTATATCACTTTTGTGGACATTGCATAATACAAAATGTTAAGTTTTGGCTGTGTTATTAATTGTGGAAACAGCGGATCACAAAGTGGCGACCATTTGTATTTCAGTATTCCCTAACTCTAGTGACAGGAAATAGACCAGTGATTTTAATTTATAAAAATGTTGTTGCTGTTAGCACGCCGATTTTATTTGTAAAATTAGTAAAAAATTAGCTACATTGCGGGAAAAATACTCTTGATGTAATTTTACCCGCCCTAAATTTGTTAATGCAAAAATACCACAAAATTCATAATTGTTTATAAGCCTGTTTCTTCTGTTCTAATCGTTCGATTGGAACTTTCCGAAGCTCATTTTACTCTGGAATACAAGTACTTATGAAGAAAGTTGACTGTATTGTGCTTCAATAATGAATACTATTCTTACATAGCAAAACTTGCGACATTTTGCAAATTTTGAGTTCCGTATTCAAAGTTGCATAACTATACGAATTCTTCAGTTAGATTGCTCAATTATTTTTTGCATACACTTCAATTGTTACCAAATAGACTCCCGATACCCGTTTTATCATAAGGGCAAAATTTTGCAAAATATGACGTTCTGGAAAAAAAATTATTTACTTATAATTTTGGACCGAGGCACTTTTTTTATCATGATTCTTGCGGGAAATTACATGGTTTGGTTAATATCACATATTACTCTTATTAAAAAAAATTCAATAAATTAGATATCATTTATATATGAAAAATAAAATTTGCAAGTAACAAAAATTGCAATAACTTTTTTAATTAAGTAAGTATGTAAATAATGAAATTCAAACGACATTAGATTCATAGGAAAGAAATACGCTGATTTCGCCTCTTGTTGACCCTTTTTAGAGCATTTTAAGCATTGGTGAATATTGTACGAGCAGTCGTAGTTGTTTATAATTAAAAAAATTTAGTGTAATACGTACGAAAAAATATAAAAAATATATAGCCTCCATTTCGAATTTTCCGAAATTATTAATTACAAAAGTCTCAACAGTGCCAAAACTAAAACGTTGATATATCGGCTTAAAATGGTCTAAAAAGGGCCCATGAAAGACAAATTCAGCGTGTTTTTTTCCGACGTATCTAATGCCGTTTGAATCTCATTAAAATTTGCATTATTAAAAAGTTATGGCAATTTTTGTTGTTAATTTTATTTTTCATAAATAATGTTAATTTATGGAATTTGTTTTTTTTTTTCAAAAAGAATAAGTAGTATTAATCAAACCATGTCATTTTCCGCAAAATCATGATAGAAAAGTGCCTTGGTCCAAAGTTATAAGTAAATTAATTTTTTTTGCAAAACGTCACATTTTGCAAAATTTTGCACATATGACAAAACGGATATCGGGAGTCTATTTGATAACTACTGTGTATTTAAAAAAATGTTTAGCAATCTAACTGAGGAATTCGTATAGTTAGGTAACTTTGAATACGGAAATCAAAATTTGCAAAAATTCGCCACTTTTTGCTATGTAAAAACAGTACAATTTACTTTAAAAGTACATGTATTCCCAAGTAAAATGAGCTTTGGAAAGTTCAAATCGGACTATTAGAACGGAAGTTATAAAGATAAAGGCTTATAAACAATTATGAATTTTGCGGTAATTTTGCAATAACAAATTTAGAATGAAACATATTCTTTACAGTATTTTGCAAACAGCAGAAAAAAACTATATATGAGAACTAAGATAAAAACTATTTGTAAAATTATTGATTTACAATTTTTGCATTCCTTTGATAACCTGAATTCTGGTTATGCTAGCAATTAAAATCCTAAAATCAACTGGTCTTTCTTATTGGACAATTCTCATTCTAACACTAGTTTCTAAACAGTCCCCTACGGCTATGCAGAAGCTAGTGTTAAAATGAGAATTGATTTTAGGAATTCAGGTTATCGAAAGAATGTAAAGATTGAAAATCAATAATTCTACAAACAGTTTTTGCTTTAGTTCTCATAGATAGTTTTTTTCTGCTGTTTGCAAAATCCTATGAAGAATATGTTTCATTATAAGCATAAGCAAACAAAAAATAATTCGCTTTGAAAACAAATTTAGAGGCGGGCGAATTATATCAAGAGTATTATTCTCGTAGTGTGGTTAATTTTTTACCATTTTTACAAAAAGATCGGCGTGCTAAGAGCAAGAACATTTAATTTATTTTTTGGCATAAAGTCACTGGTCTAAAATTAGATTTAATAATGTACGTAGAATAGAAATCAATTTTCATAATTTTAGTGTGTCTGTGTCTGTGTCACGTGATCTTCACTCTTTCTCGATCGCACTGTATATGCATGTGGAAAATTCTATTATCAGAATGTTTGGTCTAATGATGGAGTAGTTTATGCGAAAGTCAAAAATAAAATTGTAGTTGAGGGACAGAAATGAAATTGACAATTTACTAATTAAATAGCCGAGTGCGAGAAGGCAAACCTATGTATTCCATGCATTTGGACCTACTAAATACGAATCCGATGTCCGTTTTGCCCGATTGCCTCTTGCATTTCTCCTAACCTCAAAAAACATCGAAACGGTATTTTGCGAATATCGCGATTTCTATCGCTCGGAGGCCAATTGAGGTTATTATGAAAATGAAAGATTAGGAAATTCCGCACGAAAATGATCTCTTCCATTTTTTATGTACAATGAACGGTTTAGGCAGAAATGTGCTTTGAAGTTTCCGTGCAAGAGAATTTTTCTATTAAGTGAACACCAAGAACACTATGTTATTAAAATTCGGTTTCAGTGAGTTTCTGTTAACAACGAATAATATTATGAGATTTTATTTCCCTCGTATACCGAAGGGGAGTATTGTATTCGAAAAAAAATCACCATCCGAGATTTTTTCGGATTTTGATGTTTCAGATCACGTAGATTACGAAAATATAGATTTTTCAATTCCGTCAGCCAGTCTGTCTGTCTGTCTGTTGGTGTATTCACTAAAAAACTACTTGACGGAGGGCAGTCAAATTTGATAGGTGATTTGAATTTCCACGTTTCATGACACGCTAAACCTATTTCAGAAAAAAAAAATTCAAAATTTTTTTTCACCACCAATTTTCTAATTTATACTATTACTACTTGCTATAGAATAGATGAAAAATTTGTTTTGCTCAAATTTAAAATTTCCGTGTTTCATGACATTCCAAACATATTTCGGAAAAAAACTAAATTTGCAACATTTTTTTACCATTTTGGAAAAAAAATTTACCACTAGAATAGAAGGAAAAATTTTTTTTTCCTCAAATTTAAAATTTTCACGTTTCATGACATTATAAACATATTTCAAAAAAAAAATTACCACTGTAGAATAGAAGGAAACTTTCCTTTTTGCTCATATTTAAAATTTCCACGTTTTATGGCATTCTAAACCTATTTCAGAAGAAATAATTTTGAAAATTTCTCTACCAACCTTTTTGAACATTTTCAAAAAAAAATTAAATTTTGTAAGCACCACTATATTTCCACTCCACAACGTGAATGTGAAATTGAAAATGTGACAGATCGCAATAATATTTGGCATATGCACCTATTATACTTTTATTGAAATATGTACTGGGTGGTCATCCCAAAAAATAATTCAGTCATGGTGGACATTTATAAAGGTATTTGCGCAAGCCTTCCATATTTGGCACTTGTTATTTAGTATTGAACTTTTTGCTGTTATCTTATCTTATCTGTTATCTTAACTTATCAGGTTTTCTTTGTAATAATAGTGATAACTATATTCCGATTATTATTTTCAATGTCACTTCGTAATTATTAAAGTTTTAGAGTGACCGACATACACAAATAAAGAGGGAAGTTCTGTGTAAATACCTTTACCGATTTTTTTTACAGTTAAAACTTTGCCATATATCTTTTTTTGGAAAATTAGGTACATTATCCTTCATAACGATTGATGCAACTGGTGGAATTTAAAATATTTTACCGTGATACAATATCATGATGCATAAGTACCTTCCACCCTAATTTTATAAAAATCAGAGTGTTGTGATATAGGAGTCATGAAAAGTGAGTCATACTGTATAATAGTTAACATATATGTGTATTTTATTTTATATTCTATTCTATTCTATACATGGACTATATGAAATGGAGCATATTATGTCTTGCCCCGAAACTTTGAAGCACATTTTTGCCTAAACCGTTCATTGTACATAAAAAATGGAAGACATAATTTTTGTGCGGAAGTTCATTATCTTTCATTTTCATAATAACTTCAATTGGCCTCCGAGCCATAAATAGCGCGATATTCGCAAGAAACCGTTTCTTGTGAACTTTGACCTTGAACAATTTTTTATGCCATAGTGATCTAGTTCTCGATTTTTAACATTTTCTTTAAACACCAGAATAAATTGATTTAAAATAAAAAAAAACCGCTGCCTAAGGAATCATTACTTCCACATCCAGATTTTTCATCCAAGTCAATTTAAGGGAAACATCTTGACTATATTTGCACTCTAGTATGTGGAAATTATTGGTCATAGAATTTTAATAATATTTGGGGCAGATGTCACAGAAAAGTTTGAGGAGTTGGTTTCTACCATATACGTTAAAAATGAAGTTACTAGTTTACCCTATTTATTTTCCACTATTCACAACCTACCACCTCCCACCCTTTCAATGGAGTCATCTCAATCAGATGTCACTACAATACATACGTGTACTAACTTTCAAGTGAATATCTCAATTTTATGTTATCAATCCCATTAATATTGAAGCGGAGGTGGTGGAGTTTGAAAAATATTAGAAAGAAATCTGGGGCCTTGATTTCTAGTATATACACCGAATCCCAAATTTCTGTACTTTTACCAGCTTGATTTACTTATTTTCCCCTAGTTACTCCTATTAATCCCAACCCTTCTACGGAATCATCCCAAAATATAATCTAGTTCTAGATGTCGTTATAATATATACCTCTACCAAGTTACAAGTGAATATCTCAATTTTATTTTATCAATCCCTTTAATAATGTAGTAAGGGTAGTGGAAGGGTTGAGAAATATTATTAAAAAATCTGAGGCTCTGGCTTCTAGGACATACACCGAGTTTCAAGTTGCAGTACTCTTACCAGCTTGCTTTACTTATTTTTCCCTATTTACCTCTACTTACCCCCATTCCTTCAACGCAATCATGTCAAAATATAATCTAGTTTCAGATATAGTTATAATACATAAATGTACCAAATTTCAAGTGAAAATTTAAATTTAATTTTATGAACTCATTTAATAAGGGAGTGGGGGTGGTGAGGAGATGGAAAATACTAATAAAAAACCCTGAGAACTCCGCTTCTAGTATAAACACCAAATCCCACATTTCTGTACTTTTATTAGCTTGCTTTACTTATTTTCCCTTATATATCCCTATTTAACCCCCAACCCTTCAACGGAATCATCTCAAAATATAATCTGGTTCTAGATGTCTTTATAATATGCGTACAAAATTTCATGTGTATATCTCAATTTTATTTTATCAACCCCTTGAATAATGAACTAGGGGTAGTGGGGGGCTGAAATATATTATTAAAAAATCTGAGGCCTTGGCTTCTAGTACATACACCGAATTTCAAGTTTCTGTACTCATACCAGCTTGCTTTACTTATTTCCACCTATTTACCCCTAAATAACCCCCACCCCTTCAACGGAATCATCTCAAAATATAATCTAGTTCCAGATGTCGTTATAATACATACGTGTACGAAATTTCAAATGAATATCTCAACTTTAATTTATCAACCCCATTAATAATGGGGTAGGGGTGGTACGGGGTTGAAAAATATTATTGAAAATCTAAGGCCTTAACTTCTAGTACATACACCGAATTTCAAGTTTCTGTACTCTTGCAAGCTTGCTTTACTTATTTTCCCCTATTTACCCCTATTTAACCCCCAACTCTTCACCGGATATCCTCAAAAAACAATCCAGTTCCAGATCTCTATATAATATACACGTGTACAAAATTTAAAGTTAATATCTTAAACCGTTCCGGAGAAAACGTGCGGACAAAAAAAAAGCTACAGGCAGACAGACAGACAGACAGAAATTTTTTTTCCGCTCAAATTTAAAATCTCGACGTTTCATGACATTCTAAATCTATTTCAGGAATAAATATTTTTGAAAATATACTTCCAATCCACTACGTGGATGTGGAAGTAAAATGAAGGATATATTTTATTAGATCAGAAAATTCTAATTTCACTGGGCTCTCAGCGCCCTAAAATACGTATGGAAACGGTGGGCACCTCATTTAAGCTTTTTATTTAATTGTTTGATATTTTTCTGGCATTCTGACGGTGTTTCTTGATGTTGGAAAAAATGCAAGAGCCAATCGGGCAAAACGAACTCGTGTTCGGCAGGTCAAAATGCATGGGAATACATAGGTCTGACTTCTCGCACTCGACTTTTTTTCTTTTGTGTGCCTGTGCAATTAATTATGACTTTATATAGAAAGTGCAAATCTTATTTTAATATATACGAATATGATATGTAACATATGATTTAAATAACTACAAATATTAATATAGCTTGCAATTTGAAGTGCGTAACGTATATCTATGGTATCATAAAATAAACATTCCACTTCTGTCATGTAATTTCTGAGAGTAATGTATATATTTACTAAATCGGGTTGTTTGATAGATTTCATTATACATGTGTTTCAAATTTTTTCGAGTGGAACTAATTAGAGTTAAATGGTTTTTTCTCTCTTGTGAATTTAAAGTTCTGCATTTGCATATTTTCCGCTTTGAAAATGTATTTATTTATCGTGAAATGTTTACTTCATCAATAACCAACACCACAGGAAAATATACGTTTGTATAAAATATTACTGGTACCAATAACACAGAATAACAGAAATATAACAAACCTGAATATAATTGAATTATAAAAATGATAGGTAATGTTAAACGTTTACGGAAATTTTTATATTAATACTGCATTAAAGTTCTATACCATGCTTGACTAAGTTATATCTGAAGAGTTTTGCTGTAGTATTTTCGATTTCATAGGATAATTTGTTAAATTGATTAATCCCTTTGAAGTACAACGATTTAATAGAGTATACCTAAAGGATTTAATGAGAAATTTCTAAATTGCAACATGGGTGACTTTCCCTTTGATCGTGCGTTACTTAAAATATACAGGATATCCTAATACTGTGGAAACATGGGAGTTTAGGTAAATCGACAAATGTGAAATTTTAAAAAATCCGTATTATTTGTGGTCGACACAATTTTTATAAAAAAAGACAGTTTTGACCAAATAACAAAGTTTATACGATGCCACGAAATGATTTGTGGCTAACGAATTAAAAATAAATTTCCAACTGACACAATATATTTCTCAAGTTCCGAAGCCAATTATGTAGGTAGAAGTTCTAATATATTGAATAAAAATTAAGTTGGCACTGACACATTGGCCATCTAGTAAATAATTTAAATCAGGTAATTTATCACATAAGGAAACTAATTAATCTAACCACTTTTGATATAGCTTTAACGTTTTATTACAGCAATTTATATAGTTCTATTAGTTCAGGAATATTACGTTTTTATTCCGACAAAATTCATAAAGATTTGAAAATTGGTGGGCATGTTGGGAATAGCATAAGGATTACTAAACCAAAAAGTTCCCATCCCTAAATAGTGTGCTTCATCCCCCAGGACGTCCTTTCTACCCCCATTTTGAGTTTTTCTAGATTATCTCGGCAACGGTGTAATTTTCGACGAAAATTCTTATATACAAAATTGTTCCTTGGAAAATTCTCTATCAAAAAGGTTTTTACCACTCTTTTCCTAAAATTAATAATAACGTGGGAAGTATGGCGCAAACATAAGGGTTGGTTCGGACTAGCACTCTCTACAGTACGATCTACCTTAAAGTTTAACGTATAACGCTTAAAATAGCAGTAGGCACTAAAATTTATTTACAATTTTAATAAATATACAACTTCCACCCCCTCACCTCTATAAAAAGACCGTGTTGTACTTATTTCCACACCACCCTAGACATAAAGTACTTGGCACGTTTTTTTTAAAGTGGTGTCCCCTGTAGGCCTAATCCACTAATTATCAAATGTTAATTATAAATCTTGGTCGTCTTCCACAGATTCAACATTCAAGCATGATTGTCCATGGCAATGATAACATATTGTAGAGCAACGCAAGCCTGCTCGTCTGCAACTACTCCTGTATTCGCACCCTAATTTACATGAACATGAAATAAGCGTTAAAACAGATTCGGGAGCTGGTTCTTTTATAGTCATTATTGGGATTAATATACCGCCAACTTTTTTCCACCCCCAATCGGCAGCTTTGAGCGTCACGTTTTTCCATGTTTGAATTTGGTGAAAAACACGATAACAGTGTTGCCGAGCGGCAGCAGAAGTTGGTGGAAGTTTTGACAACATAACAGTGTTGCTGGCTTTACCAACTAGTCTGTTAAAAGACATAAATCTGTATTCATCTAGACTTTTTTCTGCCGAGATACAGTTGTATAAAGCTAAAATAAATCGCTCTCCCATGTTTGCAATTTCTTCATGAGTAGCTTCCTCATTGTTGAAAGTTTGTACAATATGTTGTAAATCACTTCTTTTATTAAATACATTGATTACATTCACTTTCCCTTTGGAAAAAAACGCCGAGGTTGTGTCACCGCTGATGACATGTACAAATAAAATGGCGGATTTGCTATTTTTTAAGAAAGTTGCAGATTGTAAATCTTGAGAACTGTAAATCCTTTTACAGGTATTACCCTGTTTTTCTTTTAAAAATTTAATGTCTTTGTCAGAGGGAGAAAGTGCAATAAGAAGGACTAGCAGGTCAATATCTTGCCCTACGACAACAGCTGTATCGCAATTCTGACATCCTTCTATAACAGTTTGTATTATTAATAAATCGGCGTCATCCGCAGCAACGAACACATCTATACCTTCAGTTCTAAACCTTTTCACTAGCTCTGTCATTAAACGTTCTTTGTTAAGCAAATTACTTAGGAACACCGAACATTTCGGTGATGGTAAATAGATAACGAATTATATGACTTGCGCTAATTACGGCCCTGATTTACCAACGTACTATTCGTTTGAGGAGAAATGGTCCAAAAACCTTTTTTGTAGAGAATTTCCTGTAGAACACTTTTATACATAGGTATTTTTGTCGTAAAATGCACCACTTCATGGATGATTTTAAAAAAGCGAAAATTGGGGTGAATACTATGTCGTAGGGGATGAAGCACACAATTTAGGGATGGGAACTTTTCGGTTTATTATTACATATGCTGTCCTGATTATTTCCACCAATTTTCAAAACTTTATAAATTTTGTCGGATATATCGCAATTTGGACCGTAATATTACTGAATTATATAACTTGTGGTCTTATTCTTCGAGGAAATTCATCTGACAGCAACAAAATATTAAAAATATAGAATTGAGTTGTGCGTGTATTGGCATCTGCATGACTTAATGAAAATTGTCCGCCAGTTACTAAAAATACGAAAATAATAACACTTTCAAATAAATAAGCATTCATATCAAGAATCACAAACAAGAATAATTATAATGCTCATATAAAAAACTAAACTGTTTTATTTAGAAACACATTATTCATATAATCACAAAAGTGCAAAATATATAAACACGCAGAAAAATAAATAAACTGCCAAACTGGTCTGTTCTGGAATTTTTTGGTTAAAAATAAACGACCTGCTAAAATTTTAATTTTAACGGAATGCTAAAAATAATAACTGATTTTTCTATTCTGTATGCGAACATTTAACGGACCTGTTAAAGTCATGGTTTTTAACGACCGGTTATTTCTTTCCCTTATATGCCCAAAGTCAAATTAAAAACAAACCTAATGAGAGCAGGGAAGTCTTTGAATGAGAGTAGTTAAGACAATGAGTAGAGTATTAAGTTAAGACGGACAATAATCCCACAAAATATATAATACACGCAGAAAAAATTGAATACCTTCCGCATTAAATTATCGTCAAACAGGACCCGCGCTTCTATTTGAGGTTATGATCACAATTATTTGAAGGCGGAAAAAAATTACTGGATATAAATGAGAAAATGGGTCGTCAAAGGATTCTCAAGTTCATTAACAAACATTTTATTCTAGTGAAAAGTCAAAAAAATTTCTGGTTATGTTGTCTTCGGAGTATGCAAGTAAAAATTTTAGATTAAATATTTTGTTTCTGTATTTTGAATGGCCCTGCCACTTTCTTAAATAAAGTGCCATTTACTGAATGATATACAACATTTTGTGAACCAAAAAATAAAATACGGTGTTCTTGCCTCTTTAACGGTACCGTTAAATTTTGGTGGCAGGTCCAAAGTCGCCTCTAATTTTAAACGATGTTGGTTAAATTTAACCTTAAAAAAGTATATAGAGTACCACTGACCGTTAACTTCATTCCGCTAATTATTTTAACAGTGACCTTGCCGTTAAAGCTTAACAAAAATGTTACAGAATAGACCTGAAACTAAGATAAATTCATATTTGCTACAGTCATTCTTTAATTTACGCATACCGTAATACAAACTAACTCTGTGAGCAGCCCACTTCGAATATAACTCTTAAGGTTTCAACAGAATTTGTTATTAAAAATTGGGCGTTAGGATTTAGCTCGACGTTGTAGCAGGAAGCACAGTTATTACTTCCACATCCACGTAGTGGATTGGAAGTATAGTAATCGCAAAAAAATTTTCAAAAATTTTTATTCGTGAAATAGGTTTAGAATGTCATGAAACGTCGAGATTTTAAATTTGAGCGAAAAAAAAAAATTTCTGTCTGTCTGTCTGTCTGTAACTTTTCTTGTCCGCACGTTTTCTCCGGAACGGTTTGAGATATTGACTTGAAATTTTGTACACGTATATATTATGACGAGATCAGGAACTGGATAGTTTTTTGAGGAAATCCGGTGAAGGGTTGAGGGTTAAATAGGGAAAAATAGTGAAAAATAAGTAAAGCAAGCTTGTAAGAGAACAGACACTTGAAATTTGGTGTATGTACTAGAAGTTAAGGCCTAAGATTTTTTTATAACATCTTTCTTATAATAATAACGACGTCTGAAATTAGATTATATTTTGAGATTATTCCGTTGAAGGGTTGGGGGTTAATTTGGGGTAAATAGGGGAATATAAGTAAAACAAGTTGGTAAGAGTACAGAAACTTGAAATTCGGTATACGTACTAGAAGCCAAGGAGTCAGATTTTTTATAATATTTTTCAACCCCCACCACCCCTACTCCAATAAGAAAAGGGTTGATTAAATAAAATTGAGATATTCATTTGAAGTTTGGTACACGTATGTATTATGACGACATCTGGAACTAGATTATAATTTGAGATGATTCCGTTGAAGAGTTGGGGGTTAAATAGGGGTAAATAGGGGAAAATAAGTAAAGCAAGCTGGTAAGACCACAGAAACTTGAAATTCGGTGTATGTACTAGGAGCCAAAGCGTCAGATTTTTTTATAATATTTTTCAACCCCCACACCCCTACTCCAATATGAAAAGGGTTGATTAAATAAAATTGAGATATTCATTTGAAATTTGGTACACGTATCTATTATAACGACATCCGGAACTAGATTATAATATGAGATGATTCCGTTGAAGGGTTGGGGGTTAAATAGGGGTAAATAGGGGAAAATAAGTAAAGCAAGCTGGTAAGACTACAGAAACTTTAAATTCGGTGTATATACTAGAAGCCAAGGTCTCAGATTATTTATAATATTTTTCAACCCCCACCACCCCTACTTCATTATTACAAGGGTTGATAAAATAAAATTGAGATATTCATTTGAAATTTGATACACGTATGAATTATAACGACATCTGGAACTAGATTATTCTTTGAGATGGTTCCTTTGAAGGGTTCGGGGTTATTTAGGGGTAAATAGGGGGAAATTAGTAAAGCAAGCAGGTATGACTACAGAAACTTGAAATTCGGTGTATGTACAAGAGGCAAAGGCCCCAGATTTTTTGATAATTTATTTCAGCCCCCACCACCCCTACTCCATTATTCAAGGGGTTGATAAAATAAAATTGAGATATTCACATGAAATTTAGTACGCATATGTATCATAACGACATCTGGAACTGGATTATATTTTGAGATGATTCCGTTGAAGGGTTGGATGTTAAATAGGGGTAAATAGGGGAAAATAAGTAAAGCAAGCTGGTAAGACTACAGAAACTTGAAATTCGGTGTATGTACTAGAAGCGAAGGTTTCAGGTTTTTTTATTAGTATTTTCTATTTCTCCCCACCACCCTCACTCCCTTATTAAGAGTTGATAAAATTAAATTTAAATTTTCACTTGAAATTTGGTACATTTATATATTATAATTATATCTGAAACTAGATTATATTTTGACATGATTGCGTTGAAGGAGTGGGGGTAAGTAGAGGTAAATAGGGAAAAATAAGTAAAGCAAGCTGGTAAGAGTATTGCAACTTGAAATTCGGTGTATGTCCTAGAAGCCAAGACCTCAAATTTGTTAACAATATGTTTCAACCCTTCCACTACCCTTACTACATTATTAAAGGGGTTGATAAAATAAAATTGAGATATTCACTTGTATTTGGTAGACGTATGTATTATAACGACATCTGGAACTAGATTATATTTTGGGATAATTCCGTAGAAGGGTTAGGGTTAATAGGAGTGACTAGGGGAAAATAAGTAAATCAAGGTAATAAGAGTACAGAAATTTGGGATTCGGTGTATATACTAGAAACCAAGGCCTCAGATTTCTTTCTAATATTTTTCAAACTCCACCACCTCCGCTTCATTATTAATGGGATTGATAACATCAAATTGAGATATTCACTTGAGATTAGTACACGTATGTATTGTAGTGACATCTGATTGAGATGCCTCCATTGAAGGGGTGGGAGGTGAATAGTAGAAAATAAGTAGGGTGAACTAAAAACTTCATTTTTAACGTATATGGTAGAAACCAACTCCTCAAACTTTTCTATGACATCTGCCCCAAATATTATTAAAATTCTATGACCAATAATTTCCACATACTAGAGTGCAAATATAGTCAAGATGTTTCCTTTAAAACGATTTGGATGAAGAATCTGGATGTGGAAGTAGTGATTCCTTAGGCAGCGGTTTTTTTTCTGAATTCCACGTAGCATGGTCATATGGACGTAGAATTGTCTTCGGGAATAGGTTCTTCGGGGAAAATGTTTGTACTAAATTTTAAAATAAAATCAATATGTTTATTTTAGTTTGATACCTCGCAATCTCTATCTTGCATTTCCAATGAGTTTTTTTTATCGCCTGCCTATTTGTAAATTGTTTTGTTAGTGCCCTATCAATAAAATTACTACGAGCAGAACGCACTATTTTTTTGTGTTGAGCCCAAGATTTGCGAAACACATAAAAAGGAGTCCTACTCTGTGTAAATAAAGCCTGGGTTTCCTCGAGCGTTCGGTCGCGGAGAACCGACTGTCGGTCGACCGACAAGGATGGCGACTTCGGTCACAAATGGTTTATTAGAAAATGAGTATTAATTAAATAAAATATAGAATTAGTTGGTTACACTTTTAATACTAGAAGAGGTCGCTTTTTTAATTTTGTTTCCTATTTGTTACTATTGTTACAACTAAATCTTTATAACTTTTAGCATTAACAATATATAATGCTGGATACGGTCTAACCAAGTCTATTAAAGTTTCATCTTCCCCAGTTGTACATTTTCACCCATATTTTCTTATAATTTCACAAAACAAAAGCAACAAAATGTATCCGCATACTGTCGATTCAGCTGAACGATTCGGCTGGAATCAAGCTCAACACATTCAGGTTGCAAACGCGCAACTGAACGAACTCCAGCAACCCAGCCTTATTTTAAACACTGACGTTGAAAAAAATCGTCACATCGCAGCGGTGGACAGATTATCAGTTCTCCGCGACCGGACCCAGTGTTCGAGGAAACCAAGACTTAATATACTATTTTGTCCTCAATCATATTCAAATTAATTTATTATAAACGTACAATTATTCCTCCTCATTACTAAATGATGAAAATGATGTTTCACGGAATTATTGTATAAGAAAATAGGTTTGTTTATTGTAAGAAAACTGTATACGCGTGAGTGTTTACTGTGGATGTTTAAATCGCCACCAAATGTTATAAACCATAAATATGGAACCCGCTGGAACACAAACCTTTCTCTATGAGTACCAATATTCCAAGAGACGCATACCAAAGATTTATTTTTTATTACGGACCCAAACTTTATAATATGTCACCTACAGAACTAAAAAATGTAAAAAACAAAATAAATATAAATTAAACAAAAAACTTGAATTATTTTTAAATGAAAACAATAACCAAATTAAGGCAGTTTTAATATTTAAGATAATTACAACTAGTCAGTCTTTCGATATTTGCAAACTTATCTTGCCTAATACTGAAACAAGAATCTAATATCTCCCTTCTCACACAACTCCGTTTAGTATGATGTATACTAATCCAGGGCAATAAGCCGGGGAAAAAGCTAAAATAAAATAAAAAAGACATGTAGAGGTCCGGATCGAATTTTTTTTTGCATTCGATTCCTGGGGTGATATGGATCATTCATAGCCATCAAAACCTTATCGGTTACCCCCTCCAACCCATGGGGGCCAAAAATGGACGAAATTTGGTCCATTTTTTCAAAATTTTCAACTCTCGAGTTCTATGTTTGGCAAAAAAGAGAAAATTTTGAATATAGTATTTACCGAATGCGGAGATGAAGATTCGCGGGAGAATTTCGATGTAGATGATCCAATTCTTGAATCTGACGATGAATATGATTGAATTCATTGTAAATAATCGTATATTTTGTTATTTTTATTGTAATGCATTTTATGTTAAACTGTATATAAAACTATGGTATAAAAAGTAAAGAAAAATCAGTTATAATTTGATATTATTTATATTGAAATATGCAATAAAATTTGAAACAGTCAATTGGAGAATGTAATAAAAAAATTAAATATCTGTGTTATTTTTTTCATAATTAATAAGCACATTATCCTACAGAGAGATAGAGAGAGAGAGAGAAAGAAAAAGGAATAGTTTTGTTTGTTTTTTGCCAGAACTAAAATAGGAGAGTTGAAAATTTTAAGAAATTAGGCCAAATTTCGGCCATTTTTGCCCCCAAGGGTTGGAGGGGGTGACCGATAAGGCTCTAAAACCTCATTGGTCACCTTATGGATCATTCGTAGCCATTAATGGCTATGAATGATCCATATCACCGCAGGAATCGAATTAAAAAATGTTTTTCGTTTAGGACCTACATGTCTTTTTTATTTCAATTTTCGGTTCGTTGCCTGAACTATACACATATATTTTGTATTTGCTCTTGTTCAGTGGCGTTGTCAAACACAAACTCCCGGAGAGTTTAGATGATCTTGTAGATGCGCAGCAAGAATATATAAATATGAATAATATGAACATTTTGCTCTTGATCCCATTTCATTAGTTCGTATGCAAATCATAAACCTTGCAAGATCTCGTAGGAATTAAATTTTATACATCAGAATTAACAATTTTTAGTAACTCGGGTGGCGTACATAGCCATTTTCATACATTTTCACAGATATTTCGAACACACTGCAATGGTGGGTTAATGGTATGGTAGATAGCACGCCACCGACCGCTGTGGTGGTTTTCGGTACCAACATTACGTTACTAGTAAAACAATGTCCTATTTCTATTCCTGTTTTTCGTAGCACAATTTAAATATTCTAACATGCGTGAAGAATAAATATATACTCTTGGTTATCTGTGTCATTACAATATTCGCAAATATCTGAGTAATAAATTTTCAGTTTAAACAAATGTACACATGTCCTCGGCCCTATATTTCCCTATATTTCAATCTTATGGTGTGCCTTCCCCTTTCAAAATATATCTCTCTCCCATCAAGAACATTTTGAATTTAATTATCCCCACATCTATATAATGGACTGGTAGCAATCGTACAAAAATATTCAATTTATTATTTCTTTTTTAAATAGGCTTACGGTGTCATAAAACGTCAAGATTTCAAATTTGAGAGAAAAGTTATGTCTGACGGTTTTTAATTTTTCTTGTACCGTGGGTAAAATTTCTCTCTCTGGAACGGATCAAGACATTGGCTTGAAACTCGGTACGCGTCTAACGAGATCTGAAACTAGATTATGTTTTGAGCTTCTTCCATTGAAGGGTTGGGGAAAATAGGGGTAAGAAAGTAAAGCAAGCTAGTAGACTTCAGACACTTCGAATTCGGTATATACAGGGTGTCCAAGAATTGAGTTCCCGGACGACAACCTGTGATTCCCGAGTTCATACTGGGCTCATACAACCCAACTTACTTTAGTCCAAAAATGTATCCCTGAGGAAGTACATTCTCTTAAAGTGAGACAAAGAAATTTTTTTATTTCAAATAGTTTCTGTTATACTCAAGAAAAATGTTTCAAATTTTGGTGGGAGCTCTACCTCTATAAGTACTCTATGTAAACTTGGTAACAACCAATATCTTTTGTTTCTCAATTCTCTTTCATAATTATTAATATTTGACTGGCTGTAATTTTTTAATCACCCTGTAAAATTACGGAATACTTGAACATTTTTACAGAACATTGAAAGAGCTGAAAAAAGGTACTTTTAAAAATGTTTGTGATATCAATCAAAGTACAAGAAATTATCGTTTTTTCCTCTATTTGTATTTAACGTTTATCTACAATTCTATGTAGAAAAAGATGTTGTAATAAGAGAAAAGCAGTTTATTTAAAAAAATGCATTAATATCAAATGCTTTACATGATATCCACCTGGTTCAGTACACAAATTATTACTTTTAAAATTTTGTGCAATATCAACCAAAAATCAATAATTTAGGTTTTTCTCTGTAGGCAAAGGTGCTTGTGAAATAGAAAACCTGTCGCGTTTGAGAAACAAAAAATATCTGATTGTTATCAAGTTTATATAGAGTACTTATAGAGATACAGTTTCCTACAAAATTCGAAAATTTTATCTTTAATAGAACTGAAATTACTGGAAAAAAAATTCTGCCTGACTTTAAGGAGATGTATTTCCTCAGGGATGCATTTTTGGGCTAAGATAAGTTGGGTTTTATGGATTCAATATGAACCCAGAGATCACAGGTTCTCGCCCGGAAACTCAATTCTAGGACACCCTGTATAATAAAAGCAAAGGCCTCAAATTTTTCTAGGACATCTGCAATCGACATCACCACCCCTAGGGGGTTAACAAAGTATAATTAATATATTGACATCAAATTTGCTAGAGGTTTATATGATAATAAGAACTGGAACTAGGTAATTTTGAGTTCATTTCGTTGCAAGGTTAGGGGATTATTAGGGGTAAATAAGTACAGCAAGCTAGTAAGAATCCCACTAGTAGAAGCCATGGCCTCAATTTTTCTTTTAACATTTATCACTCTCACTCTATCATTAAAGTGTGATTTAGTGTGTTCGAGAACAAAATTCTCAACAATTTCTTGGCATCAACAACCCCCATTACCAACTTGGGGTAGTGATTTCTTAGGCAGAGATTTTTCCAAAGCGTATCTGAATAGGAATAGTATTAAATTTAAAGGTAGTGGTATTTATAAACCACATCAGGACTGATAAGGAATCAGAAAGAATAACAGTTTTCCGAGATTTTAAGGTAAGTACATATTTGGGTGCTTCATAGATGGCAGTGGCTTCTAATATATCTAATATGTCACTAATAATAGAGTTACAGGTATTATTTGTATATGACGTGTTTTGTTTGATAAGTAGACTTAATCTTAATTAACAGCAATTGAATAGAGTATTGTTTTGAAGGATTATTAATAGAAGCCACCTAAGGCACAAATTAGTACCTCAACTATTATTAATGTCTACGTGTCAGCAGCAACGTGGTGTAGTGATTAAGTGAACCAGTTATAAAAATAATATAATATCATGGTCGATCTGAGCTCCCTTGTGGAATTCTAGTTGATATTTCAAGTCCCTTCGATAACACATTTATCAGTATCGATTACTTGAACTGTTTGCATTCTCCTAAACCGGCATGAAGTAATCTCATTTAGTTCGGGACCTTCTAATACCATAAACATCAAATTCATATATAACATAATTTTGCGATCGATGGTACTTTAGATTAATAGGCCCTAAGGATTTTGCAGTTGTGAAAAATTCGCATTTGCTTGTGATAGTGAAAAGCATACATTATATTGTACGTTTGGATATCTTCTAGTTAATACACAGTAGGCTAACACAGTTGCAGCATACACTCTAAAAAATATAACTTTCATCCGAGAAAATGATTTCTCTTACATTTTTGTTAGAAATATAACTTCTTTCAATTCACGTACATTTGCTAAATTTGACTTAAACAGTTTTGTCTACGCAAAATGAAAATTTTCTTTAAACATTTTTTACAGATAATAATTAAACGTGCTTTAGTTCAACAAATGTTATTTTAAATTGAAGTATCAATTTATCTTAATATGAAATATTTTAAATATGACAAGCATACACTACTGAAAAAGGTAAGGTCCGAGAAATCATAGAAACATCGAAGAATGATGCAATAAAAGACTAAAGCATTTTAGTGGAGTGTTTGATCTACAACAGGTGATTTATATTCCAATTAGTAAAGAAAGTGCCTTGTTTCATAAAACTCGTTTGAGTAATTTCAATTTTACTTTTGATCACCTTGCTAATAAGGAATGCTTCTGCTTTCCATGGCACGAAGGTATAAGTAAACGTGGATCAGATAACTACTTGTATCGTCAAAGTAGGTACTAGAAAATTACAACAATAAAGGAACAAAGACTCGTCGAATCGTTGAATCTCCGGTCCACTTTTATGCGACGAGAAAGGTCCAACCTACATAGTGATACCAAAAACACTCCGATCGGACTACCCCTGTGTACAGCGGCCACGTCCAAACATTTGTTATACTTTAAACGTTATACACAGGATTCATATAGCATATACCCCATATAGCTTCTACGGTATTCTATTAGATTCTACATTCTAACATCTAGTGTTTCACTACTGATTCCTTAAACATATCCTATGTTAAAAAACAAAAATATTACTACAAGAAAGAAGTATTTTGTCCTAAATTCACTTTCCTTTTAAATTACACATTTTGCTATTTGATAAAAATAGAATAGAAATGTGTATAATGCAATAAAACTAGAACGGACAATTCCCTATGGAAAATTAGTAAATTATTTAGAAAGAAAGTTCTACCTGTACCTACACTTGTACAAAATGGAACCACCTACATCAAAGACTCAGATAAAGAGGAAACCATCTCCAAACACAAATACGACAACACCAAATTCGACACCACAGCATGATGAGGTCACTCGAGAAGCACAAAAAATTCTATCATACCGCCCAATTCTTCCAAATAAATTATCTAAAATACTTACATCGCCCACAGAATTAAAAAAAATATATCAAGTACCTTCCAAATAACAAAGCCCCTGGCACGGGCAATATTCCAAATATCTCCCCCAAAAATCTATAATCCAACCAACTTTAATTCTTTAAAGGGCCATTATTCAATTATTCATCTTTGAAATAATCTATATCGTCAGAGTCGGTTAATATTAGTTCAGATTGTTCACTATCTGAACCGGTGCAATTTTTCTCTTTGTATTTCTTTTATTTTTTAAACTCTTCTTTCGTTGTTTAGCTAAAGCTATCTCATCTTCGATTCTATTGTAAACAGGGGTGCTTGCTAAAACTTCCGTAACTTTATTCTTTCTTCCCTCTCTCTTGGGGGCGGGTTTAACAGCTTTTGGATCGGGAAATAAATTAGTTGGTTGGTGTTACATTGTGTGTTTGGCGATCAATAGGAGTCTCTACGTCAATATCGTTATCCTTGTGACTTTGTTCATCTTCAACCAAATTATTATTTTTTTGGATCTGTGGTAGCCGGATAATGATGGTTGCTGGGTCCTGCTTTGGCAACATTAGAATCATCATGGCTTTGACTCGATTCTGCGTCTGAAATATCAACATATTCAACGCCAATTGGAGTTGATGCTGTTTGAATGGTTTCTTCATTTGTAAAAAAATGTACATTGTCCTCATTTCGTAGCACATCAGTTACTGCTGAAGCGGAGAAACCATCATAGGTGAAAACTGTGTTATCGCAAGGTAAAAATTTCAGTCGATTTAAATCCGGATATGCAATTATTTGGAATAAATGCAAGAGGATAATTTCAGCAATGTCGTCCATAATTTCAGCAATGTCGTAAATTGTTATCCTCTGGGCAGGAGGATTGACCAACCACGATTGACATGCGTTGTTGTAGTATCGTTTCAGAGGGCCATCAATATTTTTGTCGAGTGGCTGGAGTTTATGGCTGGTATGAGGAAGTAATGTTAATACAACAATATTATTTTGACGAGCCACTTTGATAACATCAAGCGATACATGGGACTTATGGTTGTCCATGATTAATAATGCAGGTTCTGTGGGAGAAGGCTTACTATGGCGAATAAAGTGGTTCATCCACTTTTTAGCAAAGATTTGGCAGGTGATCCAACGTGATGAAGATGCGGAACCAATTGACCCTGCTGGTGCTCCTTTTAGCATATGATCTTTAAAACATTTCCTTAGAAATATCAGTAATGGGGGTATCGTATTTCCAATAGCATTCATTGCCCAACATATAGCAACCAGAGTTTCTCTTTCCGAGGAAGTGACTTGGTCCACTTGTTTTTGACCTTTAGTCGCGATAACTTTACTACCGCCTTGAATCGTGGATAGACCAGTTTCATCCATATTGTAAATCTGACTGGGCTCGAATTTATATTTCTGAAAAACTTGCCTAAGATTTTCATACAATTTGTTCACTACAGGTTAGTTGAATCCCATCGCTTGGCCAATTGAAGTTGCCTCTGCTATGCGTATTGATAGACAAATTTCTTTTTAAAACATTTGTAAACCAATACTTTCCGGCTTGTTGATTTATCCGCCACGATTCAGGAATTTTCTCGTTGTTAGCCACAGCCAGTTGATAGGCCAGTGTCCGCACATTTTTGAGCGTCAGCCCATGGTGCAATTTTGCCATCGTTTTTAGATATTCCGAGAGAACATCTTCCTCGTCGGTTGAAAAATTTTTATTAACAGCGTAATTTGGGGTTAATCTGGGTGCCCCTTCTAATATAGGGCTATTCCAATCAATGCCATTTTTATTTTCACATTTGCTTATATAACGCCTTAAAGTTGTCCGTGGGATTCCATATCTCAGAGCGGCATATTTTACGGACAATCCTCCCTTCTTTTATTCCTGTTAATGCATTTCTGGTTGATTGACTTGTAGTTTTTCCAGTTCGTTTAGGCTTGGTTCATGCCATGGTCAAAACTGTAGTACAAGAATAGTGTAAGACTACAAATTTCTAATATTGAAGAGTGGCCCTCATTTTTCACAATACGAAGTGGTGGACACTGTTTCTTACAGTAAGATGACCACTGTTGCAAAATACACGTTTTTTTTCCAACATATCCTACATAAATTCTGTACAATTTATCTCAATATGTGTCAATAAAACAATTGTTTAATGTTCAAAATGTATGCTACATATAATGACTTGTGTTTACTTACACACAAATGTTAATACAACATCGCAATTTTACCTAATATAAAAGAAATGTACAATTTGAGTGACAAGAAATTTCACCCACTCATACGTAAATATAACCATATTCTATACATACTTCAAATGCACAGTGGGAACCTACTCCTGCGTATACTAGATGGCGCATTACTGGCGCGAATATTTAAAAAGTTATTCTCATGTGGCCACTGTACCAGGCTGACCACTGTTACCAGACCTCCCCTACCCCGAATTTTACGCTGATGAAGATTTTGCGATTAAATACACAAAGTATCTTTCCTATATAGAAAAAATATATTAAAAAGTCTCTATAACTTAGTTACATTTTATTTTTGCCAAAATATATTTTATTTTATTATTATTATTATTTTCTACAAGACTAGTACAATAAAGCGGGTTTTTTATACACTTTTCCTGCATTCTAAAAAACATAATTTACTGTTTATTAAAAAAAACTGGTAATTGGGACCGACTAGACAAACAAAAAACCTTTATGACTTTTCCCTCTAGGGGCACTTTGAAAAAAACTGATCTAGGTAAACTTTTTTAATATTAATGTAGAAAATAATTGAGGACCACTGCTTTTCTTGATCCATCGACCGCCTTTGATGGACCGCCTCAACCGAACTGAAGCAATTATAAAGAGGTAAATAATTCGTTATCTTTTTCTGCACAAGTGCAAGTAAATAATGGCCGTAGAAGTTTAAACAGAGCATTTCTTTACATGTGTGTCTTTTAATTTGGAACAAAATATTGGATTAATGTTCATAATTTAGAATATTTAAATGTGATTTATTAACGTTTGTAACATAAATGAGTGTCCTGAGTTAAAAGCTTACCACCTAAGTAAATTATTCGAATCCTGCATCTGCATCAATACACAGTTCTCTACGTCGAATTCAGGACATACGTACTCCGTTCAACACTAAACAATAAACTATCAACTAGCGTTGTCAATAAAGAAAAAGAAAAGCTTGGTCCAAAATCCAAAACGGAATACAAAAAAAACGAAGAAGTAAGTTGTGTCTGTACGTAATCAAGAATTTAACGACTTGAACGGTAAAGGCAATAAAATAAATCTTCACTATAAATACACAGCGACCCGAAATTCAAAAACAACAAAAACAACGAACGTGGACATGTGTACATAACGAAACACCCACAGAAACTAAAATATTGCACAAGGGAGAGTCAGAGTATAGTTTTCTTCAGATCAGATCTACTAAACACTCATAAAACGTCGACGTCTTTCATCTTATTTACCGCACCGCTAAAGACCGCCGACATTTTATAGCTATCTACACAAATATTGAGTATGATAGGCCGAAACGAGCGACGATCTAAACCTACCTCAATATTCCACCAGTTCTCAAAAGATTTTATTAAAAATTTGCGAAATTTTTGTTTATTTTTTTTTTCTCCAAAACTATGAGCTTTAGACCCCATGTTATATAAGGTTTTTTTGTTTGTCTTGTCGTTCCCTACTACCAGTTTTTTTTTAATGAAATTTATCAAACTACCGATGTCAAATATATTTGTGGTAATTTCATGCCATAACACCGGCCACTGCGTACGTTTTACGCGATATGCGATGGCGTAGTGTGTATCTAAATTATTGTAAACTATTATAAATGACATGCCTCTAAAATATAATACAGTTTGACATGTAATAAAGTATAATACTCCAATAAATGCTTTAAATGCTAAAATTAAATGCAATAAAACTATTTTGTTGATGCAAAATAAATGTCAAATTTAACAAACCGTTGTTTTCAAACTTCGTGCTATTCCTATCAACAACGTTGTCTCCCATCCGCCAAGCACCATTATTATGCGACCGGTGTAGTGCGACGACAGCATGTGTGTGTTGTGTGAAATATGATTGCTGTGTCTTGTTGATAATGGAAGCATTTTTACAAAATTCAGAGTTGAACAAGTTTCTTTCCAACGTGTATTGGTAAGTATGTAAATAGACTCAAGCTGCCTACCTGCATTATAATGTAAGAATAAGTCTTTTTTTTCCATCATGTAGATGCTGTAAACTGTAACTTATACCCACATATTTAGCAGGGCATGTACAGCTTAATTCCCTTTATTTATGATTTTTATCTTATGTCAATAAACACATGTTATTCCCAGCGGGGATATTGTATGCTCATGTGTAATGTTGTTAACTCTTTGTTTTCTGATTTTATCTAGTGTTATTGCAATATACCGACCTAATATAAAGCTGACACTGTAGTTGTATACTAGGAATAAAATAAAGTTTTAGAATTATATTTGTTTTATTAAATTTCCCACTCCTAACAAGCCCCTTCTATATGGAATAATAATAATAATAATAATAATAATTTATTGGTGCCAATAATACAAAGGTATTTTACACAGGTCAGGTACAGAACAACAACAAGGAAACACCTTGCATAATACAACACGAAAAATAAAATAAAAAAGGGTATATACCTATACATATATATAAAATACACACAAACATATAGACCTACATACACATTTATACATATGTGATCAGATAATAATATTAACATTTGAGGATAAATATTCTTCAAAGGAAAAAAAAGCATTGGCTATTAAAAACGATTTAATTGTCTTCTTGAAGACAACGTGGTCAAGTTCTCTTATTCTCAGAGGTAGATGGTTAAAAAATTTGATGGCGTAATAATTTGTTCCAGTACGTGACTTCGACAGACGTAAAGCATCTGAATATATATTGTTTCTGTTTCTCGTTGAATACCCATGAATTTCACTATGAGAATTGTAGTTCGATTTATGTTCTTTGATATACAGTAGACATTGTAGTATGTACACACTAGGCAAAGTTAATATATTTAATTTTTTAAATGCATGTTTGCAGTCATCTCGATATTTTAAGCCGTATACAATTCGTACAGCTTTTCTTTGTAACGAAAAGACCTGGATACTGTGACTTGAATGTCCCCAAACCAAGATAGCATAAGATAAACATGAATGTATGAGACCATGATAAGCTGTGATAAGAGTATTTTGGGAGACATTACGTACAAGATTTCTTAATAAATATATATGAGTTGAGATTTTCTTACAAACAAAATTTATATGTTGAGTCCAAGCTAGCTTGCTGTCAAGATACACCCCAAGAAATTTTACACAGTTATTGCCAATATTTGCCCCTGAATTTCTTAAAGTAAAAACCATTGTTTCCGTTTTAGATTTATTAAGGCTAAGTTGGTTAGCTGTAAACCAATCCTGAGCTTCCGACTGTGTATTTTTCATTATACCCCTAAGGGTGTCTAAATCTCTATGTGATTGAATGATTGTGGTGTCATCTGCAAACAGAACAAATGTTGATGAAGGGATGTTAGTTAAGTCGTTAATATAAATCAAAAACAAGATCGGTCCCAATATAGAGCCCTGCGGTACTCCATATTCCATATGTAGTACACTTGAATTTTGATTTTCATGAGAGACGTACTGATATCTATTACTAAGATATGACTCTATTAACTTGCTACTGTTCACATCAAAGTTATAAAAGCGTAATTTATCAAGTAATATGTTATGTGATACACAGTCAAAAGCCTTGGACAAATCTAGGAATTGGGTAAATACATATTCACCGTCTTCAAAACTTCTACTTATCAAGTTTGTTAATTTATTTATGGCTAAAGTGGTGGATAAATTAGCTCTAAAACCAAACTGACTAGAGCTAAACAGATTTTTGGATTCAAAATAACAAGTGATTTAAATTTTTAAAATGCTTTCTAAGATTTTCGAAATTAACGGTAGGATAGAAATAGGCCTGTAGTTTCCTACATCGTTTATGTTATCTTTTTTATGTAATGCTATGACTTTAGCAAGCTTAAGAATATTAGGAAACGTGCTTGTACGGATACAAATGTTTATTAAGTTAGTCAGTGGGATTAAAATAATGTATCTAATTGCGTTTAAGATTTTTATATCCATGAAGTAAGCATCCTTAGACTTAGTCTTTTTCAAGTTAGTAATGATATCATTTACCTCAACATAAGTTACTTCTCTAAAAGAAAAGAAATGGTTTTCGATATTTCTCGCCTTTGTGCCTAAGAAATCGTTGTAAGTGTTATTAGTAACAGGTAATTCACTTATTATATGCTTAGCTATATTAGCAAAATGTGTATTAAATTCGTTGGCGGATATATTATCTGACTTATTTACCGGATGATTTTTATTGTGATTTATGATTCGCCACATGGTTTTTTGGGAGTTACTTGAGTTTGCAATACGATTGTCGTGAGCATCTTTTCTCGCTTTACAAAGTTGTGACCTGTACTGTTGTCTATGAATTCTGACTGCTCTCTTTATGTCATCTGTAGGTGTGCTTTTATATATATCCTCCAAGAAATGCAAAGTGTCTCTTGCATTCCGTAAATCATCATTGAACCAATTAATTTTTGATGTTTTTATGCCATTTACTAATTTTGATTTTTCAGGAAATGCTTTTTCAACAGCTGATCTTATATGATTAATAAAATGTTCAAATTTGGTATCAGTGGTTATGTTGTTGTTCTTTATAAAGCTCCAGTCTACATTTTGCAAAAGGTTATTTAGGTAATATAAACCAGTATCACTTATTGGCCTATAATTTATTCTCTTGGCAGCTAATCTTGGTTTAGGGCGATGCAAGTTTAATAATATTCCTAAATGGTCTGACAATCTGGAGTCTAAAATAGTCCAGTCAAAATAAAAATTATCAAAATTAACAAAAATATTATCAAGACAATAATTGTTTCTAGTGTTCTTGTTATTAATTGGATTTAAACCAAAGGATCTAAAAGTGTTTAAAAGCAATAATGTATTGTTTCCATCGGTATTAAAATGCACGTTAAAATCGCCTGTGACAACGATTTTTTTAGTTTCATTTTTACTTCTCCTGGTAATTATGTCTAGGGCCAGCGATAGTTTCTTTAGAAAAATGTTAAAATCTCCATTTGGCGATCTATATACGGTTATTATTTGGATATCAAAGTAATTTAATCCTACTAGCTCACAGTGAAGTTCACTTGATAAATTATTTATTTGTTTAATTGGGTAACAGTTATGTCTAGTTAAGCAATATATTGCAACACCTCCATGTATAGATTTTACTCTGGAAAAGTGAGTGACGAGTTTATAATTATTTAGCCATAGATTTTCAATTTCATTATTTAAGAACCAATGCTCATTTATACATAAAAAATCAAATTGATTCTCATCTAGAAATACGTCTAATTCATTAATTTTATTACGCAAACATTGTATATTTAGGTGATAGATATTTAACTTTTTACTAATGTCGATATTGTCAGGATTTACTAGTCTATTTTCATTATCGTCTCTGAACGTTTGTGTAAAAAATCCTCGTTATTATGGGGTTGGTCTATATTTACACATTCAGCTACTGGGATCACAGCCTGTTGAATTGTATTTGTTTTAGTTGGCGATGGTGCTTTATAATCATCGCGAAACTTTATAAATATTAGATTCTTATCTAGAGATACATTTGACAGCATGTTCCGTACTAGAAGATCAGCAAAAGCAGTTCTAGGTAACTTTCTACCCTGTTTACAATTTATATCAACATATTGTACCCTGCCTTCCGTGTAATTGTTAAATTTGCTCAAAAATTCTTTTAGTTTTTGGTTATATTTTATTATGTATTTATTAACATTATTATCCCCGTTATAAAGGGGAATGGAAGAAAATAATATATTAGTGTTTGTGCAATAAATTACTCGTTCCCAGTTATTACAAATTTTATCAAATTCAAAAAATACTCGTTAGGTGAAGAGAAATCTTATTAAAGAAATGCTAATTGTATACTACATTCGTTTTTGATCGAAGAATACTTTCTATTATTTCAAGAGAATGTTGCTTTTAATCAACGATAGTATTGATCTATGTATTTATTTTGTCTGCTTTTCTCAAATATCTCAAAAAGTATGAGGTTTAGAGCACAAATATTTTTATACAAAATTAAATTATGTACATTAAATAATTTCCTACAAAAAGGGCCATTTCATTTATTTTGAGATATAGGAAGCGGAAAATGGGATAAAAGATCAATTTTTTGCGAAAAAGTTTTTCAAAAATCGTTTTTAATCCTTATTTAACTTATTTTTGGCCTCTTAGCCGATTGATTATTACGTAATTAGGTGCACAGTTACATTTTCAGCCAAACTGAAATGTACTTATGTGAAGGGGGGTATGGGGGGATTTATTTTACATGCATTCGATGTAAAGAGATCAGATGTTCCAGTCACTGTTTGTTTATTAAAACGAAAAGTGAATTGAATAAGCAGGTAGTGATGGGTTTTTTGAAGAATGTTGAATATTGCTGAGGCACGCAACACAAATGCTGAAACTGTTGTAATTGGTGAAGATACTGATTTTTTAGTTTTGCTGGTTACGCTTTCACCAGAATACACAGACTTGAAAATGCTGTCCTCGGCAGAAGGAACCGCCCATAAAAAATTCATGTAATCACTAACATTAAACATAAATTGGAAGATTTGAAGAGTGCTGTTCTTCCGGTATACGCCTTCATTGGGTGCGATTCTACATCATTCATTTTTCGCAAGGGTAGAAACCTTGCTTTGTCAAAAATTAGGTGAGATAGAATCTTCAAAGATATTATTGAATGCTTCAACAATACTGATGCCTCACCAGATTCAGTAGCTGAAGCAGGTGAAGCTTTGTTCTGTGCCCTCTATGGTTCTTCAGAGAAAAACTTGAATTCACTCCGCCACAAGTTGTACACAAAAACAATTGCTAAGCAGCCAGTGCATACGTAAATTAATTTGGCTGTAGTCCCTTCTAAATCAGGGGCAGCTCATCAGCACTCTCTGAGTGTTTCACCAAGTTCAACAGTGGCGTGGAATTCACTTGGACCCATTAAAATGGGGCAGGAAGATCATCATTGGAAATTTACATCCAGTCACCACTCTCAAGGCCGCTGCACCTGATGGCAGCTTGCACCTAATCAGCTGCAGCTGCAGAAATGATTGCACGACCAAGTGTGAGTGTTTTAAAAATGCACTGAAGTGCTCAACCATATGTGCCAATTGTGCAGGCCATGGTTTTTGCAACAGAGACATAGCTGATGAAATAGTACATGAAGATGACTTTTTTGTTACGGGTCAAGATAATGAAATTGAACAGGAAATCGACCAAGAGGGAGTTGACTCAAGTACTGAGCAAGAGGATGTTTATTCACAAATGGACTAATAGAGACTATGCTACCATGTTTATACTAAGCTATTTGTATTCCATTAATATTAATAAATAAAATTGCTTTTGTTTAATTTTTAAATTCATAAAATAGAATCGTGTTTTACATAGACATTCCCACTCTTTTGTTCCGTCATTCACCCTCCTACCCCCTCACATAAATCGCAAATACATCAAACGTGTAACTGTACACTGACAATGTAACAAAACTTAACCAATATGACAAGAATAATGATGGAAAAAAAGACTTAGAAACGATCTAAAAAAAAATTACCCACGATTTTCGCAAAAATTGATCTTTTATCCCGTTTAGGGTTACAAAAAAATTAAGTTGACCTTTTTTGTAGGAAATTTAATGTGCTTCGATTCTGTATAGGGACATATTTGCTCCAAACCCCATACTTTTTGAGATATTTGAAAAATGAGAAAAAATAACATTCCGACCCTTCCCATCACCCTCCCACCCCAATCCCGACGATGCAGCCTCTTCGACTTTTCAGGGCATACAGATGGGAGAGTAACAAGCATCGTGGGATAATCAAACCTTTGCTGTTTTGAATGTCCTGATAAAGGGTTAATGTTACTAGACTAGTAAGGAAATATGTTTTCTTTCAAATATTTAAGCAATTTCAGTCAAACAACAATTTAATAAACTTAGACTATTTTGTTAATGTAACTAAAATTAATTAAAAATCAAATAGTATATATGATAGTTTGAAGCGCAACATGAAGCTCAATCTGAGGCGATTGAAAGTGAAGAGGATAATTCAGCTACTGTCAGCAGGACTGATAACTATTGCGAATAAAAATTAATTGTTCATAAAACCACAAGTCTAAGAATATTGTAATCAAGATTAAGAAAGAATATTGTTATCCATTTACCGAGTCCAAAAACTGTTGCAAAAAATGTAAAAAAAAAAAAACGGTTGATACTTTTTCGCTTATCTTTGATGAAGAGATAATACATTTGAGCAAAAAATACACAAATATGAAGATTGAAAGTAAAATTCACTGGCGAGAAAAATTGCAAACATACGAAAACACTACTGATAAAGATGAGGTTTTTGCATTATTTGGACTTTTATACGTGATGGGAGTATTTAGATCAGCCCATTTATCGCTCCATGACTTCTAGAGGATCCTACTTATGGACCACTTATTTTTCATGCCATAATGTCTAAAAGACAATTTATTTTTTTCCTTGCAAATCTGAGATTTAATGACAAGAACACACGAGCTAAGAAAAATAGCAAGTTAGCTGCTATTTCTGAAATATGGAATCTATTCGCAAAAAACGGTGAGAATGCCTATACAATCAGTGAGTATGCCACCATCGATGAAATCCTGTGTCCTTTTACAGGCCGATGCAGCTTGATTCAGTATATTTTCAACTAACCGGCCAAATATGGCATCAAAGTATTTGGAATAAATTGCGCCCGAACATTTTATTTTCGGGGGGGGGGGACTATATGGCGGGGAAAAAAGGTGAAGACAGAGCGAAGAATTTAGCACACACGTGGTTATGCATCTCACAAAATCAATACACAACACGGGAAGAAACCTGACGATCCCGCTAGGAAAAGTCTACTTCAGAAAATAATCACACTCGTGGGAACGCTAAAGAAGAATAGAGGAGAAATACCACTCGAATTCTTACAAAAACAAAAACATGTCTCGTATGTCCCCAAAAAGAGGCAAGCTGTCATATTGTTGAGCACATTTCAGGATCGTGCAATAAACCTTGGTCCAAAAAACAAGAACAAATCTGAACATATCTTATTTTACAATATGACGAAAGGCTGTATCGATACTTGGACAAGCTTCGCGCTACATGCAGCGTTCATAAAGGGACTCGTAGATAGCCGATAACTGTAAATGGCATGGTCATCTTCAATCAAGTAAATCAGAACTCTCTGACAAGACAAGAAGCATGGTCGAAGATTATTTATTCGCGAAAACTTATTAAAAGAAATTTGTTGAATTACCAGTAACCTTATATAAAAATATTCTGTTGTTGTCGTTAATAAGTTTTAGTAATCTCGTTAATAACCTTTGGTAAGTGTGTAGCCTATAAATAATTGTTTTCAGTTTTAATAACTTTAAGGGGTGTGGGTTTGCGTAGATACAGCATGCATTAAATTCTCATAAAAAAATAATAGGGAGGGGGCTGAATATGCAACACTAATTGAATCACTAGCTTTAACCACCAGTGTTCAATGCAACTCGGTCCCTGGCTCTCGTGGGACTCGGTCACATGGCCAAGAAAAAATATTTTAACGTAAATAAGTAATACACATTATTTGTGGTCCGAAACAGTAAACAGTTGATGGAGCATTAAGCGATAGACAGTGCAACACTACCCTAAAACAAAGTATAAGTAGTTCAACGTGTTTAAGTACTTTTAGTCACAGCAGCAAAACTTAAGGTTCAATTCTAACGATCATTAGTTTAACAAAAAGTAAAATAACTTTTTTACGAATAATAAAGTTGGAAAGTACGCCGATGATACAGCCATGTACGCACGTGATCATACAGCACAAGAGACTAACATGCATCTCAACATCCACATCACAGACCAGCAGACTCTTCACTTAATAATATTCTCAATGTGTGAAGTTTTATTTTCTGTAGAATTATGAGCAGAAGATAAAAATGTGATAAATGTTGATAACATAAACTGTCCTAGCGTAAACGAACGCTCGACGTACAAGCAAAGACTAGGATCGGTACAATACAGTCCGCAGATTACTCCAAAAATCGGCATCTGCCTGGTTTCGATAAGTAAACCACGGTACGCTATAAGTGAAAAGTTTAAATGAATCTAGTATGGGTCCGCTTGGCTCATGCCACTGCATATTCGCTATTCTGTAATTTCAGCGAACGTGAGTATTTGTCGTGAGAGGAGAGAGCTCACATCGCGGTCTCTTCCCATGGGAAACTAAAACCCTATTCTGTAACCGCAGGGATCATGAGGAGGTGTGATGTCATCTTTGCACAGTTGTCAAGATTTGCTCTCACATTTAAGCCATTACAAGAGCCGTAACGCCATGAACGCAGGGACCGCGCGTTTTGGCGGAAAATAAACTGTGTAGAAGTGAAATAATTGGGCTACGTAATGAGCTCCAAAGTCCGCTCCAATGCGATGAACGGGGCCAAAAAAAATATTTTAGCTGAGTGGATTAAAAACAGCCACAGCTTTTAAGTGGGCAGATCACAAATAAATTTACGAAAGAATATGCCAAACGATTATGGAATCCCTCCCTATTGATCTAATAGTGGAAGAGAGATGTAGACTCCACGGTGTGGCCCAAGATCGGGTAGTCCAAGTTAGAGAGGAAGTAAGGACCGCCATGATGAGGAAATGGGAAGCGGCCTGAAGGGACCTCACAGAGACGGCACAATGGACATAGCGTCTAATTCCCAGAGTGGGAGAGTGGGTGGCCTGCTAGCACCGCAGGTTGGATTACTTCCTGACCCAGGCCCTGACAGGACATGGCTCCTTTAGGTCATATACGAAAAAAATCGGAAAGCACGAAGATGATGCTGTATCTACTGCGCACATCCCGATACCGCCGAGCATACTCTCTTCGTCTGTGGAAGATGGGAGGCCACGAGACAGGAGACCTGGAGGACCCTAGGAACGAGCCTACTCCCAAAGGATGTCATATAACACACGATAAGCAGCAAGGAGTCGTGAAAAATTATAGAAAAAAATGCTCTCTGACATAATGACCCGCAAGGAGGCGGAGAAAAGAGCTGGACTAAGAGCCCAAAACGGACGCTAGAAACCATCGGTCTGCCACCTGCGATAAATATCCCTACGGAATGATGCCAGGGTGGAGGCCCAGGAAGAGGAGGAGGGGTCTTAGTTGGTAGGTTTTCCCTAGGAACGGAAAGAATCCAACACTCCCCGCCGACCAACAACAGGCGGGCGTCTTTTGAAGATTTCCCCTCCCCCGCAAAAAAAGAGATCACAAATAAATTTACATATTTTTCTGCATTCTGGAGATCACCTATTACTTCATTGGCAATTAATATGTTGGCACATTCCATTGTCCTTTAATATCTATACTTTAAGTAATACTACACTCGTTTAGCCGAACATAAAAGAAAACAAAAGTAAACAAATACCACAAACAAAATGACAGTTCACTTCAAAGTAAGGTTATACTTCTATTCGCTCACGCGTGAACACATCAGCTTCCTCACAATTTACCAAGAGAAGCCCGTTCCCCAATGTTTGGTGTGATGTGACCGCTCCCACAGTTAAGCTATTTTGGTTTTCAAGACACTCCGTCCACTTTCTCATGAAAACATGTGTTCACATCACATCACACCGACACAGAATGGCCGTTCAGTGCATTTGGGACAAGTGCGGAGAAGTTGGAATGTAAAATCTTTACGGGTATCACAAAAAATTGGATTCTAACACCAATATCGATAAAAAGTAACGAAATTCCAGAAAGAAAGTGCGTGAAGTATCTGGAAGTGTGGAGGTATGTCAAGCAACAGATATTCAATGGTGCAATGAAGATATGCAGAAGCTATGTCCAGGAGTTTGCATCCTATAACTACATCAAAGTTACATCTCAGGAATTCTACCAATTCAAACTATCTTGCCCATCCTCTATCCAACTATAAAAACTCAACTATCAAAACACAACTTCGATCTTTACTTCTTTCCTATGACTTTCTTGGTATTTTTTGACATTATTTGTTTGTTTTATTTCTCTAAGTTATAGTATTGCTAATCTCAGTTGAGAAATTCAGTCTAAAGCGTTTCTATCAGGATAAATCATTACAAAGCCTTCCTATAATCAAATAACACGGAAACACTCCTTGAATATTACAAACGAAACCCGTATACGAATATAATCAACCAGATATGCTTTATGCGCTTGTGGTAGCCGACTTCAAACGAAAGTCGTCGATTGTTTATCTGGCTCACCATTATAAGCCTTATGCCCAATCAAAGATGTTTCGCTTTATTTTTATAATGTGCCAGTAGCATAGTTGTAGGTTAAATGATATTTATTTACTGTTATTGAAACTTCTATGAAATTGTTCATTAGACTAAAATTATTTATAATAAATAATTAATTTACGTCATGTAAATCAATTAATATAAAGTAGTAAAAAAATATTCAATTTATTTCAAAAATTTAAAAATGATTCTAATAATTGTCGGTCGACGCTCATGACATTGCTGGGATTATGACAATTTCCTTTGCTGGTGGTAACTACGTCGGTACTGGCTGCAAAATATAATTCTTCCTAATTCAGCCCCACTGCTCAGGATCTTTTCCCAACCATGTTTGAACTTGATAATACACTCTACACAAATGCCGTTGAGTTGCTGAAGATGTTGGAGGAGTGAGAAAGGCAGTGAGTATCGCGAAAACTGATAATGGTAATCCACCTAGGCTTTGGTGTTATTGTCACTTTTGAGCCATAGTGTTCTGCCAATTCGGCTAATATTGTTGTATCAACTGGAATGTGATTTGTAACGACATCTTTTAACTCTTGCGATGTAAATTGGGAATCCTCATTTTCCTCAATATAAAAATAAATTTCGTCCATTGCGGTTTTGAATTTGTCAGCCAACTTTTCATTTTCAGTGGGCATACGAATCTTACAAAGATGATCATGAAATTGAGCATGCTAAATCCACCTCTTATATTTTCCGCTCTCTTGATGCTGGTTTGCTTGCCTCAACTATCGCATCGGCTTCAGTCGCACAAAGCAAACATATTTCTTTAAATTTAAAAGCATATAATATGTCCGCGTAACTTTAAGAGAAAATTCCGATGTACTGGGCATTTCATGATCATGGCGTCTCTTCAACACATCCAGGCTTTTCTTCCGTGTGTAATCTAAACGACAACGAGTATGCACGGTCACCGAAGTCACTGAGCCCGTCTCTCCTAGCGATACTCGCGTTTTTTAACGTCTCCAAACCTCGCTCCACTATTATAGTTTCACCGCCGTATCTCCAGAACGGTTAGGCGTCCGAAAATAATGTATAGGACCTTTAAGATAGAGAATTTACAGATGTGCAACTTTGTATAATAGGTGTGGTTCCAGTTTGGGCCATAAAAACTGAGTTAATCGCGAATCCGCCGTTTCCGCGACCTTCCAAGTGTTATTCAAGACGTTCAAATAAACACATTTTTTTTTTTGTAGGACACGATTTTGGCACAGAGGTCAATTTTACAGCTAAAACGCCTGGCGTATTAAACATTAGGGATATTATAAGTAAAAATCACACTAAATTTCTATCCTACTGGAAATTACTTCATACAGGATAATTACGTACACTGACTCAAAACATATAGTATCTCCTTTACTCCTTTAAGTAGCCATAGAAGCATTAAAACCAAAGCTATCCGCTGGTTACGATGATATTCCAATAACTATAATAGAAAATAATGTTGACAGTTTAACTAAACCTTTAAAGCATGTAATCAATCTGTCATTGGCAAATGGAATCTTCCCATAATCTTTGAAAATTGCAGTAACAAAACCTCTTTATAAAAAAGGAGACAAATTACTTACCACTAATTATCGAGGTATATCCTCATTGCCACCCTTTTCAAAAATTCTGGAGTACGTAGTGAAATAGTAAATTATACACTAAGGGAGAGAAAAGTCTTATTTTTCCTGAGGTGTAATTTGAGGCCCGAGGGCAACAAATAGATCGAGGGAAAATGGCGGTCTCTACCGAGATATGTATACTATTTTTTCCACGATAGGGAGTAGAAACAAGTATTTCATAAATAAAGAATTATAATAAATCGAAGCGAAATTACAATATTTAGAAGCCTTTGGGATGTTTCCATTCAACGTATCATGGCAACAAATATTTGTTTACAAATACATTTGTCAAGTGCAAAAGTTGAGTTTTGGCATTTTTGGTATGGAAAACCAAGAAGAACCGCAAGATATCGTTGAAGTTACCGTTGCGGCAGTTTTAAACTTATCACCCACGAATTCAAGAAATTTGTATAATAAAGCGTACAATCAGTTCTGAGAATGGTGCAAGAGAAAAAGGTACAAACGTACACAGAAAATATAATGCTGGCCTATTTTCATGAAAAATCAAAGGAATATAAATCTTCCACGGTATGGGCCCAATATTCTATGTTAAAATCGAGTATGATTGTGTACGATAACATAGATATAAGTAAATATGCAAAGCTGATGGCATTTATGAAAAGAAATTCCGATGGTTATAAAGCAAAAAAATCAAACATTTTGACAAGGGACCAAATTAACTCTTTTTTGTCGCAACCAAATGACGATGATTAATGATAAAGGTAAGATTATATTAAAGTGTTTATTAAGATATAAATATCCCGAACCTTTGTAGTAACCAAAAATGAAGGAAAAATAAATTTACTCGATCTATATCGTAAATATGCCGCACTGCGTCCGTCTCACACCAGTCATCATCGATTTTTTGTATTTTATAAATCAGGAAAATGTACTACACAGCCAGTAGGCAAAAACACTTTTGGAAAAATCCCAAGTATAATAGCCAACTACTTAGGATTATCAGATCCAACCTAATATACTGGCCATTGTCTACGTAGATCTTCAGCAACTCTATTAGCGGATGCAGGAGCAGACATCACGACTATAAAACGTCACGGAGGTTGGAAGTCGACGACAGTTGCTGAGGGGTACATTGTCAATTCGGTGCAAAACAAAACAAATATGGCAAATCAAGTACTACAAGCTGCAACTACGGTACAAAAAACTATAAATCTGAGTAAAGAAAATGTTTCATTTAGTGAAGTTCCTTCGAATATTAATTTCAATAGTTGTGAGAATGTAACATTTACTATCAATGTTAATAAATAAGAATTACATTTTGTTTAACTATTGGGTATGAAATAAAAACTCCCCTAGGGAAATTGTTGTCTTATTTCGTCCTTAGGGAGTAAATGCTTTACTTCTGTCACAATTTTGATGCCATAGAAATCGATTTCTACTCCCGGTCGTGGAAAAAACCAATTAATATTGCATTTAAATAGTCGTCAAATGTTAAACAAATATCAATTTGGGTTCCGAGAAAATTGTAATACGACAGATGCAGCTTTTAATGTACTAGAGACCATTCATAAATGCTTGGAGTATAAAGAGACAACATTAGGTATTTTCTGTGATTTGTCCAGGGCTTTTGACTGTGTAAATCATTAGATATTGCTGCAAAAAATGGAATATTATGGCATATATGGCAGCGAAAATAACTGGTTCAAAACCTATTTACTCGAAAGACAGATGTGAGTTGAAATAACCGAGACAGAGAATAATGTAATAAAAAAAATTATTCTGATTATGCTGTGGTTGAGAGTGAAGTTCCACAGGGATCAATTCTAGGTCCAACATTATTCTTGATATGCATCAATGATATAGTCTCAAATTTCCCAGAAGTAAAATTTTCATTATTTGCAGACGATACGAGCATAATAATAAAGGACAACGATAAAGACAATTTAATACACATGACACAAACTTTAGTAGAGAGTATATCAGATTGGTTTCTTGCAAATAAACTCGCACTCAACTGCAGTAAAACAAATAATATAACTTTTCAGCTACAGGGCGAGACAAATACTATTCTTAAATTGAACGATGAAGAAATACTACCTACTAGTTCTACAAAATTCCTCGATATCCACATTGATTCACCACTGAATTGGTCAGTACATATGAGCAACCTAGAAGTAAAATTAAGCAAGGCTATATATGCCATTTTAACCATTAAAAAATATATCGATTTGTCCTTAGTAAAAATAGTTTATTTTGCATACTTTCAGAGTTTGCTACAATATGGAATTGAATTCTGGGGTGGAGCTATTAGTTCTGAGCAGTTATTTTTGGTGCAGAAAAAAGCAATTAGAATATTATGTGACTTATCCCCTAGAGATTCCTGTAGAAGTTGTTTTAAACAGACGAAAATATTTAGTTTAACTAATTTATATATCTACAGACTTTCAATTTTAATACACGAAAACAAAAATTCTCTTAGTACTCCAGTTAACATACATGATTATGCGATACGTCATCAAGATTACTTATTACCATAATATAACTATATTAGAACTAGAAAGGGTCCTCTATATTCGGAATAAAAATTTATAACAAATTGCCAACATATCTAAAATCATTAAATTGCAAAGCTTTTAAACGAAAATTAAAAATACTGCTACATAAACATGTATTTTATAAACGAATATTTCGCAGCTACACTTTAAAACAGGAAGAGAGCGCCATCTATTCTGTTTTGTTTTGTTTTTTTTTGTTCTTCTAATTTAGCATGCTTTTGTTGTATATACAAAAAATATATTTTTCTTGATATACCATCATTTATAGGTATTTACTATAACGTATTATTATTAGGGCCTATTTGTTTAGTTATAGTTTTAGTTTTAGATATGTTCTATGTATAGAAAACATATATGTGTGTATATGTGTGTATGTAATATCCATTACATATTTTTCTCTACACCTTTAAGTATGTTTTTTTTGTTATCACATAAGTATATTGACATCACCTATTTTAATTATTGTGATAATAGTGGGAAATAAATGTTTACTTACTTACTACATACTTACTATTCAAGAGTTACTATTTCATATTTAGTATGAAAGTACAAATTTAATTATGATCAATAGATATTTTTATATTTCAATTATTCTACGGCTTCTTAAAAGATGCTATAAAAAAGTATAATTATGACAATACAATTTATTTACGTACTTAAAATGACCCGGACTTTACTAATGATGCTTTTTCTTTAATTAACATTCCTTAATTCAGTTCTTATTATCTCTCGTTCATTAAGTAGACAGGAATCTAAGGACAACCACCCCATTTTCCAGCAGTACACATCACGCAGAGATTTCTTGAATGATCGATCGTGACGAAAGAAGTTAGCATCTTGATTGCGTTAGTAAATGTATGTCAATTTTAAAATAAAATAGCACGGAATCTGAATTTGTTTTACCATTACTACAACACAGAATTTAGTGGAATATATAGAATATGTTTCTTCGGCTAGACGTCATTTTATGACATATCAGATATTATTGTTTTGTGGATAATAACGATTAACAAAATCGACTTCTCGCGGGGCATCTCCCGCCAGGTGCGACAGATGTTGCCAAAGTTATAAAAAAAATAAATTGGGGATATTTATTTAAACATAATATTGTACGCATAAAGATTACTTCCATGAAGAAACTCCTGTCAGTTAATTTGCCAACCAGGGAAATGCTTCCAAAATTAGAAAAAAACATATTTTTGTTGTATATTTTTCTCAGAACTCTAAACTAGTCGTTACAATTTTTTTAATTACTTTCACATCCACGTAGTGGATTGGAAGTATAGTAATCGTAAAAAAATTTTCATATTTTTTCTTTCATGAAATAGGTTTAAAATGTCATGCAACGTCGAAATTTTAAATCTGAGCAAAAAAAAATAGTAATTTTTTTCGTCCGTACGTTCCCTCCGGAGAACGGTTTAAGATATTGACTTGAAATTTTGTACACGCATATATTATAAAGATCTGGAACTGAATTGTTTTTTGAACATATTCGGTGAAGGGTTGGGGAGTAAATAGGGGGAAATAAGTAAAGCAAGCTGGTAAGAGTACAGAAACTTGAAATTTGGTGTATATATACTAGAAGTCAAGGCCTCAATTTTTTTATATGTTCCATCCCCTCACCACCCCTCACTCCATTATTAAAGGGGTTGATAAAATAAAAATTGAGATATTCACTTGAAATTTTGTATACGTATATATATTATACCGACATCTGTAACTAGATTATATTTTTGGATTATTCTGATAAAGGGTTGGGGGTTAAATAGGGGTAGATAGGGGAAACTAAGTAACGCAAGCTGGTAAGAGTACAGAAACTTGAAATTCGGTGTATGTACTTGAACCCAAGGCCTCAGATTTTTTATAATATTTTTCAACCCCCTACCCCTACTCTATTATTAAAGGGGTTGATAAAATAAAATTGAGATATTTACTTGAAATTTGGTACATGTATGTATTATAACGACATCGGCAACTAGGTTATATTTTGAGATGATTCCGTTGAAGGGGTGGGGATGTAAGTATAGCTAAATAGGAGAAAAGCAAGCTGTGTAGAGTACAAAAACTTGAAGTTTGGTGCGCATGCTAGAAACCAAGCCATCAGATTTCTTCATAATATTTTTCGACCCTCCCACCACCACCACTATTAATGAATGGATTGATGAAATAAACTTGAGATATTCACTTTAAATTTGGTATACGTTTGTATTTTTTGTTGATAGGGTGGATGGGGGGGGGGGGGTGTGTAATTGGGCAAAATCAATAGAGCAAGCTAGTAAGAGTTCAGAAATTTCATGTTTGCCGTATGTGCTAAAAACCAATACCGTTTAAGAAATCGAAGATGTAACGGTAATAAGGGGGTCCAGTAGCGATTTGTGTAACGCTTGGAAATTCGGCTGTTTTTTTTTTTGGACGCGAAAGCTATCGGTGTTGTTACATCGCATACTTTTTCAAAAGATCCAAATTTGATTTTGAATTTGATACATTTTGATACGTAGATTCATATTCTTGTATTTTTACGTCTCGACGCTGACCAATGCCTAGCATCGTTTTTGTAAAACTTGTGTATTTGATGCATTTTGAAACCTTGATTCATATTCCTCCATTTTTACATATCGACGCCTACCGGCGCCCAACGTTGATTTTGTAAGACTTGTATATTTGATCAATTTTGATACCTTAATTCATATTCTTGCATTTTTACGTCTCGACGCCGACCGACGCCTAGCATCCTTTTTGTAAATCTTGTGTATTTGATATATTTTGATACCCTGATTCATGTTCTCACATTTTTACGAAATCGATTTTTTTTTGTGGAATATTAATGTAAAGCCTATTACAATTGCTCCGAGTTGTGTAACTTCTTCAATTTTTTATCCGCAGCTTGAAAATTTCTAAAAATTTTCTTCATTTCTATCCCCTGTACATTTTGCAGATTTTGTAAATATCATGTCCGGCTTGAAAGTTAGCCAAGTTCGTTTTCAATGTCTTAACGAAGCTTGCTAAATTGCAACTTCTGTACATTTTTTTATGACATCTGCCCCAAATATTATTGAAATTCTATGATCAATTATTTCCGCATACTATAGGGCAAATACAGTCAAGAAACTTGGAAGGAAATATGGATGTGGAAGTAGTGATTTCTTAGGCAGCAGCTATTTCTAAAACGAAAATATATGCTCCTGTAACAACAACATAATCTTCTCGTAAAATAGTAATTATCAAAAAAATACTACACACCCCTAACTATAGAGTATGTTGACATTTTCCGTTAAGTTTCTACCGCATCTCAGATATATCGTATCACTTATTAAAAGGCTATTTCTATTTCTAATAATTTATTATAATGATAGAGAAGCCAGCGCGCAATTACCTCACACATTTCTTTTGTAATCGCTAGAGTCATTACTAATTCTATTCCTTAGAGCGTGGCAGATAAAGAAAGTGATATGAGAAATTCTCTTAGTGGTGGAAACTTCACTAAATAACTCAAATAGTTATTTTCGATGCTAGATTGCAAAATGTCATTTTTGCGTTCGAGAATTAAAGATTTGAAAAAATCATTCGAGAATGCAAAAGCATTTCGCAATCGAGTTTCAAACATTTTTTCGAATACTGTCTCCCACAGTTCAAAAATTACTAAAAATGTGAAGAGAGAATTTTGACATTTACAATTAATTTATTTGACGTATGTCGTCTACAATTTGCTGCACATATAGTTTAATATCAAATATCCTTTGGCGCGTCAGTTACGATAGCAACGCAACAAACAAGCTTTGCTAAACAATCAACGATTCTATTAAGAAAACACGCGTTTTTTAATCTTGAGTTGGTGGCAGTTTATTCAATAATTTTATCATTGGATTAGAATAAAAACATAAGACATGTTATCAAAAAGTGATGAAGACCTACGATGTGAAGTTTTCGAAGCAGCCAACAGTACAGTTTCTGGACTTATTTCCAGCAAATCGATCAGGCAATATGAATCTACTTACAATGACTATAGAATGGTACGATTCTAAGAAATTAAAAAATGTGTCTGAAAGTGTGGTATAGGCACATAAATATAAAATTAAGAGCTAGGGAGCTGGTAGAAGAAATTTTTATATGATTTTATTTTGTGACTGAAGTTAAACATTGTAAAGATGTAACAATAAAAAGCCAGAAAACCCATTTGTCATAACGGCGTTGCTGATTTTTTAATTAACAATAAATTAAACATGCAATAAAAAAACGCTCCTTTATGATTTTATTGTGTCAGCCACTTATTTTAAACGTTGTTTGTCAATATGACATTACTATAAATGCAGTCGGCTGAAATGTATGTCTGCGTTTGTTTGCAATTTCATTTTTTTAATTAATTTACGATGTAAGTACTAAAAACTAAGTGATTTTATGGTCGGTGTACCTTATATCAAAAATTAACAAGAAACAATAAAACAAACTTCAGTCGCCTGTGTACACTGCATTTAAAGGGAGTGATTTTTCAAAAATGGGTAAAAAAAAAACACTTCTATGTTATTTTATTATGTCAGCCACTTAGCAGGAAGCTTCCTTTATATGTGCGATGCTGATTCTTCGTTGGCTGAAGTTTCTTAATAATTACACAGGCCAATAAAAAACAAAAAGTGGGGCTGTTCTTTTGATCAGAACTGTCTAGTCACATGTTTCCTGACATACTGAAACCGATTCTGATAATTAAAAAAAAATTGCCGCATCAGTGTTTGTCTACCACCCCTTTCATCCCCTAAAAAGTGCAAATTACAGATCTTATTTTAAGGTTCTGATCCAACTTTTCTGAAGTATTTTGACGCGATGAAGCCAATTTTGGACAAATGCAATTTTCTGTCATGTCAGTTTCCCTCTACAACCCTCCTTTTTGAACAACTATAAGCTTTATCTATAAACCATAATCTAGATCTTCAAAGGGTTCTTTGGTATTCCCGCCCACCATTACCGTTGTCCTTTGCCCATATTGATGGACACATTTGCAAAACGGACAAGTCTGTATTATGGCAGGTATTAGGGCCCTTACCTTCTGTCTTGATTAAACATATGGTTATGCAAATTTAATCGAAATAAATAGCTAAGGATTAAACTTCGTTGCATACATATAGCAACATATTTAGCAGCTCAGTTAGTTGATCCAGTTTATCTTTAGTCGGCATTATTCATTTATCGGTTCTTCTCCTTCTGTTGTATTGTAAATCCATTTATCAAAATAAAATTTACGAATTACAGTTAAAACGTCACTACAAACCTTCCTTCACAAAACACATGGTTATGTTTAAACTCGATCAACTACGGTAATCGTATCTCGATGCTATGATTAAATTTAACTACAGCCACGCCCACATTTTACTACGATTAAGCCCTAACTGAGCTTGTAATCAAATCAACAGGTTAATATTTTTTCAGATGCTAAATTAACTTAATTGGGACCGAAAGTAACGGCCCTTAGAATCAAAAATCCCTTCAGAAAAACCGAATTCAATAGATATTTACATTATTGATGGTTTCTCCCTACTTAGTTCTTTATAGGAAATACCTCGTATATTCAGGGATTGATCAAAAAAGATATTAATGCATTTGTGTAGCATGAAAGCTGAAAAATAGACATTGTTTTTGACAGATATTTTATCCCATCCATTAAAGATATCGATAGAAGTCGTCGGAGTACGACTGACAGAGACTTTTCAATCACGGGACCACAGCAGGTCAGACCATCAGACTTTTCTAAAGAAATGAGAAATAGCAACTTTAAGGAAGCCATCGTCAAGTTTCTTATTAAATATTGGACAGACATCGAAATGGCCGACATGATTTAAAGCAAAATCATCAATGTCAATTTTGATTTTTGTTATGAATTTAAAGGTTTAAATAATGAGGTAGTATGTAAAACAATTAATGATTAGTTTTCCTGTTATGGACATGAGAAAGCCGACGCCAAAATAGTCTACCACGTTTGTAAAGTCACCAATAATAGTACCATAATAATACGCTGTTGTCATACAGACACAATAATTGTTATGTTGGGTAAAGTAAGTTCTTTGGAAAACTCAATTAACATCTGGTTGGTCTTCGGAACTGGAACTCTCGCAAATACATCAATGTCTGTCTTATTTTTAAAGCCATCACACATGTTCGAGCCAAACTTGAAGAGGATAAAATTTCTTACATTTTTTTATATACATTTTTTTTTCAAAAAATCGTCAAACCCCATTTTTGATTTGTAAATTATCTTTATTTTTAACGTTCTTCTACATCATAATGAAATTATGCAGTCAGACTATTTCAAATTTCAGAGATCTTGTTGTATATACATTTTCTTACGGCCACGGTGAAGTAAATTTCAAATTTCATTCTGTTTTTTGTAGTAGGTGTTTCATAGAGCAGGTGTGGACCGTCCCTCGTGTTTATTTGTTTCATTCGTAGTGGTCGAAAAGGATGTCCCTTTCCTTCCTCTTTAGAGAGGGCATTCTCTACCTCGCTTAGACGGTCCTGCCTTAATACGCACAGGCTAAGAGAGCAATGTTTTCGATTTGCTAATAATTACTTACATTTTTAAGTACTTTGACTGCTTCTAAGCAATTGTGTAAGGCTTAAATGTGTTTAATGATTTTGTAAGGGATTCAAATCTTTGTAGCCAATAGTCGTGACATAAAATTTTATAATTTGAAATTACATTAAAAATGTAGGATTATATTAAAATAATAAAAATATTATAACAGCAAGTACCGACACTTGAGGTATTTCATGTTTTACAGTCAATTCTTTTCAATACCTGTCATTAAATTTAATAACTTGTTTCCTACTTTCGAAGATTGATGTAAGCCACTGTAATACTATCCCTAGTTATGTTAGGTCCTCCCTGTAAAAACTAGTATGACCTAGCCAATGCTTGTATCACCGGCGACTCCGGTAAAAATTGAATTGGGTGAACATTACATGCGTGCTAGGTTTTTAGGCTGTCTACATCTTAATTTACTATTTTTTTTCAACGTCACATGTTTGTCAGTCAGTCTAGGTCATATATGTCGAGTCAATTTTGAACCGCTTCTACTTGAAATTATGCATAAGTATGTAATACCGTTGACAATACGATTATCCGATGACCATAGCCTAAAGTTGCAGCTAAATATGCATCTTCGGTGAATGGTAGACAAATGTCGACTAAAGCCAAAATAACAAAATATAAGTAGAAAAATTATTTAAAAACAAGCTTTTGTTAAAATGTGTTATCGAATCAAATAAATAACAACTTTTTATCGATGTTGAAGACCGGTCCTGAAAGTTTGTCGCGAGATATGCATTAAAATATAATCCTACTTCTGTCGAACTAAATATATATGAACTTATCTGTCAAACAATAGAAAACATGCTGTTTATCAGAAGCGAAGGGTATTTATAGTGTCAAGAGCAGAATATTCTTATTCATGTTTTAGAAATAACACAGCCTGACAAAAAAAGTTCTATACCAGACACATGAGTACATACATTTTGTGTATCTTTTTGCTGAATTCGAATCCGCAGTCCAAAAACCGATTTATCAGGTAATTTTTTTAGTCAAACGCAAATACATCCCCTGAAATAGAGTGAGATAGTGAGGATAAGGTAAAGCTTTATAAAATTTTAAGCATTAGAAAGAAATATATGCAAATTAAATCCACACCCACCTCTATGAGAGAGTTAATTCCATCCCTAAGATCACTTAATGAATGTTAGTGTAATTTGTTCTAAGAAATATATAAATGCAGATTCATAGCATGCCAAAAAAATATAACATACCTCAAAGGATTGGAAACCACCCCTACAGATCCACACACAGGGTCTCACTTACCCCTTTAACTCACACATTTTTCTATTAAATATTTTTGCTCGAATTTTGCTACCGCGATTTTTTGGGGTCGTTGATTACAAAGACCGAATCCAAAAATTCCCGAATAAAAGATGGCGGATCTAATATGGCGGATGGGCATTCGAAATTTGAAGATTACGGCTGAAACTTATGACTCGAGGGTTTTCAAGTCGATTATCACGAATACAAAGTTTTAAATCGGATATTCTTAAACCCAAAATGGCGGACCCATTTTCACTCAAATTATTAGATGATTAGATGATTACTCATCACTTGATCTGTGCTATGCTTTATTATTATTTTTAAATTTTATAAATTATTCTAAATCCTTCTTTTTATTATATATTTCCCATTCAGCTTCCAAACAAGACTTTTTATAGTATATTATGGACACAATTTAGAAGACAAGGGATTCCGAAGTTAAGCCCGTTTTTTGTTTTATTTTACTGCACTACCGTGCAAAGGAAAAACACTGTATTCGCATAAATTCCCAAATTAACATATCATGACATTCCAATTCGAAATTTCGCGGTTTTCTGAATGGAACATACAGTGCTTATCCCAAGTACCAAGTTTTCAAGATATAATTTGGTAAAACTCTGTATTATCACATGCATGGTCCTAATTCGCAGTGGAATAACACCGTATTTGAACATTCCTACTCTGGAACAACACGCTATTGCATCATGCAGCCTATACAGCGTTTTACCCCAGTTTCGAGACTTTTGAACTCCCAGTTTACTACCCAAATTGTAATGTATTGTACATTACATTGTAAATCATTTGTACCGGAGAATACATTAAAGCTGCAAATATAATGAAAAAGAAGACAAAATTGGAATTTCCGCCACCTAAACTGTTACCTCGCGGAATTGCTCCACAAAAAAGCAATATTATAGCTGAATTAGTTGGTAAAATCAATGGATCAAAACAGAAATCCTTTTCGGCAGAACATACTGACAAATGATAATCCCTCTGACTTGTTGGAAGAGGGAGTATAATTTTTTCTTTAATATTATATTACTTGCATACTTACTGTCTTGTTTCACTTTTAGTTTTGTTTTCAAATATTGAGATAATATGTTTCAGGTACAAATTTCATAAGTTAAGTGTTTTTACATTTTTTTATCTTTAATATAAATGAACTAAATAAGTTATTCACGAAAAAACGTTAAATATTTTTTGTCATACTAATTAATTTATATTAATAATGCATAATATTGGTTTTAAGAACGTATTCTAATTTTTCAAAATACTTAGGAATAAGACTGTTATGTTCATTACGGTGAGTAAATAAAAAAATTACAATTTATTAATACACTGGAAGAACAATTTAAGAGGAATTACTTCCGTAGGACTAAAAAAATTGAAATTATTTTACATATTTTATATTGAAATTCATATATTCAAGTATTATTATTGCAATATTAAACAACGTGTGCAGTAAATAAACTAACGGCAACCGATTTACGCTTGACGCCATTTTACTCACAATCTCCACTTTTTACTTACAGTATTTTTCCTTTGCACGGTAGTGCATTATGTGCAATAATACTACTTTGAGGCTCATTTTCGAAGAATCTTTAAACAGTCTCCAGTCTGCATCTCTGTAAACATTCGGCTTAAAATAGTTTATTAATCCCTTAACGTTACAGCAATAAAAATAATTTTCATTTAAAAAAAAAACTGTAGAAATGGTTCTTCTCGTTTACGATAGAAAAGTCACTTTGATGCCTTTTGACAATAAATTCTTCTTCGTTAGTATAGAATCAAGAAGTTCTGCACCATTTTTTCGGTAACTCGTTACAGCAATAAACTAAAGAATTTTCATTTTTTCAAAAACTGTAGAAATGGCTCTTCTCGTTTACGATAGTGAAGTCACTTTGGTGCTTTTTGACAATAAATTCTCCTTCATTATTATAGAATCAAGAAGTTCTGCACCATCTTTCGGTAACTCCAAATCACTTAACTTTTTTGGTCGAATTTTTTTGATTGTTTTGTTTTATGTTTCTTCTTAACTGTCTGATCCGCCATTCTTACTATCGTATTCTGCATATTTTACTCCACTATTGCGTTGATCATTTTCACTTCCATATTATTTCTGCTTCATCAACATATATTTTCTCACTTTCTATTTATTTAATATCCATTCTTCTTACTTGGGCTTCCTCTGCAGTTTCATCTGTCATTTTTTCAAGCCCATTTTCAAAATTCTCTGATTCTTTTATCTTCTTTTTCTCACAAAATTTTGAGGAAATCACAGAGGAAATCTTAGCATACTTTATATTTGTTTTGAATTTATAATTTCCTTTATCAGTCATACAAAAGTAACAATTTTCCTTGCTGTTAGGACTACCACACTTGACAGGTGTAATTACTTTTAAGTCATCAATACAGTAATTTTTATTCCAACGGTGCAGCACAATTCTGCAAAGATTACACAATATGCTAGGTGCATATATAACATTATTAACATCTTCTTACAAATTATAACACTTTTTATATATACATTTTAAATTATCAGTAAAGACTCTCCTGTATTGCTGGACCATATATTATTAATAAATTATTGTATTAATAATAGTCTATTCATGCATTACATGCATAGTAAGATACTGGCGGTATACGCTCAATTCGAGTGATGCTTACATGTAGCTTTGTCGTAGCATTATACTCAACAAGTTACCCACTACTGAAAGGCTGCGGTCGCATAATGACGACGCGACGGCTGAGGGCCCGCTTGCTCATCCTGACCAGCCGCCGATATTGGGCTTCCGATACCCTGCATCGTAATTACCTTGCCTGTTTTTGCCATGATGGCATATTTTTAAGCCAGGAGCTTGGCCAGAACAATTTGTTGCCTACCGTCAGCACGTGGAGGTATCCTGGTTGCAAGAACATGGAAGGAAAAACTGAAAAATCAAAACTGATAGTTTTTCCATCGAGTTTTAAAATTGTAAGCTTAAGGCTCGATCTAAGTTATAGTCTATATGTGTTTAAATTAGAAAAATATGATACTTTAATTTTTAAAAAACGATCAGACAAATTACATTCTACGTTTTAAAACAAAAGTGTACCTAACAAATATCATAAGACTTAAAGATAAAATAACTACAAAAAGTTGTATACAAAATTAAATTGCAAGTGATGTTCTGCCACATACATAGGCGAAATCAAAAGAGCTCATCTATCTGCAAAAATTAGAAAACATAGAAACAATGCGAATGTGAATTCCTTTTTCTCACTACTTAAAGAAATTAAGGGACATGATTTCGACTTGGAAAATATTAAAACCCTCGATAACAAAATCATTCTGTTCCGAAAGTCATATAGACAACAGGTGAAAAATTTTAGAAAACTGGGGTGCAACATGAATTTGAAAATTCACTTTGTGGATTCATATGTTGATCGTTTCCCAAACAATCCTGAAAATTATAGTGATGAGCATAGAGATTTCCACCAAGACATAAGAAAATTTCAAAGTACTGGTATCAAGGTCGGTGAAATGAACCTCTGATTGCCGACTGTTGCTGGTCATTAAAGAGAAATATCATTGTGCTCCCAACTAAAAAAGAAAAATGAAGCCATTGCAAAGAAGTTTGGAAGATAAAAAGGAAAAATATCATAAGTAAAGAAAACATTTACATTAACTTATTAAATTTGAAAAGGGTAATGTAGGATCACACACGTTAAAATATAGCTAAATTAATCATTCTAATAGAACACTTTTGTTTTTTATGGGTTATTTTATTAGCCCAGAAACTTCTTGTGATAAGATGCAGTGAACTCATACCGTTATTGAACCGAGTAAAACGATCCCTTTGAAAAAATATCCAATTTACTATAAAAGTAAATTCAGACAAAAATCCCATGAAAAAATCATCCTTGAAACATTAAAAAGACTTATAACCACCTTTGGCATCATCTTAAATTGAAATCTGCGTAAAAAATTATTTAAATAAAAATGACCCAAGTATTAGAAACATTTTTCATCTCCAGGACGACGGTTAATCGCCTTTGGGCTACGTCGTTCGAATTTTCAGAAGTACTGAAATAATTTCAAGTTGCACGAAGCGGAAAACCGCTCCGCCGGACAAACTTTTCGAAAGTACCACGAATTTGGTTTTTTGAAAATAACAAAAATTCAGTTTTTCGAAAGTACGACAAAGAGACTTGAACGAATCGGAAACCGCTCCTCGAGATGAATTTTTGGAAAGTACCACGAATTTGGTTTTTCGAGAGTACCACGAATTTAGTGGTTCACCGAGCGAAATCTTCAGTCAGGATGTAGCGAGTAGCTATTTTAAACGTCAAAATTTACGAAGAATTCAATGGGACGCCGGACGGTTCAAAGTAGGAGGGTCGATTCCGACAAACCCAAAATACTTTTTATCCCGGCTCAGGCGGGCATCGCCATAGTAGTCGCTCGAAGGCGAGTCGACGGAAAAAAAGTATGTTTGGGTTCGATGCTGTTAGTTCGTTTATAAAAGAAGGAAAACCATCGGACTCATATAAATAGCTTCTTTACGTACCCTGGCAATGATTTCGAAAATTTCAGTGCAAAATTAAAAGTGAACAATATTCAAAAAGTTCCGCATACATTTTACAATCATTACTAGTTGGGAGTGTAAATCTTTTTGCACAGTCGATTGTCATAGTTCTCTCGACGCTGGATGAGTTGCATTCCTACGGGAGGTAACGGCTTGTCGAGTGGTGGTGCTCTTAGATGTTTGCTTTTTAAACATTAGTTAAGTATTGAATATTTATACTGTTTACATTTTTTGAATTATTTCAATAAATGAAAATATATTTTGAACTCGATTTCTTATTGATCCACTAATTATAAGATATGTGACCGACGTGCGATTCTATGGCGTGAGTCGGAAAATTACTTACCGCGGGTCACCTTTGATCCCGCCACGTCTGTGTATTTGCCCAAATACTCATAGAATCCATCGACGGCCTTAATTATTAAGAAATGTTTCTAAGAAAGTGCTAATTATAAGATATATTTATTAAAAGTGCACCGCCCGACATAAGATTTCGACGGAGAGAGCAGACTGTAGCAATCACAGTAAGTATAGTTTGGTCTATGTTTATCTTGGGGAGTCTGAAGGGTAACTTGAATCCCACTTGTGAGTGGAGTTGAGGCTCAGGCCTAAATTATATAAAATCCTTGTCGTGTCCATCAGACCATACGATACTAGGTACCTCTACAAACTCATACCACATTTATCTATTCTACCAAAAAGCTACAAGGTCTTAAGGTTTTATACTAGATATAAAACTTGCGGAATTAAAGAGGAGTAGCTTGTGTCTCTTGCAAGAGCGAGTGAGAATTCAGTTGCGATGGTTCGTTACTTTTTGATCAGTTTTATGTATTTAGCTCCGAAATCGTCCCTATTTCATTCGTCCTCACTTTTACATTTAAGCGAGACTGCACCCTGTAAACCGAATTTATATTCATTGTTTTCCATTTCTGAACATTTGCCTATTTTTACTCAAATTACTCATTTTTTTAAACATTCACAACGCTATTCTTTTGGTGGAAAGAACCAACTTTTAGGACATATGGAGTAAGTGGGACCCTGGTCTGTAAAGGTGGCTTTTAACCCTTTGAGGGATAAGTTAAGAAAGTACTTTTTTGGTATGTTGTCTATCAATCTACATTTATATATTTGTTAGTACAAAATACAAGGTATTTGTTTTTGACATTGTTTTGCATTAATATTCGTTATTCGATCTTAGGGGTGGAATTAACCCCCTCGTAGAGATGGGTGTGGATTTATTTTGCATATGTTTCTCTCTAATGCTAAAGTTTTATTTTAAAATGTATTGATTGCTTATAATTATAATAAAACAGCAGAAAAAAACTATGAGAACTAAAGGAAAGCTATGTGTAAATATATTATTGAAATCTCTGTATTCTTTCGATAACCTGAATTCTGGTTATGCTAGCAAATTAAAATCATAAAATGAACTTGACTAATTTCTTATTTGACATTTCTCATTGTAACACTAGCATCCACACAGTCCCCTACGGCCATGCAACTTTTTTGTGGGACTGTGTAATTTAAGAGGGTAGTAAGGTACAGTGACATATCCCCCCAAAAATTAATTCCGAAATAAAAAGTAATAATGTAAGCACAATTTATCAACCTCTTTATATTATTTACTAATTTTAAATAAGTTTTATTTTCTTAAAATCCCCTTTTTACCTTCTGACGCTACACCTCTAGTGCGTATGTGACTTTGCTAAACCCTGTACGCAACAATAGGCTATAATAAAGGTCGTAATGGTCATTCTAAAACTGTCTCAGGGTTCCTCGCATATGACCAGTCACCTTCGAAACACCCTCCATGTAAAAATAAATAACTTTCCATTATAAAATATGAAGTAAAAATCAAAGTTTCTGCAAAATTGAAACGACTATATATATTTTTTTTAATTCAACATTTACTAAATATTTAAATTGGATTTTCTTTCAATACAAACGAATTTCATGCTAAACTAGTTCTTCATTCCAAATTTTAATTAAACGTCGCTTTAATTGATGGTTGGAGGTTAACCAAACTACTGCAAAATTATTTTTTGTATTTTATATAAATCATTTTATTAGCGGAAAATTAATTAAAATTTTAATAGCTGAATGGGTCAGTAACGTTCTGTAATGGAAAACACAACATTTTAAATATATGCTTTTTTTAATAAATGATTTCATGTTGCCAGGTTGTAACATGTAAGAGAAAATAATACATAGGAAATTATTTCAAATATTTTATTTCAAATAATTGTAGTACAGTATAAGTATATAAATTGTGAAGATGATGTTTAATAATATATATGATGATGATTCTATGTAATATCTTTGTTTTATTTATGTTTTTTTATTTTTATCAAGAAAATTCTGGCAGGGGTATTTTTGGAGTATTCTCGACGCCTGGAATCATATATCACATTTCAAGCAAAAAGTCACAACAATGCATCGTTGTGAATTCCAATTTGAATTCACCAGGTCACGTGACTGACCGCTTTCACTGCCCGAATATAGTAATCCTTGTGCACTCCACCCCCCCCCCCTCCTCCTCCGCTCCCCTGCACCTACTGACAAAGAGCATGCAAAAAGTCCAGATAAATACTAAATCATTTGAATCCGAAATTTCTATTCCAAACATAAAGTAATGGAAATGTCATCATAATAAGTTGAGGATTGTCCATTTTGGGCCATCAGTGCCCAGTGATCAATTATATATCATCTTGTAGGTATTTTAGGTAGCAACAGTAATAAAATCGTACTGAATCATTTGAGGTCAGCCAAAAGCAGTTTTGATTGATTGAACCTGTTATCATACTCCGGCAACAGCGCCTCGTCACATGTCAAATCAAACGAATATATCATTAAGGTGCCCAGATCGTATCTGTATACCACCCTCAAGGTACTTGACATATCCCATGAAATTATGTGCACGCAACAATCTACAGTATAATCCTGGAGTAACCATATGAAAAAAATGGGATTTTTAATTTTAGACCCATTTCATACTGGGCCATTTTGGTGAGGGATAGGCTATCAGGGGGCGTCGAGAAAGTCGAAAAAAAAACGCGAGGTCTAGCAACTTAAAAGTTGTGAAAATATGTTCGTTGTATGTACTTTTTATAACGAAAGTTTTTTCGACGCACTAAGAGGGTTGCAAAAAATGATATAATGGTTTTTCTCGAAAAAAATTGTAAAAGAAATTTTTTTGGGTTGTGAAAAAAGGCAATTTTCAAATGGCTGCCAAAAGTTTGTGTTTGATCAGATTGACTTGATTTTGATTGTATGTCAAATACCCCCCAAGGATCTTAAAACCAAACCCTTTGAAGTGTAAGACAATTTACCCTAAATTTCCTTACACTAATTTTTATTATATTTCAAAGAGTTGTCAGATCGCAACAAAGCCGAAATGTGTTTAAGTGAACAGGCGTTATTACATGTGTAGCAATATCAGTTAATAGCATCCTAGTCCTCCCGGTCCCGTTCTGCTACGATATAAATATTATATCGTATTTTGCTAACGTGTCTGGACTGTATTGGTTCTCTGAGAAATATTGAGTCACTAACGTCAATCCCTTATTTAGCATGGTGTGGAGCTTGAAATTATTAGCGTTTCGTTCTGTGACTACTCCGTGAAGTCGTAGTAAGGCTGGAGTAGCCACTACCTTATACGCTTTTTCAACGAACTCAACATGGCCGCTCCTGTATATACCTAGTGGACCAAATGATGTGGCGTTGAGGTGTAGGAAAACGTCACACGCCACATAAGGCAGTCACTTCCAATATCGTAGCTTAGCTCTGTTCATTTTCGTCCGTCTTTGGCTAAATGCTCATGGAATGTCATTGGGAGTATCTTATATACCAAGCCATGCTGCTCCTACGTTAAATGAAATAGTGCTGAACTTCTCCAGTGAAGTTAAATATCTAGGAGTAATTCTGGATCAAAACTTACCTGAAACCCACATTTCAAAAGAACACTTACCAAATCCACTTGGACGTGCCGCATACTATTTGATAAGACTTGGGGTCTAAAACAGAAAATGATCTACTGGTCTTATCTTTCTATTGTGAGACTCATGGTGTGGTGGCCAAAAATTGAAGAAAAACTAACACAAGGAAATTTGCAGGAGTTGCATCGCCTTACCTGCTTAGGTATTACAAGAGCAATGGGCACCTGTCCCACAGCAGCTGCGTGTTAGGAAGAAGGCAATTGGTGCCCTAAAGCTGGAGCAGGCACTATCCCTCAAACCAGGTGATCTGGTTGGTCACTTAAGGATCCTGGAGTTAATCCAATTGGAATCCAAGACCAAACCCACTGACCCAATGCCAATCAAGCGGGTCTTTGACTGTCCGTTTGACGTGCTAATTGAGAGCCATTAGATGAGCAGAGTCGAAGCCATGCAGTTAGAGAAGGGTCACTCATCTGATATACATATGGATCGAGGATGGCTGAAGGGGTCTGCGTAGGCGTAGCTGGGCCTAATTACAGGCTATCTAGAGCCCTAAGCAAGGCCAACCATCTTCCAAGCAGAATTCTATGCTATGAATTTATGTGCCCAGGAATGCATAAATAAAGATATTCGAAGGGCAAAGGTCTATATTGCTGTGTATCCACACTGTGAAACACTACTAGGCTAGGAAATGAAGCATTTTGGCTCGCAATTTTTTCGTCCAGCATGGATTTACTTGAAATTTTCACAGAAGGTAGGGAGTAGCCCAAGGATCATTTTCTATATCATGCCGCTGTACGCTAAAACCTTGGGGGTGGTTGCCACCCCATCTCGGGGGTGGAAATTTTTCATTACATTTTAACCATGGAAATCGATGGAAAAAGTAATTCTAAGAAAAAAATGTTCTTTACGTTTTTTTCGTAAAACTAATATTTTTCGAGTTATTCGCGGTTGAAAGTAACAGTTTTTCGAGGAAAAAATCGACTTTTTTAGAGGGTTTTTTTGAGAATAACTCGAAAAATATGCATTTAATAAAAAAAACTGTAGATATCAAAATTGTAGCTTCTAGAAAAACAAACAAAATCCTTTTTTTATAATTTTTCTACGACCAATACAAACCGAGATACGGCATGTTAAAGGTTAGCTTTTTTCGTCAAATGCATAATTTGAAATATTCAAAGCCAACGAACGGGAAAACTTTGCATTTTTCGAGGAAAACTTACAGAATCTTTTTTCAAGTATACAATTAGACCTTTCAAACAAAAAAGAAAAAAGTTTCTAGCATAAAAATTGAGCGACTTATGATCAAAATAAAGTCGGTACCTACTTTTTTCTACGAAAAAATCAGTGAAAACAACCCCCCAACTACCCTCCTAATTAAAATTGATCTTCACCCTTCTGTAATTCTTTTTATATATGTATTATCAATACATCCAAGAAGTTTGACCTATTTAAAATGCCTAATTTTACAAAAATTGGAGTTTAAAGATAAATAGATTTTTTGCAATTTCGTATTTTTCACCCTTTTCTTCAAAATATCTCCGAAAATACTGGAGATACGAAAAAAATGATAGAATACTAAATTGTAGCTTTTTTAATAACTAAAATTTCCCTGTGCATAGATTTTCTTTACAGTGAATATTTAGCAAGGTATAGCTGTTTAAAACCTCTATTTACGAGCAAACACCCCCTTATTCGAGCCCCTTAAACTCACCCCACTTAAAAACTAAGGGATCTTACGGAATTTCTCTCTCGAAAAACCCTACAAAATCATTTTTGAAAAAACTTTTTATCACCAAAAATGAAGGAGCTATGTTTATGAAACGAATTAATTTTTTTTTTTTCAAAAAATTCGAATAGCCCGCTTGGGAGTGTAATAGAGCATTTTCAATATATATAATACCACAGAACCGTTTTTTCGGCAGTAATACGTTATAATATGTTCCACTTTCTCCATTCAAATTGAAAGACAGAAAAGAAGAAACATCTGCTCATGTGTCTGCGTGTGTGAGTGTATATTGCGGGTGCAGAAAATTGGGGTTATACTGCAATCAAAAATATCTATTAAATTACTTATAAAAATTGCAATGTTATTAAGGGTGGTTTTTAAGGGTTGAAATATTATGATATTATATCCTAAAGCATAAAACAATCATTATTTAACCAATCAAAGCCAAATTTTACCCATATTAAGGTTTACAATGTTTTTATATAATTTTTGACAATAAGGGGTAGTTTACACCCCTAAAAATAATCAACGCCCATGAGCATGATATAGAATATGAAGTACAGGGTGAGATGATCCTAATCCCAAATTTTTATGCAAATCGATGCAAGCCGAAATCATTCTTTTAGGATAAATACATTTTTTATATATAGCTCCAACAAGGGTGGTTTTAAGGGTTGAAATATTATGATATTATATCCTAAAGCATAAAACAATCATTATTTAACTAATCCAAACCAAATGTTGACCATATTAAAGTTTAAAATGTTATTTTATAATTTTTTACAATTAGGGGTAGTTTTCACCCTTAAAAAACCAAAAGCGTACAACGGCTCAACATAGAAAATGAACTAGAGGGTGAAATGAGCCTGATCCCAAATTTTTGTACAAATCGATGCTGGACGAAAAAATTGCGAGGTTCTGCCATTTTTTCAGCTTCATTTCCTGTACTATACCTAAATATCGTGTTTGAAATCATAAATAAAATTCACAAATTTGTATGTATTTTAGGAAATAATCATAACAGTTTTACTTTAACGGATCATACAGAAGCAGGAGTATCTGTGGTTTATTTAATTGATTCAAGTTCACTTATTCTTGTCGAATAGGATGCAGATAATGAAACTTGATATTGAATTAGAACAAAATATTTAAATAAACATAAAATGAAGTTAATTTAGTTTAACAAGGTTATTCTAAATAGTATATGATAACACATGAACTTGTAGAGACTTTCAGTCTCTACAAGTTCTCTCAAAAGTTATAAAATCTGACATTCATGTCAAAACTTAGGGCTGAAAAATTTAAATTGTGTAGAAACACTGTAAATCTACACAAAATGAATATTGAATGAAAGACTATTAACAGTAGTTGCAGTGCAGCGTAATTATTTTAGAAATAGTAAGTCCATATATTACAAAACACTGAATGACATTTTAAGTTTTAAGATATTTTCAAATATCATTGCAGAAAGGTGTTTTGTAAATGATATTTCACATCATGCAGAAAGAAAGGACTAATAGTATGATGTTAAATGTTTGGTGGCGTATCAATTTCTTGTTTTAGTTTATAATATCAGTATTATATCAGTATGAAAACTACAGTACGTTTTTAACTACTAGCATTTTGTGTTCATCATTGCTATTCATCTAAATGTATGAATTAGTATTTATTTGAGATTGGAATTGTTAATTGTAGTTATAAGTAGATTTTAAGAAAGTATGTATATGTCAATATATTTCGAGTAAATACAATTATTCACTTAATCCTGAAAAGTAGAATAAGAAATTCATCAGGAAAATTAAAGATTTAAAAACAGTATTCAATTAATGTAAAGAACAAACAAAACTGAATCGTTTAAAAATTAAATTAAAATTAAATTTTGAAATATTAGATCAAAATAGAAAAAAACAATTGAAATATTGGTATTTAACCCATATAAACGACTTAAAATAACAAATCAGTTGATCATACACCGCTGAACAGCGAGCTGCGAAAAATATTCATCCACGAATAATTAATAAATTGAAAAATAAAGAAAAGTGGTGAATAAGTTGAAAGTTAGGATATTACAATCCAGATATATTGATATCAAGAAAAATTTGTAAAAGTATATTAAATATAAAAGTGAGTAAACTTAAAAAGCATTACGAAGTAGATTATCCGGAAAGCAGATTTAGAAGAGGGAATTATTTGTTAATCCAGTTAGCAAATTTATATGGTGAAGGAACTCAAACGTCAATCAAGTGATAGAAATATTTCAAGGAAATCTTGAAAACAAATTGGAGGTTATAAACAAACGTCAATTCAGTAAAGAAGAAGAAGAAGAAGCCTTGAGAGGTTTAAAAAGTCAGTCAAGTGACATAATATTTCAAGGATTATGATAACCAGTTCGAGGTTATAATTTAACATTATTCGAGTCGAAAGAAAGACAAGGTAAAGCTTTACAATATCAGAAATCCATGGTACATATTTATTTTAAATAAAGGCCATATTTATAATTTTAGTTGTTAGATTTTGTTATTTAAATTTGTTAATTACATTCCAAGTTCAAATTTGTTAATACATTAATACTTTGTTCGTTCAATACTGAGTTTGATTTATTTAGATTGTTATCTTGATCGATGAGCATTTATTGAACCGACTTCGTTGGACCTTGAGTAAGAGTCATTCTATAGATTGTAGATAGTCATGCTAATGGTGTTCTATAGTCTATAATATTAACAGCTTTTAAGAAACTGTTTGGCGCCCAGTAAACTCATTTCAATTTACTTTTAAGAAGTAAAATTCGAACGTATAAAAATATAAAATAGATATCAGAATATAGAACAATATACTTTCAGGTCTTATACTTTTGAGCCTAAAATTGCTTGGTAATGCAACCAATTCCTGAAACGACTTGCCAAAAACAACAAGGTTACCTTGATGTGGGTGCCAGGGCATGAGGGAATAGAAGGAAATGAATTAGACGGACACTTTCAAATTTGTTCAGATTTCGATCAACTGATATGAATTTTTTTTCTACGAGCGATATTACCGGTTTTAGAAATGTACCGATCGAATGCAATATACTCTTCGTTTTGTATTTGCGAAGAGTATAATAGAATAATATATCAAGCGTCTCATGTAAAAAGTAGAAGTTTATACTTAATATAATACCCAATGAAACACCCTGTATATTTAAAAAATATTTTTTAACCCTACCGCTTTACTCTACCACAATTTTTGAAATTTTTTCGTATTATTTAGAGAGACAGAATACTTGGACCATGTATGTCTGTCACAATCTCCCTTTACTTAGAACATCGGGGTTTTTGTCATCTATAACTATATATTGCTAAAACATCTCACGATGTAGGTTGAAATGAAGTGAAATACATCATAGGGTGCCGCCGGCTAGGACGAAGTTCGGTAAATTTATAAACCGGGAGGTAGTGACAGATCCTTGAGAACGATTATTTAACGTCTGCCAATTTAAGAGTTAATTATTAAGTATTTGACGAATTATAAGCTTATAAAGAGAAGTTTCTTTGATTGCAGCGACATTGCAAATTACTTGTTTATTTGTAATTGAAAACTAACGTTTTGAACTATCAGTTAGCGTCTACAAAGTAGGAATTGTCAAAAACTACTTTGCAGACGACTACGACATGCGCATGTGTTCGCAGTGTTTTTTAGAAACAGTAGTACTTTGTACATAACATTTAACGATTAATTTGTGTATGCAATTTAAATATGTGTATAATATTATGTTAATATAACTAAACAAAAATTTGCAGACGTTTTGAAAATGTTGAAATAATTGGCAGAATCAAAAATCTTGTAAAAATATTGAAAACGTTTTGATGATTAGTTAGCGTCTGCCATTAGTTGCCTCGTGAAGTTTATAAAAAAATATATAAATTTTTCAATTAGCAGACAATTTCACCATGTTCAGTACTATATACAATAATAACAAAATTGCAAACAAAGGGTACCTCGGGATAAGATAGGTGAAATGTCCCTTGACACGGATTTGGAATAAACCTGATAGTATCGTTCCTTGAGCCTAAAAAATAAGATCAACAGGGTCCGTATATCAAAATTGCCCCTACTGCCCAAGAGAGGGCCCACTTCAGTATTAATTTTTTTGTCTTACAAAAATGTATTCAATTTAAAAATCTGAAAAAATTCACGCGTGTAGTAATCCCATAGACCTATAACCTCAATTTTTTGGGGCTATATTGGGCCCTTAAAAATATTTTTAAATTTTTGTTATGATAATGAGGTGCGGAAATTTTTATTTCATCACGTTATTTGTGACCAAATAACGCAATTTTTATGTTAGTTTATAAATTTCCAAACCCCGTGTGTCAGGCCCAAAATTCAATTTTTTCATTTTTTTTTAACGAAAACTTTTATTAGATAGGAGGAATAGCTTTTAAAGCTTGGGTAATGAATCAACCCCTGAGGCAAAGGACACTTCCCTGGGATCAATAGTCATCCTGTTGGGTTGACCCAATGGGGCCCAAAGACCACCTTCTTTACTAAAAAGTTTCCCTCCTGGGATCAAATGTCATCTGGCATGGGTGAATAGTCTCATAAAGAGCAAGAAGGCACCCACTGGGCCAATAACCCCTTTCCCCTCCTAGGTAAGTATTCAATCAATCAATCAATCAATAAATCAATCAATTTATTGGTGTTAATTAACAAATAATTTGTTGTACACAGGTCAGTATAAAATATTACATTTACATGGTATAAATAAAAATATTTAACAGTATATAATATATTATTATAATACATTAAAACGTCGATGTTACAAACAATTAGGCTACAATAACAGGACAATACAGAAGACTATTGAACTCCATTAGGAAAGTTTGTTTCATTAATATTGTGTACTAGAAATTCATTTATACTGTAGAAAGCCTCCCTTATTAGGAATGTTTTTATCAACTGTTTATATCTCGCCTCCGGTGCGTTTTTTGCCCTATTGGGGATTTTATTATAAAACCTAGGACCATAATAATTAAATCCGCAATCACTAGACTTTAGCCTGTTACAATCAATTATGATATTTTCCTGATTCCTTGTATTATAATTATGTATATCCTCCTGTTTTTGATAAGAGTGAATGTTTTTATACATATATACCAAACAGTTAAATATGTATAGTGAAGGAAAAGTTAGTATTTTCAATTCTATAAATTTATTTCTTACATCATCCCTATAGCCCAGGCTTGTGATTATTCTTAGCGTCTTTCTCTGCAAGCCAAAAATTCTAGCAGCTTGAGATGCATGTCCCCAACTTAATAACCCATACGTCATGTGAGATGTTATTAGTGAATAATAAGCTGTTAGCAGGAGTTTAAATGGTACAATATTTTTTAGATTTCTCATGACAAATATGTTTTTTGCCATTTTATTTGCTACGTAATCAACATGATGAGACCAATTCAAACTTGGGTCTAGAAACAACCCAAGAAATTTTACTCTATCTGGATTTTGAAAATTTTCGATTGGTCTGTGCGTGAATATCATGTTTATTGTTTTTGTCTCATTTAGTGACAGGCTGTTTGCTCCGAACCACTCCCTAGCATTTGTCTGTGCCTCGCCCATGCGTCTTTCTAGCATATCCATTTTCTTATCAGTTGTCAGGAGTGTTGTATCATCAGCAAATAGTACTAAGTCGGTTTCAGATAGTGCTTTGTTCAGATCATTTACATAAATTAAGAATAGGGTCGGTCCTATTCATTATGATATACAAGAAATTAAAAGTAAGAAACAATTTTTGTCAAAATTAAATTGGGAGAATAAACTGGAACTCGGCAAAAATTTTAACAAAAGCAAAAAAAGAAAAATTAAAGAATCCGCGATAATATTATTGAATGAGGATAGATGCGTGTCGAATTGTTCCGTAGATGTCTGTACAACTTGGTTGCCAATGTTAAAAGAAGAAATTCACAAACTTAACATTGTATAAAAACTAAAAAAACTGTTACCTGTATCAACAGTTCCATGTAAATAGTAAGTATCTATGGGTATTGAATATAACAAAGATCTTAGAGCTGTGTATTTATCATACACAGCAAAAAGGATTTTTCAAAAAAAGCCTTGAAAAAGGAAACAGATTAGATATCCGAAACGTCGACGAAATATTTAATTTCAAGTTCTTATACTTACTTGTGTTGTTTATTTAAAAAAAGCAATCTCTAACTGATCCTTTGACGTAAAAGTCACAGGCGTAGAGGTTATTTACCAGTAACATACTGGTTAATTGTGATATTTTGTAGATTCCCCGAGCACTGCTTAAAAAGAACACGTACGTGTGGCAGGAAGACTCAAAGAATTGAAGAAGGAAAAAAAATTAAGATAATGCCATAAATAACATTTAGACAAAATTAAATTTTATTATAAAAAATACATATGTAAAAGTTAAAATATTTCAACTCTAAAAATAATACATATCTAAATATTAAAAGATATATGTACACATTGTTTATGCATACATTCGCTGTTCCCATAGATATTTTAAATTGAGAAATTAATTTCAGGTGATTACACAGGTTTACAAAAAAGAAGTTGTCTGGGTCTGGGGTCAGACCACACGTTTCTTATGTATTTTTCGACGATAAATTCGAATCTGTTTTTAGTTTTGCTCTATCACCTTAGGATTTTGAGATATTCTAACCTAAATGTTAGACATATTTGAGGTTATGTAGCTTCGAGAATTTTTTTCTCAAGAAATCATGTGTGGAATCTTAAAGTACAAGTCTTCACCTTTAAAATGCCATTGAGTTTGCTCAAATATCTTTTTTTTTCGCCGAGATATTGCAATAAGAATTAAATGTATTAGGAAAGTCAGACAATTTTAAAAATTCGATATCTCAGCGAAAATAAAAAAGATATTTGAGTAAACTCTACGGCATCTTTAAGATCCCATACATGGCTTTTCGAGAAAAGAAAATTTGCAAAGCTACATGACTTCAAATATGTCAAAAAACAGTGTTTTTTTGCACTTTTAGGTTAGGATATCTCAAAATCCTGACGTGATAGAGCAAAACTAAAGATAGATGCGAATTCAGAGTCGGAAAATACATAAGAAGCGTATGGTCTGACTCCAGATCCAGACAACTTTTTTTTCTAAACCTGTGTTATTAATTATTGACTCCTTATAAATGTGAAATTAAATTTAAAAAAATAAAAATACAATTAGTTTTGTGGTTATAATCCCTGTTTGAATATAGCAATGCAACTTACAATACTGTAAAATTACCCTGCCTGCTACACATGCTATATGAATATTGACCCCCAGGGGTTACTATTTACCAATTCTGGAGGACTTCTTGCTTCGGGGTGGGGCAGAGGGGTTTCTTTAGGTAATCTTTGACACCAGGAGATGCTTTTTGACATCTGCTTCCTTTTTTGCTATCTGGGAGACTATTCAACCATGCCAGGTGACTTTTGATCCCAACAGGATAACATTTTATGAAAGAAGGTAGTCTTTGGGCCACATGGGGTATATTTTTACCACAAGGGGTTGACTTTTGGTTAAAGGGGAGTGCCCTTTGCCGCAGGGGTTGATTCATTACCCAAGATTTCAAAACTACTCCTTCTATCTAATTAACGTGAATTTTCCTTAAAAAATTAAAAAATTGAATTTTGAGCACGGGGTTTCAAAATTTTTAATCTGCCTTAAAAATTGCTTTATTTGGTTGCAAATAATGTGATGAACTAAAATTTTCTGCACCTCTTTATCATAAACAAAAAAACGTTCGACTTCAAAAATAATTTTTAAGGGGGGGCCAATAGAGCCCCAAAAAAGTTGAGGCTACAGGTCTTTGGGATTATATGCATGATTTTTTTTAGAACATTAAATTGACTCCATTTTTGTAAAAAAAAATAAAACTTTATTTTTTATTCCCAGGAAACGATCCTATTAGGTTTATTCATAAATCCGTGTCAAGGGGCATTTTACCTACCTTTCTCGAGGTATCCTTTAAATGTTGTTAGCGTCTGCCATTCTTTCATTAAATTTATGATAAGCAATCATGAATTTGACAATTGGCAGACAGTTTAAGCATGTACAAGCCTACATACAACAATAACAACATTTAAAAAATTCAAATGTTGTTGAACGATAGAATCACGTATGCCACTTTTACTGGTATGTTTTCAGAGGATAATAGTGATAACGATGAATCTTAATATGATCAAGATGATGAATATAAAGATGATGGGGGTGATAAGGATAATTATAGCGATGCAAATTTTAGGGTGATGAGAACGATGACGATAAGGATAATACTCGCAATGCAAACCTTGTCGACGACGCGACGACGAGCCAGACATTAGTCAATGCGTGGAGGATGAAAATTATTTATAAGTTAAAAAAACAGTTTACGCGTCAAAATACATTTTTTTTATTTTTACGTTTTATATAATAAAAAGATTCACTCCCCAAATTGAAAATAAATTCATCAAATGGTCAAATCCTTGAATTGCTAGGAAAAGCAAACGGTGAAGGTCTAATGATTAAAAATACAATTCAATAAACGTTGAACAGGAATTTTAACACTTTCCATATAAGCAAAAACTTCAAAAATTTCGATATTAAGTCATTTGATGATGAAGTAAGTAATGAAGTTTAGACTTTATTTGTTCGTATTAACACTAGGCCGCTATGCAATTTTATCAGTAATTTAAGATTGAAGTTTGAATGTACTACATCGGATTAACAAGCCAGCGAAAATACTACTAAATTAGCACCGAAAAATAAATACGCGAATCTATCATTCAACAATATTTGAATTTTTTCGTGATGCTTTTATTGTTTTATATCATCTTGCATATGTTAGAATCATCTATCAATTGTCGAATAGTTATTTTTTATCAAAAAATTTATGAAAAAGCGAATGGTAGACGCTAACTAATTGTTCGACAACATTTGAATTCGTTTGTAATGTTTGTATTGTTGTATATAATCTTATGCATGCTGAAATTGTCTGTAAATTGTCAAATCATTATTTTGTATCATACATATGAAAATACTAATGACAGGCGCTGATATATCGTTCAAAACGTTGTCAACATTTTTCAACTTTCGAATTATATTACTTCCACATCCACGTAGTGGATGGGAAGTATAGTAATCGTAAAAAACATTTCAAACATTTTTTGTCTTGAATAGGTTTAGAATGTCATGAACCGTCGAAATTTTAAATTAGAGCGAAAAAAAAAAATTTCTGTCGGTCTGTAACTTTTTTTGTCCGCACGCCTTTTCCGGGACGGTTTAATATATTGACTTGAAATTTTATATACGTATATATTATAACGAGATCTGGAACTGGATTGTTTTTTGAAGATATCTGGTGAAAGGTTGGGTGATAAATAGGGGTAAATATGGGGAAATATTTCAAGCAAGCTGGTAAGAGTACAGAAACTTGAAATTTGATGTATGTACTACAAGCCAAGACTTCAGATTTTTTATAATATTTTTCAACCCCCCCACCACCTCTAGTCCATTATTAAAGGGGTTGTTAAAATAAAATTGAGATACTCATTTGAAATTTGGTACACTTATGTATTATAACGGCATCTGGAACTGGATCATATATGATTCGGTTTAAGGGTTGGGAGTTAAATAGGGGTAAATAGAGGAATATAAGTAAAGCAAGTTGGTAAGAGCATAGAAACTTGAAATTCGCTGTGTGTACTAGAAGCTAAAGACTCGAATTTTGTAATAATATTTCCAACCCCCCACCATCCCTACTCCATTATTAAAGTGATTGATTAAATAAAATTGAGATATTCATTTAAAATTTGGTACACATATGTACTATAACGACATCTGGAACTAGATCATATTTTGAGATGATTCGGTTTAAGGGTTAGGGGTTAAATAGGGGTAAATAGAGGAATATAAGTAAAGCAAGTTGGTAAGAGTATAGAAACTTGAAATTTGGTGTATATACTAGAAGCTAAAGACTCAATTTTTTTAATAACCTTTTCAATCCATCACCACCCCTACTCCATTATTAAAGGGGTTGATAAAATAAAATTGAGATATTCATTTGAAATTTGGTACACGTATGTATTATAACGACATCTGGAACGAGATTATATTTTGAGATGATTCCGTTGAAGAGTTGGGGGTTAAATAGGGGTAAATAGTACAGAAACTTGAAAATCGGTGTATGTACTAGAACCAAGGTCTCAGATTATTTATAATATTTTTCAACTCCATTATTAAAGGGGTTGATAAAATAAAATTGAAATATTCACTTGATATTTGGTACACGTATGTATTATAACGACATCTAGAACTAGACTATATTTTGAAAATCTTCAGTTGAAGGGTTGGGGGTTAAAGAGTGGAGAATAAGCTGGTATGAGTACAGAACTTGAAATTCGGTGCATGTACTAGAAGCCAAGGCCTCACATTTTTTTATAATATTTTTAAACCCCACACCACCTCCATTATTAAAGGGGTTGATAAAATAAAATTGAAATATTCACTTGAAACTTGGTGCACGTATGCATTATAACGACATCTGGAACATGATTATATTTGGGGTTAAATAGTGGTAGATAGGGGAAACTAAGTAAAGCAAGCTGGTATGAGTATATTGAGTATAGAAATTTGGGATATGACGTATATACTAGAAGCGATGGCTTCAGGTTTTTTTATATTTTCCATCGCCCTCACCACCCCCACTCCCTTATTAAAAGAGTTGATAAAATTAAATTTAGACTTTCACTTGAAATTTGTTGCACGTGTAACGATATCTTAAACTAAATTATATTTTGACACGATTGCGTTGAAGGATTAGGGGTAATTGGTGGTAAATAGGGAAAAATAACTAAAGCAAGCTGGTAAGAGTACATAAACTTGAAATTCCTAGATGCCAAGGCCTCAGATTTTTTAGAAATATTTTTCAACTCTCCACCACCATCAATCCATTATTAAAGGGGTTGATAAAATAAAATTGAGATATTCGCTTTAAATTTGGGACACGTATATATTAAAACGACATCTGGAACTAGATTTTATGTTGAGATGATTCCGTTGAAGGGTTGATGGTTAAATAGGAGTAAATGGTGAAAAATAAGTAAATCAAGCTGGTAAGAGTACAGAAATGTGGGATTTGGTGTATATACTAGAAATCAAGGGCTCAGGTTTCTTTCTAATATTTTTCAAACACCACCATCTCCGCTCCATTATTAATGGGTTTGATGACATAAAATTGAGATATTTACTTGAAAGTTAGTACACGCATGTGTTGTAATGACATTTGATTGAGATGATTCCATTAAATTTCCACATACTAGAGTGCAAATCTAGTAAAGATGTTTGCTTTAAAGTGACTTGGGTGAAAAATCTGGATGTGGAAGCAGTGATTCCTTAGGTAGCGGCTTTTGTTAATGTTTTGCAAGTCCAAAGTCTCTGCCAATGATTATATCAACACTTGGTACTATGAACTTCATAACAAATTCTGTTTCAACTTCGAACTTATCATAACATAGTATGTACAATTACTGAAAATCACCGCGAACGCATGTGTATGTCGTAATCGTCTGCAAAGGAGTTTTTGGTAATTTCCATATAATTAATGATAATTCAGTTAAATGGTAGCCGCGAACTCATTGTTCTCACATGTCCATTTTCCTTGTTTTTGTTAAAAATTTCACAAAACCTACTTTACAAACGCTAACTCATCGTTTAAAACGTTAGCTTTTAATTACAAACAAACAATTAATTTGCAGTGTCGCTGCAATTGAAGAAACTTTCTTCATACACTTATAATTCATTATATATAATACGTATAATAATTGACCCTTAAATTGGCAGACGCTAACTAATCGTTCTCAGTAATCTGTCACTATCTCCCGGTCTATTATCATATTTCGATTTGAGAAGTTGAAATTTTCCATCTCATTATTTTCTTTCATCGTAGTCTCAATATGCTTCCGTATATTGCAACTTCTTCTCTATCAGAATATTTTTAATCGATATATTTATATTTTTCATTAAAATATTCACATTAAACGTTCCTTTCAACGTCAACAGGTTCAACTTGTATTTTTATCATGACCTTGCTTATCCATAGGAGGAATATTTTAACATTACATTTGACTACATCTCATAAACGAATTCCTTTCATAAATATAAAATTAAGATTTTTCATCGTTCCGCTTAATATGCATTAATATTTTGAAAGGAAAATGGAATGTGATAAAAAGGTAAATATGTTTCCAACATAAAATTATAACGTTATTTGAACTTGAAGTATTTAATTGGTAGAAGAATTTACGGTGTTTGATGTTGAGCTGAAATTCAATTATTTACGCAGCTGAGCAGAGGAAATAAATGTATAATATTATCTGAGTAAGTAAAATTTAGGACAGTAGGTAACTCATTATTTAATAATTAACATACACATGTAGAAAAACTTAATATAACTGATATTATGATAAACATATTATTTTTAACACACAAAATATTTTTCAAACCATCCCTTCTAATGTGATAAGTTCATTAAAAAAACGTTTGGATAAGTTGAAATTATAATATAATATACTGCTTGATCATACCATTCAACGCCATTTAGGTCGCATCTACTTGTAAAGCTCGGGTCGAGCAAAGTTTTCAAATCATCTCTTCAAAATAAATAATTCAAGGAAATCCACTCATTCTACCAGGCTTCGATTCTAAGATAATAATAATTGACACCGCTCCCAAGGCCATTTAGGTCTCATACCCTTGCAAAGACCAAAGAAATTGTCCTATTTGGCATCAGGAACGATTTAAACGTTTAACAGCTTCCAATTTCGATTGGAGCGATAATTAGAGCCATTTGCAAAAACAGGGCAGTCCAGCTATTATGTGCGAAAGAAACCGTTGCAATTTCTATCTAGAAAAATCAAAATTCAAATGTAAAATGTGGACTTGCACACAAAAGCTATTCATATGTCTGACAAACGGAGATGGAAATGTAGAAGTCAGTTGTCCATATAGTGCGGGAAACAAGGCTCTAAATAAAGCAAATCTTGATTATATAGATAATGAGGGCAGATTAAAAATGAATCATAATTATATCTATTAAATTCAATGTTTGCTTGAAATTATGAACTGCAAGTGGGCGTGGAGCGTATTAGTTATTTACACAAACACAGAAGTTACCATTAAGCACGCAGCGGTTTGAAAAAAGACCCCGATTTTGGAAGAGTATAAATGACAATGAGGCATTTCTATCTTTATTATTGTCTGCCATCGTTGGTTATGCCTGATGCGAAATAAATAAATAAAATAAATCGGAAAAGGGTAACCTCAAAGAACAAAAAAAAATAATGATAATGGTTTAGTACAAGATCCTGAGTATTATAGGAAATGTCCCGGATCACATGGCCCCAACATTTCAAAATTTAGATTATCAGGTAAAGGAATTGCTGCTAAGTGATTATTTATTGTTGGATGGTACTAAGTGGTTGACCAATTTCGTCATTGATATTACGTTGTATTTGTTAAATACTAATAAAAATATGCCTGTTTTGAAGGGAAAATGGATGAAATACTAAGGTAAATATGTTTCTAACATAAAATCGTAAGTGTTATTTGAAGTGTTTTAATGGTTCAAGAATTTACGATGTATAATGTTGAGCCGAAAATTTAATTGTTTACGCAGCAGACTGCAGGAAATTAATTTATTAAATATTATCTGAGTAAGTAGAATTTAGGACAGTAACTGGTTATTTGATAATCGACATAAGGCAAGCAAAATTAATATAATTTATATTAAGCCAAATATATTGTGATATTGTGTAAGAAACTCGTTTATCCCGATAAGTTCAAATTGTGATATAATATATTACTTGATTATACCCTTCAACGCTACTAGGTCGCATCTATGTGTAAGGCTCGGGTCGGGCGAAGTTTTGAAAGCGTCGCTTCAAATTAAATAAATAATTTAAGAAAATTCGTTTATTTTGCTAGGTTTATAATTCTAAGATAATAATAATTGACATCGCCTTTCAACATCATTTAAGATCCCCTTGCAAAGATCAATGAAATCCTCTTATTTGGCACCATGAACGATTTAAACGTTTAACAGCTTCCAATTTCGATCGGATCCGTATAGCCAGAACGGACGTCTCAGAAAACAGAGCCATTTGCAAAAACACGAACTTCCAGCTATTATGTGAGAAATGAATCCGTTGCAATTTCTATTTAGAAAAAACGACATTTAAATATGAAAGTGTGGACTTGTAGATATAAGCTATTCATACTCTGATGGCCTGATAAACGAAGACGGGAATGTAGAAGTTAGTTGTCCATATAGTGCGAGATACAAGGCTCTATATAAAGCAAATCTTGATTATATAGATAACGAGGGCAGTTTAAAAATGACTCATAATTATTTATATTAAATTCAAGGTTTGCTTGAAATTGTCAATTTTTGCAAATGGGCTTGGAGCGAATTAGTTATTTATACAACCACAAAAGTTATCATTAAGCAGATTGAAAGAAGACCCCGATTTTGGAACAGTATAAATGATAAATTGAGGCATTTCTATCTTTACTATTACCCGCCGTTGTTAGTTATCCCTGACACAAAATAAATAAATAAAATAATGAAGAGTATAAATGACATATTAAGGCATTTTTTTCTTTATTATTACTAAGTGGTTGACCAATTTCGTCGTTGATATAACGATGTATTTGTTCAATAATAATAAAATATGTATGTTTTGAAAAGAAAATGGATGAAATATTAAGGTAAATATGTTTCTAACATAAAACTGTAACGTTATTTAAAGTAATGAAACATTTTCTTTATAGGATTTTGCAAACAGTGGAAAGAAAAGCTATCTATGAGAACTAAAGGAAAAACTATATATAAAAATATTAATGAAATCTTTGCATTCTTTCGATAATCTGACTTCTGGTTATGCTAACAAGTAAAAATTCTGATTTGCCATTCTCATTTTAACACTAGCATCCAACCTAGTCTCCTACGGCTAAAGTGTTTTAATGGTTCAATTTACGATGTTTGATGTTGAGGTGAAATTTAATTATTTACGCAGCAGAGTGCAGGAAATACATTTACTAAATATTATCGGATTAAGAAGAATTTAGGACAGTAACTGGTTATTTAATAATCGACATAAGGCAAGCAAATTTAATATAATTTATTTGATGCCAAATATATTGTAACTTACACACAAAAAATATGTTTGAAAATAACCTTTCTAATGTGATGTTGCAGGACTCCCAGATAAAAGGGGAACAGTATAAAAGAATTTTACTTTATAGGCTGATGTATCAGCTACACTGCAGGGTAGGGTGGTCACCCTGTGCCCTGAACAAAATTTTTGTGGTTTACGTGCAGTCCCCTCTCTGCATTCAATTGGTGGCGAGAGAGGCTCACACGGCCGACTAGTCAAGTCCTTGGGGGTGAATTCGATAAATTGGGGTATTGGCTGTATGCTGGTGAAAACAAATAAATGCCTTACTATAAATAGGTTCAATGATCAATTGTAGGTACGCGTACAACCATATCCCTCAGAAACCATATTACACACAATCAAAATACCTAGATGTGTGGCCCACACTTAACCTAACACAAAATGTACGACAACTTAAAACTAATAAAATCTTAACTAATAGTATGCAATATATGGCCCCCAAAATATACTGGCTTAGACAATTACATTAAAATACTGAATAGTAACGTAAAATGAACAAAATAATGTGAACTAGGTAAGTGACGATAGGTTAAATTGACAAAAGTGAAAAAATTGCAAGCGTGGTGTTCAAAACTACTAAAAATTTAATTGGTTATGTGCAAAATATTTATTGACAATTTAAATTTAATGTGTAAAATATTAAGTGGAATATGTGGAAAAACTGTAGTTACCTGGGTCGAATGACCGCAATTTAGTACCGCAAAAAACCTCACGAGCTCTCTATGCCTCACGTAGACGGTGGGATGTTATATCAGGTCCCTCGTTATACTATTTAAAGACGCTTACCTCCAGCAGGTTTCACAATGTCTACAGTAGGCCTACCAGGGGAGCGTAGCTTCCAATGGAACCAGGCAGGAGAGTCTCACCGGTACAACGCAGGATTCCAAATCCAACCAACAGCTTGACAACAAAGTTTCAGCAAAGCCAAAGATCACATACAATCCAGACTCAAATGTACAAATAACCAAGAAGGTAAGACGTAGGGTCAAACATACAGAAAACGATACCAGTAAAAGTCCAAAATAAAAGTAACGTAAAGGTAGAAGTGAAAATGAAACTAAGCCCTGCAATAAAGAAATAACGAACAATACAAATCTATTTTCTAAAGAGACTTCAGATGCATACCTTAGATGTTGAGTGGGCTTAAAGAATTCCTTTGCCATGTGCTTTCAGAAAGTTGATTTATCCGGAAAATTCCGTAACAGTACTTCCCAACAGAAAATAATACTCAAATACCAAAATAAAATACTGCTAAATTTGTCACTACAGCACCATGTCCCATTAAAGGAACAAACTCACAAAATTGCTATACACGTACTTATTGACACTTATCTTATAACTTATCTTCGGCAGGCAAACGGAAAAAAATCACCAAAAATTGCCAAGACGGAAACCGCTGTCAAAAATCCGAGGATGGCCAAACCTCTTCATGGGTACATTCCAAGTGACCACTATACAACGTAACCCACAAATCTGATAAATCTCCCTAAAGACGTTTGTTTTCCACACATAATATTGTATTTCGTAATTCCAACAACAAAACAATAAGTTTAATTCACAGTAACGGTCTTGAAAAGGTTATAATCGAGACGTTAGGAACTCGCGCCACAGAACGCAATGGTAGGCAACAAGTTAGACTATACTGATTCGACTAGAACGATAACATTGAAACAATTACGATATTTAAATTCAAATGTACAGATACGAAAATAGAAAATGTAACAGTGATAATTAATTTTAAGAAACCCGTATCTCCCGACAGGTTCGAATTGTGATAATATACTACTTGATTATACCCTTCAACGATACTAGGTCGCATCTATGTGTAAGGCTCTGGTCTGACGAAGTTTTGAAAGCATCGCTTCAAATTAAATTAATAATTTAAGAAAATTCGCTAATTTTGCTAGGTTTCTAATTCTAAGATAATAATAATTGACATCACCTTTCAACACCATTTAAGATCCCCTTGCAAAGATCAATGAATTCCTCCTATTTGGCACCAGGAACGATTTAAACGTTTAACAGCTTCTAATTTAGATCGGATCCGTAAAGCGAGAACGGACATCTAAAAACAGTATAATTAGAGCAATTTGCAAAAAGTTAATTTTGGACGTTCAAGATATTATGTATGAATCCGTCGCCATTTTTCACTAGAAAAAACGAAATTCAGATATGAAAATGTGGACTTGTACACAAAAGCTATTCATACTTAGGGAGATCCACTGACAGTCTGATAAACGAAGATGGGAATGTAGAAGTTAGGTCCATATAGTGCGAGGAACAAGACTCTAGATAAAGCAAATCTTGATTATATAGATAGCAAAGGCACATTAAAAATGACTCGTAATTATTTCTGTTAAATTCAAGGTTTGCTTGAAATTATGAACTGGAAGTGGGCGTGGAGCGAATTAGTTATTTACATAACCACAAAAGTTATCATTTAGCGCGCAGCGGTTTGAATAAAGAACCCGATTTTGGAAGAGTATAAATAACAATGAAGCCATTTCTTTCTGTATTATTAGCTGCCGTCGTTGGTTCTGACTGATGCGAAATAAATAAATAAAATAAATCGTAAATTGGTAACCTCAAAGAACACACTGCTACTAAGTGATTATTTATTGTTGAATGGTACTAGGTGGTCGACCAATTTCGTCGTTAATAAAATGATGTATTTGTTAAATATTAATAAAATATGCACGCTTTGAAAGGAAAATGGATGAAATAATAAAGTAAATATGTTTCTAACACAAAATTGCAGTCGCGTAATTTTAGCATGAAAAATATGAAAACCTGTAATACTGAAGGTAGAGGGTCAATTGACTTTATTTCTGTTTCAAAGGCATCAGAAAAAACAGTACCTTCAATTTTTTGGCGGAAACATTTGGTTTAATTTTTTATTCAATAATTGGCCAATATTAATGGTCAATTTAATTAAATAAATTGAAAAATTTGTTATCATGCACAATATGCCATAGAATTATACGAAAATGGTTACTTTGAGGTTATTGGGGTCGCTGATCACGAATCTGAAGTCCAATTTGGTAAATTCAAAATGGCAGACCGAAATTAGAGTCAATTTCTCAGGAAAAACTCGTATTTTTTCGTTTCTGGGCTGAAAATGAGTACTCGGGGGTTTCTGAGATCGCTGATTACGAATAAGAGGTCGAATTTACGAAATTCAAAATAGCGGACCGGAAGAACAGTCAATTTCTCCAGAAAACCTTGTATTTTTTACTTTCCTTGGTTAAAAGTATGAAAAATACGAGTATTTCCTGAGAAATATACTACTTCTGGTCCGCCATTTTCTATTCCCACTAACTGGACATCAGATTCGTTATCAGCGATGACAAAAACCCCAAAGTTCCCTTTCAGCACAAAATAGAAAAAAATACGAAATTCCAGACAAATTAATTGTTCTTTCGGTCCGCCATTTTGAATTTCGTAAATTGAACCTCTGATTCGCGATCAATGGCCTGAAATATCCCGAGCACTCATTTTTAGCCCAAAAACGAAAATAATACGAGTTTTTCCTGAGAAATTGACTCTACTTCCGGTCCGCTATTTTGAATTTATCAAATTAGATCTCGGATTCGTAATCAGTGACCTCGAAACCACCGAGTAATGATTTTCGTCTAATTTTATGGCATATTGTGTATGATAAATTTGTCTATTAATTTAATTAAATTGACTATTGAAATTGGCCAGTTATTGGACAAAGAACGAAACCAAACATTTTCGCCAATAAGTAAAAAGTACTGTTTTTTTTAAATGTCTTTATGAACTCCTTGCAACAAAAATGGAGTCAATTGACCCTGTACTTTCAATTTTAGAAGTAAAATGATGCGACTAAACGTTAAATCTTAATTAAGATTAAGATTAGATCGATATTGTATAAAACCATATAGTCTATGCATTGTAAAATTAGTATACCAGTACTCAACATTCGAAGAAGCCACTGTGTGGCAAAACAATTGTCATGATGTCATGTTGACAAGAAATAAAGTGAAAATCAAAAACTAATACAGTTTTCTTCCCAATTATTATCATGGATTTTCATCAAGTAACGGCCCAATCTGTTCAATGTTATTTGATATGTTTTCATGATTCAAGAATTTACGGTGTTTGATGTTGAGCTGAAATTTAATTATTTATGCAACTGAGTGGAGGAAATAAATGTATTAAACATTATCTGAGCAAATAGAATTTAGGACAGTAAGTGTTTATTTAATAGTCGACATAAAGGGGTAGGAAAAATTTATACAATTTGTATTATTCTAAATATATTTTGTCTGTCTATACCGACAGGTTCAAGTTCTGATCGTACCTTTCAGCGCTACTTAGATCGCATCTATTTGTAAGGCGAAGTTTTGAAAGCATCGCTTGAAATTAAATACATAATTACTTCCACATCCACGTAGTGGATTGGATAGTAATCGCAAAAAAATTTTCAAAAATTTTTATTCGTGAAATAGGTTTAGAATGTCATGAAACGTCGAGATTTTAAATTTGAGCGAAAAAAAATTTTCTATCTGTCTGTATGTCGGTCTGTCTGTAACTTTTTTTGTCCGCACACTTTCTCCGGAACGGTTTAAGATATTGACCTGAAATTTTGTACACGTATATATTATAACGAGATCTGGAACTGGATTGTTTTTTGACGCAATCCGGTGAAGGGTTGGGGGTTAAATAGGGGTAAATAGGAGGAAATAAGTAAAGCAAGTTTGTAAGAGTACAGAAACTTGAAATTCGGTGTATGTACTAGAAGTTAAGGCCTCAGATTTTTTTATAATATTTTTCAACCCCCCACCACCCCTACCCCATTAATGGGGTTGATAAAATAAAGTTGAGATATTCATTTGAAATTTTCTACACGTATGTATTATAACGACATCTGGAACTAGATTATATTTTGAGATAATTCCGTTGAAGGGTTGGGGGTTAAATAGGGGTAAATAGGGGAAAATAAGTAAAGCAAGCTGGTAAGACTACAGAAACTTGAAATTCGGTATATGTACTAGAAGCCAAGGTCTCAGATTATTTATAATATTTTTCAACCCCTACCACCCCTACTTCATTATTAAAAGGGTTGATGAAATAAAATCGAGATATTCATTTGAAATTTGGTACACGTATGAATTATAACGACATCTGGAAATAGAATATACTTTGAGATGATTCCGTTGAAGGGTTGGGGGTTATTTAGGGGTCAATAGGGGGAAATAAGTAAAGCAAGCTGGTATGAGTACAGAAACTTGAAATTCGGTGTATGTACAAGAAGTTAAGGCCTCAGATATTTTTATAATATTTTTCAACCCCCGCACCACCCCTACCCCATTAATGGGGTTGACAAAATAAAGTTGAGATATTTATTTGAAATTTCGTACACGTATGTATTATAACGACGTCTGGAATTAGTTTATATTTTGAGATGATTCCGTTGAAGGGTTGGGGGTTAATTTGGGGTAAATAGAGGAATATAAGTAAAACGTTGGTAAGACTACAGAAACTTGAAATTCGGTGTATGTACTAGAAGCCACAGCGTCAGATTTTCTTATAATATTTTTCAACCCAACCACCCCTACTCCAATATGAAAAGGGTTGATAAAATAAAATTGAGATATTCATTTGAAATTTGGTACACGTATGTATTATAACGACGTCTGAAAGTAGATCATAATTTGAGATGATGCCGTTGAAGGGTTGGGGGTTAAATAGGGGCAAATAGGGGAAAATAAGTAAAGCAAGCTGGTAAGACTACAGAAATTTGGGATTCGGTATATACAGATTCAGAAAGTGTTCGTTTTGGCATGGTAATATTTGGCAATAAGAGCAAGCGAGAGCGAAGCAACTAGGTTATTCTTTTCTATCGTATAGGGCAAAACGAGAACTGACGTGTGTAAGACGTAAACAAATTTAAACTCTAGGGATGTCCACACACATGTGGTGGAGATAGCAGGTGGCGGGCGCTTTGTACGATGTGTTATACATACGATAGAAAAGAATAGCCTAGTTGCTTCGCTCTCGCTTCCACTTATTGCCAATTATTGCCATACCAAAACGAATACTTTCTGAATCTGTATACTAGAAACCAAGGCCTCAGATTTCTTTCTAATATTTTTCAAACTCTACCATCTCCGCTTCATTATTAATGGGATTGATAACATCAAATTGAGATATTCACTTGAAAGTTAGTACACGTATGTATTGTAGTGACATCTGATTGAGATGACTCCATTGAGGTGGTAGGTTGTAAATAGTGGAAAATAAGTACGGTAAACTAGAAACTTCATTTTTAACGTATATGGTAGAAACCAACTCCTCAAACTTTTCTATGACATCTACCCCAAATATTATTAAAATTCTATGACCAATAATTTCCACATACTAGAGTGCAAATATAGTCAAGATGTTTCCTTTAAAGTGACTTGGACGAATAATCTGGATGTGGAAGTAGTGATTCCTTAGGCAGCGGTTTTTTAAGAAATCCGTTCGTTCTGCCAGGCTCCAATTCTAAGATAATAATAATGAGATTGTCTTTCAATAGCATTTAAGTCTACTTGAAATTGTGAACCGCCCGTGGTGTGACTTGTTATTTACACAATCAGAGATGTTAATATTTAGCGGATTGAAGAAAGACCCCGATTTTGGACGAGTATAAATGACAAACTGAGATATTTCTATCTTCATTATTATCTGCTGTTGTTAGTTATGCTCGATGTCAAATAAATAAATAAAATAAATTGTAAATGGGTAACCTCAAAGAACATAAAATTTCATGATAATGGTTTAGTAGACGATCCTGAGTATTATAAGATATGTCCCGGATTACACAGCCGCAACAAAATCAAAATCTAGATTGTCAGGTAAAGGAACTGCTGCTAAGTGATTATTTATTGTCAGATGGTACTAACTGGTTGACCAATATCGTCGTTGATATTACTTTGTATTTGTTAAATATTAATAAAATGTTTCAAATTGTGTCCACGTGGGTACCGGCTATTGTCTTTTCAAAATATACTTGCAGTAAATATTCCATTGAAAATATACAAATAACTACCAGCAGACTAGCGACACCTATATTGAATAACGGCAATTACTACTGTATGTTTATTTTCGATCTAGAAAGAAAGAACAATAATTTTTTTCCATTTTGACAGTGATGGTGCATTGACATTATGTATATAAAGAACAGTTAGTTAATTTTATACTCTGTAATCAGTATGATGGTAAACAAATAGTGAAAAGTTTAAAACCCATTTAAAATGATGAATAGAACTTTGGTCCACCGATTATATCTTTTTTCGAAAAGATTATTAGGAATGAAAATCTTCCTGATTTCTACAACATGGATTAATAATATAGGGATAAAATTACATTTTTAATTCTCAAAAAAAAGTAACAAACACGAGATTAACATATTTATTTTGCATGAGGAAAGCATCTGTTTCAAATAAATAAATTCAGTGCATATTTTTGTAGGATTTAGCCACTACGAATGTTTAAAATTAAATGGCGATCCTTTCATAAAAAAACGAAATGTGCAAATTGTAGAACTTATTAAATCGAAAATTAATGATAAGTTCTGTTCGAGTTGTCAAATAATTTTTTGTCACAGAATTATTAATTGTATTTATGACCTCAATATAAAATTATTGGTACCTAATTTTACACCAAGAAATATAATGGTCAAAAACATAATAGATACAAACTGAAAAATACTTAGGCGCGGCCCTAAATAACATTAAAAGGCATAATGCAATAATATACTATAGTTTGAGCCTGGCGGGATAGACAGTTTTCTCAAAATTAACAATCACAATAAAAAGGGATATTTTAAAAAACTTGCTCCATCGAAGTCGTGCAGGTCGAAGAAACTCAAATGACGTGGAAGGGCTATTATCGACTAATACTATGTTATCATTTGAGACTGACAAGATCAGTGGTTTTCTCGAAAATAATTATTTAGATAGATTTATTTAGATAATTTTGTTCAAATAAAAAAATTTCTTCCTCTTTTCTATGTTGTCCTCTTTTCATTTTCCTGAAAAATATCAAACTATCATTGGTATTTACTGAAAACCACATTTGTTGAGCTAATTTGTTAAATAGAATAAATTGCACAGGGGTTAAGTTTGCAAACTTTGCGGGTTACCATTTCTACTATTACTGAAATTGGAATTAAGGTATTTCAAAAAACTTATGTGGAACGTACACCAAAGTTTAGTATATAAATGAATTCACATAAGGTAGTTGTCCACTTACATGTAGTATACATGTTCTTAGTGCCCTGATGGTATGTGAACATTGGGTTATTTCTTACTGACGACATCAACATCTGGTGGAAACGAATTGTGGGCTTTAGTGCATTAGACAATTACCGTTTGTTTGAAAAAAGCCAAGACAATTTAAAACGAAAGCCCTGTCTGAGGAATTACTACATCCACATACAGATTTTCTATCCAAATCTCTTTAAAGAAAAACTTCTAGTCTATATTTGCACTCAAGTATGTGGAAATAATTAGTCATTGGAATTTTAATAATATTTGGGGCAGATGTCTCTAAAAAAAATGAGCAGTTGATTTCCAGCATATACGCTAAAAATGAAGATTCTGGACTCTTATTAGATTGCTCAACTTAGTTTTCCCAATACATCCCCTTCCATCCCTTCAACGGAATTATTTCAATGAGTCGTCATTACAATACATTCGTGTACCAAATATCTCTTTTTTTATCAACTCCTTTACTAATGGAATGGAGGTGGTGTGGGTTGAAAAATATAAATAAATCTGAGGGCTTGGCGTCTAGTATATACACGAAATCTCAAATGTCTGTACTTATACCAGCTTGCATTACTTATTTTCCCCTATTTACCTCTACTTACCCCCCCCCTTCCCCCCACGTCTTCAACGGAATCACCTCAAAATATAATCCAGTTCTAGATGCCATTATAATACATACGTGTACCAAATTTCAAATGAATATCTCAATTTAATTTTATCAGTCCCTTTCAAGGGATGGTGAAGGGGATGAAAAGCATTATAAAAAAATCTGAGGCCTTGTCTTCTATTGTATACACCAAACTCGAAGTTTCTGTACTCTTAACACATTGCTTTACTTATCTTACTTTCCCCTATTTAACCCCCAACCCTACAACGGAATCATTCGAAAATATTATCTAATTACAGATGTCGTTACAATACATACATGTACCAAATTTCAAGTGAAAATCTCAATTTTATTTTATCAACTCTTTTATTAATGGACTGGTGTTGGTGGAACGGTTGAAAAATGTCATAAAAAAATCTGAGGCCTTGGCTTCTAGCACGTACACCAAATGTCAAGTTTCTGTAATCTCACCAGCCTTCTTTACTTATTTTCCCTGTTTACACCTATTTAACCCCAACCCTTCAACTCTTCAACCCTTCATCTCAAAATATAATCTAGTTCCAGGTGTCGTTAAAATATATGCGTTTACCAAATTTCAAGCAAGTATCTCAATTTTATTTTATCAACCCCTTTAATAATGGAGTGGGGCTGGTGGGGGGATGGAAAATATTACAAAAAAATCTAAGGCCTTGGTTTCTAGTATATACACCAAATCCCAAATCTTTGTACTCTTACCAGCTTGTTTTACTTATTTCCCCCTATTTACCATTATTTACCCCCAACCCTTCACCTGATAAGTTAAAAAAGCAATCCAGTTCCAGATCTCGTTATAATGCACACATGTAATTATAAAATTTCAAGTCAATATATCAAACCGTTCTAGAGAAAACGTGCGCACAAAAAAAGTTACAGAGAGACAAAAAAAAATGTTTCGCTCTTTTAAATCTCGACGTTGCATGACGTTCTAAATCTATTTCAACAATAAAAATATTTGACTTTTTTTGCTATTACTATACTTCCACTATACTAATGCAGTAAAATAAGAAATCGGTTTCCGAATCCTTTGTAATATGGCGGACTTTTTTTTATTCTCTTCTAAATTGTAACCAATATATGGAAAACAATGTTCTTCCTAAAAAGTGCCGCTGTAATAGTTATTAAACCAAATAGGTGTAATATTACGGTTTTTCTCGAATAACTTTTAAAACTTAATTTTATCGAAAAAAAACGGCTGACGCCAATCGAAAGTACGGAAAATTTCACACAAAAAATGTAGGCTCCAGATCTTTTTGTTTATTTCACGAAAATGGAACGCAGCGACACGTATGTACGGCGCGGCGGCGGCGGCGCGCGAAGCGTGCGCAATCTCGGACGCGCCACACTAAATTTGTTATAACTTTTAAACTAATTAATAAAATTGAGCTCAACATAAATTAAAGAAGAAACATGCGACTATTGGATTACTAAATTTTCAAATATAAAAATAAATGTATGTAGAAATAGTACATATATGAAGTATGAACATATAGAGATTTCCGATGAAGTCTATACAAATTTTAAGTAATGTATAAAAGGATCTAATGAGTGAAAAAAGCTCAAAAATTAATTTTTGAAGATGCACTCTTCAAAAATATCAAAATTTTGAGAAAGTGGTATAATTTGAAATGTATATCTAACACTAACCACGTTTAACCACCTATTCCTCTGGTTTAAATCGCGTTACTAGATTTTTGAAGGTGCGATTTTTAAAGCTTGAAATGTGTACTTTAAGACGATTTAAGGTGATTTAACTTAAAAATTACATTAATCCTCTTTATTTTACAAAATTAAAAGACAAACTTTTCTTTGCTTCAAAATTCGTGAAGCTAGGGGTAACACAAACGTTAATAACTTTTATTAAAAAAATTATTTAGCACATCTAGCCATCGGATCCTTTTATACATTACTTCAAGAGTAATATGTGAAAGTTCCAGGTTTTTATCCTAAACACTGTAGATAGGGTAGAGGCTTTTGCCGATTTCTTCGGAAATCTTTTTATGTTTCGACTTTATATATGTACTATTCCTACATACATTTATTTTTATATTTGAAAATATTATCATCCAATAGCCACATGTTTCTTCTTTTATTTAAGCTTTGTTGAGCTCAATTTCATTAATCAGTTCAAAACTTATAACAAATTTGAAGAGCGTAACCGTAATATTATATATATTTTGTTTAATAACTATTACAGCGGCGCTTTTTAGGAAGAAGACTTTTTATCATGGATACAATTTAGAAGAGTATGGAAAAAAGGCCGCCCTGTTAAAATACAAGGTATTCCGGTTAAGCCCGTTTTTTGTCTTATTATACTGCACTGTACGTGGTTGAGGAAGTAATAAACCTCCTTCATTGAACCAAATAGATGATTTATACTAGAGGATACATAGAAATAAAATATAATGAAACGAACAACGAATGCCATTTTTTATCAACAGTAAAATCACAAGAGTTTTTTTATCGGATAAATTTCTCTTTGTAATGAAATTATTTTGCCATTCAGTGATTTTATAAGAAAACTGACATGAGAAAATTGCGAGACCGTAGGTCGAGCGATTTTGTCAAATGTCAGTTTTTCGAGCAAAACTACTGATTGGCAAAATTTTAAGTCAAAAAGAAATTTATCCATAATTATAAGAAAAGCTCGAGTGTTTTTTGACAAGATAAGTTAACGACAGAATATGTGAAGGAACAACAACAATATTATCTTTATTTATACAATTATTTGAAGGAACAGTTATTAAAAATACAGTTGTTATAAATTGTTTAGTTTGGTGTACTGATTTCAATATTCTCTTCTCTAGACTACTAAATGTACTCCGCTTTTGAGGAACAGGCATTTTAAATGGTGATAAAAAAAGATGCACCTTTTTTATCGCTGTCAAAGTGACAAAAATGTGACTGTCAAATAGGCTTTTTTATATAGGAATTAATTTATCTGATATAAGTATAAATATCGATTTGATTATTTGTGTTGCTGAAATTTTAAACCGAATACCGATAGGGCCATAAACTTTTCTTAACATTTGCATAAAGTGTGTATTAAAATATTGGTTTTATCGATTTACTGATTCGCTTTCACCTCTGTCAGGATTTGGAAATTCGGAGTTAAGCGCATTTGCGTGTCTATACAGTACAATGTTCCATATTCATAACAGAATGTGTTAATCCTTCCTTCAGTCTTTGTTGTTACAACTCATACCTTTTCAATCTAAATAAAAAACGTTTGGCAGTATGCCGAGCTATAACTTCAAGGAACTGCAAAGGTATTTATTTTGAAGCTACATATTGTTTGCGTCCTTGTTGTCTTCCAAGTGGTCTCAAAATCCCTTTAAAATCTAGGAAGTCTAGTTTTGCCAAATATTGGCTAAATGTGAGTTGTACTATTCTCTGTTTTTTTGTTTTTCTTTTTAGAATTATTTTTTAGAGAAAGTAAAAAAAAACTATAAGACTACCTAAGTAGAACCATAACAAAACTATTACTATAAACTTTCACTCAATAATTCTAGTCGTTTCCAAAATAGTTAGATGTAAAATTACGAAAAGGAAGATCAGCAAATTTTTTAAATTTAAATCAAACCATTTTGCTAACCATAGAAATTATTGAGTAAAAAATCATAGTAATAGTCTTGTTACGTTTCTACTTACATGATCCCATAGTTTTTTAAAATATATGCATTGAGAAAAGTAAGTTATGGCCAAAAATAGTAAATATTTTCCTATCGGATGTTTCTTTCTAGGAAATGGCCACCTTAAATATAATGCTATAAAACCGAGACCTATTGATTCATTACTAATAATTTAATGCATTCATACATATTATAAAGAGAAAGGACGTGTAAAGGTATTTACACAAAACTTCCATCTTTCACTTAATAATTATTTCACCCTGTATATTTCTTTAATTAAGGAGTATATCAGATATGATTCGTAATGAGATCAATTACATAGGCACAAAATTTTTTTTCCGAAAGACTCACCACCCTGCCTTTGTGTATTTTAACCTCCTAAATCCGAATTTTGCATAAAAAATATAGGTCTCCCTGTTCAGTTTTTCGCTACCTATCCAAAAACCACTTTTAACTAGACCACATTTAGTGAGAGTACCTATAATGTTTTTAATTTCTGAAAGATGCTACGATTTTGTACTTTTACGGTTCTTTAACGGCGTTATGACGATTATTAAAAAAATGTATATTCAATGAATTAAATAGATAGGGGGTAAAAAGAATTATTTTAATTTTGCAACAAGTTTCTCTTTATGAGCTATTTGATGGAACACCACAATTTTTTCTGTGATATGCTCATATCCTAAGTAACAACATATTATTTTTTGAAATAAGATTTGAGGAAAGTATAAAAAATTTAAAAATAAATGTGAGCCCCCTAATATTGATATAATTGCATTGGAATCAGGAATCAACATTAATTTTCAGCTTGTGACTCAATAAGATTCGTATCATTTGAATAATACATTAAATGAATAGGGGGTAAAAATTAATCATTTTTTCAACAATTTTTTCTTTGTGAACTATTTGATGGAACACTAGTATTAATTTTATGTTGTAAAACTTGACAGAGATGGCTTTGAAAGAAAACGTCATTAGTTATTTATCATTATTTCATTGACAGTTTAATCAGTTTAAGGTCAACATTTCTTTTTGTTGAAGTTATTTTCGAGGTTTTTAAAGTATAAAATTATAGAGTATGGAAAAAGAACATAATATTTCTTATTTAATATGAAAAATAAAATTCCATTTTTTATGTAATAGCAAATGTCAAATATGATCATATGCCAATAATTTGACAGAAAAAGTTCCACTTATTAATTTCGTTCAGAGTACCCTGGATGATTAAAATTTCCGGAAAATTTACTATAAGCTTTTAACGACACAAAAACAGACTTCTGATTGGCTATAAAGGTGACGTGAGAAATTTTCACTTCTAATCTCCCAAGTGCTTGAATTATTGCCGGAAATTTTTCGACTACATGAATTTTCTTAAAAAATTCATGTACGTGATAAATTTCCTGCAATTAATTCAAGCACGCGGGGGATTCGGTAAGAAAATTTTCACACGAAAATAAATTAAATAAACTCTCATTTCAACTGACATTAAGATTATTCTAAGACATAACAAGGTATAAGATTAGTAGACCATGAGTGGGTCTTATTGACAAAGTGACAGAAACGCATCGGAAATAGTAAGTAGTGTCAAAAGTTAAAATTAGAAGGGTTATTTCAAAATGGAATACCTATATAAGTATAATAGATAAATAATATCTTTTGCACCCATTTTAGTTTCAAGAAATTACTAAAAATTGTTTAGGGCAACTCTATTTGTGTTTTATAGAATAAGTCTTATTCATTAAAATAGGTGGAACGTTGTTTTCTTTATATATTTTCATGTTTTATACATATAGCATAGCACAGTTTCAGCACAGTAAAACTTGACAGAGATGGCTTTGAAACATAACTTCATTAGTTATTTATCATTATTTCATTGACAGTTTAACCTTGATGAGAAGTGTAATATGGAGGAAAACCAAAGTGATTAACGATCATAATTGGGTATTAAACATGAAATAAGTAAAATGTTGTTTCACAAAGCTCAATGATTTTTCTTATAATTATCTCGTTTAAAACGAAAATTAAAATTCCATTTTATGTAATAGCAAATGTCAAATATGATCATATGTCAATAATTTACAGAAAAATTTTCACTTATTAATTTCGTTCAGGGTACTCAGGAGAATGAAAATTTTCGGAAATTTTTTAGGTTGCCATGGTAACGACACAAAAACAATCTTCTGATTGGCTAAATAGGTGACGTGTGAAATTTTCATATAATTTTACCATTTGTCTTACGATTAGACTGTAGTCAGGAAAATATCTTCCATATAAGATCACAGCTGCAGAAATATTTTTACGCCATTCTCCGTAAATTAAAATCGTGTATAATTTATTTGGCATGTAAACCCATTTCTTATATTAATTTAGGCAACATAGGACTTAAAATTGAGTCTAAAATATTAATGTCAAATGTTCCCAAAGAATTCCAAATGCACCTGCGATTTTTAGATTTTGATTTTCAACTAGGTAATAATGATAAATTATATTTCATTAATATTTGCTTTATTGCTAAGTTTGCCGCTTTGTTCATAAATATTTGAAACAATTCTTAAAATGTAATTTTCTTCAATATTGTCTTTATGTTTTATTGTATTAATTGATTCATTTTCCAAAATTACTAAATTTACCGCCATAGTTATATTGTAATATTTTCTTCAATATTTTGTAATAAAATACATAGTGTCTCATTAAAAATTCCAAAGTCAAGGTTATTTTCGGTTAAACCGAAAGTTGCAAAGCTTGTCTTATTGTAACATGAAACGCATTAACTTTCCATGAAGGAAGTTTCCAGTGCTCTATCGTCTAAAATTTGTTTAAAAACAGTTACACAAATATTTTTCTAATAGGTATCTCGAAAAATATTGGATTTTTGAAAATATATTTGATTGAAAATTAAGGCTTCTTTGAATGTCCTCCATTTCAAGGTGCCTGTCATCGAAAAATTTCTTTGCGGCACAGCTGCATCTACATTTTAACATATTAAAACACGATTTGCTCCAAAACTGTAGCCATTTATATATTCTTGCAATTGGCTTTCATAGAACTAAAATGTCTATATTTTTTCCCGAAATATTACGCCTAAGAGTTTTTATTTTTGCACTCTACATGCAGTAATTAAGTTTAATTTTATTTAATATACATAATACATTATTGATGGAACAAAACTTTTTAGATAATTGTGTCATCTTACAGTAATGTAAAATATGCATTCTAGATCATACAGCGCTGTTTAGAATACATCTATTGTACATCGTAACTTCTCGAGAATCATGCAAAATTTTGTTAAAGTCCGATCCTGGTACACATTGTCAGAGCGGCTAAGCTGCGACCTTTCTTATCTGTATATTTTTGCATAAAGGTAAGAATCAAACAGTTACCAGCTGAACCTTCAAATAGACTTTACATAGTTACATTCTGATTTATATGCTACATAGATATCTTGATGGATATTTTGAGCTAGAAGATATAAATTTTAAACAATTTAGTATAGAACTTAATCACAAGTATTCAGTGTTTAAAACTCTTTTAGAGTAATTTTACGAAGAGTGAATTACTTGTGAATAATGAATATTTTTGTGAATAATTAATCAATCTGACACCATCTTTCCGTAATACTCAACAAAAATCAATATAATTTATTAAACTTGATTGGATAAGTCGCGATTTTCACATAGTTGCTTTTCCGTAAAAACTTCCAATAGCTCTATATTATCCGCAGTTTCAGTGTAAGCAATTAATCAGAAAAGTTGCATAAGGGATTTTAGCACACATCACCATCGCTTCCTATACATACTTTAATATTGAGTCTAATGTTAAAATATGTATTTTTATACTTATGCTGCTAATATTCTATAAAAACTGTCAAGACATTATTTGTTTATTCTGGGTTCAATGTGTTAATAATTGAACTATTTGCTAATAATGCTGTACTTCCATAATTTAAGTAAATAAGATATTACAAGTGAAGCATCTATCAGTCCGCAGATGGCGTATTGCACAAAATATTAGGCGACTTTAATATTCCCAAATATGCATCTTATATAGCTGATTCTCAAGCATTACCATTAAAATATTTCTTTATTTTATTTAAATATGGTCACATTTCAAAAAGGTATTTCATTATCTAAATATATATATATATATATATATATATATATATATATATATATATATATATATATATATATATATATATATATATATATATATATACACATCATTTACCAATTCATATATATTATCCTAACCATTATACTGGGAAAGTATATATGGGTCGGGGTGCCGGTGGTAGGCTGTAGAATAATCCCTTTTTGTTACAATTATAAACGCCATTACACATCCTTCAAAGTACCAGTGTATTTTATTTATATTTCTTAAACCAGAGTTTATTGTGGAGATTAAACAGTAATTAAATTTCAATACGAGTACGTGGTTTCTATATTATAAGTATATAGGGAAAGCAAAACAAAACCCTACTGGAAATAATAGCAATAATACTAAACAAAGCTTCCCAAAAAAATGGAGATAGACGCTATAACTTCAGAAAAGCCAATTTTCAGTTACTGTACGACACACTCCAACATGAAGACTGGACTTTTGTCAATTCCTTTACTCATATTTATCCTGCTTGTAAGGCCTTCTATGATAGGCTTTACGCAATATTCGACACGTGTGTTCCAAAGTTCAAGTCTTCATATAAAAGGAAATATCCTCCATGGTTTAATGGGGATATAATAAAAAATGTAAAATATAAAGCAAAATTGTGGCATAACTATAAGCAACATAATGACCTTGTGGCATATGCAGAATTCAAGCGATTAAGGGCTAAAATCAAGGTTGATATCGATATAGCCTACACAAATTACGTTCGTAACATTGAAAATAATATTGTACATATCTTCCATATAAGATCACAGCTGCAGAAATATTTTTACGCCATTCTCCGTAAATTAAAATCGTGTATAATTTATTTGGCATGTAAACCCATTTCTTATATTAATTTAAGCAACATAGGACTTAAAATTGAGTCTAAAATATCAATGTCAAATGTTCCCAAAGAATTCCAAATGTACCTGCGATTTTTAGATTTAGATTTTCAACTAGGTAATAATGATAAATTATATTTCATTAATATTTGCTTTATTACTAAGTTTGCCGCTTTGTTCATAAATATTTGAAACAATTCTTAAAATGTAATTTTCTTCAATATTGTTTTTATGTTTTATTGTATTAATTGATTAATTTTCCAAAATTACTAAATTTACCGCCATAGTTATATTGTAATATTTTCTTCAATATTTTGTAATAAAATACATAGTGTCTCATTAAAAATTCCAAAGTCAAGGTTATTTTCGGTTAAACCGAAAGTTGCAAAGCTTGTCTTATTGTAACATGAAACGCAATAACTTTCCATGAAGGAAGTTTCCAGTGCCCTATCGTCTAAAATTTGTTTAAAAATAGTTACACAAATATTTTTCAAATAGGTATCTCGAAAAATATTGGATTTTTGAAAATGCATTTGATTGAAAATTAAGGCTTCTTTGAATGTCCTCCATTTCAAGGTGCCTGTCATCGAAAAATTTCTTTGCGGCACAGCTGCATCTACATTTTAACATATTAAAACACGATTTGCTCCAAAACTGTAGCCATTTATATATTCTTGCAATTGGCTTTCGTAGAACTAAAATATCTATATTATTTCCCGAAATATTACGCCTAAGAGTTTTTATTTTTGCACTCTACATGCAGTAATTAAGTTTAATTTTATTTAATATACATAATACATTATTGATGGAACAAAACTTTTTAGATAATTGTGTCATCTTACAGTAATGTAAAATATGCATTCTAGATAATACAGCGCTGTTTAGAATACATCTATTGTACATCGTAACTTCTCGAGAATCAAGCAAAATTTTGTTAAAGTCCGATCCTGGTACACATTGTCAGAGCGGCTAAGCTGCGACCTTTCTTATCAGTATATTTTTGCATAAAGGTAAGAATCAAACAGTTACCAACTGAACCTTCAAATAGACTTTACATAGTTACATTCTGATTTATATGCTACATAGATATCTTGATGGATATTTTGAGCTAGAAGATATAAATTTTAAACAATTTAGTATAGAATGTCCACGTAAGTAAGCCTTTTCCGTGGCGTACGGCTGTGATTCGTTACGTGCAGTAATGGGTGGCCGGCAATTTTCTTGTTGCCGGGTAATGGAGGCTAGGTTTGAAGTGGTCAGAGCCAGGAGTTGCACTAATTGTTCATAAGTGGGTAGTCCCAAGCTCGGTTGGGGTTGGTCCGTTATGGCGGCAGAGGGGACTGGGATCGTTCCAGTCGTTTGGTTTTGGAGCACTATTTGTCTTTGGGGCGTAGCACTAGGTCTTGCCGTCTGGTACGGCGGGGTGACGTGGTAGGCGCCGGCCGACGAGGTAGGCGTGACGAAGTACTGTGCGTTGGGCGGCGTGCTTGGACTTGGGCTGGTTGCTGTTGGTGGTACCATGCAGTGAGGGGTGGCCAGCTGGCGGCGAGGTGTCAGCGAGGCGTCGCTGAAGAGTTGGGGCCAGTCGGGTGTGGCAGCAATGGTGTACTGACCGCTGGGCAGCCCTGAGCCAGAGTGGGAGGCTTCCCCATGTGTGGAAGCGAATCCAGCGAAGCGGCGATCTCCCAGCGTCGAGGAATCGTCGTTGGCCCGGGATGCTGTTGGGTCCACCATACAGCGAGGGGGCATCACCATGTCATCATCACCATCTAATCCCTGTTCCATCGCCGAGTTTTCGTGCCACGATGCTGCGTTGCGCTCCATGCAGTAAGGGGGCATCGCCTGGGAATCGTTGCTACTCCATTCCATATTTGTTGCCTGGGTTCCATGCCAGGTGGCTGCGCTGCGTGCCATGCAGCGAGGGGGCACCGTCGTGATGACGTCATGCGTGACCCCAGTGTCGTGTCCTATGTTGGTGGCGAGTCCTGCCTCGCTATGCCTAGGCGCGGAGCCCGGCGACGCACAGTAGTGGGGCGCCGTCGTCGCGACGCCATGCGTAGCACTTGTGCCTGTGGAGAAATCAGAGGACATGCTTACCTCGCCGAGCCGGGTTGCTGTGTTGCTTGCTGTGCAGTGTGGGGCCACCGTCGTGGAGACGTCGGGCGTGACCCCCGTACCCCTTGTCAGGGCGTCGTGTTGGCGGAGCACTTCGTGGTCAGATGCTGTGAGGGGCGTCGTGCAGTGAGGGGGGGCCGACGTGGAGACGTCGCTCGCGACCCCGGTGCCTACTGCCTTGCCACTCCGGGTATGCATTGCCACTTGACACTCAACACAATAAAACTCAAATAAAACACTACGTCTGGCTTAACAACACAAGAGGAAGGGATAACCTCATCAGCGTCGGCGTTGGCGTCGGTGCTCAAATGACTTCAGTTTCGGCAGAAGACTATTAGTTGCTGAAGGCTGGAACATTACTACTTGAAGGATCGATCACTACTTGCTCGCTGAGAAAAAGTGTCCTCTTATATAGACTTTCTCGTGCTCAAATGACTTCTGCTTCGGCAGAAGACTATTTTCTTGCGCTCAAACGACTTCTGTTTCGGCAGAAGACTAAAACATGAGTCATAATTTGTTCTCGATGCCGACGCCGATGACACCACCCCCCTTTTTTGTGACTTTATTGAACATTAATAAAGGCATACAGGTTATGTTTCAGTTCAATAATTTCAATTATATAATGTAAGAGTGAGTGGATACAATATTTTCAAAACGATAAACTAAGAGTAAGTGTTAAGATATTTCAACAACTAAGATATTTTAACATATATAGACTAAGATTAAGTGTGGTAAGAGATTTTAAATAAGTAACTAATAATAGGTCCACTAAGATATTTTAGGTAAAACAAGATATTTAAAATTAAAGTATTTTATGTGACAAATCATAAATGTATTCTAGTTGAACAAAGTTTTCGCCCTGTGGCGTCGAATTATTTACATTGGTATATTATCGCAAGTTTCGCTCTTCTGGACGTCGTCTCCGCGACGCCCGGGGCTGCCTGATCCTGTTGCGAATTGGGGGCTGCTAAGTCCTGCTGTGTTGCTCGCTAAGGCAACGGGATTCTGGAGCGAACCTGTGAGGCTGCAACGTCCTGCTGTGTTGCTTGCTAAGGCAACGGGAGACTGGAGCGATTTATTGAGGCTGCAACGTCCTGCTGTACTGCGGGCTAAGGCAGTGAGATACTGGAGCGCCTCGTGGGGGCTGCTAGGTCCTGCTGTGCTACGTGCTAAGGTAGCGGGATCCTGGAGCGGTGCGCCAGAGCCGGCTGAGCTCGGGCTGGCGTTCGAGTTGACGAATACTCGTGTCCGGACTGGGACAGGCATCTGGCTGGCGGATGGCTGCTGTCGGTTGTGGCCAGGCGTGGTCACGGCCTTCGCCCAGAACGGCATCGGAAACTGAATTGGCGTCGTGTAGAGCGGCTGCTCTTGTCTTGACGTAGAAGGCCCAGGGTCTGCTGGCGGCGGCGGTGCGGCTGACAGCGCCGGGGACTTCTCATTCTTGTTTGTTTGTTTCCTCTTGGCTGAGGTGGATGGGCCAGGCACGACTGGGGGCAGTCGGCGGGCTGGAAATTTTGGTTTAGCGGCGGCTGTGGTGCTATGTCCACGTAGATAGTCGCCATGTCCACGGAAGTAGGTACCAGATCCACGGATGTAGACTTGTGCGTTGGCATCTGGCTTTGGGGCAGCGGGCACTACTGATCCTGTGATAGTAGACGTGACTGGCTTCGGGGCAACGGGCGCTACTGGTCCTGTGACAGTAGGCGTGGTTGGCTGTTGGGCAGCGGGCACTACTGATCCTGTGATAGTAGGCGTGACTGGCTTCTGGACAACGGGCGCTACTGGTCCTGTGACAGTAGGCGTGGTTGGCTGTTGGGCAGCGGGTGCTGCTGGCTCTGGGGCAGCGGGCTGGTGTCCTGTGACAGCAGGTGCTGCTGGTTCTGGCGGGGCTGGATGACCTGGATCCTTGGGATCGTCATCCTCGTCGTCGCTGTCGTCATCGTCGGTATCAGCATCAGCTGTATCGTCATCTTCGGTATCGTCATCTTCGGTATCGTCATCTTCGGTATCGTCATCTTCGGTTTCGTCATCTTCGGTTTCATCATCTTCGGTATCGTCATCTTCGGTTTCGTCATCTTCGGTATCGTCATCTTTGGTTGGCTGTAGGTCGGTCCAGCTGGACTGAATTCTGGGAGGTGGCTCGGGACCTGGCAGGCCGAGTGGAGGTGACCTCGGGGGAGATGGCTTCGTGCTGACATCTCGGGTATGAGTTGGCGGGAATACCTTGTCCAAGAATACAGAGGCTATTAGTGGGGCAGCGGTTGGCAATACTGACCTTTTATCCTTCCGGAAAAATCCAGCGTCCTGCTGCTCCGGGAAGGCGTCCATACTCGCCACTTCCTTGGGTTCCTGTTCACCTGGCTGAGGCTGAGGAATGAGCGTGGTTGACTGGTCTGAGCTGAGGGAGGTAGCATCTTGCGTCACGGTGTTGACTGGTGACCGCCTGTCCAGGCGGCCCGGGCAAAGGAAAGCAAAGGCGGCGGCTCTGTTGCTTTGTTGCCGTGGTGTCAACGGGCGTGGTAGATACGTGTCCTGCTCCTGCTTGGCTGTAGCTTCGTCAATCTCATTCTTCTTGGTCGGTGGCGGAGACACCAAGGTTGTGGCTTGTTGCTGGGCTTGTAGTTGCAGCACTGCGTCCTCTGTCTTGGTTGGTAGTTCTAGGCTGTTAATTTCCAGCGGTGGGGCCGGGCGCCCTAGTTCTGCCCGACCCATTGGGAGTTTCCCGATGGCGGTGTGTTGCGGGGTTCTTGCCGGGTGGTTGCCTGACTTCTTTGCTGTTGCGGTGGTGCCGTGGATGTCTGTCCTGGGCCCGGGTTATTGGTTGGAACTGCCTGTTGGCTAGGGTTGTTTAAGTTGGTGCCATGCCCTCGGAAGTTGTTACCCCCTGTCTGGACATTTTGTTGGCGGAAGTTAGGGTTTCCCTGTTGGTTGGAATCGTATCCACGGAAATTGGGGTTGGCTCGCTGGGGCTCTGACTGAGTTTGGTTGGTGGGGCAGTCTCGGTGATAGTGAAATCCCGGGCACTTGCGGCACTTTGGTAGACCATTGGTGTTATTACTCGCAGGCGGGATGGTGGCTGGCCTCGGCAGCGGTCGGAGTTGCCTCTGAAATTCCCTGTAGTCACCCTCGGCGTTTTCAGCCACTCGGCTCAAGCTTTCCATCGTGGCCACTGGGACATTTCTAGTTGCGAATCTTAGTTCCGGTCGCAGGAGCTCGCGCACCTCCATAACCATCTCTTCTTCCGGCGTATGCCGTTCTACCCTCAGCCAGAGTCCAATTTTGCGTTGTATAAAAACGGCGGCGGGTTCGTCGTCTTTTTGGCTCTCCCCGTGTAACCTGGAGCGTAGCTTCCCCAGGGTGGCAGTGTCGTTGAACTGCCGCAGGAGCTTTTCCTTCAAAAATTCGTATGTTATGTTGTGGGACTTCCACATCTCCAGGGTGCGTCTGGCCTGACCCTCGAGCTGTTCTATAGCTACTCTCACTTTATCCCTGCCGTGGATGTCTTCATGGAGCATCGCCTCCTCGAGCTCATCCAGGAAGTTGACTGGATCCTCCCATTCCAGGCCTGAGTAAGTGGGCAGCGCTCTCGTTCTTCTTGCGGGCATCCTGTGATGACCTTGTATTGCGTGTATTGCGGCTTGGACGCTTCCCTCCATTAGTCTTGTCATGCTCTCTGCTAGGTTTTGTGTTGGGCGCCACTGGGGGTCCATTTCCCCAGGATTTGTGTGTTCGGGTTGTCGTGGATCCTCTTCCCTCCGGAAAGATCTGGCCTCACGTTGTTGGTCGCCATGTCCACGTAAGTAAGCCTTTTCCGTGGCGTACGGCTGTGATTCGTTACGTGCAGTAATGGGTGGCCGGCAATTTTCTTGTTGCCGGGTAATGGAGGCTAGGTTTGAAGTGGTCAGAGCCAGGAGTTGCGCTAATTGTTCATAAGTGGGTAGTCCCAAGCTCGGTTGGGGTTGGTCCGTTATGGCGGCAGAGGGGACTGGGATCGTTCCAGTCGTTTGGTTTTGGAGCACTATTTGTCTTTGGGGCGTAGCACTAGGTCTTGCCGTCTGGTACGGCGGGGTGACGTGGTAGGCGCCGGCCGACGAGGTAGGCGTGACGAAGTACTGTGCGTTGGGCGGCGTGCTTGGACTTGGGCTGGTTGCTGTTGGTGGTACCATGCAGTGAGGGGTGGCCAGCTGGCGGCGAGGTGTCAGCGAGGCGTCGCTGAAGAGTTGGGGCCAGTCGGGTGTGGCAGCAATGGTGTACTGACCGCTGGGCAGCCCTGAGCCAGAGTGGGAGGCTTCCCCATGTGTGGAAGCGAATCCAGCGAAGCGGCGATCTCCCAGCGTCGAGGAATCGTCGTTGGCCCGGGATGCTGTTGGGTCCACCATACAGCGAGGGGGCATCACCATGTCATCATCACCATCTAATCCCTGTTCCATCGCCGAGTTTTCGTGCCACGATGCTGCGTTGCGCTCCATGCAGTAAGGGGGCATCGCCTGGGAATCGTTGCTACTCCATTCCATATTTGTTGCCTGGGTTCCATGCCAGGTGGCTGCGCTGCGTACCATGCAGCGAGGGGGCACCGTCGTGATGACGTCATGCGTGACCCCAGTGTCGTGTCCTATGTTGGTGGCGAGTCCTGCCTCGCTATGCCTAGGCGCGGAGCCCGGCGACGCACAGTAGTGGGGCGCCGTCGTCGCGACGCCATGCGTAGCACTTGTGCCTGTGGAGAAATCAGAGGACATGCTTACCTCGCCGAGCCGGGTTGCTGTGTTGCTTGCTGTGCAGTGTGGGGCCACCGTCGTGGAGACGTCGGGCGTGACCCCCGTACCCCTTGTCAGGGCGTCGTGTTGGCGGAGCACTTCGTGGTCAGATGCTGTGAGGGGCGTCGTGCAGTGAGGGGGGGCCGACGTGGAGACGTCGCTCGCGACCCCGGTGCCTACTGCCTTGCCACTCCGGGTATGCATTGCCACTTGACACTCAACACAATAAAACTCAAATAAAACACTACGTCTGGCTTAACAACACAAGAGGAAGGGATAACCTCATCAGCGTCGGCGTTGGCGTCGGTGCTCAAATGACTTCAGTTTCGGCAGAAGACTATTAGTTGCTGAAGGCTGGAACATTACTACTTGAAGGATCGATCACTACTTGCTCGCTGAGAAAAAGTGTCCTCTTATATAGACTTTCTCGTGCTCAAATGACTTCTGCTTCGGCAGAAGACTATTTTCTTGCGCTCAAACGACTTCTGTTTCGGCAGAAGACTAAAACATGAGTCATAATTTGTTCTCGATGCCGACGCCGATGACAAGAACTTAATCACAAGTATTCAGTGTTTAAAACTCTTATAGAGTAATTTTACGAAGAGTGAATTACTTGTGAATAATGAATATTTTTGTGAATAACTAATCAATCTGACACCATCTTTCCGTAATACTCAACAAAAATCAATATAATTTATTAAACTTGATTGGATAAGTCGCGATTTTCACATAGTTACTTTTCCGTAAAAACTTCCAATAGCTCTATATTATCCGCAGTTTCAGTGTAAACAATTAATCATAAAAGTTGCATAAGGGATTTTAGCACACATCACCATCGCTTCCTATACATACTTTAATATTGAGTCTAATGTTAAAATATGTATTTTTATACTTATGCTGCTAATATTCTATAAAAACTGTCAAGACATTATTTGTTTATTCTGGGTTCAATGTGTTAATAATTGAACTATTTGCTAATAATGCTGTACTTCCATAATTTAAGTAAATAAGATATTACAAGTGAAGCATCTATCAGTCCGCAGATGGCGTATTGCACAAAATATTAGGCGACTTTAATATTCCCAAATATGCATCTTATATAGCTGATTCTCAACCATTACCATTAAAATATTTCTTTATTTTATTTAAATATGGTCACATTTCAAAAAGGTATTTCATTATCTAAATATATATATACATCATTTACCAATTCATATATATTACCCTAACCATTATACTGGGAAGGTATATATGGGTCGGGGTGCCGGTGGTAGGCTGTAGAATAATCCCTTTTTGTTACAATTATAAACGCCATTACACATCCTTCAAAGTACCAGTGTATTTTATTTATATTTCTTAAACCAGAGTTTATTGTGGAGATTAAACAGTAATTAAATTTCAATACGAGTACGTGGTTTCTATATTATAAGTATATAGGGAAAGCAAAACAAAACCCTACTGGAAATAATAGCAATAATACTAAACAAAGCTTCCCAAAAAAATGGAGATAGACGCTATAACTTCAGAAAAGCCAATTTTCAGTTACTGTACGACACACTCCAACATGAAGACTGGACTTTTGTCAATTCCTTTACTCATATTTATCCTGCTTGTAAGGCCTTCTATGATAGGCTTTACGCAATATTCGACACGTGTGTTCCAAAGTTCAAGTCTTCATATAAAAGGAAATATCCTCCATGGTTTAATGGGGATATAATAAAAAATGTAAAATATAAAGCAAAATTGTGGCATAACTATAAGCAACATAATGACCTTGTGGCATATGCAGAATTCAAGCGATTAAGGGCTAAAATCAAGTTTGATATCGATATAGCCTACACAAATTACGTTCGTAACATTGAAAATAATATTGTACAGGAACTACAGAAATTTTGGTCTCATATTAATAGTAAAAAGAAATCTACTAATATTTCCACTCATATGTTTTTAAACGATCAACATTTTGACAATCCTTTTGATATTATAAACTCATTCCCAGATTTTTTTAGTAAGACCTTCCTGCCACCCACGGACATTTTCGAGTCGATAAACAACCAAGTAGCAAACACCTCAAATATCGCTATCAATTGCTTCAGTGAAAATGAAGTATTTAACGCACTAAAAAAATTAAAACCTAAATTAACAGCTAAGCCGGATGATATCCCATCCTTTCTGATTAAAGATTGTGCCGCTATTTTTTCATATCCACTTTCCATACTTTTTAACTTATGTATTCGCAATGGCCAGCTTCCAGATATTTGGAAATATTCAAAAATTATGCACAGTTTTTAAGAAAGGCGATAAGAACAATATTGCCAATTTCAGGCCTATATCGATAATATGTAATTTTTGCAAGGGTTTTGAAATTTTATTTCATGACACCATATATACCAGCATCAAAAGCCAGCTATCAGTTCACCAGCATGGTTTTGATAAAGGGCGATCTACCACCTCTAATCTAATATGCATAACTCAATTTATCTCTCAGGCCATTGATCAATGCTTGCAAATGGACGTAATATAAACAGATTCTTCCAAGGCATTTGACACCCTTGACCACGCTATATTACTTCAAAAAATATCCTCCTTCGGTTTCTCCCAATCCTTGCTTGTATTTTTCAATCCTATCTCTTAGGTAGAAAACAATATGTCGCTTATAGTGGGTCGAATACGTGGCAACATCAGGAGTTCCGCAAGGATCAGTTCTGGGACCGTTACTTTTTAATAAATTTATAAATGATATTGTGGAAGTTACTCAAACCGACTGTTTGCTCTATGCGGATGATCTCAAACTTTTTAGGACTATCAGTTCCATAGCGGACTGCAATCTATTACAAAACAGCCTCTCCAACGTATCTAATTGGTGTGTTCGAAATAAGTTAAACTTAAATGTGTCCAAATGCAACGTTATGTCCTACACAACAAAACTCATGCCCACCACGTTTAATTGTAGCATAGACAATGTGAAACTCCAAAGACCCGTGACTTTCAAGGACCTTGGAGTAATTTTTGATAAATTTTCCTTTGTACCAGACATAAATAACATAAGTTGAGAATCTTTTGAGATTTTGGGATTTCTATTCAGATCAAGCAGACAGTTTACCAATACTGATACTCTAAAATTACTTTACTTTGCTTTTGTCCGGTCCAAACTTGAATACGCGCCACTCATCTGGAACCCTCATTACGTAACTCATGTTAATAGTCTAGAAAGAGTTCAAAGGCGATTTGTAAAATTATTGTGGTTCAAGTGTGATGGAGTATACCCATCAATTGGTTTTCGACATCTAGAACTCTTGAGTAGATTCTCTATGGACACTCTTGAGAACAGGCGAGTGTGCTACTCTCAAATATTTTTACATAATCTAATACATAACAAGATCGATTACCCAGAATTTTTAAATAAATTTCAATTTTATGCCCCATTAAATAGTCGGATAATACAAACTTTTTATCTTCCCACCCCGCGCTCCAATAGACTTAAATGTTCTCCTCCATTCTCCATGTGTCATAATTACAACAAACATTGTGACAAATTTGATATTTTCAGCTGCACTGTTAATTCCATAAAAGATTTTTATAGCCATTGATTCTTTGTTTTTCTTTGGATTCTGGTTTTATATAGTTTTATTATTATGCTTATCTTATAATGTGTATTGTGTATTTTTATATTTCTTGTCTTTTATATTTGTTTTTCTTTAATTATAATATTATGTTATTTTTAGAAGTACCTTAAGGTGCGTATAAGCTTGGCGAACCGAACATGTAATGTAACATGCAATGCAATGCTCGTTGAAATTTGTCTCCGGCGATCACGCCACGAACATCTTACGAACCGTGGGATTTGACGAACACGCCGCGCGCAAGCGAGGTGAACTGTTTAGTCTATCCGATGGTAACAGACCAAAAACATGTCCGAAGGTAAAGCTGAAGCTTTGGTTTTAGGCAGTAGTGCCTTATTAATTATCGCAAATATTTAAAAAAAAAACGAAAGCTTCTACGATCTACTGAGAGTTTTGAAGTTCCAGCACAGTAACGGCCAATATAAAAATTTTATGATAATCAACTTATATAATAAAACTATAATAATGAACTTTTTTTTACATGCTTCCTCTGGTTGCTACATGGAAGCAGCAATTTCCATCCACGCATCTTTCTTTTTGTTTTTATTAAAATAATTCGGGTCCGTTTGCTCCCAAAGAACACTATGATACTTGTAAATTTCTATTAACAGCAAAGCCGCCTTCTCCGACTAGTCCATGTTCGTTAAAACATTAAAACATCACGAATGCCGTCCCACTACGCACTGCGAATCCCTTTGTGTTCGTCGCAAAAACCGACAAGCAGTGGATCGCAGCGCGCTCCGAAATAGCCATTCGTATCGTGTTCGCAAGACCGTCCCAATTTGACGAATCTGTTGCATTACATGTTACATTACATGTTCGGTTCGCCAAGCTTATACGCACCTTAATATTTCTTTAATGTATATTGTATATACTTAATATTTTGTTTTTATGTATCCGTCCTGCTCTGTAAATAGGTTATATCTGTTGAGCTGTGTATGCTAAATAAATAAATACATAAATAAATAAATGAATAAAATAAATAAATACCAAACAAAACAACTAATGAAATTTTAGAAGCCCGTACAGCCGCACACCACAATATTACAGGGCGCATGATATGGCACTCATCTTACTAAAAACGTATCGAGAGCGACAGATTCTGTCGAGGAAACTGCGCTGGCCTTGTAACCGTACCGTCCACCCAACGCCATGCTATTAGGGATATCACGTTTCAATAACAATCCAAGCAGTGAAAATTATTGCTTTAATTTAACCATGTGCCATGTGCTTGTTACAAATCAATTCCGTTATTTGATTGTGGATGATAAAAGAGCATTTGTAACTTAAACCTGTATTTTGTGTATTTAGTTATATACAGGATGAGTCCCCTGAGAGACATTTTCGGTTCCATAAACGAAATGCCTTGCAGAATGAAATAGAATCGGTAAAGTACGTATACGGGTTTGAATAGATTATAAATTATTCTAATTCTACTTTAAGTATTGTCCCAATTCCAAAATAATGGCAAATCAAGAAGAAAGGAACTTTCCCATACTGGAGACAAACTTCAATGTTTCAGGAACCGAAAAAAAAACTGTTATCACATTGAAACAATTAGATAAAAAAAAGTTTCATTACCAACTACAACTACTGAATAAAACTCGTTTAAGAGAATAAATCCGAATATTTCAGAATGTGAAAAAAGAGTTAAAAAACGCAGAACGTAGTGTTCCTCATCCGTCATCCAAAGAACGTTTTATATTGCCAACGTTATTGAAATAAGAAGAAAAATGAACAACAGAAAATGTGTTAGCATCTACTAGTGTTTGATGTACTATTTTAATTATTTACAAAGTACTTCACGAACTAAATCTGCATGAATAATCAAGTCTATCTCATCACAACGTTCTAACAATCAGACTTTTCCCTGTCACTCTCACTTCATTCCAGACTATCTCGAAACTAAAATATAAACGTAAACACTCCTAAACTTAATGGTCTCTTGTGACACATGCCGACACTGCCATATCGTATGTCACTTAGTTTGCATAACTTGAGTTATTTGTTACAAAACACTGCCAATTTCAAATTAACATTAAAAAAACAAAATAACCCAATAAAACATGGACTAGCTTAATTCGATCGTATGGACAAATATATTTCAAATTATGTGAATAAAATTATTAAACCCATCTAAGTATGATATAAAAAAGTACAGTAGAAAAGCACACAGGGCGTTCTACAAGCTTTATAACAAAATTTGAAGGATAATAGCTGGGTTAATCTAAAAAAAATGTATCAATGAACATGGGTCCAATTACAATGAACCCAAGTGGTATTATTAAATTTGATCAAAGTTTTTATTTTCTTTTATTTTATCACTAATCGCTAATGGTACCTAATGCAAATGCTGAGAATACCTATCATCCTAGCCATCCATCCTTGGACTCCAAGAGCATAGTTGCATCTGGTATTTTCAATAAGCTTGAGATACTTGCGAAAGATGCAAGATTTGTGAATTTTTTCATCGATGTTTGAATTTAGCCTGTTATGAAACTAATGAAATGTACAATAAGAGTTGGTAATTAAGTTAACTGATTGAAAACTTATTAAAGGATATAACAAAAAGGGATAAAATTTTAGGAATGCAAGTAACTGTCCTTACATGTGCTATTTGATGTATCAAATTATAATATACATGTTGTAATGATGACAACAATATGTTCCATTTAAGGTAAATCTCAGAGTTTTATCTAATATTCGGGCATTTTGTAAACCTAATTCTCGCCCGTCTCTTTTTTCCCTAGTATATCTAAAGGACAGCCACAATAAGATTCAGAGGATAAGTCTAAATGGAATCCTGTATATGACTCACAAGAAGGATTACACAGTGTGTTCCTAAATTATTTCATCAAATCTTCGCATGTATTAGATAAAATTACTTTCCATATACTTTAAGCTTACAATGTAATTTCAGTGTTAACAATATACGTTTGCTAAACATAATGTGGCATGGAAATAAAATACAACATTACAGAGACAAATCTTTAAACTTCCTAATATATGAACCAGAGAACGTATACCAACAAGAATTAGGGGAAAGAATATAACTGATTGTTAATGGCAAACTAATCAAGGAAACGGTTATGAAACTTAAAGAATAGGCAGAAACTGTAGTAGAAGAGGAGGATATACTACAAAATTAATACAGGAAGGCAGAAAGAAAGAGGGCGTGCTTCCCCGCTGATTTTTGGAGTGTGAAGATGGAAAGGATTCCCTTGATGGTGGTTATGTGAGATAGGGGGAGAAGGTCTGGATGCCGGAAGGCAGGTTAGAAGATGTCATTTATTCAGATGGAGGTCTATTTATACAGGTAATCACAAGAATAAATGAATGGGCAGAAAGAGTTATAGAAGAAGTAGACAGTGCAGCAAACTAGAATATAGGATCAGAATGACCGACTCTCTCTCCTCTAGTCCTTGGAGAGTGGAGACTGAAGGATTTTATGTAGACAAGAGCCTGGAAGCCGCGAGGCAAGACAGTTGATTTCAGTGACGAGGTCGGGGGTGTTTCCCCCCGGGCCCGGTGGTTTTTGAGGGGACACGGCGGCGGCGGTTTTGAGGGGGCCCAGGTTCTACCCGAAGATGGAGATTTGCATTTGCATTAGGTAGAACGAGAGAGGCATACTTTTAAATGATTAGTGTGATGTAAATAATAACGAGATCCGAATGACTTGTATTGTTTATAATGAGATAAGTATGAAATTGCTCAGCAAAGGAATATCTCTCGGAATATCACCCCCATCCCCCGCGCTCTTCAAAATATCCTCTGCGATAAATATTTTATTTAATTTTAAAGAATATCACCCCTCGTTCTTTAAAATTTCGATCGAGATAAATCCCCCGCTCACGTTGTAATGGGTTTTAGAGGTAATGGAGTATTTGGTAGAATTTCCTGAAACAACCGCATACAACTTAGTGCTTTAAGGAAAACTTTCTTTACACTAGCTATTAATTTATCAAAGTTAGGGTAGCAGTTCCTAATAGTTTCAGCAATCCTATGAAGCCCATGTGCTAAATATGTTACATGCAGTATACTCCGGTATGTTTTGTTCAAAATTCTTCCAGCAGCTTTCATATAATTCACTCCATCGGTAAAAACTAATAAGGACTTGTTCTTATTTTCTGCATACTTCTCACCCCAAAAGTCTTGTAAACTTGAATTTACTGTATCCGCTATTGTGCGAGAATTTGTAGCTTCTAAGACTTTAGAGGCGACCTAGTATCCGCTCATTGCGCAATTTTCGTCCAATGCACCCACTAAAACATTCGCGACCTTAAACCCGCAAGCAATTGATTGTTTGGTCCACGCTAAGCCTGAAGAAATTTTCTATCTAATATTTTCGCACTCCGTAAATTTCTTTCCGAATGCACCATAACATTGTTTTATTTACCATTAACACATTTTTCAAAAATTGTCTAAAAGTGGATTGTCTAGTTTCGACGGCGGTTGTTACATCCAATCATAGTCCACTAACTCTAAAACTACGTTGCGTGTCACTCTAAGTAAAGCCACCTACGCTCCGTTTGTGGTTTTCCGAAGAAATGTGTGCATTAATATTAGTTTTGCATAATCACGAAATTGCTTTGACACGTCTAGTGCAATACAATTATCTACCATCAAGCTGTAAATCGGCAGTATCGCGAATCCAAAAATTTACTGTAGCTTCCGTCGGTTCAGTATGATGCGACATTTTAACTCCACGTTTTTGGTACTTACCTCCGAATAAGTCTACAGTAAGAGAGACTGAATAATCTTGTTAAATGCTAAATTACTCCCCTCCCTGGGATTGGGCTTCAGGTAAACGGCCAGTAGGTATACCTGCTGCAATTTAAAATAATCTATAATCCATTTCGTTTCTATTTAATATGGTGCATTTTTCGATAAAACTAAGTTACGCATTAAGATTGTAGAATTAAATAAAATTAATTTAGTATGTTGCATGACTTTCTATTTTTATAGTTTTGGAATGTTTCAGTACGTGTTTACAATATATAATATCTGTAAAAGCCATCCCTGGAATGCGATAGGTAAATCCGACAGCTGTAAATGAGAGTGGCCATATCTCATATCGCACAACCTTCAGCACGGGCGATACCGTGTTTGTATATCCCGATTTGTAACAGAAGAGATAAAAATAACTAGCAGTCCGATTATAATAAAATTTTCAAACCAAGCTGGACGCTGTGCGATGTACGATAGTCGATGTGCGCTGTGCGGTGCGCCGACGTGGCCATGCACCAAGTGGTAAGTAACACTACCCTGCAAGATTTTGCCCCTGGACAATGAACAGTTGTTTCCGAAGTAATTTTTCCAGCTGAAACCAAATCCGGGCTCAGAGTTGCTCTATCACGTCAGGTTTTTGAGATACTCTAACCTAAAAGTGCAAAAAACATTGTTTTTTGACATATTTGAGGTTGTGTAGCACGCGATTTTTTTCTTCTCAAAAACTATGTATGGGATCTTAAAGTACAAGTCTTTCTCTTTCAGATTCCGTTGAGTTTGCTCAAATATCTTTTTTTTTCGCCGAGATATGACATTTTGAAATTTTCATGTTTATGATTTTCCATATACCTGAAAACTCATGTCACGTGTATATCAAAAGATTGTTTTTTTTATTAAGAAACTTAAAAAATATTTAAAAGTCAATATCAAGTCAATATTTTCTTATGTCAAAAGATCTGCTCGTTCAGAATCTAAGGTCAGATTTTCAAAATTTTGAAAGAAAATACAATATGGCCGACCAGAGTTGATTAAAGTTACAATAGCGTATATGGAACTTTCATGATTTTTTTTAATGAAAAGAATGACGTCTTTACTTTGATTCTCTTACTATATTAAAAATTTGATATAAAATTTTCGTATACCGAGAAATTCACAAAAATGCAAATTCAAAAATGCGATATCTCGGCGAAAAGAATGATATTTGCACAAACTCAATAGCATTTGGAAGAGCAAGACCAGTACTTCAAGACACTTTGTCTTGTTTCTTGATTAAAAAAAAGTGACGATGCTACATAAACTCAAAAATGTAAAAAACAGTGTTCTTGCACTTTTAGGTTAGAATATCTCAAAAACCTGATGTGATAGAGCAATTCTGAGTAAAATCACCTCAGAAACAACTATTTATTATCCAGGGGCATAAAATTTTCAAAATTTTGCAGGGTAGTGAATGAATCGATAAAGGTAATATCAGCTTGATACAAATATTTGCACCAACTATAAAAAACAGTTACTTAGCGAAGTTCTCCACTGATAAGAAAAATTCTCATATCACTTTCACTGTCTGACATTCTGTAGGGCAAAGGATTGATAATATCTCTGGCTGAGATTAATATTTTAGGTAATTGCACGTTAGCCCCTGTATTATATATTTGAAATGCACGATTAACTTTTATTAAAATGGTATGAAACATTTTAAGACTAAATGTTATATAACTCGTCGGGTAAGTATTACCATTTACTTCGAAAAGGTAAATAGGAATTCATAAAAGAATAAAAATCGTTATTAACACAAATCTTCAAATTCCAATTGCTAGAAAACACTTTGGTTTGAGTTCAAAGTAAACTTAAAACCAATATTATTAGCCAACAGTATTGCGGTTCGTTCAACTGGATTCAATTGCGGATAAAGTTTAATATTGGGAAAGCTGATTATAAGTCTCTTGGTAAACATTCACCCCGGCTGTCAATCCCACGTTTAAATTTCAAATAGATACAAATGTAGTTGTCAGCCATGCTACTAGTGTTACTGAATTAATTTGTTTATGTTCGTACTCCTCCCAAAGTTGATTCATAATAGTCCATTGAAATGTTACAAAATTTGGGTCGAACCTTGCATTTTGGACAGGACAAGATTTTTTATTTTTGATGGGTAGGGGGGTCCAGCGTGAGTATAGATAGATAGATAGATAGATTTATTCTTATTGCCAATTACAAAGATTAGATCGAATACGTCAATATATGGAAAATAAATTTAAAATTGTATATAGATACGTAATATATAAAAAAAAAATACGTAAATTACAGGATACAAGATTAGCTACTTACATATTACTCACATATAAAATACGGAAAAAATGTAGTTATTAGCGGTTGTATATTACATGATTTAAATTCACAATAAAAAAAGGAAACAGGAAAATAGTTCACTATATTTGATTTATATATTCATCCACAGAGTAAAAGCATTTACTACATAATCATTTAAATATCGTTGATTTAAACTGCTGCTGCAATGTTAGATTATGTTTATTAATGTATATGTTATTTCTATTTCGCATATTGCATTCATGGTTGTCGCAGTGTGCTGGTAGTTCATTTTTTATATGTATATGAATATCTTGTATAAGTAAATCGATGTAACAGTGAGCAGGCTATTTTTTTAAAGTAATCACGACAGGATTCCATGTACCCCATATGGAATATTGCCCTCAATATTCTTTTCTGCAAGACAAACACTCTCTCAAAATCCACACTTTGACCCCATGCTATTATATTATATGATATTTTTGAATAAAAGAGAGCATAATACACGCTTATCAAAGAGGTTTGATCTAGATTATTTTTTAGCATGGTAATTGCAAAACATGTCTTACTTAATTTGGCGCAGAATTGATCAATATGTTTTGTCCATCCGAGATTTTCACCTAAAATAACTCCTAAGAAATTTGTATCTTTTTGTGTGCCTAATTCTGACTATTTAGGGAGATATTGATACTTTTATAAATATTTTGGGTTTTAAATAATACACATACTGTTTTATCGTAGTTAATAATCTGTTTTTATAGCACCACGAATTAAACTGGCCGAGGACTGTATTAACAAGGTTTTCCAGGTCTTCAAGACTTGTGGACGGGACAATTATTGGTGTCGTCTACATACATAAAAACTTTCCCGTATTTGAACTCCGGCAGGTCATTCTTCTTCTTCTTCTTTTAGCGGTGCGCCTGGAGTTCGCCGCACTCAGGCCTTGTGGCCCATTGTGCTACCGCTAACAAATTAGGGAGCTCCCCCGTACAGGCCGGATTCCAGCCCAAAGGCTGAAATCCTTCCCACGGGAGAGCTCCTTATTTCCTCCAGCATTGGAAATCCAGCCGGCAGGCCATTAATAAATAACAGGAATATTAAAGGGCCAAGCACACTACCCTGAGGAGTTCCCATTGTTACCTCATATCTGTCCGATATAATATCCCCAATTTTAACCAGGAGTCTTCTATTAGTCAAGTACGATATTAACCAGTCATTAACATTTCCTCTAATTCCAAGTTTTTCTAATTTGTCCGCGACAAACGGTATGTGCAAGGTGTCGAAGGCACTGGGCAAATCAAAAAAGAATCCCATTATATATTCCTTCGAGTCCACTCTTTCATATACCGTTTGAATCAAGTCTGCTGTTGCCGTTTCTGTTGATAAGGATCCGCTGAATCCATACTGAGAATTTGTCAGTATGTGATATTTTTCTAGAAAATTAGTTATCCGTTTTAGAAAACACACTTAGTAATGAAATGGGCCTATAATTTTTTATGTCATTACTTTCGCCTTTTTTAAAGACTGTAGTAATTAAAGCACTCTTTAATTATATAATATAAATATATATAATATATAATATAAATCTCGGTTTTCGGAATAAAGTCCCCCATTTGGCCGCCATCTTGATAGAGAGGGCAGGGCGTAAACAGTTTTTCCGCGATATATTGACAACCGTAAGTTTCACAAAAAAAATTTTACGACTTTTTCTGTAGATAAGAAAGGGTGTACGAAAGAGCGCCGGTCTAAAACTACTTTGACTATACGTTATTTGGATCGCTGATTACGAAAACCGGAGTCCCGCAATCCTAAAAGTTGGGGAACACCCCTAAAAACGAAAAGTTTTTCGCGATACTTTTAATAGAAATCGAAAATGATCTTATGAAATCCTATTTTTTTAACATTAATCTGCAAAAGTATCAAATATAGCCAAATAATATGATTAGGGATAATCGGAGAGGGTAAGAACCACCCCTATATCGACTTAAAATTAAAAAAAATTGGTAAAAAATGTTTTTTTCTACTTTTTGCTTAAAATTTGGTTGAATGGGCATTATCGGACAAAAGTAAAGTATTCTCAACCCTTAACTACCTCCTCCTACCCCTAAGTTGAAGTAGGCTCTGAATGACGAGTTTATTTTTTTTGCATTTGCATTTTATTTTTGATGACATGTTATCAAAATTTTTTAGTATGCTTTTTATATTTCGATTTAGGGTTAAAGAATAAATTTCAAAACTTTTTCATTAATTTTCCATAAAAAATAAATGAAACTGCAAACAAAATACTCATTTTTCAAACAATGCTGCAATTTAAGGGAAGGAGGGGGTAGTTTTACCCTCTTAAGGGTTGAAAATAATTTACTTTTGACGGCAATGCCCATTCAACCAATTTGAAGCAAGAAGTAGAAAACATTTTTTTTAACATTCTTAAATTTTAAGTGAATATAGGGGTAGTTTTAACTCACTATGATTATCCCAAATCATATAATTTGGCTATATATAAATCAACCACCTCTGCAAATTAATAGTAAAAAAACGGGGATTTCATAGGACACTCTTTGATTTTTATTATGATTATCGCGAAAAACCCTCTAGAACGTATAATCAAAGTAGTTTCTGACCGGTGTTGTTTTATGCACTCTTTCGCGCATTTTGAATGGACTATTATTTGATCCCTTTGCAGTGTCCTAACACCTCCCAAAAGTAATGGAATTTAAAAAATAAGTAGAGAAAATTGTTTGCAATAAAATGATCTGCAAAAAACATCTAATGTGTTTTTTCAATGAAATCAATAGAAAGAAAGTTATAACCCTTAAATGATGTTTTTCTTGAAAATTTTAGATTATTTTCAATTATATTTTTTTCATTTTCAATTTTACTGTAAGAAGTATTCAGTTCTCTACAAGAAAGTCTTAGAAACATTTTTGTGAGACTTACGGTTCTCAGGATATCGCGGAAAAGCTGTGTACACCCCCTTGTTCAAGAGTGCGGCCAAATGGGGGGGCTCAACCCCGAAAACCGAGTTTTATACTCATACTGGACTCCCCCTACACACCAAAAAAATAAAATCTTCTCCTGTTCAAAATACAAGGTCAATGTAACATTTCGATGGACTATAAACAATACAAAAACGAAAATCGCCAGAACATTATTTACTATTACTGGGAATTATTATACTGTAGTTAAGAAATATTAAAATCGTCGTGCTAGGGATACATCGCAAACGATATTATTTGTTAGATTCCAAAAAGGAAAATATCATTTGCAGAGAATTGGCATAAACAAATTTGAAGCAATTGGGAAAGACACTGGCCCTATTTTTAAAATTACGAGATAATAATTTATAGACCGGGCATTGTTTTCGCCGCTCTTCGGCGACTTTATTAGTAGACGCTGGAGGGGACATAACCGCAAAGGCCATAGTGGTTGGCGATCAACCACTGTTGCTGCGGAGTACGTTGATGATTCCCAAAAGAATAGGACGGATACAGCAAATCAAATTTATAATTCTATCATACCTCAACCAGTTAGTACTTCTACAATATGCATGCAACAAACAAACAAAAATTATAAACTTGTAGGTATACTTCAATCCCACATATTCAATTTGCTGGCTGTTGCAATTTTACTCTTAATTTTATTAGTAAACAAACTGTTGAGTGTTTTAAACAAAATTTTATATATCGTTGTTATAACTATTGAGATTCGTAAATAAAGTGTTGTTTTTGTATATTTGTAATTTAATATTTATTATATTCAATATATAATCGAAGATAAAGTAAGTGTTCAACTTTCGATAATGGTAATAATTCACTTGATGAAATACAGCACTCGCCTGCGGCTCGTACTCTGCACTTCATCTGCGTGAGTTGTTACCTATATACATTACCGCTCGTTAAATTATATACTAATACTATGAGATATACATACTACTTTTTCTGAAATCGCATTTAATTTTATTATAAGTTAAGGAATGTTCATATTATTAATGGATAACATTTCTTCATTAAAATCTAATTGCTTACGAAACCGTTTTCTGACAATCACTGATTATTTATTGTTATGATAGATTCAGTGCTTATCTAGTTTTGCTACTTTCTTGTAAGTGGTAAAAAATATTATAGAGGCATGGGGGTTGACATCCTCAAATGTTGCCAAAGGATATATAGAGGAATCTTTTATAATTGAAGCAGACAAAATATTAAGAGGGGGAAGAGGCAAAGAGAAAACTGTCAATAATAGTAATATTATTGTCGAAGAAGAAACAACAATTAACAGCAATGTTGACGCTTTCTTTTCAGGTACAGTTGAGTCAATGTTTAATAGTTATACAAACTGCAATATAACTAAATTAAAACAAATAGTTATAATAAACATTCAATGTGTGTAACATATTCAATAAATGTTCTGTTTACGAATAAATGTATTTTTAATGTGAGTTGGTTGGTCTGCGTGAATTTATTTACTCTCCAAAATTTACCTAAAAAACAGTTCGGATAGTATATTCTACAAGTTATGGAATGACCCATATTCCATATGAGCGCAAAGTTCGCGAGCGAGTAATATGCCATTCCAAACGTGTTGTAGACTATACTTTCTCTAACACTACTTCAGAAATTACAAATTCCACAACTAAAAATTGTGTCGAAACAAGTTCATTCCAACACACTGTTATGGTATGGTATCCAACAAATCAGAAGCCGTTCAGCTACATTTAGCGCGAAATATCAAGTACGTTGCTTGGGTTTCTATGGTTACGTCGAACAAAAGGTATCTATCGCTGGCTTTGCATTTACGTTTTGAATGGTTTTGAGGTATTTTTGTGAATATTTATAGATTTCTCAGAGCAGTTAAGTTTAGTTAAATAATAACACATTACTTATAAAATTAAACTAAATAACATTTTGTGGAGAAAGATGTCAAGTAGTGATGAGGAAATAAATGTGGAGTGTACGCCATCAGAAATACAACAACTTACTAATAATAATTCAATGGGCGAGTTATTTTCAAAAAATTCCAGAGAAGGATACGAATTGTGTTATACTTAAGCCATTTATGGAGTGGCGTCAAGAAAAAGTGAAGTAACATTTACTGCACTTTCTGAAAATGTTGTTACTGGCTTATTTTTACAAATTAATTGAGACATTTAAATTATCTACTTTGTGGAAAACCTACTCTATGTGGAGAACAACGATTAGCATAAAAAATGATATTAATATTTCAAATTATTTAAAATTAAGATCGTTCTTAAAAAGAAAATCTGATGGTCATCAGGCAAAAAAAATCCAAGATTTTAACTGCACAAGAAATAAATACCTTTATTAAACAAGCTCCTAATGAGATACACATAGGAAAAAAGGTAATAAAGTTAAATAACATTTTGTCTTAAAATACAATTTTCTCGGTATTCTTTAGGTTGCTTTAATAGTCGGTGTAATGGGCGCCTGTAGAAAAAGTGAGCTATATCAAACGGAAATTAAGGATATTCAAGACCTAGGACCTACTATTTTGATTAATGTACCAAATTGTAAAACAAATGTTTCCAGGAATTCTATAATTACTGGGGAATATTGTGAAATTTTTAGAAAATATTTGGCACTCTGATTCCCAAATGTTAAGCGTAATAAACCCTTTTTAAATTATCAAAAAGGGAAATGTTCGAAACAAGTATAGTCGGTATAAACAAATTTAGTAGTATTGCCAAAAACCTTAGTATATATTTAATGGAACCCTGGAAGGTACACAGGGCATTGTATGCGCCATACAGCAGCAGTGCTTGTTGACAGGGGTGGCGATCTTACGTAGCTGAAACGACATAGAGACTGAAAATCTACACAGGTGGCAGAAGGCTACATTGATGAGTCCTTGGAAAACAAGTTATAAGTGGCCAAAAAATCATGCACCATGTGGAATTAAGTGTAGAATTTTCAGTTTCACAACCTCATTCACAACCTCGAGAGAATGTTTCACTGGAAATGCCAAGCACCAGTACGACACCTCCTTTTGGTGTGTTATCAAACAGTAGTAGTAGTAGTATTAAGGCTTTGGAGTTCTTGGATACAAGAACAATGCCCAACATTTCTTTTGCAAGTTGTTCAAACATAACAATTAATTTGCTTACAAATGAAAAAAATTAATAAATAGGTGTATCGGAAAAAGCTATTTATTTGGCTGTCATAAATTATTATTATATTTGTTAAATTGTAAGTTTGTTAATAAATAAATATATTAAAAATGTTTGACAATAATACGAGCTTTTACTAAAATTGCACTCAAAAGTAGAAAATTTTAATAGGAGTACCTATACGACACGTCAAACTAATAATGCTAAGCAAGTTTCTACCATCTGAGCTACGCACCATATTATGAAAATGAGAATAGTAGTTAGTAACGAGTGCAAATTTATTGAAGACTGATTAATATCAATATATTAATTGATTAAATCAATTTTTTGTATAATTTCTAAAATCTTGCTAGAGAAAGTATAGTCTACAACACGTTTGGAATGGCATATTCCACACTGGCGAACCGTAGACCTGTTATAGAATACTATACTAACACTATTTCAGAAATTACAAATTCCACAACTAAAATCATATCGTAACAAGTATCACTCCAACATACTGTGATGGAATAATACAGCATGGCTTTCGACAAATCAGAATCAGTGTAACATATTTTGATACCTAAATATTAAAACATGTTATTCCGGTGCGGACGGCAGCCGATTTTTGTTGGAGAGCATAGGCCGTGGGTTAGGATTGTGTGTGGACACTCAAGAGGGCGCCACCGGCTGTATGTTACGTAATAAGATTTAAATAATTTTGCCAGCTCGGAACAAAATTAAGTTATTAGCAACCATGCGATGGAATACTCAAAACACATCTGTGATATCTAAGCTCTACTTTACTCTCAAATCTCAAAATTTAAGCAAATATCAGGAGTATCAGTGCAAATAATAAGAACATGTAGACATTAGACATTTATTAAAACACAGACATGAGATGTACCACAAAAAAAAAACAAAATTGTTCCCCAAACTTAATCTACATGTGCAAAAGAAATGCAACATATGCAAGGACCCTTTCTAAAATTATTTCAGTGGTTTGACTCTTTTTATAGAAATGCAACTACGCTTAAATGAAACCAACAATGAGTTTCAAATTCACAACAGCGAGTTAAAAGGTTTACAACGGGTTAAAATCACAGCTCCTCAATGAAATATTACGTGACAAACAAGATCGAGTGAGCTAATTTTTGCAATGCTCGCTGTGTGCACTAGAATGTCACAGACGGATCTAAGAGAATATGTTCTATTAAAAATACTTCATATGTGACATAGTAGAAAGTAAACTAGTGTCGCGTGGTACCATGCTCTACTTACAAAAAAAGATCTTAAGATACTTCACATACTAGGTGGGTAGTTGCAAAATCGTTGTGTAATTTACTTTAATATTTTGACAAAAAATCACTGAATGAAACTATAAAAATTTCTCTAAAATTATGTAACTAAAATGAAACAGTAAAACCTGGTTAGAGCCTTGGCGTTTTCTCTGACAACTGCAGCGTGACCTGTCACCACTTCTTAAGATGTTCTCTACGTTGCTTACGACTACGACTCCGTGTCACTCCCAAAACTCTGCCAAAATCTCTCGGAGACTGCTGCGGACAACTTTCCAACCAAAACTTCTCAAAATGTCAGCAGGACCCACATAAAACCAAATGTCTGAGTAATGGACCTCCTATTACTCCTCTAAATGCTGGGCCCCCTTACATAACCAATATGACAGCACCAAACATATGCTTATACCAAACATAGGCCTCTCCAAAACATAACTTATTTTCAAGGGCCAGTCCCTCCAAACATATACTAGTACCAAACACTCTGTAATAATTACAATAAATAAGAACTAAATAAAACACCAAACTAAGTAAAATAAAAAGCCTACCTCTTATAGAGAGTATCGCATAACCTCTGCAACACGTGGCGATCAGATTTATGGCAACCGACAAAACTCCTTGCTGGGAATTCACAAAATCTTCACAGCAAAGCGGTGAGGATCATTGGGTACATCAATCAAATCCCTTTTCAGTGTAAACGATGTAAAACCCAAAAATTCCACACAAAATCGGAACCGCCGCTGTTCACACGTGGCTGTCTCAAAGATCCATCCACGACGGAAAATCCGCTTCCAGTTCACCATGTTCTCAGTGTTGCCAACTTGAGCATCTAGAGAACTCTTTCTCTAGCCAATAAAAATGCGCCAACAAAAAGGGCTTGTAATTTAAAGACTGAATTACACCATTGTGTAATGTCCCAACAACAAGAATATGTGAGTAACACCTCCGACTCAAAAATAATACATAAAAGAAACCATGCTTTCTTTCCTTGTTGAGAATTTCAGATATGCAACCAGCTATGCCCTTTGAAGTACGAGTGGTTGCCTATCAAACAAATGAATTAATGGGTTAATTTACTGTATTGAAACTGAAATTATTAATGTAGATTTTTCAAATGCTACATCAGTTAAGCCACATTTAGTTACGTCGAATAAAAGGTATTTATGTCCAGCTTGGCATTTGACGTTTTAAAAGGTTTTGAAGTTTCATTCTATTATTTTTAAAATCTTGTTAGAGAAAACATAGTCTACAACACGTTTGGAATGGCATATTCCACATCGCGAACCGTAGTCCTCGCCTTCGGCTCGGGCTACAAACTTTTCGCTTATGAGGAATATGGGCCATTCTATAACTTGTTATAAAATATACTCATTCTCTAACAAGATTTTAGAAAATATACAAAAGAGCTTCAAAACAGTTCAAAACCTCAAGTGCGAAGCTAGAAATGAATACCACTGATTTGTCAAAAGCCGGAATTATTCCATAACAGTGTGTTGGAATGATAATTGTTCCGACACAATTTTTGGTTGTGTAATATGTACAGGTCGACCATCCTAGAATGGCCAACGAGATTAGGATGCGCAGTAGTTGAAACCACCCCACCTTAATGGAGCTCACTTGTTTATGTTCCCTCCTCGTGTAAACATCGGTACAGTCTTGACAAAAGTGCTTGTAGTATATAACTTATATTTAACACATAGGTACCTATTAGAAGTATCTACTTATAAACATTCATGTTACGTGTACAAAGAACTGTTGTTCAATAAAAAACTTCAATTGGCCTATGATATACCCGGATTGTTGGTGAATAAGAGAGCACCTTTTACTTAAACTTCTTCCCCCGACTGTACTACGTTTATAGCTAAGAAACTTGTGTCTATTCAACTGCGACGATATTTCTTCTCTCTCTGCGCGGCTGTTAGCCTTCATACAATGGTTTTCTTATAGCTTCTTAAATAGTGTTAGGAAAAGTAACTTTTCAGGACTGTCTGCCATTGCTATATAATTTACATACTTTAACCTTAACATTTGTCTCATATTGAAAAAAAAATGCATTTTTTTACTCTCAATTTTAGAATCTACTACATTACATTATCTATATCTTGAAATATACTCGTTAATGTAATCTTTATATGTTATCTTTCGATATTATGGTAAGTAGTCAAAAAAGTTCAAATGTTTAGGCCAGAAAATCAGTTGACTTTACATTTTTTATAATATTCGTGAATTTTATATTTATGTAATTTTAATTTCAAAATGCTCACAAATAAAGAGAAATTAAGTTTGAAACATCAAAAATCTACTTTAAATAACCTAAATACATTTGTCATTATAATTTACATTCAATAGGAATGTGCATGTATCGGTGCATGTATCTTAAAATCGAATACTTCTTATAAATCGTGGGCTGAGAGATTTCTGCACCATTTACTCTAAAAACTACAATATTATTCCCAAAGATGAAGACACAAACCAAAATGTAAAATAGTTTTAAGCGACAATTAGCATCAAAGTTAAGAACCATAAGGTTCTAAGTACCGTTTACGTGTGAAGTAGTTTGAATGTTATACTGATTTCGTGCTTGTGAGTGGCTTAAAAGGCAATAATATTTCAAAAAATGTAAATGTTTATAACTTGACCGCACACTATAATCTGACTGACTGTTCTACCGATAAGCAATGTTATTGGGCTGTTTGGCCAGAAATAATATGTGGTCGAACAGGAAACGATTTGGGCAGTGCAAATTCTAGAGAAAATTGTTGCTAACAATCCTGGCGTCGCAGAAATAATTACTTGTCAGCTGTGTTCCTCAAAATAGGAATAGTCTTATATCGGTAGCTGCAGCTGCTTTCTTATATAGACATCAAAATATAAAACGGGTAACTATGAAATACTCTTTACCAGAACACTCATGCATTCAAGTTGTAGACAACATTCACTCCCGTATTGAAAAATTTATAAGGGTGCAAGATATGGTCTCCTCTTGCTTTCGTAAAACTTTTAAACAATATTGATAGAAAAAAACCATTCTGTGTAATTAACATGCAGTCCAAACACTTCTACAATTATAAAAAAAATCACAGAGGAGTTCAATTACAGTAATGTGCCATTCGATAAAGTATGCCAATTGAAAGAAATTTTTACGAAATGGCCCCACATGAAGTACAATATAAAGTAGGTAATCATACATTACAATTAATTCTCAGTCACAATTTCTAAGAACAAATATACAAAAAGAAGTAAACACCGTAAAATTAACGAAATGAAGACAAGCTTTGCTGGAGAATTAAATAGCCATGATGTACATCCCTTAAATTGAACTAGTCAAAAGTTTTACAGATAAGAAAATCGGGCATAGAATTTGCATATACTTAAATAAATGCCACTTGAGGATCAAACTTCTGCTTCTCATCTAGGTGGCATCAAGGTGGCATAAAAAGTGTCGGTGCCTTTGACTTTGCAGTAAAGATCAAAGACCCGACATTTCTTATACAGACAATAAGTCTAAGGTAAACTATACGTGAAGGCTTTCCGGAATTTAAGAAATAACATACATCTATGTTTTTTATCTTTCTTATGCCTTCTTTTCAAATTTTGTAGTTATTGCTCAATAAATAGGGTTTGCTCATTTTTACAGTATTTTATAAATTAATTTCACCTTAATTTTACTTTCAGAGAATTTAGAAGTAGAAATTTGTCACATGGAACCTTCTGGTTTTTAGCGAACATCAGTAGTCTCATAGTTCTAAGTATAGGAGGATCTACATATATTCATTTACTTAGTTAAAAGTTTATTACACTATTAAATTTAATACCCACGAATTAGATGCCAAATGAATGTTACAACCCAAATATTTCAGATGAATGTAATTACTTCGCATAATCGATTTGCAGTGTGCTAAACATTTAAATTGCTCTCCTGGACAATATTAGATTTGGATATTTGCAGTATTACATACCGACATTCTTTCCAATTGCGACCTATGGTGAACGAAGATTAATATCAGTTTTTTCAATTGTACATAGTGAAAAATTTTTAGCGGTCGAGACATATAATGAGCAGGTTCAAAACTTCCGACTAATATTTGCATAGAATTCAATCTCGAATGAGCTTCTCTGAGCCCAGGAGAATTTATTTTTGGCCACTTTACAGTTAATGTTTAAATTATTTTACAATTTGATCTTTTTTTTCAAAAGTCAATAACATTTGTCTGCCGATTCACACGGAAAAAGCTCATTTTTGACGTTCACGCGTTGGCCGGCTACCCCATAACTTTGATACATATATTACACGAAAACAGTTATGCATGCAAACTTTTTTGTTAGTACATTTTATTTATGGAATTTTCTGTTCTTTAATTTTTGTCAATACGATAATTTTTATATTTCGTAATTTAAAAGTAAATTTGAAAAAAAAATTAAAGTTGGCGCCATGTTGTTTTATGTTCCCCCCACAGTGGCTTTGATAACTTTGTATAATACTTTTGTACTATAAAATGCCTACCAGAAAATCGAAAGTTCTTATAAGAATTAATTAATCCTAGCTCAAATACCCCTTTGAACTGGACTATATCGGAAAACGAATGTTTAATCAAATATACCGCTATATTCGCATCGCTTAAACAAGCGGCAATTACCTCGACAGATATATGAATGCAGTGGTTTGAAAATGAGATCTGTTAGTATTATGGATGATATATTACACGTTCCATAGAATGGAACAGTTATCGTCACGAGTTCAAATACAGGATTGGTCGACAAAAAAGATTTAAAAAAACCGCTGTATAGGGAATTACTACCTCCACATCCAGATTTCCCATTCAAGTCCCTTTAGAGAAAAAAATCTAGAATACATTTGCACTCTAGTATATGGAATAATTGTTCATAGAATTTTAATAATATAATATTTGAGCCAGATATTATAAAAAAAACTGAGGCGTTTTCTTTTAGCATATACGCCAAAAATAAAGTTTTTGCACTATTATTAGCTTGCTTTACGTTTTCCCCTTATTTACCCCCTCCCCACCCCTTCAACAAAATCATCTCAATCAAATATGTCACTGTAATACATACGTGCACCAAGTTTCAAGTGAATATCTCAATTTTATTTTATGAACCCCTTTAATAATGGAGTCGTAGGGGGTTGAAAAATATTATAAAGAAATCTGATGCATTGGCTTCTAGTATATACACCAAATCCCAAATTTCAAGTCAATAACATTATTTCATTTGGTTATCCCCTTAATAATTGAGTGGGGTTGGTGGTGAGGGTACAAAATGTCATAAAAAATTAGAGATCTTTACTTCTAGTATACACATCAAATTTCTGGACTCTTACCAGCTGGCATTACATATTTTTCCCTATAGCGCAAAATATAATCAAGTTGCAGAGCTCATAATGGTATATACGTGTACCAAATTTCCAGTCAATATCTTAAATCGTTCCTGAGAAAACGTATACATAAAAAAAGTTACAGACAGATCGACCGGTCGACCGACAGATAGACAGAAATATTTCTTTCACTCAAGTTTAGAATCTCTACGTTTTATGACTATACAGGGTGTTTCAAAGTTAAAAGTACATGCGTTCCTTGTGGATAGAGGGCACTTTGACGGTTCCAAATTACCCGGCATTAATGCATCCATCGTCCTTCCTTACTGAGATACAGCATGATTTATTTATTTTGGCCAAATTTTGCTTTTATCATAACTATTGAACCACCCTGTATAATTGGTTCATACTTAGAACATATGTTTCACTTATTTTTCTTGATAGAACTTCATAATAAACCAAAAAGAAATCCAGGTCCGGCTTAATAAAAAAACTGATAATATGTTGTATGTCAATATCATGACCCTCCCTGTATGACAATATTATGTAGATCTGTTTCGATATTCGAATAGAGCGGAAAAAATTGAATAGATTAGCTCACTTAATTTTTTGCGCATTTCATTCATCAACCTTGATTACTTGCCGTAAATCCAATTTTATTAAAATGGTCGAGACAGTTGGAACTTGAATATTTATTTCAGGGTTTAATTAACAAAATAATTTAACAGCAGTGACAATTCTTACACTTCTAGACTAGGTAAGTGAACTATTGTAAAATAATGTTAAGAAAAATGTAGTTCACCTGAGAATCTATCAGGGAGGATATGTGGCCCAATCAAATGATTGTTGAAAACGCTGCACCAAATACATACATATTAACAGCAAATCAATTTATTTTGTCTCATAGTATGTGGATTCTTTTCTGTCTAAACATATGAATTTCTTAATCATAAACACCTACTCTGGTAAATTGTGCCTCATCTGTAAACAGACATCATTCTGTTAAGAATGCTTCGATTCCTAATAATCCATTTACTAAAACCTGACAGATGATTTTAAAACATAGATAGCTGCTTTGTCGTCAAGTAGGCAATTTTAGTATTTGAGAGTTCATATTTACTGGTTCGACATACTTGCGTTTTATTATTCTAAAATATTTGTTATTTGTAGTAATATCCCACACTACAAAGTACATAATATGCCTTATCAATTTTCAAATGGTGAATATGCGGATATAATCTGGATTTTATGATGGCAATGAACGGGCTGCTGTGAGAGAATATGAAAGAAGATTTTTTGGACGCCGAATTCCTGATCATAATACTTTTGTTAGAGTTGTCAATTAATCTAGAAATCATGGTTGGTATCCAACGGCCACCTTAAATGAGCATCAAGTAAGGCAACCTTTAGCTGTAGAAGAGAATATACTAAATATTGTTGCAAATGATCCGAAAATTAGCACAAGAAGAGTGGGTCGTGCTTTAGGTGTTCCACATGTCAGTGTTTGGAGAACACTAAAAGAAAATAATCTCTATCATCCATTTCATGTTCAATAGATTCAGAGTGAGCTACTCTATTCAGTTTTTTCCGCTCTTTTCCAGTATCGAAACAGATCAACTCTTACAAGCAGTCGGAATTGTAATAATATCCATAAAAAGCAAACGTAGGTGCAGACAGTAAGGATGGTGAATTAGCAGACAGCCATTAGTTGCAATTGTCGAATATTCATGTAAGTGGTAAAAAATAATGCACAAGCCACGTACAAAACTGCAATTACTGTAAACGATGAGCACCTAGGCATGGAACGGCAATTACATTCGACAGCTATTTATTACATGTATATAGTCAGGCAGCGAAGCATTCAATCAGGCAACGATGCATTTAAGCAACTAGGTACACCGCTCGGCAACGATTAATGCATTTGGGCAACAATATAGTTATTCAATCCATTATCTAAAATACCAAAAGGAAACACATTAAAGTCTACTATTAGATTTAAATTGAGACAAGCTAACTTATATCCAAATTTTCCAGCTAAGTTATTGAAATAATATTTCAAGCCAGAAACACTTGTGTCTCGCTTGAAATATCGCAGTAGAGCGACCCTAGTCCGGTTTACACGCTGTCACGAGGCTAACTTCAAGATCGCGGTAGCGACATCTGGCTTCCAGGCATACAACTTACTTTGACTGAGGAAAGTTTACTGTACAGTAACACTTGAGATATCGATAATCGTTACTTAATTCCGTAAGGTGGAATAGCACAACAATGTTGTTACACGACTACACGATGAAGGATTGGAGGTAAATAGAGGTAAATAGGGAAAAATAATGCCAGCTGGTAAGTGTCCAGGAACTTGGGATTTGATGTATATATTAGAAGTAAAAATCTCTAATTTTTTATTACACTTTGTACCCCACCACTAACCCCACTTAACTGTTAAGGGGGATAACCAAATACAATAATGATATTGACTTGAAAGGTCTAAAACTAAGCTTATTCCATTGGGGGGATTGGGGGGTGAAAGAAACCAATAAGAGTTCAGAAACTTGGAATTTGATGTATACTACTACAAATACTAGAAACAAAGATGTCAAGTCTTTATATGACATTTTCTACCCCCACCACTATTCCATTATTAAAGGGATTAGCAAAATAAAAGAAAGATATTGACTTGAAATTTGGTACACGTATGTATTATAACGGGAATGCGAATACTCATTAATCGCGATAAGTTATGTTAGACTTTATTTAGTTTTTGTAAAATTGTATGGTAGAATACTCTATATTGAAACTGTGCCATATCTATCATACAAAACGATCGCTAGAGGTGTATAAACTGTAATTCTTATACAAGATGCATTTTTGTTTTTATTGTACGAGATATCCAAACTGTATGTCAGATTCGAATGAATTTTACATACATTAGGTCATGTACCAGTATTACTTTAAAATAGTGTTAGAACGTGTTTTAAATAAAATTATTATGATGACAGAATTGAGAGTGGAAGTAGAGTGATACCAACTGTAAATATATGTTTGAGGAATACAATAAGCATGACAGTTTTCTATCATTAGAGGGGATGTTCATACCCGCCAAGAAAAATGTCTCACTTTGCAGCAGAAACAGCGGAATTTTTTAAATTGCAAGCATAATATCATGAAATGTACAACTACGTAAAGGTTTTATACCATGAATACAGAAATGCTGCGCTTCATTATTATTTTTGTAATGTATCGTTTAGGAAATACTCATCATTTTCTTATGGAATATTAACACTTCTTATAAAAAAGTGCAAAGTTTTAAAATTTTTCATGCCTTCACTTACTCATAATGTTAATTGGATAAAATTTTTTACACTCGAAAATTCACTCATTAAATAATATGAAAAAATGACATTTGTAATGAGCATCATTAGTTTGACTTACTCGCCTTTTACATTTCTCATGTTTACTGTGACTTTTTATGTACACCTGCAATGCAGAATTATGTTGACATATACGAATATTATCTACTGAATTTAGTCACGCGAATAAATTCACAGGAATATTATAGATATCTCGATTCCAAATACAGTTATTACAACAGATCGTTAACTTCAAGGCATATCAGGAAAGTCAGATAATTAGTCTATGTAGTCCGTACTAGTAGAGGATTGGATAAAACTGATCAATAATAATTAGATTCAATTTGATGTTTCCAATTAACTAACAGGAAAATATGATGAGACGGGAAATAAATTTGAACTTATATTAATGTTTTATCATGTGCAAAGTGAACACAATATAGCTTCTTTATTTATCTATTAATTATCGATGAATTATTTGTTAACGTCCCAGTACCGAGTTTCGGTCATAAAGGTCCTTTTTAATTGATGCATTTCCATGGAATCTATTTTATTACAGCTATTTGAAAAGCGAAAACTCTACTCTAAAAAAAGATACCATTTACATTACAGTACAATACAAGAAATTTATTATGTGCTTATTAAAGACAAATACACAGTGAATTCAGTTTGTCTTAAATATTTTAGAAACAGAATTATAGAAGCAACATTTTTCACTACACATAAAAGGTACCTATTCACCTTTTCATCCATACGAACAATTTTCAACTTCACCCTTTAGCTTCAGTCTCAAATAATAATGGGTATAAATAATACGTATAAATACACAAATAATATACAGATTTAAAACAATAACTAAGTAAAAATCATAGGTTTCAATTATATAGTTCACATTTCGCATAATTTCTAAATTGATCAATTTTCATATTAAAACAATTATTAGGGAGATCATTAATTATTTTGGTTGCTATGTAAATAAAGCTTGAATGAAATAAAGTTTTAGTATCCTGTGGAATATCTAAATCATCTCAATGTCTTGTTGTGATATAATGTATATCAGACCTATAGAACGAGCTCCCACGACAAAAAAGGTACCCCATCGAACACCACAAATTTAAAAGTTGAAAATGATTGCAAAGCATGTAAATATTATGTTACAACCACCAGACCATACAAAAGTGGTTATTTTTTATGAATTTTTTAATTTGCCTAAAAAAAAAAGATTTTAAATTTCAAAACACCTGCTTGAAATTTGTTGGAATTAATAGTTATATCATATTTATATTTATCAAAGTTGGTGTTAGTTTAAGTCTTGTCAATTGTTTTTATAAACAAGATAATAATAAACAATATAATAATACAAAAATAATAATAAAAAGATTGTCTGTCAAAAGAAAAATACTTTCTTATATTAAATAAGTAAATTCCAATAGGTCATGGGCCCAGACATGGTCGATGAAAAAGATAATTATGAAATTTATCGAATTGCTCTTTTTTATGATTCCAGTTTTGGAAATTGGTTATTCCGGTTGGAAACATTATTAGCCGAACGGGGTAAGATATATTCTGACATACTTGCATAAAAATCTTTGCGCACTGGCAGAACCAACCCTGATATTGACGTCACCAAAATAAAATTCCCGAGCTCGATCGATGTTAGTTGGACTGTCGCACGGTTAAGCGGACGGCTCGACGGTAGGTCGAAAAGGTATTGAAATGACATTTTTTTTTTACTGAAATGAAAACATACTGTCAATATATCTTCATTTAAGAAAACTATGATGGGGAATCTGGATGTGGAAGTAGTGATTCCTTAGGCAGCTTATTTTATAATGTAATTTTGTTTCATTTCTACTTCAACTGTGAATTCACATACGGTTTTCTCGATGCTTTCAGTGTGTTCGTTTAAGGAGACTATGATGGGGAATCTGGATGTGGAAGTAGTGATTCCTTAGGCAGCTTTTTTTATAATGTAATTTTGTTTCATTTCTACTTCAACTGTGAATCCACATACGGTTTTCTCCATGCTTCCAGTGTGTTCGTTATCTAGACTTTATGTTCCAGAAAAGTCGTTGTCATTCTCGCACTCATTATTATACGCTTCGCAAATACAAAACGAAGAGCACATTTCTAAAACCGGTAATATTGCTCGTAGAGAAAAAAAATTCATATCACTGTGTTGGTGATCGAATTCTGAATAACTTTCAAAATGTCCGTCCGTCCATCTTGTAACATGCGGAATGCTCGATAGCATCCTTCGTTACACTGTTAATATTTATTAGAAGAATTATAAGTTATCGGAAATATTATTCCCACAAACCTTACTACTAATAGAGTGCACTTACTCCTTATACTATAATGAACGTACGTCATCTATCAGAGTTAACGCTCGCGAATACTAGATAGCGCTCCAGGAATGATATTTCAACTAAATAACGCCAGGTGAAACGCTTTCTCGTTGAACCATTGAACCGATTAGACGTATTTATAATTTTGTTTGACCTGTAATGGGGATGTTAGAATTTGAAAAACCTCGTGATGATCACATGAGGTTTTTCTTATAATTATAAGTTTTTCTTATAATTTTTTCTAAGTATTTTTCTTATAAAAAATTACTTAATAATCAAATTTAGTTACGTTTAATGCTGTTAACGTCGAAGTATTTCCACGTTACATTATTTGCTTTGAGCAAGATTATTTGCATTCAAATTTTAAGACTTACTACGTTTTCTACTAAGCCAGTAATATTCATATGAAGTCAACCTTTCTGTACTTCATTTTGAATTGGAATATACGAAAACATTCTGGGCGAAGAGATTTTCTTCATTTTGTCTTGGCGACTAACTTGTACGAACGTTTCTACGATTTCATAACCTCAAGATGGGATTAAGCCAGCCACATGTGGAACACAAATTTTAAATCCATAATCATCGGAGAACAGGACCGTATCTAGGAGTTCTCTCCATCAGGATAACAAAATAAAAGATAATTACTTTTAATTGTTACCAATAAAAGGGATTATTTTTACATGATTGTTGAGCTATAAGAGCCAAAAGTGTCTAAATTTAACATATTAGATTCAAGTGAAATCTATTATATTTTTGGCTATTTGCATTTTAAATCCGTTGTTATAATTAAATCCATTGCTGTATATTAATTCGTAGTTACTTGTACCTTGAATTCGTTGTCGCAGATACTTCGCCATAGTATTGTTTCGTAGTTGCTTTTGTTGTGATTCCTCATGATTAATATCTTATTGTAGTACTATAATGTACGTTTGTTAGAGATATCGTAAGTCGTGGTTCAATTTTTGTTGTAACGAGAGTGTTTAAAGTTTATGAACTTTGAGATAATGTTACCAGACATATTTTTTGTAATATAGTATTTTGTCTCTCGTAAAGGATCTCAAGTGCCTAATTTTGTTGTAATATATGATTTTTAATATTGAGATAAATTTACGAGACTTATCTTCAGTAATATAGTTATTTTGTCTCTCGTAAAGGATCTCAAGTTTATCTAATTTGTGTAATATATGATTTTAGTATTGAGGTGGAAGTTACGAGACGTATCTTTTGTAATATATTTTTGGTTCTCGTACACGCCTCAGATTTGCCTTGCCGTTGTGCACATTGTAATATAGAGTATCTTGTAATATAGTAAATTGTGTATATATTTCTGTCTGGTACTTTGCTATACAGTATCGTTGATGCTTTGATAGTTCATTTTTTGTAATATAATATTTTTGTAATATAGTACTATTGTATATATGTAACTTTTGTCTTTTGTTTATCTTTATCTTTAATTTTCCTTGATTACACTAAGTAATCAATGGCGCCCAAGCCTTGAACTCGACGTCCTTTTGCTCTCCGTATCTTTACTGTGCTAGCCAGGTGAAACCAGTGACGCTAACCACGTCGCTCGTAGGGTGGCCCACACTTGAACAACTTGGGCAAACTAAAACCTTTCAAAACAACGCCACAATCTGTCGGTCTGTCTGTCCGTCCGTCTGTCTGTCCGTCTGTCACGTTTCTTCTAAGCACGATAACTTAAGAACGAAAAGTTCAATTATATTGAAATTTGGACAGTTAGTTAATGTTAGCTAGAGGAACGCCATTATTTATGAACAAAATAGATCAATAAATAAAAAAGTTATAAATGTTTTAAATAATAATAAAAAATTACATATTTTTTTATGTTTTGTAGTTAAACTAAAAATGTCTAAACCTAATATTATTTATAAAAAACTGCGATGAGTATCCTATATAATATGCAACAATCATATAAAAAGTGCAGTAAATCGGCGAAGAGTAAAACGGTTAGCTTGCTTTTATTGCCTTTAAGAGAGGAGCGAGCGTAGAGACGCCTGCATATACTCGTATCTCGATACAAAATTGCAGCAGCGTCAAGCGCGGTTAGTACTTGGATGGGTAACCCTCTACAGGGAAATACAGTTTTCTCGCTCCACCTTCTAACGGGTTGTATATCAGGGGTATGCGTAGAAGGTAACCGTTGCTTACACAGCGGATATACCATCCTTCGGAGGGCATGTTAAATAGTCGCTTCCTTGTCTATTAAATGTTGAGCAAGTGAAGAATCCCTACATTTCGATAGAGAAGAGGTTCGGCAAAATTTCCAGGATAGATCGTCTCCTGGCGTCGGTGATTGGCCTTAGTAGCGGAAATAGGCCGACGTTAAATAAGTGAATATAACAAATGGCCTCTAAGAGAACGCCTCAGCTCTGCGTTAAATTTAGCTATTACAGTATTTGTATATAACCTTTTGTACCTACCAAGCACGTCGTTTACAACATTTCCCATTTGGATCGAAACTTGGCTAAAATGTCCATACGCTCACACATTGTGGTACGGACTGAAATACTGGTTTAGAATAAAAAGTCCACCTCCTGACCTTCGTGAAATTTCAAACTCAGTATCAAATATCGAGGACTCCTTCAACTTCTTTAGTAAGTGGAACTATTTTTGCATATGTATAGACAGCATGGAATATCTAGTATAATGAAAATATGTAAAATCTGTATTGAAAAAATTCTCAATCTCCAGGTAAATATTCACAGATGCTCCTTAGTGTCCAATATATAATGTATATATTATAAACCTACCTTTGAAATTTATTGACTGTTAAATAAAGCTAGGATATAGTGTAGAAGCCTGTTATACTTTCTATGTCCTTATCCTTAGAAACAGTTTTAAAAAATTCGACTTTTTTAAATATATCATATCATCTCTTTATCTAACACAAAATCATTCTGGATTTTCAAGGAGTTACCTCGGTGACTTGAGAAGCGGTAAGAAAGCATATTTACATATAATACAGGAGCCAGCGTGCAATTACCTTACACATTTGTATCTGCTAGAGGTATTATTAATCGTTCCTTAAAGTGACCATTTACGTACAGGCGGACTGCAGTCCCGGACTGTGACAGATCCCGCCGTCAGTTCAAATGTCGCCATACACATACAGTTCGCTGGCAGGTCTGTGCCTGCAGTTCGTCTAAACTGCGTGTGTGTGTTCGTTTATCTTCAGTCCGAGCCTTTCGGCATTAACTTTCATTGCTGTGAAAAATTTGGTTTCAATCCTTATTAAAACTGAGTGAATCTGCACGGCCATCATTTATTACTGGCTTTATTGACATTTATAGGCAGTTACCTAGCCTGTGGAACATAAAAAAATTAATTGAATATTATAGAACCGTCGATGAAGATGCTACCATTGATAAAGTAAAGAAAAAAATCAATAATATACGAAATGCATTCCGCAAGGAGCACAAAAAAGTGTTAAAATCAAAATGAAGTGGATCGTCAACAGATGACATATATGAACTAACACTTTGGTATTATAAGTTATTATTTACTGCTTCACAAGAAGAACCTAGGGAGGCGATCTCGAATGAAGATAGTTTTATAGAAACGGATGAGGATATGAGCAATGGGGTAGGTTTAAAAAGTTGACACTTTACTTATTTTTTATTTTTTAATGTCCTGAATTTACATTTCGTAGTTGAACAATCGAAATGAATGCGTTCAATATAATATAAAATATTGTTGATATTTGCAGTGAATGAATACCGATTAAATGAAATTTTCTTGCCATGAAACTTTTCCACTTGTATTGAAGTAATTTTTATACTTTTCCCTGTTTTCTTTGGCTTCATGTGATGCATTACGTCCATATCCTCATTTTAAATGATCTAAAGTTATTCCTGTTCTCCAGTCACCTCTTATTATATCTCCAGTGGCAGTAATTTCTGTATCAACATAATTCTTTGTTATATTAGAAATTTTTGAGTACCGTCTCAGAAAATTATGCAAGGCACAAGTAGCCAGTACAATTTTATCAATCTTATGAGATTGCATGTTAATTGCAGTATGAAAACTCTAAATCGATTGGCTAGAATTCCAAAGGCGTTTTCAGCAGTGCGGCGAACTCTGCTGAGTCTATAATTAAAAATTGTTTCCTCTCGTGTTAAATGTGTTCCAGGAAAGGGCTTCAAAATATTTTCATGTAATGCGAATGCATCGTCTGCCACAAAGACAAAGTTCATATTTTTCTTTGTTTCCTCAGTAGAAGGCAAGTTTAGTTTCTTTTCCAGAAGTTTATCATAGAATTTGGTGTATTCTATTACTCCCCCATCAGAAGTCCGACCATTACAGCCAACATTAACATATAGAAATTCATAATCACCATTAACAAGTGCCATGAGAACTATACTGTGATAATCCTTATAATTACAAAAATATGATCCGCTATTGGTTGGTTTTACAATTCTTATATGTTTACCGTCAATAGATCCTCCACAATTGGGAAAATTTCATCGAGTTTCAATATTGTAAGCCAGTTCTTGCCACTCAGCTGATGTTTTCGGAAACTAAAACAATAATATAATTTAAACATTTTCGCTCATTTATATTTTATTTACATGACTGTTATTTTCATTAGGAAGGCGATCAAGAGGATAATAATCAGTTTTATGCGGAGTCAACCATCAATGAAGATTCGCTACAATCACCTGCCACACCCCAGGAATCACTACAACCACCTTCGCGGACACTCTCAAAAACCTCAATTGATTCTGGAAAACGAAAACGGTCAAAACGAGATGAAGCAATCGATAAAGCTTACAAAGCTTTAGAACAAAAAGATGATGAATATGACGCAGTTGGGACGAATGTTGCACAAATTACGAAAAATGGATGTTGACCAACGGCTTTACGCGGAATTCCTAATTAATAATATTCTCTTATATGGAATTCAAAAAAAAACTATGTAATGAATCTCAAGTAACTCTCAATTCTGGTATGGGAGCTCCACGCAATAAATATTTAAATGAAACATATATTCTTTATAGGATTTTGCAAACAGTGGAAAGAAAAGCTATCTATGAGAACTAAAGGAAAAACTATATACATAAATATTAATGAAATCTTTGCATTCTTTCGATAACCTGACTTCTGGTTATGCTACCAAGTGAAAATTCTTATCAGCCAGTCTCATTTTAACACTAGCATCCAACCTACGGCTAAGCAGGCTAAACTAGTATCCACATGATCCCCTACGATATGTAAATTCAGTTAAAAATGAGAGCAAAGGCCTGAAATTAATTTATTTACGTACCTTGTCTTTAAAAATTTTTTTTCATTCTAATGAATTGCATTTTCATAAAATCTCATTCAGTTTCTTGGAATGCTTAGCCTTTGAAACGTTTTTCGTCCTTATTGATGACTCATCAGAAAAGCCCAAAGCCACTCACAACGATGTTCCATGCAAAACTAAGAAAATGCAATTCATTAGAATGAAAAAAAATTTTTAAAGACAAGGTACGTAAATAAATTAATTTCAGGCCTTTGCTCTCATTTTTAACTGAATTTACATATCGTAGGGGATCATGTGGATACTAGTTTAGCCTGCTTAGCCGTAAGTTGGATGCTAGTGTTAAAATGAGACTGGCTGATAAGAATTTTCACTTGGTAGCATAACCAGAAGTCAGGTTATCGAAAGAATGCAAAGATTTCATTAATATTTATATATATAGTTTTTCCTTTAGTTCTCATAGATAGCTTTTCTTTCCACTGTTTGCAAAATTCTATAAAGAATATATGTTTCATTACTATAAGCAAACAAATAATAAATAATTCACTTTTAAACAGAATATATTTAAATGATTCAAGGAATTACTATAATTTTCCACACAACTGTAATAGCCTATCACAAAGTTTTCCTCCTGCACAATCTACATGTACACCTATTTACAAAAAGCAAGCACAAAATTTTCCTTCTACACAGTCCACGTGTGCAGAAAATGAAAATATGAGTACTTGCACTTATTTAGAAACTACAGATGGACAGAATAAAAGCAGTAGTAGGACTGATGCAGTCGAATTTTTGCACGAATTGTTAGTTTTTAAAAACAAATAACCGAACTTAATTCACTCACATTATTATTTTCTGTTTGGTAATGTTTAATGGGGTTCCCGTAAATATTTAAAATATATGAAATATTTCTTTTGTATTTTTGATAGTTACTTAATAAAACAGTTTTTATTAAATATTGTCTAAATGTTATTTGTGGCATTATCTTAAATTTTTCTCTAATTCTTTGGGACTTCCTGCCACCTGTATTTTTTCTCTTTTACTGGTGCTCGAGGAATCTACAAAATATCACAATTAACCAGTATGTTACTGGGAAATAACCTCTACGCCTGTGACTTTTAGGTCAAAGGATCAGTTAGAGGTTGCTTTTTTGACAAATAACACAAATAAGTATAAAAATTGAAATTAAATATTTCGTCGACGTTTTGGAAATCTAATCTGTTGTAAAACATTGTGTAAAATTAAAAAAACTGTTAACTATATCAACAGTTCTATGTAAATAGTAAGTATCTATGGATATTGAATATAACAAACATTCTTAGAGCTGTGTAGTTATCATACACAGCAAAAAAAGAATTCTTAAAAAAGCCTTGAAAAGGGAAACAGATTAGATTTCCGAAACGTCGGCGAAATATTTAATTTCAATTTTTACATTTTGTGTTATTTGTCAAAAAAGCAACCTCTAACTGATTCTTTGGCATAAAAGTCACAGGCGTAGAGGTTATTTCCCAGAAATATACTGGTTAATTGTGATATTATGTAGATACCTCGAGAACCGGTAAAAGAGAAAAAATATATGTGGCAACAAGTCCCAAAGAATTAGAGAAAAATAGTTTTTATTGTAAACTTACCTTTAGATACTCCTTTTTTAGAGCCTTAAAAATGTATTCACAAGTTTCTGGTATAATTTTACCCAGAGCTTGTGGAGAAATAATGGCAGAAAATTTCAGGTCCTCAAATGTACGTCCAGTGGCCAGAAATCTTAACGTCACTATCAATTTTTCTTCAGCAGTAATTGATTTTCTCATTGCTGTATTCTTTCTTTGTAGATACGGTTTGACTAATTTTAATAACTTTTTGAAACGGGCCTCGTCCATTCTGAGATAATTTTTGAAATCCTTGCTGCTGGTATTTTTTAACAGTTTTACAAGTTTCATGTGCGACAAATTTTCACGAATTTCTCATATATATATTTTTTGTAAGACTAACCATTCTGCCGGTAGAGCGCGCCAAAAAAGGGCCATATTCCTGGACCCAGTATATCTTACATGAATAATGTATATAGGGAAAGTAATTGAAAAAATGGAGACAAACAAATGAAATGCAGTTATTACTAAAGTAGTACCGTGTCAGTAGTATAATACATACTCATATTATTATAATGATAAATGTTGCGAATGTTGAATGTTAAACGAGGTGAGTAGTAATCTGTACATGTTTACTGTTGAAGATACCCTTGTACACACCTTCGTTTTTCAAGGAACTGTCACATTCTCTTCAGTCTGTTCATCTATTCTTATTTTTTTCAGGTGGTGGGGGGTCCGTAATGAACAGAATATATGGGTCAGCTTGTACATTCATATTAACTACTTCAGAGAGATACATTTATGCTCCAAGTGTGTGATTGTCGTTTTCGGGGAAGGAAATGTTACATACCTTCGTCCTCCTTGCCACACTTTCTTCGATGGTCTCGACAACCGGGGAGAAGGGGAAGCCCAGTTCGTCCTGTATATCGACGTCGAATGGTCCCTCCTCAACGGTATTTGTGAGATCTGTTTCGATTGTCATGTTGTTGCAGGACCCCTCACAGTTGATGCACAGATAGGTGCAATCGAGGCCTGCTTCTTTGCAGCTTCATTTTTTTGCGCAGGTCTTGACGCATCGGCATCACACCAGACGCAGTAGTTCGAGAGGAGCAGGGGCTTGTAGACATGTGATCGGTTCCGGGTATTTTGTTGCTCGTTTCCAACCCCAATCTTCGGCATTTTTCAATGCAACTATTTTTGATGAGGTATAGAAAGCTGCCTTCTTATAATTAATGTACCTCAGAAGGTTTATCGACGATTCAGTTCTTCCTGTGTAGCCCTACACGTTGACCAAGAATCTCTTCACTGCTGCTGCAATGCTTTCTGGAGTTGTCCCAGGGTTTTTGAACATACTTATAACATCGGCAAGATGGGGGTTTTTGGTAAGAGTTTTCACACACTTCAATTTTCCTTGGTTGTAAGGTGCCGAAGTCGTATCACACCCACTCATTGCGTGAAAAAACATAATGTTTTCTTTAATGGTTTTGTTTTGCAGAGCGTGCATAGGAGACTATCTGGTGGGAGGAACGTTTCCCTTTCCTAGTTTCAGGAAAAATACGTTTTCTCGTTGACAAAGACCCGTGAGGATGACCAATCGGTTGATGTCCTCTCCAACCACCACCACAGTCTCAGTACGTTCAGCCAAAGGCAGGGCTTCGTTTACAATGACGGTGTCAGCATCTTCTGTGGCCCGTCCCTATGTCATTCTTTGAGTGTGTAACTTGGCTATGATAATGGAAATCAATATTCTTTTGTTGTTCGTATTGGTCAGGAATTTCTCTGTGATCGGTTTTCTCATCGAAAAGAATGTCAGCGGAAATCATTTTCATAGACCTCTTCAACCGCTCAGCACTATTTGTTCCACCTTTCGTACCTTCAGGATATCCATCGAAGACAACGATGTTTGTGGCCGATAGATATTAATGATGTAGTCAACATACCCGTTGCATATTGCAAAGAAGGATTGATTCTCGGGCCAGACAACTTTGTGTCGATTACATATTGCACTTTTCCTCTGAACTTGTTTTGTGTGGGTACAAATGCTTTGTATAGAGCAGATTTGGTTCCTTTTCTTAAACCATTTTCCATTTCGTGACAACCCATACAAAAAACGAGTTCGTTATAAATCATTTACGATCAACAGTTAAGTATCATAGAAGGGCGATTTCCGCGAAAACGGTGAATTTCACTAGATATGGCCTTTTTTTGGCGCGCGCGCTTCAGCGGCGGAACAATTAGTCTTCCAAAAACGCGTCATATATGAAAATTTTAAAAATTTTGACTACTTTAATTTTGTATAAACTGGGCTTGTCGAAAAAACGCTTCCTTTCTGAGATATAGGCTAAAAACTGAAGAAAGTGCCAAAATCTGGGCAAAAAGTACCAAAAAAAACAAGGTTCCTGGCCAAATTTTTGCCTGCAAACTTGAAAATTATATTCAGCGACCCAAAAAACAGAGGGTGAGAAAATCAAAACTACAGCAAAACTTTCTGAACCCCCATTTTTTTTCCTAATATGCCTAGCCTAAATCGATATTTGCTTCGAACCACACAATCAGCAATTTTCATTATACTCAATGAAAATTCTAATATCTTCTTCTCCTTCTAGAGTCGATCTACTTATGACTCCAATTGTTCGACGACTTGTAATTTGTATGTGATTTTCTTTAACAGTCAAAATACACTACATTTAACATAACTAGATTTAAACATATTAAGATTACACAACTAAAATTAAAAGAGTAATTCAATAACAACATAATAACTTGGACGCACTAGAGAATTTTTGAACATTTAAGAAAATCGCGAATATTTCAAAACGTTGTAACTTTAACCCCTAAAATGTCGATACTAGAATAAAAGGAATTTAATTTTACATAAAAAATACATGGTGTTCCATTTGAACTAAAGAAGTTCTTGAGGCTTGAATTTGGTAGGATGTAACTTGAAAAATGAAACCCTTTGTGTACTATTATGGAATTTGGAGCGTAGCTCATCTTGTGTTCTTTCTACTTGCCAAAGAGCAAATAAGGATCTCCTACACGAAGAAACTTATAACGGTTCTTGCAAATCGTTGCTCCCGTCAATTTTTTTTTAAAACGTCAAATATATCCGAAACTGCTGGGTTTAGGTAGAGGGTATGCTGAAAATATATAGGATGCTCCATTTAAAATAAGCAAGTTGGTATCGACTTCCGGTATAACTGGAAGTACCACATGCCTTTAATTATTTTGTTTGGATTGGTCACACTGACTTTAGTTACTCTGAAAAATTTTAAAATTTTTTAGTATACATGCTTTTCCCTATATCGATCGATTCAGTTCCGGGTGCGACACCCGGTATAATTAAATTATTTCGCAGTAAGCAAACTTTAAACCCGCTTCGCTAGGTAGGCACTAACTCACTGAGCTGTCATCCCTTCCGATCTAATGTGAACTCACTTTTTCTATCCGACAAATCTTGCAATCAAAATTTTGACTAGTTCTAATTAAATCGAAATTTTGTAGACGTGTATAAGTCCGACGACAATACAATATAGTATATCTAATTATCATTCTAAACCCAGATTACCTTTTTCTTCACAATCTCCTTGATATGGATGTCAAATGAAAGCGTAAGACGACAAACTAGTAATTGTAAACCCAATATGGCGGATTACCTATTTCTTCACAACCCCCGTGATATCGGTATCAGATGAAAGGGTATGACGAATACAATAAGATATAATATGGACGTCATTCTAAATAAAAAATGGCGGACCCCTCAACATGGTGATTTACGTTTTTCGTCACAATACATTCAATATTTTATGACAAAACTAAAATGAGTTTAATAAAACTTCAATAGTGCTCAATGCTTTTAGTTTTAATAATTTATCTAAATTTTAAATAAATGTTTATAAGGACTTTTTTTCTCTTTAGTTCATTTATAAATGCGTCACTGGTACAATTTTATAAATATATTTTATTTCCAAATCCATGTGGTGAAGTGGAAGTATATTAATCGTAAGATAATTTTCAATTTTAAAGTACGAAGAAAAATTCTGTCCATCGGTCAGTCCATCTGTAACTTTCCTTGTGCGCATGTTTTCTCTGGAACATTTAAGATATTGACTTGAAATTTGGTACACATAACGAGATCTGCACTAGGTTATATTTTTGAGTTTACTCCGGTAAAGGGTTGAGGGGTAAATACGGGGAAATAAGTAAAGCAAGCTGGTAAGAGTTCAGATTGGGACATGGTGTATGTACTAGAGGCTTAGGCCTCAAATTTGTTTATAACATTTGTCACTCCCCACCACTACCCCACTTCGTTATTAAAGAGGTCGATTAAAGAAAATTGAGATATTCATGTCACATTGGGTACATGTACCTATTATAACGACATATGGAACTAGATTATATTTTGAGATGATTTTGTTGAAGGGTTGGCGATAAATAGGGGAAAATAATTAAAGGAAGCTAGTAAGGATTTCGAAACTTGGGATTTGGTGTATATACTAGAGGTTATCAGATTATCAATATCTTTATGACATGCCACCCCATTACCACTCCCACTCCAGTATGAAGGGTGTTAACAAAATAAAATTAAGATGGTAACTTAAAGTTTGGTATACGTACGCATTATGGCGAGATATGGAACTAGATTATATTTTGAGCTTATACTGTTAAAGGGTTGGGAGTAAATGGAGGTAAATAGGGGTGAAAAGCAAAGTAAGCTAGTAGAATTAAGAAACTTTGGATTTTTTTCTATACACTAGAAATCATGGTCTTAATTTTCACTCTGAGATCTGCCACCCTTACCACCACATCCAATATCCCCACTCCATTATTAAAGGAGTTATCAAAATAAAATTCTGCTTCAAATATTATATTATATTATTCAAATTCTATGAGCAATTATATCCACTTACTAGTGTGCAAACCTAGTATAAAGAGACTTGGATGGGAAATCTGGATGTGGAAGTAGTGATTCCTTAGACAGCGGTTTATTTAATAATGCGGTATTTATCCAATTACTTAATATTACCTATATGAGTTAATTTGGTTTTTTTTACTGCGGAGTCCGTGTTGTTTTTGTAAATTGTGGCTCCTTTGATAGTAAAAAAGTTATATTAACTGTACTTAATAGTACTTGCAGAAACAAATATTTGCAATTTTCTATCAAGAGGCACTTTGCGATGATCACAATGGCTGATGAGAATAGAAAACGAGTAAATATAATTTGTCAATGAGTTCGTAATTTACGAGCACTAATGCAACTCGTTCTCCAATTATATCTATGACAGAAAAGATATCTGTTGAAGTGGAATCCGACGATTTTGATGTAAAGGGCAAATGGAAGGGTCGTACGCTCTGTGGCGAAAACAAGTAGCTCATAATGTCAGAGACATTAGTTTTTCAGATAAGCACTCTGCAAATAGCGAAGAAGACAGTAAAATTACCAACAACAATGTAATTTGCCATGTACTTTTGTAAGAAACAGAACCTGAGGCAAGGCAACTTTGTGTCAATTTCTTTTTAGAGCTCAAATAAATAAATTCCAATGGACTTATTAATGTTGAATGTATTGGTTATCATATGCATAAAATAACTTTAATTTAAATTGTTGATTGATTGGGTCTTTACTTGATGAATATCCATATTAAAATTAAATTTAAGGAACGCACTGTGGTTTATATTTTCACAGTAATTTATTTTTAACGATCGTTTGTTATATTTTATTGAAAAAAAAGTATGTGCTACTGATAACGCAGTGTATTAATGTCTTCTGTGTTTTTTTTTATCAATAACTTTTTATGAATAGCATAAAAATGCTTTTTAGACAATACTCTATTTTGTCAAACTTGCAAGAATGATAAACATGCTAAAATAATCGGTAAAAATGACCATCACGCGACCGATCCTGTAATAGCAATATTTGTAACAAGTACCTGAAATCATGTTTTTTGTCCGGCATAGCCGATGAGTTCCAAAACTGACTTTAGGTACGTGTTACAAACAATATGTTTCTGTTAAAGGTTCCTAAAACATCTTTAATTTTTTTATTAGAACAAATATTTCTCGAAAACAGTGAGCTTCGAATTTTAATTATCATGCGACCAAAGTAACCAGAGTGTTTAATGCAAACAAAATTTTGACGAGTTCTTTTTATACGGTATAAAATGCAGAATCCACAAAATATATATGACGAAGAGAAGAAAATTGTGTTAGAATTACTTCCAGTGAAATCTTGTCAAATTTATGAAAAGGAATGTGAAACACTTATTCGATGGAAAGAAACGAACAACATTGTATTTGCTGAACTATGTACATGAAAGTGTAAGTATTCTTTGCATTCAATATTAATAACGTATGTAAATTATTATTGTGACTATTTTCGTATTTTCTAAATCCATCTACTCTCTGGTCAAAATATTCGATGATAAAAGCTGTCTGTCAAAGAAAATTTCGAAATAATATATTTTTGATGAATGCAGACGATGAGAAGTAAGTTTAAAATCATACTTTGTTGACATGCATCTGTTTCGTATTTAATTTCGCAGGTTGCTCTTCTCATTGGCGTGTGTGGTGCATGCAAGCGCGAAGAGCTACGGTCATTAAAAAAAAAAGATATTGTCCAAAAAGATACACGATGTCTTCTTATAACAATTCCCGATACGAAGACCAACATCAAGAGGGTGTTTCCCGCGGCAGCTGAAGGTGAAACCGTTAATCCTATGGATGTGTACCATGTTCGACTACGACCAGCGAATGTTAAATAAGATATATTTTTATTTCCTATCGTAAGGGAAAATGTACAACGTGTAGGAATCCATTCTTTTGGGAAATGTCCATATGCTGAATTTCCTAAACTATCGAACCCGACAGAGTATACAGAGCATTGATTCCGACGAAGTTCTGTGTCTCTTGCGGCAGATGCTGATGTCGACTTAATCTCGTTGAAATGGCTCGAAGCAAGTTTTTTTCACAATATTTTTGTTTTTTATTCTAAATAATAACTAATGCCAAGTCATCTTCAGTGGCAGTCATATATACATAGAAGAATCAATTGAAAAAAATAAAAAAGTGTGCAGAGCGTTAATGAAGGAGAAGAAAATCGAACCATCTAGTGACATAATATCGGTTACTACCGAAGTTACTACCACAACATCAAAAATATGCGATAATAGACATATCGTTGTACCTATTAGATTACATAAAGTTGTTTAATTGCTGTATGAACCATTTTGCCTTATTTACCTAAATGATCTTCAAAAACTGTCATTGCAACTTTTTGGGATTGATCCCGGAAGAGACTTATTTTACAGACTCAAATATGTCCGTAAAACAAGCGCAAATGAGTTAATGTTAATATTAATTTATTACATTAACGAAAATAAATATTTGGTACTTATTATTATTATTATTATTCTAATTTACAGTAAAGAAAAAACTGATATGCTAGATTTCCAGTTTTCTATATCTAGAGTCCTACGTGCTATTGAATATATTTATATTTGTAAGAATAAATCAAGCGGTTTGTTATTCTTGCTTATTTGGAGTTTAATTTTCATGCTTCTGTTAGAGAACTCTCCAGAGATTCGTGTATTCAAAGCAAACCAACACAAGAGTAATTAAAGGAAATATACTGCAAATATTTAAACTAGGAAAGGTTCGTCGATGTTTACTATGAAATGACCCCTAATACCGAAATCACTTTCTGGGTTTCTGGGCACGCATACGTGAAGACACAAAGGGGAGAAATATATCGAAATACTCTATATATTTAGATGTCAGATATTTATTTTCGATTTAGCAACAAGAAATTTTACTTATCTTAGAAAGTCATAAGCAGTTGCTAAACTTTATAAACCATACAGGGCATTCTACAAATTAGAAAATATAAAAGCGACTTTAAGTTGGAAGTTTAATGAAAGGGTATTTTTTTAAAATTTGTTTTTGAAAATGTTATTTAACAAAGCATTTTTTTTTATCTTAAAACAAGTTTAAATATGAAAATTAATTGCAGAAATAAGATAAACCTATGTTGATTAATTGCTTGATTTGCCAGAGTAAGGTGAACATTGCTGCCGATTGGGCATCCACGGAGGTTCCAACACGCAGCTTGGTCTTGGTCCTCCGAGCACGCCCAACGGACAGCCAAACCGCGAGCCGGAACCAAACCTCGGATGTTTTATATACCGCCGGACCGGCTGCATACGCTGGGTTGGACATGGGACATACTTGTTGTCAGCAGCCAGGATGAGAAGTGTAGGTGTTTGTGAGATACTTTTTTTAACTTTCCATGCTTCTTTTTTAGTTTCCAACTGTCATCATCAGATGGGATGTGTAGGTGTTTGAAAGATGCTTCTTTTTAATTTTCATGCTTCCATTAAGTTTCCATTTATCATCATCTCCTTATTTATTCTTCTTCCAAGTTTTCTGTTTCTTCTGTTTCCGAATCTGGCAGCGTGCACCTCCTTCTGTCCGCTTGCGTTCATTCGTTTGTCTGCCAAGACATACACACATACATTCGCTCGCCGCAGGGAGCCTTTTTTATTATTAACCGTTCCACAGGTAAATATCCATTTAAGGTGGCAGTGTCCTATCCCGCGGTAAAAACTTTATGACGAGTTATGAGAAAGAGGCCCGAGAGAATATTTTGCACACATCTTGTAACGTATTAAACCAGCAAAGAATAAGCTAAACGCAGTATTGCTGATTAACAAGTTTTATTCAATTATTACTAGCCTAATTATAAATACGAATATGTGAGGTGTCATCGAAGAATGCATATATATAATAACAAATAACAATGGCGTACCTTCCGGGAAGGGATATTCACTATACGCGTCTATTAATTATTATTTATCTATAACCTAATATTCTTAATATTCTACACTTTCTTCCTCTAAATTTAATAAAAATTCTGAAATTATTACATACGAAAAAAAACAATAGATAATCATGTTTTATGATTGACAGGTTTAATACTCCTGTTGGTTCTTCTTAAAATTAGTTTTATTACTTTATCAGAATTTGTATTACTATCTGTTATTACAGGTTGACTGTTACCTTATAATCACCACAAATTCTTATAGTACCATCCTTTTTTACTATTGGCACAATCGGCGTCCCCCCATTCGCTACAAGTGACTAGGTACCATCGTATTTTCAATTGATATCTGTAAGGTGCCCCCATTATAAGTACGTAAAAAATTAGAAAAAACATTAGGGAACCTTGAGGCTGATTCATTCTTAATATCCTAATCCCGTGACGTTTCCACTACAAGGTTGTGTACACTGAGGTTAAATAAATGGAAAAAATCACGACCTAATAGTAGTGGGCCCCCACCCTCTATAATATACAAGTTTAACAAATTTGTTTTATTTCTATATGTAATATTCACTGTAATATAATATACTAGAATTATTTGGCTACCTACATAACTCATAAGTTGTTTACTTGTAGGGAAAACCTTTAAATTATTTGTTTTTAAAATCTCTAGAAATTACTGATATTGATTCCCCTGTATCTGATTCGAAAGAAAAGTGGTTATAATTAATTAAAATATCTATGGCTATGGGGCTGTTTGTATCTAAGCTTAAGGACAAAATATGTTCTATAGTATCATTCTCTACTTCGTCCTCCGCTAGATAATTATTTTTTAATTTACCATTTTTACACATCTTGGCCAAATACCCTTTAATTCCACATAAATTACAAGTATATTCTTTAAAAAACACTTATCCTTTGAATGATTTCTCTTGTTCCTCTCATGTTTACTATATTGCTAAATAAAAATGCGTACAAAACCTTTTTGTAGTCCCGGCCTGGTTGTTGATTATAAACATGCACGACGCTACACTTCTTACTCAGTGCATTATTTATTTATTCTTATTCTACTCTATTCTTATTCTACTTCCACTAATTAATTAATCGTTCATGTTTTTCAATTTCTTTTTTCGGAATTACTTTATTTAATTAGAAGTTAATGCCGGAAAAAAAATGTTCACCTTACTTCCAAAGGTAATCGGTGTTATATTTTTGTAAATAATAACGAAGGGTTTGGATAAAAAAAGTTGAAAAAATTACCGTTAAAAAGGGCATTTCTTCATACTACAAAATTTTATTTAAATAAGAAATAATAAGTAATTTTAGAGAAATGACCACTAAAAATATAATGTGTGAAGAATCTATTTAAAAATGGATACATTTTTAGATAGAAGTTAAATAAACTTCATAATATTTTAACATAGATTGTGAAAATGTCACTGAATGGTTTACAATAGACAAATAATGAATACAGATATAATTATTTTCAATATTTCCTATTTTTCCGTTTTGAGATATTTACAATTAAAGCTGGGCTCAATTCATTTGAATCGTATATTAACATGGTCAATGCATCACTTTTCTTATAATTCAACATTTCTTATGTACTTACGATTGACGGGTACAATAATTTTGCTCATTAGAAATTAATCACAGATGTTAAAGATTAATTAGTTCTTAATCCAACCCTTCGGAGCTAGTTACAAGACATTTAAGATCGCTTCATCAAATGCCGCCGCAAGAAGATACTGTTCTAATCTTCATCCAGAATCCTTCATTTGAAAGTGAATTTGGTTAGGTTCACTGTTCAAACCCTTGTATCTAGATATTGTTCATAGTACAATTCGTGAAATGTTTAAACAGTTGTTACTTTCACCACATAAAGGGTTAACTTTCTCGTTTCGAATTTCTCATAAGTCCTGTCTCTTTAAGATTATGTAAATTAATATTAAAAACTTCTATCTGCTTTTATTAGAGGATGGTCCCCACCCATTTTAGGGGAAGCGGACAAAAAACTAAACAACTAATTAGTAGATCCGACGTTGAATTTAATTTTCAGACAAGAGGCAGTGGACAAAGAAGATAGTATTCAATTTTTTATGGAAATTAATATTTTCCAAATTTTAGCGATATACGGGGTGTTTGGTGGATGGTTTGCCAAACAAATGGAGTGGATACTTGAGCTCATTTGGAACATATGTTAAAATACATATATAAATCTAACTTAGACATTATTCCATCATAACTAGCACTCTCAAAGAATTATAATAAATTCAATTATAAACGTCACAACGAAAAAATAACAAAAGAAAGAACTGTATTACAGGACTAGGACCTCAGATACAACAGCAACTTATGTTTGAAGTTGTTAAGATTGCTATTATTTTTAACAATATTATGTAGGTTGTTGTATTCTTTGAAACCCTTCAAAAATAATGTATTCACTGATTTTTTTAGATTCGTTTTATCAATATAGAAATCATACTGGTTTCTAGTGAAATTGTTATTTATGTACTTGTTAATTAAATGTAATATTTTCATTGAGATAACTTGGAAGCATTCCATTTATAATTTCTAGTATGAAAATTATTGTAAAATAATTCCAACTTAGCCTGGCCGAGTCGAGTGTATTTGGCATCAAATTAACAGTTACACTTGAGAGTCTTTCTCATTCCCCTGTTCTCTAGTTTCTGGAGTGCTGACGTACAATTACTATCTAGTAGATACAAAATACTGGCACAATAGTCGAAATGTGGTTGAATTATTATCTTAGTGCACTCTATAAGAAATTTCACGGTTTTCGAGATATTATATTTTTTTTTTGTTATTTTTGAAAAAGATTCATCTTTTCAGCTGTTGTAACTAATTATTTTATCGTTCTAACAGCTAAGAATAATATTTATCTGTATCTGTGTTCCAATGAAATGGATGATAGAAAACAAACAAAACATTATAAGCTAATAAAGTCACAACAATGGGAAGAAATTATTTTAAAATAAAAATTTGCATTGCATTAAAAAAATAAAAGCGATTATGATGTTCAAATGCATTTAAAATGTTGTGTAGTTTATGACACTTTTAGCATTGAATATAAAATTTCGATGATATTTGTTTACAAGAAACTCTACCCTAATAATTACAATGTAAATAAACTACTTTGTTGGATAAAGGAGACAATGAGCAAAAACACACAAATCACCCGATTTCGGGGGTACCAAGCAAACATACAGCTCGGTATCCCTACCCTAGCCCGTGCCGGCCTCTGACTCTAAAATAAGCGTCTTTGGTCGCACAAAATCTCTGAGCTACACAGTTCACACTTCCTTTCGACGAAATAGGAGCACATGATGCTAATTGGCACCCTTGGATTCTTACTAGTCAACCCTCCAAATTCCTTCCAAACTCCAAAAGGGCTCGGCAACAACCGCTCCCTCTCACTACCTATGAAATACGCTCCCGGGAGCCGACATGCCAGCGAAGAAAGAGGACCAAGACAGAAGTGCGCCAGAAGAAATGATCCAGCTGACAAGGTCCATCAGCCAGGTCCAGGGGAGGTCTTCTAACATCGCCTACACCATCCGCATTTGCGGCCGGTCTAGGTCTACAGCGATGATTGAGGCAAAGAGCTCAAGCTCGACCCCTAATCATCCGAGACCGTCATCTTTAGTCAAGAATATTGGCGCGTTGGATAAACACGCAGTCAGTATACGAATAGAATTGGTTCCCCTTTTGCTCATATAAAATCGTTCTTCTATCTTTTTCTTTTATGTCCTAACGGCATCATAGCCGGTCAAGATATGATCGGCAGACTCCCCCGGCTCTCATCATTATGGCGTATGGCTAAGCTAAAGATGTTGCACGTGCGGCATTAAGAATTCATCACGACCATTATCCTAACAGAAGATTGTCAAGATGCTACATATTATCAAATACGTACCGACGTTTACGAGAGATGGGCAATTATAACTACAGAGAATCCAAAATCAAAGTAAAGCAGTATGATGTTACTATCGATGAACGTGTACTCCAAATGTTTGCTGAAGATCGCACCAAATGCATCAGAAATGTTGGGTCCAATCATTTGGAAAGTCTGGTCAGTTCTTGATGGAGATGTAAGGCATGCTTTCCATTACACACCTACCTAATCTATTATTAGAAGCTATGGGTAAGACTTCCTACTTTTGCCACACAGAATTATAATGACACAAACATACAAAGAAAAAGTTTTTCCAAAGGACTTACCCCCTACCTTTATGTATTTTGACCTCCTGAATCCGAATTTTCCATAAAAAATACATGCTTCACGATTCAGTTTTTCTCAAATATTTTAAAAACAGTCAGTCTAGCATTAAAACTACATAGAATAGAAATTAATGGTAATTGAAATTATCTGTAAAGACAAGTGTGTTTTTTATATCCCCACAGTTTTAAAAGTAAGTTATATGTGAAACTATAGTAAGGATTTTGTGTACAAGACTTTGCTGTGTACAGGTGTTGTAGGCGAGAACAAGTATATTGAAGCCATCTTCTCAAGGATTGTATATAGTTGATCGAATTCATTTCACCATTTTATTAGATACTTTATCACTTAACTATGGATAGTTTTAAGCACGAATTAATATTGTCTTTCAAAGGGGAGTGTTAAAAAAGTGTATCTACCTCCGAGTGTAAAGGGAAGGGAATTAATGTCTAAAACTTCATTTTTGGTCCGAAAATTACAGGAGAAAATATTTATATCGCTTAGAATATTGCTGTAATGGCCTAAATAGAACTAAGAAATGCTATTATTTATATATGCTTAATTAATATTGAAAATGTAAATTAAAATTCTCTACACTTTTAAGAGAATATTTTTCCTTATATAAAAACCGCTGCCTAAGGAATCACTACTTCCACATCCAGGTTTTTCATTCAAGTCACTTTAAAGAAAACATCTTGACTAGATTTGCACTCTAGTACGCGGAAATTATTGGTCACAGAATTTTAATAATATTTGGGGCAGATGTTATAGAAAGTTTGAGGCATTGGTATCCACTACATACGACAAAAATGACGTTTCTAGTTTACCCTACTTACTTACTTTCCCCTATTCACAACTTGCCACCTCCCACCCCTTCAATGGAATCATCTCAATCTGTTGAAAAATACTATTAATATTTTGATATCTTGGCTTTTAGTACATACACCGAAGTTTCTGTACTCTTATCAGCTTGCTCTACTTATTTTGCCTATTTACCTCTATTTAACCCCCAACCCTTCAACGGAATCATCTTAACATATAATCTAGTTCCAGCTGTCGTTATGGTACACACGTGTACCAAATTTCAAGTGAATATCTCAATTTTATCCTCCTTACTCCTTCAATAATGGAGTAGCGGTGGTCGGGGGTTGAAAAATATTATTTAAAAATCTGAGGCTTTGGCTTCTAGTACATGCACCGAATTTCAAGTTACTGTACTCCTATCAATTTGCTTTACTTATTTTCCCCTATTTACCCCTGTTTAACCCCCAACCCTTCAACGGAAACATCTCAAAAGATAATCTAGTTCCAGATGTCGTTATAATATATACGTGTACCAAATTTCAAGTGAATATCTCAATTTTATTTTACCAATATTCAATAATGGAGTAGGGGTGGTCGGGGGTTGAAAAATATTATTAAAAAATCTGAAGCCTTGGCTTCTAGTACATACACCGAATTTCAAGTTTCTGTACTCTTACCAGCTTGCTTTACTTATTTTTCCCTATTTACCCCTATTTAATCCCCAACCCTTCATCAGAATAATCCAAAAATATAATCTAGTTCCTGATGTTATTATTCTATATACGTGTACCAAATTTCAAGTGAATATCTCAATTTCATTTTATCAACCCCTTTAATTTTTGAGGCCTCGGTTTGTAGTAGATACATCAAATTTCAAGTTTCTGTACTCTTACCAGATTGTTTTACATATTTCCCCCTATTTACCTCTATTTACCCCCCAATCCTTCACCGGATATCTTCAAAAAGCAATCCAGTTCCAGGTCTCATTATAATATACACGTGTACAAAATTTGAAGTCAATATCCGTTCCGGAGAAATCGTGTGGCCAAAAAAAGTTACAGACAGACAGATAGACAGACAGAATTTTTTTTTTCGCTCAAATTTAAAATCCACTGCGTGGTAATTACAAACCGATAGTTTTAAAACGACAGAAAATAATACTTTTATCTCTTAGAAATGGTAGTAACATTGCTATAATGTCCTAAATATCATCACAAATTGTTGTTATGTATGTATCCTCAATGAATATTGAGAATGAATATTATAATTTTCTACAGATTTCAAAGACTAATTTTTTGTATAAGTCGTGGACCAATGAGAGAAAATAATATTTTTATCTTGGAGGAATGGTGGAAACATTACCATAATTGCCTAAAATGGACATTTGCATATTAAAAAATACATGCATATATGAAAAATGACTTCCATTTATATACATTATAAAAAATATGAAACATGTATAGGTAAACCATTTTCAAAAGTTCTATTTAATTTTCAAATTGAAAATGTGGAAAAAATGTGGTACATTATTTATCGTGAATAACTGCCTGTAACTCGGCAAATTAGCAAGTTAGAAAACAATTCCAAGGGACAAAAAACGTTTAGAAGGCCTCAATGCATACGTCTGAATGTAAATTACATATTTCTGCGTTACATTTTCAAAAAAGCGGTAGCGTTACAGAAAAGATGCAAATAAAAAAAAGTAGATGATACATTCACCTGAAATTTGTCAGATCATTTTTTCAAACTTTTACGTTTCCCCTCCCTCACCTTTCAGAATTTTCGAGTAGCCATAGGTATATCGAAAAATATGCATTTTTAGAAAAAAATTACAAGAGCAATGCGGCGTACTTTCTTCCAGTTTCCTAGCGGTATAGACAAGTGAACGCGCTGAGCTATATTTTGATTATATTCGGTAGTCTCGAATGCCACCTTCACAATCTTTACGTGGGGTAAAGGTCTCACACTAGCCTCTTAACACAGCCTATTGCAGTAGGGCTGAGATAGCCACAGTGAAGAAGCGGTGATGTCCAGGGGTCCTGGATCGCAGATAGATTTCCACTCACGTTCAACAGTGAAAGGTACATGTCGGTAAATAACAAAGTTTATTAAATATAATAAAATATACAATAGTAACTGAAAACGGTCAGTTACCAAAGATACTCCTACGGAGTTCATTATGATATCAAAACTTAACATATGTCATTTTATTTCATTTACATGCAAAACTACGAAAATGGTGAAAACGAGGAACCAGGCGGTGAGAAGATGGTAAACTACCAATAATTATTATTATTTCGGATGCTAGCAGGGATAAGCAGGCATTTACTAAGCGGTAGCTGTGCGGGCGTTAAAGCGGTAACGCGGTAAAACAGTAAGCAGGAAAGCAATGGGCGATAAAGCAAGCGGTGCTCAAATACCAAGTAAGCAATTATTCGCAGTAATGCAAATGGATATCTGAAGAACTGGGCAACACCGAATAAAATTTATATTAATTAAATTCAACGGTTATTGGAGTACGTATGCCTAGGATAAAAATCCAAAGAATACACGGGTTCGGTTCGCTTTGTAGAATAAAAAGAAAAACGAATTCGGATCAGATATTTTTTTTTAGCTTATCGTTGATATCAGTTAAAATCATAATATTCTTATCTCGGTTCAGCTATGAAATTATTTTAAACACGATTACTATAATTTTGCCCAGCCATGTGGTATTTTGTCACAGTTGAAAATTTTGTAAGTATCAAAATATTACAATAATCAATGTATTTACGGTATGCCTAGATAATGCACTAGATTCCTGAACTATAACAAATTTCACAAAAATTATTTAAAGCAGCAGATTTTATTTTAATTCGTAAAAATACGGAAAAATTAAAATAAAATAAACGGAAAACTAATTTCTTCCACTCCGGCAAAATGGCTGATATTATTTTAACTCATTAAATTGGAAAAGCGGTTTAAGTTGAAATTACAGGAACGGGTAGAGTTTTCTTGTATTCTCTCGAAATATCATCTATGTTCTTTTTTACCAGGTACGGGTTTAAGGAAAATTCCTGGAACATAATTATTTGGATAAAATCTTGAGAAACTAACAGGCCCTTAATAGAGCACAACTACTTTTATAATAATTTATATTTAATCTAAACTTTACCTCGATAGTTCGGAAAGCAGTAATAATATTTTAATACATTGAATCGGAATTATTCTAAATTATCACTTTTATACACGTATTTCAGTAAAGTAACCTTATCTTTGTAAATATAAAAACTCTGACCAGAAGCGGTGGCTATATAAACTGCGTGTTTATTTTCTAGACAGTTCGGTACAGAATGACCAATTCATATCGGTTTCCATTGAAAAATGATGTGCTCTGCGCGGTCAGCGCAGCGCCGTTAGTGTTAATTTTTGTAATTACCCAAATATTAAGATTTCAAGGAATCTTTTATAGCCTGGCTTTTTACATATCCTACCCAAATTGCGGTTAAGATATTCAATCTATGAGAAATCCATGATTGTTATTTAGAATACATTTAGGTTTCCCTGGATGTTGGTAGTAACATAAAAATGAATTATTTGATGGACGTGTAAATAAATAATTATCCCGGACACGGTTTTATCCTGCAAAATTATGTAAAACAAAGATATCTGACGGTAGGCCGAGCAAGTAACGAAGAACAGTCTTTATTTAAATTACATTTTTGCATTTAAAAAAACGCTTCGTTACCGTAAAGACTTCTCATTTTGGGCCAAGAAGGGTAAATATGTTGTTTTCTTCTTTATTTTTTATCCAATTCTACAAGTAACGGAACCGGTGATAAGAGGGGTATTTTTTACCCCTTCCGATCAGTTCCTACTCTAATCTTTTTTTCAACTTTTTTATTAACGCCATTACAAACACATTGCACAAAGTCTCATCAAAATCCATTCATTAGCACTCAAATTAGAGGTGACTGGACTATAAGCAATAAAAATGTTTTTCCTGTAATTTCAGAACCCGAATATGAAGTTTTAAACATTCATTCATTTTATACTCTGGGGCAGAAGTTGTCACTTTTTTAACATCCTCCTTTCTAAGAGAAAAGTTTGTTTCTAGTAAAATCATAAGAATACAACATAGCATTCATTCAAATTATTAGTCAATGGGTACATTCAATAGCTTAAAACTTCCACGAAAATATTCCATCGACGTGTCTTGACTTCTGATGTATGATATTTTTCATATCAGGAGTAGTGATCATGATTGACGAAGTCTTTGAATTATCTACAGCATGAGGAGAATTTATTAGAGATCGTACACTTGTATAAATGTCTTGAATTATGGTAAACTTCTGCTTAAAACATGGCACATGCACGTTGGAGTGCCAAAACGACGTATTCATTTAATGAAATTGAAATTAATTTCTTTGTTGATATTAAATAGACTAGAGGTATAGAGAGACTTAAAAGTTGTGAATTATTAATTACCCTTATCAGGAACGTGTTTACACTTTGGTTTAGAGATACGAAACTGGTAGGCCATATGGGTCATATTTTGTCACTTTGGTAAATAAGTAGTTGTACATGAGTTAAACTTTACAGGGGTGCAGATGGAGTTGGCATTATACTACAGAGTGCCAAGAGTGATATTCTACGTTATTTGTGTCTGTGTGTATATTATAACGTCACAAAGTTCTGTAAGATATTGCTTATTGACCTTTATATTTAGTAAAGTAAAAAATGGTAACCGCCAGTTAAACATTATTTGAAACAAAATAAAATTTACTGGCTTCGCTAATGTAATTTTCATAAGTTATACCTCTACATTTATAGATTATATAATGTGACAATTGATTATAAAGCCACGTTAACAATTAATATTTAGACTTATATGGAACCTCGCTAATGAGGTTTGTGATAAAACAAGCAACAGTTATTCTGAGAATATCTATCAGAGAACATCATACCAGGGATACTAGTGTTACACTGTGAATTGTCAAATAAAAAACCAGTAAAGAATCACTACTTCCACAACCAGATTTTCCATCCAAGTCTCTTTATAGGAAAACATCTTGACTATACTTGCACTCTAGTATAAGAAAGTAATTGGTCATAGAACTTCAATAATATAATATTTGAGACAGATGTCATTAAGAAAATTGAGGGATTGGCTTCTAGCATATACGACAAACATTAAGTTTCTGGACTCTTTTTAGCATGCTTTACTTATCATTCCTCATTTAACCTCCATCCCAACTCCTTCAACGGAATCATCTCCATCAGATGTCATTACAATACATACGCGTACTAAATGTCAAGCGAATATCTCAATTTTATTTTATCAACCCCTTTAATAATGTAGTGGAGATGGTGGTGGTTGAAATATTTTATAATGGCTTTTGCTTGCTGTTAATACAACTACTGGAATCCCACAAAGCAGTCTTTTTGGGCTACTTATCTCTCTCTTGTACATAAATGGTACTCCCACCTAAGTGTATATGTAAGAGCTGTATACATATACACTTAGATGATGTTAGACATTAGTAAGGCTTAAGCAATAGTGAAGTACACTCGGACGGAAAGAGTTCCAGTAATGAATGGAAAATTTTATGATATTCTATAAATGGCGCGTCGGCTCTATCCACTTTGTACCTTGTATTGTATTTGCTACTGTAACGTGCGGAATGCGCAAAAGCATTCTTCGTGAACTGAAAAATGAAGTTGAGTCGAATATTTATAATAAAGTCGGATAGTCACATGAAACGTAGAACTATCAGTAACAACATAAATGCTTTAGGTAATTTAATATTTCATTAAGATAAGAGAACTACTTTTTGGGCGGAGCCACGTTACTGTCGGTCCGGGACATATGTCACAATACGCCGCGTTAGACTAAATTCCTTCTCTTTCACTCGAGATGTCCTTCGAGGTGGACGTAACAGAAATTTTGTAAGACCCTAACGGGGATATTAAAATGAAGGAACCTTATAGACGTATAAGGTAATAGTTAAATAATTATATATCATTAAATACCATCTAACGTATAAAAATATTGTTTTAGGTTTTTTATACAATTACAAATTTCATTTTAACGTCGAAGTAATCTCAAGGTTACACCTTTGCTTCGGGAACAATTACTTATATTCGGCTTTTCTTAATAATTAGTAAATGAATTCTACAATACTACGTTTCTCTTTATTATGGAATTTCTCGATATGGCGCATTTTTAAGATTTTACTAATAAGTAAATCATTCCAAGTCAGCAAAATGGAGGTACCAAACATCCGCCTACATAACATTTAAATCCGTATTCATCCCAGAACAGGAGCGCACTTAGGAATTTCTCTCACCAGGACTTTTAAAACAAAAGATAAGTAAGAGCCAGCGTACAATTACCTGACACATTTGCATGAGATAGACGTTACTCGTTATGTTCCATTTTCTTAGTGGTGGAAACTTGACTAAATAACTCAAATATCTTTTACAATTAGTGCGAGTATTTATATTAAGCCATTATATTTTTTATTATTATCTATCACTTAGTTAATAAAAGAAATACCAGGGCCGTGCCGTGCTATGATGCGGAGAGGCGATCGCATCAGGCGGCACCATTGGGGGGCGGCATTTCAACAGTGAATTATAATTTTTAGAATACTGAAGTATCATTATGCTACATTTTTTCTAATTTGCCTATTACACCAGCGAGAGTATCGAATACGGTTCGGACGCAGTATCTTGCTGGAATCCGTTTAGTACACACTACCGACTATGAAAATCCCTCCGCGAATACCTCAGAAACGGAGAAGCGGAAAGAAATTTTATGTGTTAATTATGTGTCTATTAAAATCATTCACTGAAATTTGAATAATGTGCATTCGACAGTTTTGAAGTTCTGCTATGTTATATTGAAAGATATCTTATTTTTTAAAGAAATTCTGACCATACCATTTTTAAATCCATTATATCTCGGAAAATATGCCTACTATGTAAATAATATTTTAGATGCCGTTAAAGCACGGCATTTTTTTGTAATGGGACATTTTTTCATATTTTTTTATTCGAAAACTTTGCAGTTGTTCGCAAAAACGTGACCTCATGTTTATTCGGTTATTTTTAATATATTTAAAAAAAAACAAATTGATGAAATAGTTAATTATATAAAATGTAAGCCATTTCAGGAAAAAGAATTGGTATATATCAAATATTAATTTAGTTATCAAGCGCAATAGATAATATTATTGCAAGCTCGCAACAGTTTTTATTTGACATTTCAAAACTAAAGAGTATATAGATGACAAAATGTTAGAAAAGTATTGCACGAATCTTCAGTCAACACTTGATGACACATGATGATGATACATATTTAAATACAAGTAATCTTCAAGAAAAATTACGTGATGTATCCCAAATGTTACCTACCATCACCCATAAAATCTTTTAATGTTTTAGATTTTTTGTGCGAAAATGGCTTAACTACTTTGTGTCCGAAAATATTATAGCGCTGAGGATTGTATTAACATTCACTGTCTCTCGAGTCAGCGGGAAAAGAAGCTTTTCTAAATTATAGTTAATAAAAAACAATTTAAGAAATTCGTCGAGCCAAATAAACCTTAAAGATATATCATTGACATCAATTGAATCCAAATTTGCTGCCACTGTAGATTACACAATACACATCCTAAATTGACGAATTAGCCAAACTTAAAGTTAGGTAAGTAAACGTGTAGTAAATGTGAATTGTTAGTTGCTGATGTTAATTATTTTTAAATCATGATTATTTTCGAAAAAAGAGTACCTGGATATTTTGTAATGCAGTTTTTTTAAATAACAATAAAGTTACTTTTTTTACTCTTCACACAAGGGGCGGCATTTTGAAAACCATACATCATACTGAAAAAATCTACCGCACCACACGTGGACTTGATCGGGTAGAAATATTGGTTGGATTTTGATTTGTCAACACCAGCCTTGTTCAGAGTTTTGGCATGCCATAATATATAAAACAAAAAATACGTATGAACTATTTGTATCGTATGATCTGTACGAGGCAGTGCAGTACAGCCAGGCAGCGTTATAAATAATTTAATTCTAGTGAATACTTGAACAAATTATTAGTTTTATTACTATGTATTAGTTTTATTACTACGAAATGGATGATTCTGATACAGAGCTTATACAAGCGGAATTTGAAAATAAAGACTTCAAGACACGTTCAAACTCAAAGGGTTATTTTGAATATTTACTCGTGTTTAAAAGGCGAAAATATTGATTCTTCATATAATCAAATTGTGAAGAGGATTTGCGAATTAACCAAATTTAGCCGTACTACAATTTTAGGGTTATTAGAGCCGGGGATGTTTATAAAAAAAAACAGTGGAAAATATGCTACACGATTTACGAGGAGACTGCTTCTGGGTTTGAATAGTCGAAACGACTGATTCTCTAGGTCGGAACATTGCACATCTTTTATTAATGTCATTGTGTGACACTATGTAATTTGCCAGTTTTTATAGAACGCCCTATACCGTAAATGAAAATATTTAAAATCATACGCGTTTGTAGAATTGGGTTTTAAACGTTGGTTGACAAACAAGTGCATAAAAAACTGTTGACGTCGTTCGCGGAGCAGTTACAGGATAGTACCGAGATGAGGGGCAAAGGGGACGATTGGCTTCTAACAAGAAGTTGAGTTTTGGCCTCTGGCCGAGACACCACGTAGACGGAACAGGTGAATTTAACCTTCCTCATTAATCAAGCGTGGTAATTGCGTCGAGATTTGGTATTGTAGCACAACGCCAGAGTTTTAGTTTTCTAAGTTTAAAAATAAAATTAAACAACTTGAAGCTATTATTTTGTGGTGTATGGCGTATTATAGTGAAGTAACTGCGTTTTATGTTCATTTGTGCATCGCAATAATGTGTAAATCACTAATGTGAAAATATTCACAAGGAAATTAAAGGACAAAATTAAACTGAATTGAACAGCAACAAATTGCCTGGGTAATATGGATGGTGTTCTTTGATGCGATCAACGATTGTTTGCGGTTTCCAGTATCTTTGCCTTGTTTGGGCTGCCTGTACTTCATTTTTCGGAGTGCTATCCTTCAACTAACATTCAATGTGCCCAGGAATTAAACTGTAAGTTATTAATTTTATGTACTATGTTGTAGTGGTTAAGGCTACGCGTTTGGAGAGACAATGTGCTCTAGTGCCGTTAATGAACCTGTCTCGTGATTGATTTTTATTCCACATCTAACTATAGCGACTGAGATTAGTAGACAATTTGGCCGCTTTCATGTTAGTCGCAGACACTTGCCACGTTGACTTGATTTGTTGACAATTTAGATGCCCCAATAGGCATAAATAGTGGTCTATTTAGTATGTAATCGCAAGTAACGTTTAAGTGTGCATAGGCATAATAGAATAGCCGCTACGTACAGCAGGCCATTTGCATTTCTCCACAAATCTTGTATGAATTCGGTTTTGAAACCTACTAATTGTTAACTACTGTAATGAAATATTGATTCATGTTGTTTAATTAAATGGTTTAATCCCTGTTGACATACCATTTTTTGTATAGTTCTTAGTAATTTAAGCTAGTTAGTTGTAAGTCTTCTTAAAGGTCATTGAGCTCAGGCCATGTGATACATAATATTGTATCTATCTACCTTTGTTGTACTATTTACGAATAGGGAATTTCAATTGCCCTTATAACCCAGAATGGTTAATAAATTATTTTGTTTTAGCCTTGGTTTAATTTCGATAATTTCGTGCTCATTCAAACTACGATAGCTCGGTGTTTCCTTATTTTGCCTGGCCCATTTATAGTTTGAAGGGATAAGTAATTTCTGTATTAGCTGATTTTCCGTAACGCAAAATAAAGTGGCGTCCAACTATCTTCTTTTGTTGTTTAGAACCTTACATTTGTCTTTTCAGTAATATTCTTTTAGTGAGTATTTATTAAGGTAAGGGATCGCAATTATTAAGCCAAGCTGTCAAGGATAACTTGCCCCCCCCCCCTAATGTCTTATGCTCTTTTGTGCTTTATAATTATGATTCTTGACGGAGTATAACAAAAATAAAAGGTTATAACTATGCCAAAAAAAGTCATTTAATAGGATCTATAGCGTTGGAAAAAGTAAAGAGTCAAGTCAAACAATATATCTATTTTATGAAGATACATTGAACTGGTTCTGGGGCGATTTTGCAGAAATTAACAAACAAAAAATATTACTCTTTACTTCTGATTCGGTAGCCTATATATACACAATTACTTCACATAACTTATTTAACACATGACTTACATCGTCTAAGTGAAAAAATTAAATGTAATTTTAAAAACGTTGATAAACTTATTGCATGCGTGAAAATGTTTTTGTAAAAACACCTTAACGAATTACATATTTTCAACAAAAATGTCCTGGCTTACAACTACCACCGCAGCCCACAATAACCTGATGGGAAACATGGATCGATGCTTCATGTTACTACGCAGATAATTTTGAAATTATTCAAGAAGTTATTAACACATTACTAGAAGAATCTAATGCCATAAAGAAAGCTAGGGAGTTGCTGTCGTTGCCTAACCTAAAAAAGGATTGTATCTTCATTAAAAATAATTTTAAAAAGATTGCCGAAACAATAGTGGAGCTTGAGAATCCTAAATTACATATCAATGAATCATTTAAAAAAATTGAAAATGTGCAAGAAGTAATACACAACATATCGGGTGATTTAGGAGAAACGTTGAAAACAAAATAATCATCAATTTTAAAGAGAAAGTCCGACTTTGAAATTGTAAAAGAAATGAAAGAAAAAATTATTAGTGACGTACAAGCATTATGGGTAACTTATATACCGTTGTCAAAAATAAAATATGTTCCCATGATAACAGTTGATTGCGAAAGCTCGTTCTCGGTACGTAAGTGGATATTGAATCCTCATCGAAGCAGGTGAAACAAGGAAAATTTAGAAAAAATAATTACAGTACTTTTCGACTCAATACACAATTAATTTTCAAGACATACTTGACTGAAAAAGTATAAGTAGCATGTTTGTTTTTGTTGTTTCATTTATTTCAACCCACTATAATGTAACATATGCATATTGTATTGTGAATGTTTGAAATAAAGTAATGTTATTTTTATTATTGTTAGTATTATTATTATTACTATTTTATTATTATTGTAAAAATAATGAACATATAATTTTTGACAAAAATATTCATGATGAATATTTTCTACTTCGCGTACTTTTTTACACTATATCTTAGTACGGACCTGGAATGACGCCCAAATTTCCGATCTTTGATAATTACATTACTTCCTTTGCTGTATTTCAGTAAATGCAAGAAATGATAAAACATTCATCAATACATGTCAGATAAAAACGTTTTTTATTTACCACCCTACCTAAAAAGTCCCTTTACGTAAATGATATTTGCGCACGGATATCTAAATGCTCTAGCGCAATCAATCCACGTCAATTACGTTTCTTTCTAAATTTGCTTAAAGTTCCTTATCTTCTCAAGATTTCAAATGATAGTAAGATCTTAATTTATATTTGATAATTTTTAAATTAAAGCGTCTTAAGAAATTAGATACAAGTCTAATTGTAAAATTGTAATACTTTAAATATCGTTTAAATGAAAAGACACTCCGCAATGAATTATTATAATTATTAACGATACATGTTTTCACATACAGCAACTATGCCACGTACTTGTAGATTGTCATACTAATATATGTCTTTTTATAGTTTAAAAGTTGCGTTTACCTCATAAATATGAACGAAACTCTAACAATTCTAACACTACAAATTTTTTTGAATTTGGAAATCAATTTGATCACACCAATTCTCACAATATTTATTTCTCCAACATTTAACTACTTTTGGGTCTATATAAAAGTAGGCCAAACTTTATACAATAAATACGACTTTGTGAAAAGGAAATCCCTAAATGTGGTATAATAAGATAAAAACAAGATTTATTGTATAGGCAATATACGGACATTTATCAATGTATTTTGGAGCTTATTTTAAAAACCACGTTTATAGCCATTTATGAAATAATATGAAATGCGGACCATGATATTTCCAATTTATATTTTATTCGCATTTTATATTCTACCGCAATATATTTTTACTTTGATTTTTGTTAATCTATTAGGTTAACTATCAGTATAATCAACCAGTGAGTTGTAAACATCAATACCTGTAGGTGAAATATTTAAATTATAGAATAATAATCATTTTAGATAGAAATCAAATTAGTGCTTGTTCATTTTAGGATTGCTTTAGGCATTTTCATCAGGTGCCCAAAATAAATTGCTAATAAAAATATTCTACCATTACAGAACATCAAAAACAAGAACAAAATGAAATAATAAATTGCAGATTTAGTGGGGAAAATTACACTCCAAACGATTTCATTACTTAACACTAATTATAAAGTTATAAGATTTTGATCATTACTTATTTACTCGCTTAAGGAAAGTTATATTTTGAACTTTGATTTCAATTTAGACATCTATGAATTTGACGTTCAATATACAATACGTTGTTTTTATTTGTGGCTGTAAAACATACAAAGACTTCCTATGCAAAGTTATATTTTGAACTTTGATTTCAATTTAGACATCTATGAATTTGACGTTCAATATACAATACGTTGTTTTTATTTGTGGCTGTAAAACATACAAAGATTTCCTATGCAGACACCAAAACTCGTGGATATCTGTTTTTTGAGATATCTGCGCTTGATACGGGGATGACATGTATCTCGTGCAGAACCGGATATGAATTCATAAAAGATGGGCTCACCAAGATCCTCGCTGTCCGTATTAGCAATATGTTCAAGATGGACATCCGAGTGAAGCCGCTAGAAACATTATGTGTCAACGAAGCGAATCATAATTCAAAGAATATGATGCAGATTTGGCATCTTGGAACAAACGTAATGTACACAACATTCTGAAAGAACGTGGAATTGACGTAACAGGTGATGAAGAGTTTTGTGGGACGTGTGTTGTGGGAATGCAGCAACGGAATAGCTTTCAGTCACGTCAACAACGTACAGTGAAATCTGGAGAAGTCATTCATGCTAATCTGTGTGGTCCAATAGAATGCGTACCGTTAGGTGATGCAAAGTACTTCATGTGTTTCACATGTGACTATTCGCGATTACGTTTCGTTTATATTCTCAAAGAAAAGTCGGAGACTGTGGAGAAAATCTCGAAAATGTTGAATGTGGTTAAGAAACATTGTGGACGTGTGGCGAAAGTATTTCAATGTGACGGCGATCGAGAGTTTGATAATAATAAAATCAAATGTTACCAAACTAATCATTACCAAGAGCCATACAAGCCGGAACAGAATAGTTGTGCTGATCGCACTAATAGGACTGTTGTCGAATTGGCTCAAACAATACTTCTAGCGAAGAATTTGCCAAAATTATTGTGGGCTGAAGCAGTAAACACTGCCGTTTATGTTCTTAAACGAACTGGCTCGAGTCGAGTAGGCGGAAAAACACCCTATGAATTATGTACGGGGAAGACTACATACCTGGATAAATTTCATGTCTTTGGTACCAATTGTTATGTGAATATGCCAACACAGCAGAGGAAGTGGGACCCGAAGGGGATGCGTAGTATTTTCGTCGGTTGTTTTGATGATGTGGATGGTTTTCAAGTCTAGATGAAGTCAAAAAGTCGTGATGTTCGTAGTAGGAATGTTGTGTTTGAGCCGAAAGACGCTGGAAAGACGTTGGCGCTGCTTCCTGTTGAATTGATCTGCGAAATTGCATCAGAGTCGAAAAATGGGGCCGCTCAGTAGCTGGACTCATATCAGTTGGTAATCCAGTGATTAGAGACTGATATAACTGATTCAACGACGAGACAATTATTGCGAGACCGAATCACGATTAAAGCTCCGGATGGTTTGATTGAAAGGACTTTAGTTGAGATTGACGAGCCAAGAAACCACACTGAGGCAACTAAGTCATCGGGACAACTACATTGGAGAACGGTGGTGGATGAAGAAATAGAACCGCTGAATGAAAATTTGACCTGGACTGACAAAATTACCTTCAGGTCGCAAACTTATTTCAAATCGCTGGGTGTACCGTATCAAATGAAGGGCTAATGGTAAGATAGACCGATGTAAAGCGGCTATAGTTAGTAGGAAGGTATCGATTAGAACGAAACTTTCAGTTTTTTTATACATTTCCAGGGATTTACTGGAACAAACCGTGTCTGTAAAGTTCAGAAAGCCTGGGTGGATTAAAACAATCGCCAGAATGCTGGAATAGACGACTCAAGGATGAATTGTTCAATTTCAGACTACATGAAAGTACTGCAGATCCATGTTTATTCTATCGAACTGAAAATGGAATAAAATTTCGTGGTGTTGTACGACGACGATGGTTTGGCTATTTCAACGAGGAAATCTGACATTGACTATTTCCTACTTAACTTAAAACTGTAGTTAAAATAACTATTGGACCAGTTGGTTGTTACCTAAACATACTTGGGAAGGGAATGATCGCTCAATTTTTATAAGCCCAAATATGTATGCTGAGAGTGTACTTAAAAGGGAACAACACGTAAGGCTAGTGGGGAGGGGGATAAAGCACCAACTTAGGAGATATCTCCCTTATAATCAAATTTTATCCAAAAATAGTCTTGGTTTGATTACTTTTAGCGCTTTGTAAAAGCAATTTAAAATTTTAGCGGAAGTGTTGAAGTAAAATGTTTAGTTGTTTTAGTTTTAATGTTTCCAAAATCCAAAATGTAGTACTATTAATTTTGATATCTCCATGATATCTCCTTTTGATGTTTTATAATGTTAAGTCATGTTAATTAATTGATTGTACTGACATAGTGCTGCCTCTTAATTTGAATCTGATATTATTTACAATAAAAGTGTTCCAGTATTTATCATATTTCGTTTATTTCGATAATACCAACCGATATTAGACACGCGTTTCCCTAAACACATTAGCATCGTTGGAAGATCATTAAAACTAAAGTACAACGAAGAACATGTCTGCATTTAAATTTAAATACTGTCAAAGTTGAACGAATTCAATCAATCCTATCATCCCTGCTTAAAGACTCTGTTACAGTTCAAAAAATTAACTATATGAATAAAAAAAACCTTGTCTCCTAAGCTCGTAAAGGTAAGAGGCAAAATTATGTTTGGTCTTCTTGAACATCTATAGTGAATATGTGTGCTAGAGGAATAGCAGAGTGAAGTTGCTATGCACGGAGCAAATATTTGTAACGTGAGATCTCTAGAAGAAAGAACGGAAACTTACCACTTGCTAGGTGGCAAGAGGACGCCCTCCAAAACATTGGGTTGATGGCACCAAAGAGCAGATGGGAAAGAGCTTTTGATCCAGTTACCAGAGGCGAAAAAGAGCTTAAACCTCGGAAGAATATTAGAACAACTGAAATTCAGTACATGGTTATTTTCAAAGTATTTTAATTAAGAAATACATATTTAAATTTCTATAGGGGGCGACACTGCAGTAAAATAATTGGGGTTAAGTTTTAAAAATTTCGTTTTTGCTAAATATCTCGAGAAATGTCTATCGGGCCAAAAAAAGTGAAGAAGAGAAGATTTAAAATACTATTTCCCTGTAGTACACAGTTTTCGGATAACATTTTATACGATCTTTTACTAACTCACACGCCACGAAGTGAGTATGATCAGTTGATCAACAGCGGCAACACCCTCAATGCCGCAGCAGGCAAACGCATGTGTTACTCATTACGCCTTCTTAGAGAATTTTACTTGCTTTTACACTCATTGAATTTCTTTCTGATAAAACCATATCAAGACGGATTTTCATGAAATAAGGGCATAGGAATTCATGAAAATAATTCATAAGCATATCATAAAAGTGAGGCATTACCGAATGTAAAAAACCTGCATTTTGGCATGTCCGCATAAAATTGAATAAAAAAAAAAAGTGAATTGTGAAATGCCAACATCCACCCGGGCAATAACAAATAATGATATTCAATAACAATTTTTTACAAAAACATGTCAGAAATGTATTTCACTTTTAGGAACAGAATTTTCTAATAATATACCAATTACTATAAGAACATTAACTAATTTAAAAACATTTAAGTACAAAGTAAACATGTACGGTACACAAAACAAAAATTGCATCTTGCAATATATTTAATAATTTTCTGTTAAATCTTATGACTAAGGTCTGATTTACTGTTCTCCTGCTGTACTTGTTGGGTAGATAGAGTCCTTTAATGTACCGGTGTTGTTAGACGACGAAGAAGTAGCCAACGGTTTTAACTTGCATTTTACTACCCTTCCCAACAATAACAATTCATCGAAGACTACAATTTTCTTATGTCGAATGTTCCTTTTTATACAAAAACATGCTTTATACCTCCTGTTACGGAAAGTGATGTTGTTTCCCTAATCAATAAGCTTAAATCCTCGAACTCCAGCGGTTTTCATAATATTTCTAATAATCTCCTAAAAAAATCTAGATGCTTATTTTGTAGTCCGTTAGCCCATCTTATTAATCTCTGTATTGGGGAAGGAATTTTTTCAAGAATGTTAAAATTAGCATTAGTTCAACCGATGTTTAAAAAAGGAGATGCAAATATATATGAAAATTACAGAGCAATAAGTCTTCTCTCTAGTGTGTCAAAACTTATTGAATTAGCCATTAAGGAACCCCTCACGTCTTTTTTATATAGTAACGACCTGCTATCCAAATCACAACATGGCTTTACTAGTAATAAAAGCACCGCGACAGCATTATGTGTCTTCCATGATAAAATATTTAATGCACTAGATAACAAAAAGTTCGTGTTAGGGCTTCTTATAGATTTCTCTCGAGCTTTCGACTGTGTTGACCATCAGCTACTAAAAGCTAAACTTTGTAGATATGGAACATGAGGCTCTCCTTTAAATTTACTCTCCTCGTACCTAAAGGACAGGAGACAAATTGTACAAATTCCCAATGGTGCATCTAGTAATAGTCTAGAGGTAAAACAGGGAGTTCCTCAGAGATCTATACTTGGGTCCTTACTCTTTATACTCTTTGGGAACGATTTAATTTTATACCTAAATAAAATACCTAATGTTCTTACAATCTGTTATGCTGATGACACTAACATCGTTATAGTTGAGGATTATTTAGCTAGTTTAAAACTTACCACTGAAAAAGCATATAATGCAAATATCTAACTGGACAGACAAAAATAAATTGCGCTTAAAGAGAACCCCTGAGAAATTGCATTTTTCTAACAATTTTCAAATATTTCCTACAGAATCCATTAAAATGTTAGGCATTACTGTAGATATGCATCTACAGTGGAATCAACATATAGAAATGGAATGTGGGAAACTAAGAAGCAGTTGTTTTGGACTAAATTTATGTCCAATCATTGCAGTGCGGAAACTCTTTTTTATGCCAACTTTCATTCAAGATTAAAATATGGCATAATTAATTGGGGAAATAATTCTCAAGTAAATAGGGTTTTCATATTACAGAAATATGCAGTGCGCATAATTGCGGGATTAAAAAGTTTAGAGATTTGCAGAAACGCCTTCAAAAATCTTAAAATTTTGACTTTAGCGAGTACCTACTTATATATTGGAGATCTGTACGTACATTTTCAAAAACAAGTCTATGTACTTAAACAATCACACGGGTATGAAACACGGCATAAAGAGCAAATACATACTACTTCCTTTCGAACTGCAATGTACCAAAAAAGTTTAATGTATCATGGCTGTAAATGTTTCAATTTTTTAATCGATGAAATTAGATCATCCTCAAATATTAATATTTTTAGAGTAAAACTCAAACATTTATTAGTAAATAAATTGTGCTATACCCTGGATGAGTTTTTTGTTTAATACAGATATATTTAAATCTTTTTACTGTCTACACGTTTTATATAAGTAATTTATGTTTTGTCTTTTTTAAGCGCCTTTTATTTTAATTAATTTGCTTCTTTGTCTGTGTTTATGTTTATATATACACTCTAGTATAAGGACTGACGTACTCTACATTTTGTTATATATTTACATTTTAAGTGTGGAAATAAAATATTATTATTATTATTATTATAGGGTTATAATAAGGCAAATATTATACACAAGTAGATAAACATTATATATAGGTTATATATGTATACATTTTTTATTCTTTATTTATTGCAATCTACACCCCTATTGTTATTTACATATGGACATTTCACTTCTATCAACTAGCTACAAATATAACTACCTAAACTAAATGAAGCACAACACAATTTTTTTAAATGTAGGTGCTCCAAATTAATGTATTAATTTAAAATATTTATTATATAGAAAAAACAAAAACAAAATAAATAACAAAATTAAAAACTATGTTAGGCACTACATAGTACACAGTTTTATTTTTTTATTTTTATTAGGAATAAATTTCGCGATTTCGCAGCTATTTTTAATTAAAATTTTGCTAATTTCGAATCTGTCGAAATTCATAAATTACAAAGTGCTCTCTTCGTGTTCTTTTTTTTTTTTTTTTCGGGAAGTAATTATTTCAAATGTATATATATTCTTCACGAGCAATCCGTTAAAAAACTAAATTAATAAATCTAAAAGGCTCCACCTTCTTCTTTAAGATGATTTTTCTCTTCTTTTTTTGTTTTTAGGTTAATTTTTTACGAAGATGTGACACTTTTTATGAAGTTGCGTTTATGAAATTTATGATTTTTTTATCTCCCCATGCAAAAAGTAAGTTCGTAATGTCAGAGTGCAATTTCAATTAGTTTTACATGAAAACAATTGATCCTACGAAATTAAAACATGAGCATTTTTTTTCTAAATGTCCTCTTCCTTAGAAATCAATTTAATTTTTCTTTTTCACGATAAATATTTGTCAGGCTATTTCAGAAAAGGAAATTTTCAAATTTCAAATGAAGCGCCCCATATACAAATATAAACA